>CM053505.1:13764677-13909005 GCA_028627145.1 Eidolon dupreanum
TATATGTGTATATATATGTGTGTGTATGTGTGTGTTTATATATATACATATATATATAAATATATATATGTATATATATATATATATATATAGAGAGAGAGAGAGAGAGAGAGAAGAGGGGAGGGGAGGGGAGGGGAGGGGGGAGACAGGGAGACAGAGAATTTTAAGCTTTTAAAATGGTGTATTTAGTCTGTTTCTTTTTAATTTAATATCTAATATATGTGGGTTTGAATATTCCATATTATCATTTCTTCTGTTCGTTCTTTAGAATACTAACAGGATATGCTGAGTAGAAAACAACCAAAGAAAAACAGAAACAAGAACAAAACAAAACAACAAAAAGAAAAAAACATGTGTACTACATATTCCTAGAGAGAAAAAAATTTACAGAATTACAACATTAAACTGAAAACTTTGCCATACCATCATAAAAAGAAAAAAAGACTTAAATTTGGGAAATTATTGCACAAACCATTAGACAAATGTCTTAGTCAAAGATTGTGTCACATTTAAATAGTAACTGGGATTTCTTGTAAATCCATCTAATTATTTAAAAGCATACTTCATTTAAATAAATTCCTTTTCAATTTTATGTTAGAAGTTATTTTAATTACAGTGAATTAATATTTAAAATTCTTATTGCAGATTACAGATGACTCGTTTAAGAGCATAATATTGAAACTATTTTCTACTACAGAAATCGCCTACAGGATGGCAATCTTTAAAGTGGGTTCGCTTAGTGTTGTATGTGCACCTTATTAAGATAGTTCTACTAAACTATGAGGCTATTTCCCTTAATGCTAATTAACTTATTTCATTTAAGAATTTTTCTTAAAAAATTCTTAAAAAAGAATTTTTTTAACTTTTTTAAACATAATAATAAGATGTTCAAGCTTACTCTCCACTGGGATGGTAATATAATTAACTTTACTAAGATTCCTTTCATTTTAAAATGATTCTGGAGTGGGAGCCCACTCATTTATAATATTGTAGCTTTATTAACATCTTTTTCAATACAATAAATCCAGTGATGTAAGAGTTATTGATTCCAGGGAGGTAATGCCCAGCTTTATTCTAATTTTAACAAAATATTACATTTTAAGTTAATTTCTATTTAAATATGAAGTTACAGGTATCAATACTCATATATCAATACTTTTGGCTGGTTCTAAATAACAAGTATTTTAGATTTAGGTATTTTTTTAATTCAAAGGATGATCAACTTAAAATTAATTTGTTTCAACCAGAAGCCTCAAATGATGGCATCACCAAATATTTTTAGAAGTCATATTTATCAAGATTATAAAAACAAAATAACTTTTATTCCCTTAACTGTTAAAAATATAGAATGCATACAAGTAGAGATTTTCTTGTGAGGCTTGTGAAATTATTTATAACTTGTATATATAGTATAAGTACCTTTTAAGTGGGAAGGGATGCAGAAAGATCAAACACTATAAGTTTTTAAAATGAGTTCATAATGACTTGTCTAAGTGCTATATTCAAAAGGTTTCAGTACAAATGAAAGAAAACAACCAAAATAAAATAAATTAAAAAGCTAAGATTTTAATATTTTTTAAATATATAAATGTATATTTCAGTTACTAATATAAATTCATTAGTACAATGCTAAATATTAATTATAGGCTAGCATTTCAAATTGGGCCCTCAGAATTCTCCTGGTGCTATCTATACCATTAGTGATTTTCTCATTGTCCTAGAGAAGCTGCTAGTGCCATGTCTTCTAGTAGAAAATGTGGGGTGTCATTAGAATCTTTGAAAATAAATGTGGACACAGTTGTGTATTAGAATTTTTCAGGTTTCTATATAAGAAGAGAAAATAATTGGCTTCTTTGGAGAAGTATAATCTATGATCAAGAAACAAAGTTAAAAGAAAGTATAAACAAATAAAATATAAGATTGAACTAATGGATGTATATTTATTCAAGCTTTTATGAAGCTGCTAATTTGTACTAGACATGGTGGAATAAAAAGCAATATATAAGCAAAAGAAGTTATAAAAACAGTACAGAGTTCCTTTATCTTTATAAAGCTTT
This sequence comes from Eidolon dupreanum, assembly GCA_028627145.1. Lineage (NCBI taxonomy): Eukaryota > Metazoa > Chordata > Mammalia > Chiroptera > Pteropodidae > Eidolon > Eidolon dupreanum. The sequence continues at coordinate 13,766,735 of CM053505.1, forward strand.
CCCAATTGTTATCATCTGATATAACCATAGTGCTACTGCCAGAACTGGAAAATTATCACTGATAGAATACCACTAATCTACAAAATTTAATCAAATATCACCAATTGTCCTACCAATATTTTTTTACTATTCTAGGATCCAATCAAGAACAGTACATTGCATTTAGTTGCCATGTCTTCCAACCTCGAGAAGTGTCAGACTTTGACACTTTAGAAAAGAGCTGGCCAGTTATTTTGTTGAATGTCCCTCAATTTGGATTTGTGTGATGGTTCTTCATATTGAATTCCACTTTTACATTTTTTCCCAAGAGTACCACAGAAGCGAAGGGGAGTTCTCCATACATCACCTCAAGGGGTTTGTGATGTCTGTATGGCTTATTACTGATGACATATTAACCTCGACCACTTGATTAAGGTGGCATCTATTAGATTTCTCCCCTGTAAAGTTACTATTTTCTCCTTTGTAATTAATATGTATTTTGAAAATAGAATAACTATGAATAGATCCTTTATTGAAGAACTTGCAATGTGTCATCAGTTCATACATATGTTAAATATTATACATATTACTCTATGTAGAAATTTGCAGTGAAAGCACGAAGAAGTAATAAATTCTAATGAAAATAATTTTAAAATACAATTTCACTTTTCCTGCCAACAGAATATTTTCCATGGTAATATTCATTTTTAGAGATAGTCTGTTGCTATTTCTTACATACTTTATTAGTACATCTGCAAAAGCAAAGAGAAACAGCTGAGTTGAGAAGTATAACAGAACACTGCCAAGCCTATAGCAGAATATCATTCCCTCAGAGCATGCTGATCAAGGAAACACCACCACCAGAGAACTTGGTGTAGCAAAAACCGGAGTGGAGGCTTGGCCCCCTTTTCAGCCTTCTGTAAATTGCAGGAAGATTCTGCTTGAATGCTAATCCTTTTATTTGTTATTTTGAATAAAAATAATCCCTATTCAAATTGTCCATAACAAGTCAGTCAGTCGCGCGCCCATGCGCGCGCGCTCTCTCTCTCTCTCTCTCTCTCTCTCTCTCACACACACACACAGACACACACACACACAACCATATATATTATAAGTAAGCAAAGTTCCGACAAAACATTATTTACAAAGACAGGCAGTGGGCTGGATTTGGCGAGCAGGGCCATAGTTTGCTGATCCCTGCTTGGACCACTGACAGCAGGATTTCTCAACCTCAGAACTACTGATAATTCTTTGTCATGGTGATCTGCCCTGTGCATTGGAGGCTGTTGAATTCCTGGCTCCTATACGCTAAATAACAGTAGAATTCCTCCACCGCAGAAGTTACCACCACAAATGTCTTCTAATATTGCTAAACCTCCCCTGGGGAACAAAATCACCCCCAGTTGAGAACTACTGGTCTCCCAGTCTCCTGGCCAGAAAAGAGCAGACTAACTCTGATTTTCTCCATTGTTCTTTGGTTTTTTTCAGCACCTGTTGGCATTTCTGAGTTGATAACTTCTGTACTCAGGTTGGGATATACAGAAGGTGGAAATAATCTCCAGGGGAATCAGCTCTAGCTGGGTCACCCTTCTTTTCACCACCTTTCATAGTCTTCTGCTGTTTGTTTCATTTGTCTTATCCAGGTTTTATTTTTATTTTTTAATTTATTTTTAATCCCCCCCAATCCCCACTCCCACCCCTGATCTACGGATGTTGCAGTCTCCCGATAAGAACTGGATCTCTGAAGGTGGGGTGTGGAAGTCTCCTCCCATGTGCTTGTGGCAGGCCCCGGCAAACTGCGGCGGGGGGTGGGGGGCGGGCCGTAGCACTCGGGGTTCCCAGCGCACCCGGGGCCTAACGTACCAGGATATGGTCTGTGGCTCCACTTGGGGCGAACCCAGGACCTTCTGAGTGTAAAGCAGACATGCTAACCACTACACTATAGAGCCACCCTCATATCCAGGTTTTAGGTATAAGAAGAACGAGAGTGAAATATCTTATTCTCCCAGATATGTATTCTTAAAAGATGGCTCCTATTCAAAGATGTGTAGTGTCATGGTTAAGAGTGATTAAGAGTTCAAAAGACTAGTATCATGAATCATGAATTCAACTCCTGGCTCTACTATTCAAGGGATGTGAAACCCTGGGCAGGATATATAGCTTCCAGCTACTCAGTTTTTTCAAATGTAAACTTATAGCGGTATCAATATACAACTCACAGTTGCATGTAATATAATCCTCATTTAACTCATAAGGGCTAAACAAGTTACTACATATAAATAAGATGGATCAGTGTTCATTACACAGTAAATGTTTACTATGTATTAGGTATCATTTGTAACCTTTTTTATTATAATTATCTGGAGAATCACTGACAAGTAACTTTACAAACACTATGCCAATGATTATTAACACTGCATGCCACAACCCCCTCCCCAAAGTGAAAGTAGGAATCATCAAAAAGCAGATTTTTCAAAACTGGAAGAGATGAATTTGAACTAATTTAATATATTATTTTAAAGGGTTAGAAAAGTAAGGCCTTTGATATCTTAAGATATTTCAAATCACAAAGAATTTAAATGTTGGAGCTATAAGGACCCTATTATAGTGTTTTTCTTTTAAGTAATTCTTTTCTCCATTCAGGGACAGTAACAAAGAAAAGACTAGTGTTTCATTAAGGCTATATCTACTCTCACTCTCTCTAGAATAACATTTGCCTCCTGTGCAAGGTCACACATTAATCTCTCTTTGTGGAAGGACTTTCACCCCTTGTCAGCCTGGATAGGAGAAGTTCTTTCTGTCCTTCAGAAATTCATCATATGTCATCTGAGGTTATAAAGCTAAACACCAGAACAAACAAACCTATACTCACATAATTTGCACACCAGAAGAGCGAAAACAAAGAAAGCCTTGAATATAGAACATAACATAAAATGAAATGAAAGAACTAAGAACAAATATTTGTATATCAATAAGTAGAAATGGGATAAGTTCACACATTGGAACTAAAAGGCCGAGCAGATACAATAACACTAGCAAATATATGTTGCATCTAATAAGTATACCTAAAACGATTTAAAAGTGAAAGTATAAACCAAGCTATGCTATAATATTAATCCCAATGTAGGATTTTTAAAGAAGGGGAAAAAGGGACATGTTATAATGATAAAGAATACTATCCACATTGATAATAAAACTTTATGATTAACATTTAGGTACCGAAGAACAAAATGTTGAAAATATGAACAAAATTAAGGAAAACAATGAGTGAGAAACAGACTTTAACCCACCATAAATAGCTAATGAATAAGTCTCGTAATCTTTTTGAGTAGTTTACCATATAATCTATCTGGAAAAAATGTATTAATGAGATTGGTATTGTCTTATTTTCAATTCCCCCAGAAGATAGTCCTAAGACAAGAATTCCAGTGAAATGTGTTTATTCGGGAAGACAAGGAGCACAGGTAGGGAAGAGAGAAGTCACATAATGAAGGGAAAGCATCCAATAAAGGGTACATAATGAAACTACCTGTCACAGATTAGTTACATGGAAAAACTCTGAGAAATACATAAAATATGACTAAACTTCTCCACACAGTTGGGGTTAGGGGAAGGGCAGCAAGGACATTCATATCCCATACCCTAGCAGTCATTGGTTGGAGGCTGCTGGGCATGTGTTAATTCACCAGAACTGGTCTGCTGCATGGAAACAGAACAGTCTTGAAAGATTTCAAAAAGATCTTTGTGTCAGAGAGATAGAGACATTAGCAGTTGGAAGTTCAAAGACACACACTGAAAACTGCAGGATGTGAGGGATATGGGCATCTGCTATAGCCATATAATATTCTATATAACCTGAAAACACAAAATTTTATCTGATAAGGCAACTACTAAAACTAAGCATATGTTAAAACACAAAGAAAATCACAATACACTTAAGAATGTACAAAAGAAAGAGCCACGTTTTCCAACCAAAATATTGTAATATTTAAAATTAAAGAGGAAAGAAAATCCAAAATGGTCTAAAAATATTTTTAAATTATAAACAAAATGCTGTTATACAACTCTTAAAGGTAAAATACAAATCAATAATGCATAATACAGAGACAGTAATGATTAAAAATACACGTTTTAAAAATGGATAACGCTAAAGCTATTCTTAGTGGAAAAAAATCCATATTCTTTTAAGTCATATATTCCTAAATAAGAAATAATATTTTTAAATTGTCAGTTTTAATGTAAAAGTTTTGAAAAAAAATAAAATATAGTCATGAAAATAAAGAAGAAACATTTTAAAGGCTTAAATCAATATTGTTAAAAATCCCCAAATAGTTTATATATATATATATTTTAAATGGGTAAAAAAAAGGTAAAATGCTATGCTGCAAAATTAGAAATGAGACAAGGAAAAAGATAGAAAACAAATTAAAAGATATACATTAAAAATCTTTAGAATGATTTGTGTAAAATTCTTTGAAAACCAAGATTAAATGTATTTTATTGTAGAAATAACATAAGCTGCCAAAATTAATTCCAGGAGAGATGGAAAATCTAAACAAGCCAGTAACTGAATAAAAATTAATTTTTAAATATTGATTTAAAAACCCTACTATAAATAAAAAGGCCCAGATGGTCTCAGAGCAATTTCAAACCAAGAATTTAATTCTAATGCAATTTAAAATTTTCCAGAACAGTAATTAAGCTGACATTTTAAAATATTTTTTGATGTCAGAATAACACTGATAACAAAATTCAATTCAGCATAACTTATTAAGATCAATATCCACATAAGAAATCAAGTGTGAGAAAAGAGAAGATACTGATATGTTAAAATAACCATGTAACTTTAGGGCAAGGACTTCATGTGTTTTATTTCTGAGTCTCTAGCATCTGGGAAAATGCCTGCCGCATTTTAGGCACACAATAAATATTGATATGAATGAATAATGACAGGAATACAAAGGTGGTTCAAAATTAGCAATTTTGGTAAAATATGTAATATAAATATTATATAAGTTATATATGTATAATTTAAGTAGACCAGAGGAAAAATTTATGATTATCATTTGCAATTAAAAACACACAAAGAATAATATTCAGTCCTGATTTTTTATTGAGATATAATTGACATGTAACACTGGGTAAGTTTAAAGTATACAACATGTTGATTTGATACTTATATATTGCAATATGATTATCACCTTAGCATTAGCCAACACCTCTATCACGTCACATAATTACCATTTTCTTTTTGTAGTGGGAACAATTAAGATCTAGTCTCCTAGCAACTTTAAAGTTTATAATACAGTACTGTTGACTATAATCACTATGCTGTACAATAGATCTCCAGGACTTATTTATGTTGTTTAAGAATAAAAACTGGGAACTAGTAGATAAATATGTCTTGCAGTCCTGGTTTTTAAAAATAATTGTCTATATCTGTATTAGAAATCAAGGAAAGCATAATACTTAGTGACAAAACACTAGAATAATTCCACAAAAATTTAGAAAAACTAGAATCCTGAATAACACTGTTATTTAAACTTGTTCTAAAATTCCAACTGCTTTCAAATGTAAGCAGTGTGTGTGTGTGTGTGTGTGTGTGTGTGCGCGCACGCACGCGCGCGTGTGTAGAAAGATATCAAATAGAGAAAAAATGTACAGAATTTATAATCAGGTAGTTAAAACAAAATACAAATGGCTAAAAATATAAAAGGACATTTAACTTAAATTACAAACAACAATTTTTCAACTAAAATATTGGTGAAATTTATAAAGTTAAGTAAAATTATGATTTGGCACAGGTGTGGGAAAACAGCCAATTTTAAAACTACTCGTGAGCATCTAAGTTTAACATTTTTGGAGGCCAATTTTTCAATGTCCAAGAAAATTTAAAATCCAAAAACTCTTTGTCCTACCAATTTTTTTCGTGGGGAATTACCCCATAGCCCTATTCAAAAACTATGACAAGAGCTAATTATAATGTTATTTAATTTTGCTCTAATAGCAAAAAAAAAAAAAATCAACCCACATGTCCAACAACTTAAAAATGATTAAAAGCTCATGCACATCCATTTAATGGAACAGAGTACAAAACTTTAAAAAAAAATTCAGGGAGAGCTCCACATGCTGCTGTGGTTATGTTCTCTATTACAGGTATATACAGAAAATGTTAATAATATCTTTTAGAAAAGGAGCTAAGGGTCCTTGTAGCGAGGCATGATGGAGAGGTTTAAAGTCTTTCATTTATATTTTCATATGCTTTTTATCCTGTGCATATAAAATATATGATTATGCTCATATATGTCCATGTATACATACTATTTTTAGAAATTAGAAAAGAGCTTACTGTGACAGATTACTAGAAAAAGATTAATTGCATATTCATTTAAAATATTTATATTAACTGTTACTGAGAATAACATAAATATAACACATCATCCTCAAGATTTACCACACATATATGTAATCATGTTCTCACAACACAAGCAATCTCAAACTAATCAAGCCTAGAAAATTGCAATTAAATTTGCTTGGTAGCTTTTCTAAGGGGGTTAAAATTCAAGTTTGTGTTCTGATAATGATGGAAAATTAGTTTTCTATAACAAGAGCCACTTATTTGAAACTCCGCTTTCAGAAGTTTCAGAGGTTGTGAGATGTGCAGCAAGGTCTTCCTGATGTATATAGGCCAATGGCTTTTTCAGATGTTTTGACAATGTAACAAGTGTGCAGTTACCTTTTTTAGGCAAATGAATAGAAATATCTTGTAGTTTTTTCTGGAAGATTATCTAGATTCAATTGAGAAATAAAATTCCTTGCTAATAGATATAAACGAGCCCCTAATTTTAGTAACAAAGATTCAGGAATTTCATGGTGGATTTACAGAAGTAACATAAGAGTAGGGAAGCTCTGGACTTTACTGATGTTTCAGATTTATTTTTCTATTCTCTCTTCTTAGTAATGCATTATAAATCCAAATATTAGCGTGAACGATAAATCACAATCTCATGTTTATTTTATAAAAATGTATTTGATTTCTATTGTGTAATATCACCAATATTATGGGCATTATCTGCTTTTAGAATATTGCTGAGAAGTTATATCTAACTATAGCTAAAAACAATAACTGGGAAATCTGTCCTTGGACCAAAAGCCCAAAATAGGTATCTGCCATTAATGAATAAAACTAGCAAGATGCAGAACTGACTGAGACCTTAAAGAAGAAGTTAAAGCTACATCCCAGTAGGTATAAAATATGAACAGTGGCTCTGACTACACCCTAGAACATACAGTCCTAAGTAAACGACAGATAGATAAAATGTAAAACAAAACCAATCTAATTACAGCAAAAATAGATACTACTGACAATCCAGGAAAAAATATATTTCTAATATCCTAAAAAACCCAAAACACTAGTTAGATAGTATTATGGTATTTTATCTTCTATAAGTATTTTTATTGAGGAAATTTAAAAGATTGATTTGAAGATAATTCTGCTCTCCCATGTTCAATGCAAATAGCCTTGTGTAGCTGAAATGACAATACTAAAAGATCAGCATATTTTCATGTGTCTTCCAATTAGAGAATAGTTTTAGCTATAAATAAAACCATTTTATGGTTTGTCAATTTTTTCTGATATTACTTGCTTAAATACTATCAAGAATCCTAAAATAGCAAAACTTTAAAAATTAACACATTCTAGAACTGCAAAAGGTATGAGGCACAAAATTACATCCTATGATAAATGAGTCCACATTTTTTAATATTCACAAGGATAAAAAATAATATGTTTAAAAAGACTTTTCATTCAAATTTCTCACCCAAATAAAGTCATTTGGGACACAACATGGTTTTTGGGGGGATCTGTACTATTAAAACTATGTTTGTCCAAACATATAAATATATTTAAAGCATTATCATAAAATGTTTATTGCTTGTGTCTGTCAAAGACAGAAAAAAATCTTGAAAATCTGGTCAATATGGCATATTGAACTCCATGAAAACACAAACCAGATAAATGTTTTTCAATGCATTTCAAAAAGTATGGCACATAGTGACTTATTCAATGCCTCTATGCTGAACAAAGGACTGAGTTACATATCTTTGCCAGTTATATTAATATCTCATTGACCATAATTATGTGAAACAAACAAAAAAATAGAAGAATTTGCTATATTTTTAAGCAAATAAGACTAAAAATACAAATGAATTTCCTATTATCCTCGAATCAATATTTGAACTGCAGCAGAGTAAAGGACTTAAGAAGGGTATTACAAATCTTTGTACACCCACTGCATACCACAATACCTACAAAGACGTTTGGTGGATGAATGAATGAATGAATGAATGAAACCTGAATCAAGATTGAGAAAAAAATAGCCAAAGACTGTTGTACCACAAGAATCCAATAAGTCAATATAATGTGATATATGTAATAACAGGTAAGTCGAATGTACTAAGGAAAAACCTATGAGAAGTGTGTGAGAATGAAGTTCAGGAAAACCTTCAACCAGAGGGATATTATCATAAGCTAAATTTTGGTGGATGAAATTAAAAAGAAATTCTAAGAAAAGAAAATAGTATATTTGAGAAATAACATATGTTAGCCATTGATGTAGCAGACCATTTAATAATCATGATGCAGAATTTAGAAAAAAAACTGAAATGATCCTTGAAATAAAGCATTATGGAAAGCACTGGTAAAGTTAGGGTCTGTGAGCATTTTTCATTTGTATTTTTTTAATAACTGTAGACTTAACTGTTTTAAACCTATAGATCAATTTGGGGATAACTGACATCTTTACTATGGGCAGCATTCCAATCCATGAACATGGCATGTCTCCATTTATTTGGATCTTGTTTGATTTATTTCATCAGGGTTTTGTAGTTTCCCACGTAAGACTCTACATAGATTTTGCTAGTTGAACATATAACATCCCCTTATCCATCTGTAACAATATCATTGTTTCATTCCTGATATTAGTAAACTTTGTCTTCTCCATTTTATGGTTGTTATAAACTTTATTGATCTTTTCAATGAATTGCTGTCCTCTGTTGTTTTGTATTTTTAATTTAATTGATTTCTGCTCTTATCTGTATTATTAGTTTCTTTCTGCTTGTTTTTGATTTTGTTCTTTTCTGATTTCTTGAAATGGGTGTGTGAATTATAAGAATTTTCCTCTTTTGTAATGCAAATATTTAGTGCTATAAATTTCACTCACAGTACTACTTTAGCTACCTTAGCTGTGTCTTACGAATGTTGACATCTTGCATTTTCATTTTCCTTCAGTTTGATGTATTTTTTTTTTTACTTCTCTTGAGACTTCCTCATTGATCCATAAAACATTTAGAAGTGTGTCATTTATTTTGTAAGTATTTGAGGATTTTCCTTTTTCTTTCTATTATTGATTTCTAGTTCGATCCCATTATGGTAAAAGAGCATACCTTACCATGATTTTAATTCCTTTATATTTTTGAGATTAGTTTTATGGGTCACGATATGACCTGTCTTGGGGAAAAAAAATTGTGTATTCTGCTGTTGGCTGGAATGTTCTAAAAGTTTCTAGTATATTCTGTTGTTTAATGGTATTGTTCAATGAAATAATAGACCTGAATCATGCAATTCAGTAGGAGCCCTGGCAATGCTGATTGATTAAGAAGGTTTATCCTGTGTACCTTATTTTGTTTTACAGTTTGAAGCCTGATACATAGTTTATAACAGCAAGGCAATTTACCATGATTGTCATATTAAGGCTCTAGTTTAAAATGTCTAAAACTAATACATACTTTATTTTGCTGTTTCCATATCCTATCCCTACTTCTACATTTAATACAACTTTGGGGGAGATAAAACAAGAAGCAACAGTCATGGTTGCACAGTGTAACAAAATCATTTTCCTATGAAGTTTTTCAACTATCCCAGTGGATGCTGTCAGAGGAGACTAGGAAAATCATAAAGGAATTTATCTTTGTCTTCATTTTGTGGCAAGTATTATCTCCCTTCCCAAAATGTGTTTACCCAAGATTTATTTTGTTTGTAGCCAAGAATGATTAATTTAGCATAGCAAAGTAAACTATAGTATACCCAGGTTGCTTATAATGATCAACACATGGGACAAATTAATTAAGTTAATATTAATTGAATATGAGGATAAGAAATATTGCAGAGAAATGTAATAGCTTTTGAGTCTTCAATATCAAGGGTAGGATGAAAAAATTTAAACTCGATCAAGTATTATACTTTTAGAAAAATATTAAATAACATATACCATGTATAACTTTGTTATAAATGTATCTAGTAGCTTTATTTGGCTTCTGTATTTTTCAATACAGTCAGCAAAAATTGAAGGATTCAAGGAATAGCATTCTATTGTCATGCCTCTCCCCATATAAACATGAGCTTAATTATAAAGCTCCTCACGAAGTACTTATAAAATACACTGAAAGTTTTATTTAGGCTAAGGCAGGCTTATAAAACAGATAAATCTATAATAACTGTTTGTATGTTAGTAGTACTGTTTATTAATATACGTAGCTGCAATCAGCCATCACTGTAGAAGCTTTATTGAAAAAAATCTGCAGTAATATACAAACTGCAGAATACTATATAAGCCTTCTTAATCAATTAGAGTTTATTTGGTCAATAAAGCACACAGTACTACAACAGCACATTTCATTTTTTCCCTAGGAAATCAATATCCACAACAGAAAATAAAAGTCGAATTGAAGCCTTAAATTTTGTGGTCATGAGGTATATTGGAAATACCTCTGGGCTGGTGCTCAAGGCACCAGGGTTCTAATCCAGTTTGGTCACTATCATTAACTTTGAAAAGCAACACCTTTTTAAAGACTTAGTTTCTCTTCCTAATTTAATTCTTGGCCTTGTTACTGAAGTATCATTTGAATGTGCATTTCTAAAAGAGGACCAAAGGATTTAACCTGTAGGAATGGATTCACCATAATTATTGCCTGTAATCTTTCAAAATCCCAAATCTGACTAACAATTTGTGGGATTTTGTTATTGTTGCTCAGCACAATGGTGGAAATGCATATGAAAGCAAGGTCAACATATAAGAATCCTTATTACCTTGCTAGTGTTATAGAGTAAGAGTAAGCAATTTCTGTGAACCCAAAGCCAAATATATATTTCAATAATATATTTTACAAACATGGAATTGGGTATAAAAATAGGTCACTGCTTCTGTCTATATATTCACTCTGACTACCTAATTCCTTGCACATAATAATCTTCGGTGATATTATTTTTTTGGATTTACTCTTCTTTGTTGCTTGGATTCCTTACCCCTACCTATACAATAAGCTTCTGTTCATCTTTAATACACAAATCAAAAATTCTAGGATGATATTAAGATATCTGAATGACTGAAACTTTACCAGCCTTATTCCTAATTGCCCAGAAGTGTTTGAAACCAAAAATAAGAAAAGAACATATTCTGAAACCAGAAGTATTTACATGACCTCCTGTAACAACAGAGATAATTAAGACAAACACATGTTAACAGCTAATTTAACATTAACCACCCAAAGTAAATCTGCATAACTGGGACAACAATATTAACCAAGAATACAATTAAGCTTTTTAAATATGAGCATATGTCCCATCTTAATAAATAAGTTCTTATTGACCTCAGTGACTGGGAAAGAGCCAAATTCAATCAATGTATCTTGAGTGTCTTCAAACACTGGGTATAGACAGATTTTTGCTGTTGATTATTGTCAAGGATGAGTCAACAAACAATAACTAAAGCATGGGTTCTATGAGACTATACTACATCTGAAGTGAAGAGAAACAGTCTAGAAATAGTCATAAATATGAATGCATGAAAAAAGTAACATGTAAGAACAGTTTAGCACTCCACGGGAATTGATATATACTCAAGTTGTCATTCAAGTGTGGAAACATAAAAAAAGTTATTCTTAGATTCCCGGAATTTCAGTAAATAGAACCAGGTACTAGTGCTATGGAAGTTGATTGAAAATATTTTCAAAGGTCACCAGAAAAGAAAAACAAAATAACAACACAAGAATTGGAAAGTGCAGTTGAAAAGTACTGGCAGTTATTAATAAAATCACCTTGAGTCTTTGACAGACTTATATATCCAACTGTCAACTTGATGTATCTACTTGGATGTTTAATTGACATCTCACACACAACACAGTTCAAACTAAATTCCTGAAATTCCCCTCAAAAAACTTCACTTACAGCCATCTCAGTTCTAGTTGCTCAGGCCAAAAACATTGGATTCATCCTTGATGCCTCAATTTACCTCACACCCCTAATGTCGTTAGTGAGAAAACCTTTTTAGTTCTATGTAGTGGATGCTGTGATATGCCACCTGGATCCCCCTCAGGACAGGAAGATTTACTTCCTCAGCTGCTATGAGTGGTACTGATAGACAATCCTAACCTACCAGCCCTCTTCAAGATGTCTCCATTGATAGAGTTATGTTGCATAAAGTCACTCTCACTCGTCAGTACAAAGGTATAAAGGCCTATCTCCCTTGCCCCAACTCTGGACGATGTCACAGGGCCATGCCTCCCAGTTTCAGAGCTCTCCATTCAGTTGTATAAAGCCTTTTTGACACTGTATCCCGGACACTGCTCAAAATGGAATACATTTGAGCAAAAACAGAACAAAGCCCTGATACATGCTACAACATGGATGAAACTTGAAAACATTATGCTAAGTGATAGAAGCCAGTCACTAAGGACCATATCCTGTATTTTTCAATTTGTAGAAAATTATGAGAAAAAAAAAAACTATACCTACATAAAGAAGATGTGTAGTTGCCTGAGGCTGGAGTGGGGATGGAGATTGACTGAAAAACAGAAAATGAAAACTTTTTTGGTGTTGTGGAAGTGTTCTAAAACTGCACAGAATTACTAAAAATCTTTGAATTGAACACTTACAATAGGTGGCATCGATGATACATAAATTATATCTAAATGATTTGTTTTTATAAAAATAGAAAAGCAAACCCAAAATACAGAAAATCAAATGAGAGAGGAAAGGGAGGCAGAGGTCGAATGTTAACACTTAATGTGAATTTTTTCTGACTGCCTTTGGCTGTACTAGTCATCTCTCCTCTTTATTCATCCATTATTTTTTTTTATTCATCCATTCAAAAAAACATTTATGGAGAACTACTAAATGTCAGTCTTATGCTAGTTATTTGGAATATGAGGAGAAAAAGGATATGATTTATACTCTAAAGACATTTATAGACTAGTGTGGAGATATTCAAGAATATCTCCACAGTGTATTACATTCTTCGATATTGTTATGAACAGGAGCTAAAGGAGACAATGAAAGTTTTTTTTTAATACCTATATTATACTATTCACCTGATTGTATAATTACTAAACATATTATATATTATAGTCTATTATTGACACACTATTATACTACTGTAACTTTAGTGTGGCAGTGTATCTGAAGTCTTTCAGAAATAAAATTATATTTCATATTTCCTGAGACAATTCAGATAGGAGAGTGACTTGAGATAAAGTTTGAGATTTGAGAAATAGTAAGCAGCATCAACATGGACATATCATCCAGGAAAGAGCTGTGTTATTTTATATAACTATAAATATATTTATATATTCACACATCATATCCACATATCCACAATACTAGAAAATTTCATTTATTCAAGTTTCACACTTCTTAGATTTCATCTTTCTGGAACTCAACCAGGTGCCAGAAGGTAATTACACAAATAGTAGATGATCCAGATCACTCCAAACAAGGCTACCACCTCACTGCACTGCTACTGCCTCTTGTTTCACACCAGAGCTTTTAAATTACAGTCTTATTTATTTAATGCAAAAATTTCAACAAGCTGCTAAGGTAGTTTGCTTCTTTGTTCAATTTTTATTTTTAGTGCCCAGCACATCAGAAACAGCAGACTATAAGTAGGCTATAAGTGCAGGAACTGCTGAGTCTAGTCCTATGACAGCAAGAGCAGTGACAGTAGTACAATAGGGTAGAAAGGAAGGAGAATAAAGCATAAAAGGAGAGAAACCATATTCCAGCATAGGATGGAGATGAGGGTTAATAACCAACATTTGTGTACTGGTCTTCAGGATCCAAATTATTTGCAAATTCTTGCTCATTTAATCCTAATAAATATCCTTTGAGGCAGGCATCATTATCTTTATTTCACAATTGATTTGAGCCTCAGATTGCAAGATATTGCACAGCCAAAAACACTAGCAGGAGGCCTAGGTCAAATCAAAGATCAGTATTTTGTCCAATTACTATACTCTGATGACCCACAAGTTGTTATGAAAAACTGAAAGTGGAGTCAATATTATATATTTATAGAGCATAAAATTAATACCACATATTGATTTCTAAAACAATCTGTTCTAATTTACACATAACAAGGTATATTTTAGATATATTGAAATTTCTTTTATTGACTAGCTCTTCTGCCATTATTGATAGAGACATGGTACCATTCCAGAAATCTGAAGTACTTATTCATAATACTAAATAAAAATCATGCTGCTGCTTTTTTTTTTTTGTATGACTCAGTATTTTTACTTAATCTGGACCTCTTAAACAGTCATTTCCATTTCAACTCCTTTAGGAGAAGATCAATATGAGCTATAATTCATTTGCTTCATCTCCCATGTTAAATTTTCTAATACAGAGGTTTTATAATTATTCTACAAAACATAACAATTAGCTCTGTCACAAGGAAAGATAAGTATATATGTGTTTTGTGTTAACTGTGTGATTAAAGATTACATACACAAACACACATATATCCATAATAACAAGGATGTGGGATCTATCTGTAAACTGAAAAAATTTGTGACATTTCGAAATAGAACAAAATCAATTATCCAATTTTCTTTCCCTTCTCAGATTCTGAATTCTTCCTTCTGCCTCTACCAATGACAGATGTCATTAACTTAATCTATGTTAGTAATGTACCTCTATTTTCTCCAAGTTCCAAAAATGGTAATATACAGTTTTCCTTTTATATTCCTTATTATTCAACCCACCTCTTTTTTTTTCTCAATTGGTAAGCCATCTACATGGGAATTATTTTTATAGTTATGGTCTTCTAACAACGAAAAAAGGGAGACCTATATTCATGTGAATCAAGGTATGATCACAATTTTTATGGGTTTTTTTGAATAACAAGTAATGACAATTAAAATTTTAGCCAGAATACTTTCTTTGGGGTCCTCTTTACAGTAGGTAAAATGACTTAAAGATTATTATGATTGCATTTTATGCAAATTACATTTTTACATCATCTTAATGTGTGTATAATGATAGCTACTAAGTACTCCAGCTGGAAACAGACAATTATACCACCTGCCCCTCAACACTAACTGAAATAAAAGACCTTACTGTTTCAAAGCAAATATACATAGAACATTTTCTCTTTCCTCTCTTGATATAACCTGAAAATAACATATATTCCAATAGCATATTTTTTCTCTTTCACTAATATTCCTTTTATCCACCTTTTCCCAATGCATACAGTGCTTTTAAAAGTTGTAATCAGACTAGTAGACTTGCTTTTTTTTTGTTCTAGATAGTGTTCTAAAAAGTATAAATAGAATTACTCTAGTAGGGCATGCCCTCACCAGTTTATCTCAGTCCCCTCCATTCTCTATTATATATGTAGTAACTATACTCTCAGATGTTCCCCAGGGATTCCCTTTTTCCTGGTATTCATGCCCACATTGTATCAGAGTTGCCTTGTGTGACCATTAGGATACAGCAGAAATAATGGTATGTCACTTCTGATATTAGATTACAAAAGATTGGCATTCTCTCAACTCATTTGCTATGGAGGAAGCTCACTGCTTTGTCATGAAGACACTCGTAGAAAAGCCTATGGAAAGGCACAATGGCGAGGAACTGAAGTCTGCCAGCAACCACGAGTGAGTTCGGAAGTGGATCTTCCAGCTTCAAATGACTGCAGCCCCAACCAACCTCATTAAGGCAACCTCATGAAAGAACTTGTGCCAAAACCACTCACCTAAAACCACTCCTGAATTCCTGACCCACAGAAACTGTGAAATAATTTATACTATTTTTTGAAGTTCCTAAGTTTTGGTGTAAATATATTATGCAGCAATAGATAATGAATACATTATTATACCTAAAATATTCACCTGCACAATATTTAAAGGATTTTGAGAATGTAACCTTGTATTATTTAGGATAATTAATGTTAGCTGCTGCAATATTAAAATAGACCAAAGTTTATTTCTTGCTCACGTCTGGGTCCAATTCAGATCCAGTTGTTCTGCTTGGTGACTTTCCCTCAAAAGTGCATCGTGGAGCTGGGATTGTTTTTGTAAAAAACAAACAAACAAACATGCACTACTAAAATGTATTCACTGTCAGCTGTACGTGAGGGAGAGATAGTGAACATGGAGAACCCATACCCATCCTTAATTACCTTTAATCATAAACAACACATATCACTTCTCATATCTTTACTGGTGAATGCGCAAGTACATGACTCTAGCCAAACTATAAGGAAAGCTGGTAAATGAAATCATCTGGATCCAGGAAGAGGAACTGTTCTATAGGTAACATTGTCTCTGGCACCTGATTCCTGCTTTAGAGCCAAAGTAGTGAGGGAGGAAGGTTCAATACATTCAAAGAAAGACTTTGTACTAGGAAATACTCCTTGAATTATCATTTTTTTCAATTTTTTAACAGTCAGAATATTTTTATCACCTTGTTCAATTATTGAAATAAATTGATTTCTAGTTTGTCACTTACATTAGAGTAACTTTCCAATGCTTCAGAAACTACCTTGAATGAATGAACTCCAAGTACAGAAAGAATTATAATGTACCAGTTATTTTTTTCTGCATAAGAAACAGTTACAAAACTTCAGTGCCATACAACAGTAAGCACGTATTGCTCAGTCAGCTAAGCATCTCTGTCTATCTTAACTAGCCTCACTCATATGTTCTGAGTGATGCAGGGCTAACTTTGGCTGGGGTGACCTAGGTGACCTAGGTGACTTGGCAGTAGACTAGGTCAGGAATGTTTTCATGGTAATGACAGAGGCACAAGAGAGTGCATAACTTGCTTACATTATATATGCTAATATCACATTGGCCAGAGAGGGAAGGCTACAAACAGCATGGCCAGGTGCATGGATATAGGCAGAGGTGAAGAATCAGAATATCAATGTAATCTACTATATATATGCATGCTCTGAACTATGAATAAACAAACAAAAAATAAATTAACATAAAGATCACACTTAATCTTCAATAAAGGCAATCAGTAACTCGCCATTCCTAAAGATGGCACTGTTGGAAGGAATTGGATTTCTTCACATCCAATTTTACATAGAATGAAACTCAATATCCTAATTTGCCAAAATTGAGGATCGGTATGCTCTCTTTTAACTCTCAGTAATAGTTCTGGTCAAAAACAACACAGTGATACTGAATTTGCCTTCATTAGAAAATAACAAAAATTTTATAAGGATTTATGATTAAACAAAAATAGCATTTAAAGATATACTAGCCAATCAGTTTCCCAATAATATTAAGAATTTCTCTTCTTCTTGGGGTTTTTTTCCAGGGCAATTCTTTTAAGGAAATATAATATGTTCTGTCTCTTTTGGATTATAAGACAATCACAGGCAATGACAACACCTAATAAATCAACTAAGATGTTTTAATTAATTAATTAGAGCAATTCTTATTGAGAACACTATACTTGCCATTTTGATAGCTGCTAGCTTTTCAATAACAAGGGAGACTCAGTAATTCAGTTTATAATCTAATGGAAAATACAAACAATAAATAAACATTTGCCATACAGTGCCATATACTATAATTATATACAGATATCTATGGTGCTTAAGAAAACAGGAGAGCAACTAAGCCAGACATGAAGAAAGTTTTCAAGAAGAGATTAAAATCTGAATTTGAATCTAGTAATGAGTAGTCAGCTCATGGGAAGGATGTTGGTTTCTTCCAGGCAGTAAATACTGATAAAAAGAAAGACAGATTTATAAAGACATTGAAAAATGTATAATCAACACACTAGGTCAGTGGTCCCC
Source organism: Eidolon dupreanum (assembly GCA_028627145.1). Lineage (NCBI taxonomy): Eukaryota > Metazoa > Chordata > Mammalia > Chiroptera > Pteropodidae > Eidolon > Eidolon dupreanum. The sequence goes on from CM053505.1 coordinate 13,784,800, forward strand.
AACCTTTTTGGCACCAGGGACCACTACTCCTATGAGAATCTAATGCCTGATGGTCTGAGGTGAGGCTGAGGCAGTGATGTTAGCCCTAGGGAGCGGCTGCAAATACAGATGAAGCTTCACTGGCTCCTTCACCTGCAGCTCACCTCCTGCTGTTTGGCCCGGTTCCTAACAGGCCACAGACTAGTAATGGTCTGCCATGCAAGTGTTGAGGACCCCTGGACTAGGTGATTTATTGGAAACTGGACATAAAGTAGAGAAAATAATTAGGAAAAATATGTAATTTTATTGCTACGGTAACTGAATTTATTATTTGATCAGATATACTTTGTGAGAAGTAATTCTAGTGGTAAAGAGAACCCTATGACCTGGATATGATCAGTTTGAGGTTCTTATAAGACATTCAAGTGGAAATTATCTTTAAGGCTGTTGGCTTCTTGTACCTGAAAACAAATGGAGGTAAACATTTGGAAACATTAGCTCTCAATTAGCTTTATGCAAGATAGCCAGCTACTGAAGTCCTGGGAGTAGTGGAATTGCTGAGAGATAGGGTTGTCCAGCAAGTGAAGAGAGCCTAGGACCAAAACCCAAAGACTTCAGCATTCAAGGGATGGGCAGAATAAAATTCATCCACAACAGAAAAAAAAAAAGAAACAAGTAGAATTGGAGCATGAAAACAAAATAATATGTTGTGATAAAAACTGAAGGAAGAGTTTTCTTAAAGGAAAAGAAAGTATTCAATATTTTTGAATGCTATATTTATCAAATAAAATAAGGTCTGAAAAATCCTTTGACTTTATCAATAAGATGGCTGTTGATGTCTGTGACAAGAGCTATGGCAACAGTGCAAATGAAAACTAAAATATGGTTGACTGAAAATAGATGGATTTTTTGGAAACAGAGACTGCAAGTGTACCTAACTTGTTTAATAGAGATAATAAATATGTCATGAGAACAAGGAACTTTTTTTTGATGATATGAGAAATTTGAATGTTTTAAAACCCTACTGATTTATACAGAAAAAGGTTAAAAACCAATATGCTGAACAAGGTAAATAATAAAGCAATCTTTCAGAAATGAGAGCAGATGGGAGGCAGAGGATGGATGAAGAAATTAACCACATTAAAGAGGATCACCAATTCTAAGTCATCAATAGTGTAACAGGAAAGCACCTTTGTGAAAACAAAGGTGATTTTGTGATTACTGTGATTAATGAAGATACTTAAAAACATTCCACCAGGAGTTATGTAGAAGAAAAAAGGTATCCCCGGTCAGTACTATTAATTAATATTGCTTTGGAGGCAATGACCAAAGCAATTTGATATAGGAATGACTATGGCTTATAGAAAAATATTCAAAATACTTTTGAGTGAAAAAATAGAGACGTTTTCCTAAGGACAGCAATGAATTTCTCAACAGCAACAAAAGAAGCTAAAGAAAATGAAAGAAAAAAATCTGAGGGACAGTTGTTTCAAAGTATATTCAGTCAAACCATCAATCAAGGATGAAAAGAGAACAAAGATATTTTAGACATAGAATAACTCATACTACTTTTCCTTCAGGCTCTTTTTCACCAAACTATGTAAGTAAATTACGTAAGTAAGAAACCAGTAAACAGAAAGCCCAATAAAGAAGGAGGAAGAGGAGGAGGACGACGACGACGAGGGGGAAGGAGGGAGAAGAGGGAGGAGGAGGAGGAAGAGGAGGAAAGACTAGGAAATTATCTGAAACATTTGCCTATGTAAAAAACATTAATTTTTTTTTTACTAAGCTTGTGGACAATTTAGGAAGGATTAGCAAAAAGTACTTTGAAAAATAAGCAGATAAAACATAATGTGAGGTAACATCAGACTCTGAAGGTTGAAGGCTCAGTCCTACAGCTCCGCTCCACCTCCCCCAGCTTCAGAGGGGCCAGTCCTCAGCTCAGGTTGTCATTTATGTTTCAGACCTACAGGTTATAGTGCAGAGGTTCCCATGGCCCCCTCCTCATATGATTGGTTTGAGGGTCTAGATCAGCTCATAGAAGTCTGAGAAACATTTTACATACTAGATTGCCAGTTTATCATAAAAGGGTATAACTCAGAACAGCCAGATGGAAGAGACACATCAGACAAGGCATGGGGAAGGGACACAGAGCTTCCATGACCTCTCTGGTGCACCACTCTCCCCAAATTTCCACCTGTTCACCAACATGGAAGCTCTCCAAACCCTGTCCTTCTGGTTCTCAGGGAGACTTCATTACATAGTCATGAATAATTAAATCTCTGTCCATTGGCAACTGACTCAACCTTCATACCCTCTCCAACTCCCTGGGGTTGGGGGTGGGATATTCAAAGATCCTACCTTCTAATCACATGGTCAATCAGCTCCCATTCTGAGGTTAACTAATGACTTTCTAAAAGTCACTTGGTTAACATTAACAAAAGACACCTTTAGCCTCCTTATCATAGGAAATTCCAAGGGTTTTAGGAGCTTTGTACCAGAAATGGGTGGCAGGCTAAATATATATATGATAAAATTACAAGATCACAATTATAATGAGATGGTGGAGGCACAAGAGCCTGCCCTGAAATGCTACTAGGATGGAGGACTGAACTTGGTGTTAATGGACACCATGAGAGAATCAAATGATGGATTAAAAATGAGGGTTCCTGGTTATCTTGCTCTAAGGGTTAATTTCAGCAGGCTTGGAATTGGCCTGAGATGTTCTGCTGAAGTATGATGTATCTGCATGGTACTGACCCAGGGTCAATGAAATATAATGATTAATAGAACTGTTTTGTAACCATGGGTCCAAGGCAAGTTTCAGCATGTTTTGTGCCAGCTTGCCAGCATTGTTTATAAACTGAGATTGATGGTTTGCACCTGATTGATGGTTTACACCTGATAACAGCAGCAATCCTGATGGTTTGCACAAAGGCTCTGCCACTGGGGTTGGTCATGTAGCAACAATGACCAGAAAGATATAAGAAGCACTGATCAAGGCTCCATCTTGGGACCCATGCAAATGTTTGTGACACCCGATCCAAGTGATACAGAGGGATCATTAAGCGATGATCTTTAATGGTCCTTCCAACTTTTCCAGTCCCTTGCTATGATGCATATCATGATGCTAAAGCTTTGGCTTATTGTAGCCTCTCCCTGCAATAAATGATAGATTTAGAAACTTTGTCATTTTGGGTCCTGTGAGTCTTCTTTAACGATCTAAACTTGTTTGACTATCACCATTAACACAGTTATAGAAAAGTATATAATTATATGTAATTCTGTGCACATCTATTTGAGACCTATGGGGAGGATAGTTGTGATGGGATAACTGCAAAACTACCTCCTTTTTCTGACTCAGCTGCAGGAGTACTCTCCTGAATTAGAATAAAATCCCAGTTTCCCAGTTTTCAGAGATGTTCTCTCTGAACTCAGGGTGAGAACTGAAAATATCGATTATGTCCATCCATTCAGTATAACTGTAAGTATCCTGAACAAGTGGCCAAATTTGAATGTTATGTCAGTTTTCTGGTTTAACTAACACTGCCTCTGCAGACATTGGTACAGTATACTTTCTTGTCTCTTTCTATACATCTCAACTTATATCTTCCTTGGCTCTCATATATCTTCTTTATCATCCTCAATTTGTCCAAAGCCCTGCTGCAACGGATTGTGCTTTCCAGTATGTGGGTGCTGGCTCAGTGAACCCAGTCTGTTCCTTTTCCAGAAATCCAATTCATCTGCACCTAGGCCAGCTCTCAGAGGTTCCAGTCTCAAATTATTAATGGTTGTCCTTTTCAACAGGTGTATCTCTGTGTTTAGCTGGGTCTGTTCTTTCAGGAGATGGCTATATAGTGTCTAATTAATTTATATCTTTTTGCTGCTTTCTCACACCCTGAAGTGTATGAGTATACTGACTGATGGGATTCAAGGCAGGTACCCCAAAATGTGCCACTTTAGCATATAGATTATTTTGAATTAAAGTTACTTGAGAAATGGCAAGTAAAGGAAGGACACTTTGAACCCCCTTCTCTGTCCTCCTGAAATTAGGAACTAAATCTCCTGTGATAGGCACCCTCCCTGCACCAGGAAGTAGAGAGACATTTTTATCACCAGAGACAGGAAACTCCGAGCCCAGAGGTTATGCAAACAAATTCTACTTAGTTTCTTTACTATTTAGTACCCAAGACTAACTTTCTTTGACTTGTCAGTTTTTCATAAAGAACTGACGTGTGTGTGTGTGTGTGTGTGTATTACAGCCTGCTCTAGTCATTTCTTAGGCCCCGTATCTGAGATCTCCATATGAAATTAAAATTTTTTCCGCTTCTGTAAATCTGTCTTGTGCCCACTTAATTGTTTAGACCAGCCAGAAGAACCTAGAAGGGTAGAGGAAAAAAATTTTCTCCCTAACATGGTCTTGGATATTTATTTTCTATAGAAAAAAATCCTGATATCTTAACCTGGTACAATTAACGTTTTATATTCCTAGTGTGTAGACTCTTCAAGTTAGGCATTCCTTGTCTGAAGACTTGCATAGCACCGTTTACAGTGTGCACATCAGACAGCTTTTCTAGTGATGGTGCATTAGAAAGCAAAAAGAGACTATTAAATCAAAGGACCCAATAAGATTAAGTATTACATAAAAGTTCTTATTTCAGCAGTTATCAGATTATTTTTTTTTAATGTGAAAGCATTTTATTTTATTTATCTTTATTTGAAAGTTCTTATTTTGCAGAACGGAAAGCCATTTCCTTATACATTCATTCCATTTCTCAATGGCTTCCACAGATTTTATAAAATTCATGTTTCAGCGTGATTCTAGGTGTATTAGTAGAGTAGCACACTGTAACTTACTTAAACAGATGGGGCAAAGGTGTAAAGGCCCATTGTCTGGTTCTTCCAGGTGACTAGAGCCTTGCATTAGTCTTGCCAGTCAGTGGTAGTGTCAGAGTCCAAACTTGTGTTCAGTTTTCATAGATTAAACACTTATGGGATCAAAGTAGCAAAATACTTGTGATTTCAGGAAAATAATAGTTATTAACAACTAAATAGGCACTTGAAGATATTTTCTCAAGTTTTTTCACTTTGTACTCATAATATAAAAATGAAAACCACTGCCATATCTGGCAAAGCTGACTATTTCTGTGCCATCTACCAAAGAGCCTTGTCCAAAGACAAAATTCCAGGACTCTCTTGGGTAAAGACCAATCATTGCTATACTCATGATACAGAAGACATTTGCATGTTTCTTTGTTTTTATGAACTTAGGGATGCCCCTGGTATGACTTTGTAGGTTTTATGTGTGGTCATTGAATCTAAATGAATATTAAGTTGCAGAAACGGGAAACTGTTCTGGAAGTTTTACTGTCAAGCCATAGAAAAATGCTTCACAGTAGCTCTTGAGCTCTTTAATATATTCTTCTCCAATAATTCTGGTGTTCTGAAGAGGCCCAATGGATGCTATGTAAACATTACATTGTTCATAGAGATTACTGATAAACTATTTGAAGTCTTTGGGAGGAGTGCTCAGAATGGGAGGTGACCGATCTGATTGTGAATGCAAGATAACAGGTCCAAAGAGATTGCTCTCTAACTGAAAATCTTTATTTATCAGTGATTCCCCACCATCAAAATTCTTATACTACAACTTAAATACTGGAATCTTTGAGATGAGGGCTGTTTGTAGTGTCTAATCTTCCATTCAGTGTTCCTATGAAAAGTTTTGTTTTTGTTCCAAATTTTTATTCTGATAAAATATGCATAAAATTTACCATCTTAACCAATTTAAGTGTGTAGTTCAGTGATATTAAGTATATACTGTTGTTTATACTTAATACTGTTGTACAACCATGAGCACCATCCACCTCCAGAACTCTTTTCATCTTATAGAACCTGAAACTATGTACCCATTAAAGAGAGTTTTCAACCTTCAGATTTGAGAGACTGAATATATGAATGGATAATGGCCAGATCATACATAAAAATAGAGCTCTGACCTCCAACCTGCAGCAACCAGTCCAGGAAATCAACTCATTATCTACAGTAACCAGCCCAGGAAGCCAGTCTCTTACTTGTTAATCAGACTTACAGGAATTCAGACCACTATCTCTCTACAATCATGGAGTACATGCCTGAAGCCTTCCCTTTTTCCCACTATAAAGCTTTCCTACTCCTCTTCCTGCTTTTGAGTCTTTGCCAAAACTCAAGTGACAGTGGCTGACTCCCTTCCTATAGCAGTCTCTGAATAAATAGCCTTTGAGTATTCTCATTTGGTTGGTATTCATTCATTTCCAGTTTAAATGGGTTAAACATCTGCTCTACCACAAAGTATACAAGGACCAGCATATTGAACCTGTTCATAGAAGTGGTATGCAGGGTACCTTCACCTGCCACTAGGCTCAAGGTGGCCCATCCACCACCAGATTCCTTTTTTTAAATCAAGATGTTATCTTCAAACATCCATTAGACTTCCTCCAGGGCCTATATATGGAAGTGAACCAGAAAAAAACAGAAAGAGGGAAATAGAAATAAAGGAAGAAAAACTATGTGAGAGACAGAGGAAGAAAGAGAGGGAGGGAAGGAGAGAGGAAGGAGCTTGTTGGATCTTGGATAGTGTTTTTTTAGTAAAAGTACTGACAACCAGTTTGCCTTCTGAATTAGAGCACTGCCTAGATGTCAGAATTTTTAGTAACAGAACATTAACTTTTAGATATAAATTCTAAACTCTGCCTTGAAAAATGAAAAGTTAATATGATGCACATTTAGTTTTTTTTCTAGGCTGGCAAGTAAACTTCAATTGTATTTTCAGTACATTAGAATTGGTAAGAGTTTTTCTTATGTCACAACTTAGAAACTGATTGTTCCTGTTCGAAAAAAACTTAAAGCCTCAAAACCAATCTATCAACTACATGGAAAATCTCCTTATATAATTTTCAATAAGAAAACTCTGCTTGGGGTGAAATTTCAATTAAGAGATTAAAATAAAACAAAATTATTCCAAACTCATTAATACAGTGATGAAAAATGGATTGCAGAAAGTTCCTTTCTCATTATTAGAATATGATGATAAAAATGGATTTAGGAATCAATGCACCTTTTGATAATGTTGCTTCATAATTTAAAACTTGTATATAATCTGTTCATTTTTTTCCCTTTTAAACACTTCCCTATGAGAAAATGGGAGAAATGATGAGGTAATTGACCATGTACAACTCTTACTTCCCATCCAAATTAATGACAATAATGGAAAATCAATACCAAAACATCGTCTATAATTAAAACCATGTTGGGAGCAAATATGCCAAATACAATGCATTTTAGTCTCAGCTGAAAGAGGATATTGGGAGCTGACACATAAGGGTGTTGAGAAAATCCAGCAGAATTAATTTGGGGGGATCCTGCCAGACATCTTCAATATTGGAGGGTCTGAAGCTGTTTTACTTATAATAGGGCTTCTTTCCCAAGCACATATCAACAGTGAAAGCAGCATAGCGGGTAAAAACACATGGCTGATCAGTACTGCTTTGTGAAGACTGGAAACAAAACTAGTTTGTTCCAATAAACCAGAGATGAATTTTCTTTGAAAAATATATGTCCACTAACAAAATGAGATTCTATTACAAACATTTATCTACTCTGTGGTTAAGGAGAGAGTCTTTAAGTAGGATGTCAACATCAGAAAGTATAAATCAAATTGCTAGATCTTGGCTACCTAATATTTTTAAACTATAGCTAAAATTAAAAGAACAACAAAATCAAATATTGATGGGGTTGTCAGAAATTATAACTCTTTTACTTTATTGGTGGGGGTGTGAAATGGTACAATCATTTCAGAAAAAGTTCTGGCAGTTTGTTATAAAACTAACTATACATGCTAACTATCATCTGACACAACATTTCTCTCAGTTACTTAGCAAGAGAAATGAAAACATGTTCACAATAAGATATGAAAATTATTCACAGTAATCTTATCCATAACTGAAATCGAGGGTCCTGATTTAATGTACAATTGATATAATACGTGGCCCCAGCACTCAATTCTGTTTCTTCACAGCAAGCCCCGTGAGCCTCAGCAATTTTCCTTACATTTATTAACCCTCAAGACAGCAAGAAACAATGGCCAGGCCCTGACTAGTGATCAAAAGTTGCAGGTTTCTTTAAGCTGAAGACAACATCATGCCTTAAGTTCTGTTTCAGCTCCTGAGCCCTAAAGTGGGAGGATCGGATCCCCTGGCCACAGCTTTGTGAAACTAGATTAAGGGATGCTGAAGCTGACCTCAAGACCTGAAATCATGATTTACTTCCCTTTCCTCACTCTTGACCAATCAGCTTCAACCACAAATCCAAATCCCTTACTCATGATGACTTATGATTTTTTCTCTATAAAGCCCCTTATTTGTAAGCCATCAGGGAGCCAGGTAGTTTGGAGCACAACCTCACCCACTCTCCATATTGGAGCTAATCCTAATAAATGAATTCCTTTTGTTCTACAAATTCCTATTCATACATTTCTTTTGGTTTGTGTACTTGAGCAGACAAGCTCTTGTACAGCTGAATAATACAGCCGAAACTGTAAACATCCCAGGTGTCCATAAACTGGAGAATGGAAAAACTGTGGAGATTAAGCCATATTCCCCTTCCTGGTACAGAGAGGGAGACACCTTTACAAATGGAGATTTCCCTTATAAATGTAAATGTCTCTTACAAAAGGGTGACATCTATACCTCTACTTGGTTTTAGAACTTCTCCCTTGCCTGCTGCTCTTTAAAAATAACCATTTCAAAATGACCCTTATGCCAAAGAGGCATATTTTAGTGTGACAAATTCTGCTCCCCTTTGAAAGCAACTGGTAACTTATGAAAATAAATTTAATAAGAAAGGTAATAGCATTATAAACTTAAAACTAAATTAAAAGCATAAATCAGTAATAGCAAATCTTTTATTAAAAACTGAAAAATCAGTGATATTTAAGGTATATTAGAGAAAACTACATGTAATTTAGTACCAAAGGACAACAATGAGTCTACTTATAGAGAGAGGATGATACAAAAATTAGTATTCTTAAAGAAGAGACTAGGACAAATAGAAATTTTTCTTTTAATTACACAGATATAATGTAAAAACTTTCTTATAAGAAAGTTTTCTTATAAGAAAAACATAAACATGCACAACTGAAAGTCTCAACACTTAGATTATTTAATAAACATTAAACTATACCTCAAATCTATATTATGAAGTTATGCAAATCCAATATTAAAAAGTGAATACTATAATCACACAGAGAGAATCATGTTAACCAAGGAAAGAATAGAAAAAAGGCTGCATTTGCTGTGAAGAGGTTCAGAACAAGTCTCCCCAGAATGTGTCACTTTGGCACCTGGACTATTTTGAGCTGAAGACAATAAAGGATGAAAATGATTCAGGAAGGCTTTTACCTCCCCCTTCACTGCCTAAAATAATTCAGATAGAGGGCCTGGTCCAGGAAGAGAACTATCACCAGAGATAACTACAAAAAGCATGGGCTAGGTATGGTAAGCTGCGGGGAAACTCAGCAGGGCCTGGACATCAAACTCCTCTCTGTCTCATGGTCTCTGCAGGGCAAGGCAAACTTTTATTTACCAAACATTTGCTGTTTCCATCACCCTGTAAACTTTCTTCCTCCCTTCCCTACCCTCTTCTCCTTAGCTCTGGATAGCATACAAGCCTCAACTGTCTAGCTGCATGGAGGTTTCATATTCTTATAGAGCTCCTATATGTATGTAATTAAATTTGTTTTTCTGCTGTTAATCTGTCTTATGTTAATTTGATTATTAGAACAGCCAAAGAATCTAGAAGGGTAGAAGGAACTATTTCCTCTCAACAACTGTAATTTTCTCTTCTACGACTGTAACTTCTAAATGCCAGTGGAATAATTTCTACAGCAGAGTCAAAACAAGAAAGCTCTTATCAGACAATTCTATTTTAAATTATCTTTCACACATTAAAGGAAATAGAAAATAATCTTGAATTGCGAGTATTCACGAAGAGCTAATTTTTAAAGACACAGAATTAAAATGAACATCAATTATGTAGATAAGAAAGAATGGCTAACAATTTGAACAAGAATTCATTCTTAATATCTGGAATCTAAGGATACTAAACAAGAAGCATATGTCCTAATCCTTTTTAAAAAATCTGCATGATACTGCTGGTTGGACTACAAATTGGTACAACCACTATGGAAAACAGTATGGAGTTTCCTCAAAAAACTAAGAACTGGTCTACCATATGATCCAGTAATCCCTCTACTGGGTATTTACCCCAAAGACTTGAAAACCCATATCCGAAAAGATATTTGCACACCAATGTTCATAGCAGCATTATTCACAGTGGCCAGGGCATGGAAGCAACCAAAGTGTCCTATGACAGATGATTGGCTAATGAAGCTGTGGCACATATATACAATGGAATATTACTCAACCATAAGAAGAGATGAAATACTGCCATTTGCGACTGACTACCTGGTTGGACCTTGAAATAATCATGCGAAGCGAAGTAAGCCAGACAGAAAAAGTTGAAAATCACATGATATCACTTATCTGTGGAATATAAACCTAAAAGCAACAAATGAACAGGACAAACAAACAGAGACTCATGGACATGAACTATCGGCTAGTGGTTACTAGTGGGGTAGGGGAGGAGGGGGGAGGTAGACAAAGTAAAGGGAGTCAAATATAGGGTATGGGGGAGGGTGAAGTGGGTAAAGGGGATCAAATATATAGTAGCTGAAGGAAACCGGACTTTAGGTGGTAAACATAGAATAGAATATACAGATGTCAAATGATAATGTACACCTAAAATTATATAATTGTATTAATCAATGTTACTCCAATAAACTTAATTAAAAAACTCTGTGTGATATAAAAATACAAAAATCAAAATTCACATAATGTAGATCACAACAATAGAAAACAAAGGAAACTTAAAATCACAAAATAAAATAAATGGACCTTTCAAAAGCAAAACCAGTCATATTAGTTTTAACAGTAAACTCAAAGGGGATACAATTTATGTATAAAAATATGACTCTCAAGGTCAAGGAAAACAAACAAACCAAAAAACTAAAAAGGCAAACCTGTATTTTCTCAGTAATTGCCTTGAAAGAATTGACTACAAATGAAAACAATAAAGATATAACATGCCAATGAAACAAATGAAACAAAAAGATATGCTACTAATATCAAGATGATTTCAAGGTAGAATTTATTAAATGGGATGATGAATTCATTTTATGATGACAAAGGTACTATATGCATTTAACATCACATTTATAAAATAAAGTACAAGAAGAAATTGACAGAAATATTAAAACACAAGAAGAAATTGACAGAAATATTAAATTCTTATATGATTTTTACAACAATATCTCAATTCTTGATAAACCATTAAGTCAAATAAAACAAGATTATAAAGACCTAAGTAATTTTAAAAATAACTTTATGCATAAGATTTATATCTAAAATCAGTGGCCTACAAAATTAGTATTATTTTTGAGACATCAAAAAGATATATACAGAAACAAATGACCATCTTATATGTCTAAAGACAACTGCAATGAATTCTAAAAATGTAAATATGATGCAGATAAAATCCTGTGATCACAGTGGAATAAAAAATTCAACAATCATGAATAGAAGAAACAAACCTAAGAAACATGATCCTAAATAAATAAGTTAAAATGTCAAAACTTCCATTGAAGAATGTTCTAAAAATAGTGGGAATAAGGACACACATTAATATCTAAGAGGATGTTCTTTATAGAAAAGAATGTTAAACCACTAAGTACTCCCAATGACAACAAAGAAACTATAAAAATTAATAACACTTCATTTTATTTTTATTTTTTTATTTTATCATTTTATTTTATTTTATTTTTTAACTCCTATAGCACCTGGTATTCCTAGGTGAAGACTTCATTTTAAAATGTTAGAAAATAAATTAATATAAAGAAATCATAAGAAATGTATTTATGCAGATTTAACATATTTAAAAGCGGAAATCTTTTTACAACATACAAAAAAAAGGAGCACCGAAAAATAATTTCCAAGTAGCATGCATAAGCAACCCTAATCAAACTAGCTTGGTCAAAGGAAAGAAGCAAAACTAAACTAGAATTTAGTATTAATTAATTTTAGAAAAGTCTTCAAGTAGCACTTTGAAGAAATATGCATGGGTGCTATATTATCTAAACTCATAATTCGTCAAGGATTAAATTATCTATCTCCATGAATGAAAACAATTTATCTTAGCTATGAAATTCACAGGTCCCCACATTTTTCCTAGGAAGTCTAAAAGTATGAATTCATTTTCTTCTAGTACTGAAAAAAAAAAACAGTTTAATGGCAGTTTTATTTTCATTCTTTTCTAGGTAATCTTTTTGTCTCTCTCTTCCTAGATGTTTATATAGACTTTTACATTCAACGTTGTAATGTGTCCCATTTGACAAAGTTATCTAGATGTAGCTTTCCTTATACTAATTTTTAATAGTGTTTTGTGACTGTTCTGATCTTCACCCTCACACCATTTTTATAGTTGTTCAAGAAGCAACTTTTTATCAATTGTAACAGTGATCAACAGGTTATTGTTTCTCTGTCATTCGTCTCTTCACTATTTTTCTATTTTGTATTTACATTATCCAACAGCACAAATGTATCTATATCTAGCAATCTTTTTGCCTTTTTCTCAAACTTTTAGAACTTCTCAAGCAACTCATGAGTAATAGAGTATTACAATAAAAGCCTGGCTTTACTATTCATTAGTACTGCCTTAGTTCATATCGCCTAATTCATAAATTGCTGTGAAAATTAAATAATACAGTAAATATAAAGCAAAGGGGCTTATCATTGAATAAATGTGAGTATGCACAATATTGCATTCTCTATTCTTACTTTTTTCTAAGATAGACTTGCAAACTGTTACTCAATTTTATTTGCTCTACAATATTTTATTTTTAATTTTGTCTTATTTCATCTAATTATCTACCTTGTCTTTTAGCTAATCTTGTTGTCTTTTCATTTGAGCCTGGTGAATCCTGGCTTTCTTACACTTTAGCACATAACATTTGTCTTCTTATATTCTTTCTGAATATCAAGTAGTTCTGAAATGTTGGTTGGGTCAATGTGGGCTATAATTTCCAAATGTATGTTCTGTCTTTAACTTTCAGAATTGTTTGCCCTCTTCATGAGAGATACTAAGGACCAGTTATCTTTGCTTTGCCCCTCAGAGATGAGTTGGATTAGGGAACAAGGAATTTATATTAAATTCTTCAAGAAACTCTTCCACTAAGCCACTACTAAGCCACTACTAAGCCACTACTCCTCAGCTCGATTTTATAGCTCCTTTTCTAACAGGAACAGGGAGACAAATTAACAGCAACAAAAATTCTTCTTTACATAGCAGAGTAGTGGTTCTGAATCAGTGGTAATTTTGCGCATCATGGAACATTCATCAATATCTGGAGACGTTTTTGGTTGTTTCAACTGGATGGAAGTGGGTGGTACTGCCATTTAGTGGGTAAGGGTCAGAGATACTATTAAACTTGCTACAACATACAGGAGAACACCCCACGACAAATAATTATCTGGCCCCAAATGTCAGTAGCGCTGAGGATGAGAAAACCTACTCCTGAATTGTTGTTCTCTCCCACCTTAATTATTTTAAGGAGAAATTTTTAGGGCTTTAAGGTACTTGTGCATGAGTAGAAACTATGACTCCACATAGATTATTTTTTCCTTAGGAAATTTTCATCCTTATTGTACAGATTCTGACAACAATTCACAGTCCATTTCAAACTGTCAAGACCTTTTGATCAAACACTTTATTGAAATCTTCAACGGAGACAAAATTTGAGATATCAACGTTCACTTAATTTTAAATAAAATTTCTGTGATGTATCAGAAAATTAGGCAGGATGTTCTCAAAGAACTGAAATGCCAGTTCAGCTAGAGAAAACATTTCAAAAGTGACAAATAACATTTGAGCTCAGACATGCTAACCTGAAGAAAAAAGTAAAGTCTTCTCTGAACTTGTTCTTTTTGAACAGCTGAAGTTTGAAAAAGAATAGCTAGCCTTTATCTGCTAAGTAGACTAAAATGAAGGCTTTTTAAGCAAGTGATGAAGAGATAAAACAAGTAAAACTATTAACTGATAACTAAAAGAGATTTTCTGAAATCATCTGAGGCAAGTCAAAATAATTGCTGCTTTAAAAAAAAATTCTCTTCCTCTGTTCCCTCAAACATTAGTTAGAATGAGTCAGCATTAATTTAAGCAAAGCAAGCCCAGAGGGAGAGAAGGAAAGAATGAAACATTAGAAAAGGGCGAGACTATGATGTCAGAATCTACATGGCTTTAGAGACAATTAATTTAGTGAAATAAAGTAAATACCAGGATCATGTAGATATAGCTAGATGCAAAAATAAATAATTGACACAATGTAATTTATAAAAAAAAACTGGGGTGAAAATCGCTTTAGCAGACAGAAATACTTAAAATAGTCATTAACAAGGAAGAATGTAGAATGGATTGTAAGAGTTTATGTTAAGTCAGAACTGGCCATGTATTGGAATAGCCAGTATTATAAATGTGTAAAGCCTTCCCAAGTTGATCAAAGGGGGTTTCTACTGCCCTATAAGGAACAATTTTTTTCAGTTGCAAATATATCAAGTATAATTTTAAAAATCAACGAGTTCATAATGTTGCTCAAATAATCCTACTGGTCATCATTAAATGATGCTAGGGCACCATTTCATTGCTCTGAGAACTGATAAAGAAAATAATCTAAATTTATCCTCTATTTCTCATAAAAACCTCTATAAGTCAGAGAAAGATAAATACCACATGATTTCACTTATATGAGGAATCTAAGGAACAAAAAGAACAAACTAATCAAAAACAGACTCACAAATATACTGGACAATTTGGTGACAGAGGACAGGGAGTTTAGGGGGCTGGGAGAATGGGGTGAAGGGTTAAAGAGGTAAAATTAGTAGTTGATAGATGGTCACAGAGATGGGGAGCACAGCTTAAGGAATGCAGTTAGCATTAATATACTGGCTAGGTGGAAAAGCAGAGGAGAGAAGGATTAATTAGGGGGATCGCTATATAAACTACATAAATGTCTAAACGATGTACTATATATTTGAAACTAATTAAAATAAATAAATTAAAAAAAAACCCTCTATGTCAGAGTAACAGGATTTCAGCCAATAAATACAGGAAGAACAGTGATATTATAAAACTGCAGTTTTAAAATTAAATGAAATGATGGAAGTAGACAATAAATGTCAATGGATGCCCAAACCTTTAGGTAAGGTTGTGATGGAGAAATTTGTAATTGGGGTGATGGTGGGGAGGGAGGTATAACACTGATATCACGTGAACCAAGATATCAATCTTAGTATAACTAATAGGTAGACAATCCAACATTATGTGTCTATTAATATGATACAATGGGAAATACAAAGTACCACTTACAAGATATTCTGTCAAAATATTGTTCCTGAATGTAATAAAGCCTATAGATAGATCTATCTCAAGTTTACAGGAAATATGGGGGTGGGATGATATGTAGAACAGAAAGCAAAAGTACTCCATGAGAAAGGAAAAGTCAAATTTAGAATATAGGTCTTTTTATAGAACAAGTGACCTGGTTTATCCAACCAATCAATGGCATTTAAAAACACTGACAGTGTCAAAGAATAAAAGAGACTTTAGAGACCTAGTAACCAAATGTAATATATGGAATGTATTTGAATTCAAATTTAAAAGAAAAAAGTATTTAAAAATCACCTTTGAGGTAATCAGGAAAACTTGAATATTGATTATTAATTGATATTAAGGAATAATCCTTAATTATTTAAGTATGATAATATCATGGTGAATGTGTTAGTGCAAACACCTTGATCAGTTAGAGATGCCAAGTGAAAACTTTACAATTGATGCAACAACATGGATGGACCTTGAGATAATCATGCTAAGCGAAGTAAGCCAGACAGAAAAAGTTGAAAATCACATAACATCACTTATACCTGGGATATAAACCTAAAAGCAGCAAATGAATAGGGCAAACAGAGACTCATGGACAATAGACTAGTGGTTACCAGAGGGTGGGGGAGAAGGGGAAGGAGGGAGGTAGATGGGGTAAAAGGGCTCAAATATGTGGTGACAGAAAGAAATCTAACTATGGGAGGCGAACACACAATGTAAATATATATATATACACCATACTGTTAAAATGTCCAGCTGAAACTTATCGAATTTTGTTAACCAATGTCACTACAAAAAAATTAATTTAAAAAAATTTACAGTTGAAATGATAGATCTTTGTTTTGCCTTTAACTTCTCCAAGAAGGTTTTGCTTACACACATATACAAATATCATATATATGGGCATTGATTTCCACAAATTATCACAAGACAACCCGTTAATAGAGAAATATTGTTTGCTCAAAATCATTTCAGTAAGGGAGAACACCATATTGATATAGTCTTAGCAGTGTCTCAGGCTTGAGTGGTTTAAGGAGAGTAATTGAATGGGATTGGGCAAAGTTTATAATATACTAATTTAGGACTAGTGGACACAGTGAGGTAGCAAGGGCCTTAGAGCAAGTTTTCATAGGTAAATCATTATTTAATAAGTGAGCTCTTTGCCTAGATGAACAGACTAGATCTTTGATAAAGTGATTTGTAGAAATTTCCTGAAGCAAATAATAAAGCTATTTACTAATTTAGTCTTATCTTTCCAGAGCAAAGATTTCCTGGAAAGAAAATAAAGCAACTAAGGCATGTTGATATAGCTGATCTTAGTTCTCAGGGAATAGATAAACAAGATATGGAAAATGTTGATAACTTTGAGGCTACCTCCAGGTATAAAGAGTCAGTTAATTTTACTTTTCTCTATGATTCTGAGTTAATTTGAAAATCCCCATAATGTAAAGCTTTTAAAAGCTGTAATACTGAGGTCCTCTTTTTTCAAAAATCTAAGGAAGCTACTTGGTTACTGATAAATATATGGAAAACTAAAGAAATAATAAGCTACAAAGGATTGGGCAAGAAGGAGACTGGATAAACATCAGGAATAGTAGGAAATGTACTAATGTGATGATTAGAAAATAGCTATTGATGTGAATGTTTTAAAATTAAAACACCTGCAAATTGGCATTTTAGCTAATTTGAAGTACTTTATATATAGCATTCTGTTACATGCGTTATATACATTATGTCATTTGATTCTCACAAAACTCTATGAGATAGGAATTATTAGTAGTAGCATTTTACAGTTGACTTTACCATCTTGGCAAGGTTCAGTTATGTGTTCAAGGATATAAAGCCACAAACAGGTGGAATAAGATTCGAAGATAGCCTCTTTTGGCTTCAAAAAGTGAGAGCAAAACTGTCGCAATAAACTAGTTTAACTCCACAAAACAGAATGGAAGGTTTTTTCCTCAATTATTATTTTCATTTTTTAGGTTATAACAACCTCATACTTCAAATGGAAGCCAGTGCTTCTGAATGTGTCCAGAATACGTTGAGAAAAAAGTTTGACCCCAAGACTTATTTAAAGAGAAGAGAAGTAACTCCAGATAAATGGTGTTTATGCTTAAATGCTCAAGCTGGACAAATACACTGCAGCTGAATTTTAGTTATGGTCTTGATAAATGGATGAGGGCCCCTGACTTTGAACTACCAGTACTTAGAAGCACCTGAGAATGTGGTCATTTGTCAACATAACTGCTTACTTTGGTTTTAGAAACACAAGCAATGTGCTCATGCACTGACATTAGTGCATACAAAATGTGCAATCTATCATTATCAACAAATATTTATGGAGCACTCGCTATATGTGAGCTAGTTTCAGAAGTTATAATGGGAATTTATATGGAATACAGAAACCATCCAATTGTGTTTGCCCTTTTTAGCCATTTGTAATGTTTCTATGAACTGTGAATGTTGAAAAATAAATATACTTACCCATAACAAATCTGACAATTTTAGAAAACTGAAAATTCCTTTTGTTCCATATTTTAATAATATTGAGTTCAAAATATTCCACAGTCATGATTCCTTTCCAAACAAAGTTGGGTTTTAAAATCCAACTTAAGTGAGTGATTGATCAGGCATTAGATTGGTGATCATCACTCTGTTTTGCATTTGGGAAAAAAAGAAATATAAGAGATGTTTTCATTTGAAGATACTGCCAGCTATAGCATACTGTTTGAGTAGACATGTAAAAGAAAATGTTTTTTCTGTGGACATTTAAATCATAAACATTTCCTGAATCAGAGTACTCAGTTCTGCTACAGTTTGGATCTCACAACCTCATTTATTAAGTAAATATTATTTTACCTGATGCAATCCCTTTACAAACAAATGGCAAAGGTGTTTTAATTTTATTTTTGCAAAGGAGAGATTTGTAATAGTATTTGTTTAGAATATGTTGTAATTCATTTACTTTTGAACAGAATTGGTATTGGCCAAAATAGATAGATGATTGGGTTGCTAGGCAACATATGCTAACTAATCATTTCAGTTTTATAAAAGTCATTAACAATTGACTACCCTCACTGTATTTTAATGACTGTCAACTCATATCTAACATTTGAAATTGGAGAGAGTGGACCAAAAAATTTAATGCATTTCTTTATTTCAAGATTCTGTTAACTTCAACTTACAAGTGTTCCATGCTTTAAGAAGAGATGTAGTATAACTAGTGAATTAATGTTTCACATTGATTGTAATACTGTTTCCAACTTAGAAAAGTTAAAATACACAAAAATATGACATACATGGGCTCTACCAACATTTTCTATTTTAGGTGAAGTCAGAGGTTAAAATTAAAATACTATAGTCTGTTGGCTTCTGAAGCCTAATTTTGACTAAGAATAGTACAGCAGAGAAAATGAGCAATATCTGTAACTGCATCATCAGATTAAATAATAATAGCTAATATTTATTGCGCTTTTAACACGTATCAGTCATTTTTCTAAGTGACTTCCATTTATCCTCTCATTTAAACTATGATCACATGGGGTAGGTACGATGTTTTTCCTAATATGCAAATGAAGACTCCTGAAATTCAAATGCTAGTAAGTAGAGGAACCAGAAAGTAAAAGTAAAAAGATATAACTTCAGACACTGTGTTGTTGGCCACTATGCAATATTTCCTTACATATCAGCAAGGTGCTACAAATCATAGAACAACAAACACACTGGCTGAGCAGGCAAGGACCAACATTACACGAGAAACCTTTACATGAGCATATGACAAGAAAGCATTTATGTTTTACAGCATTTAATATGAAAAGTTCTAAACATATGGAAGATCTGAAAGAATCATACAATGAACACTCATATACACACCATCTAGATCCTACAAATAACATTTTGCTGTATTTGCTTTATCACATTTCTATCCATCACTTTATCAATCCATCTTATTTTTAATCTATTTTAATGTTAGTTCAGATCTTTGATATTTTACTATAGTAGTGCAGAAAAAATGAAATGGAAGGTCTATTTAGAAAGAATGTTAGGCATAGACTGGACACTTGTTTTTAATTGTCTATTAAATACCAGTCACTTAACTTCTAAATCTATATTTTGCCTCCAAATATGAAGTTGTGAGAGTTTAATGAGAAAAAAAGATATACAACACTTACTACTCTACCTTGCACAGAGTAAGCAGGTGTTCAATAAAGTATAGCTAAAATAATGAAGCTAATGAGAAAATACAAAAGCAATAAGCTTATACTGCACTGAATCTTTTTATGTACTGGACAGCTTAGGATAAAATAAAATAATCCTCCAACCAGGGAGAAGAGAATATTGACCAGATGTTTTATATCTGTATCCAGAAATGTCTTAAAATTTTTAGGTCATTAGAATTAATCAAGTAAAATAAAGATGACAATAAAGATCAGAACATATTTAGAATAATGAAAGACAACAGTATCAGGAAATATTATCAGATGAGTATGTTTACTTAGTTCCCCATGAAAACAAAAGCATTTCTTCAAGCAGCTGAGTTAATATAGTTCAAGTACATTGCTCTTTGGGGAATCTTAAACTAGAGCACCCAGAATAACCAATTATCTCTTAAATTGTCATTCTAATGTGGATTTTGTGAACAGTACTTTTCTCAAGTCCTAAAGGACATTAAATGAAAGCCATACATGTGCCTAAAAAGCAAATAAACAATTATTTACTGCAACTACTTTAGCTCTCCAAAAAGGTAATAAATATAACTTTCTCTTGTAAAACTTGAGGCACTTCACAGATTTCTCATCCCCAAATTTATCACATGCTTACATTGAAAAATGTCACAAATATGATTATAGGCAAAGTCAACAATATCCTTAGAAATAATTTTGATTTTCCATCCACATAGATGTAATCAGCCTCATTACCACAGCATAAGGTGGAAGGATAAATAAGAAAAAGTCAATTTAGCCTTCCTAATTTTAAAAAGCAAGCTAACAAATTCATTTAATTGAGAATAATAGAGAGTCAAAAACATCTGACTTGGTGTTAGAGGGCAGAAAAGAATACTGCTCTAATGTGGGTTTATTAAAATGAACTGGCTGCAAACTACGCCTTTAAATACCCGAATGATGGAATTGTTTACAGTCTTCGTTTCAATGCTTAAGAATGCTGGCCCAGTACATTGGTTTTAATATAAGCGGTACATTGGTTTTAATATAAGCGTAGCTATTATTGAGATATTCTTTTGTAACAAACTTTGGTAAAAGTAAACTGATATCTGTTTCCTTAGGTTATTACTGTTTTGGGATATTAAGAGCCAATCCAAATCAATGGAACACTGGGAATCATTAGCTATCATATTACTAGACTTAATATATGCAGTCATAGACAGTTTGATTTTATACTTTGTCCATGAATGATAAATGAGAAATGATTATTTATGTGAAAGGAAAGCTAATCATAAATGCATATATATTAATTTGATTTTTTCTCATGAATAAAATTCCAAATAAACAAAACAAAATGTCCTTTGAAATGGAATGTAATTAAACTTGCCTCTGATAACTTTGAACTTGCATTTATATTAATCCCAATATAAAAAGTTCATGACTTATTTCCACATCTGCCTAGCTTTCATTAGCGCACAGAGTGTACATCTGTCCTGATAAACTTTCTAAGGTACTGATCCGGATAAACAACACAGGTGTATTTATGAACCTGGCAGAGTCCCAGTTCTAGTTTTATATTATTAAAAACATAAAATGTTTAGGTAGATTTTGCTTCTTCACTTACATACATCTTCAAAAATATTTATTTTGTGAGGCAATAGGAAAAAAAGCTTTACCTCCAAATATTGATGTTACATGTTTTGACCAACAACCCTCTACTATTAATACTGATCTTATAAAAGAATAAATCTAATCTTAAACATAATGAAAATGGAATGAAATGAAAATATGTAGGACACTGAGAAAATCTAATTTCCCCTTCCATTGAAATTCAGTCTCTGTTATATACCTCTTTTCAGAGAGAGAAAGTAAAGTCACAGTATTACAAAAGCTCTACTGAGATTATCTTCTTGTATAAATTTCAATTTGGAGAATGTTTCCAGAAATTTCCCAGGTGACTTCAATAATGATGAAAGTTTCTCTAACTGCATTGGGGGTGAGAGGCAACACAGAACATAAGAAATATAATCTAATCTAGCTAGGCCAACTGTAAGAATAGTAATGGATTTTAACTACACTAAAAAATGGAAACAAAAACTATGATTCTATCAAATCATCCATCAGGAGACATACCAAGACACCTAGGAACTACAGACTTCATCAAGCTATAGGAAGCATGGTCTGAGGAGTTTCTGGCAATTAATAGTAAGAATCTGGGCTGGCTTTTCTTTAGTGGAATTTGCCAGGAGGCAGTAGACAGAGAGATAAGCAAGCAGGCAGCTTGCCATGTAATCAGCAATGTCCACTGGAGGGCAGCCAGTGCATGTTCTGGCAAGAAAATGGTATTAGGGAAATCTGTTGACTGGCAAGCAATAGAATTACTAAAAGGCAATGCTCAACAATGGCTTAACCCAAAGTGCTACGAAGCAGTTAAAGGGACTGAGTACTAATGTATCTACTCAGAGAAGGGGAAACACCAAGGATCTAGGAAATCAACTACAATAGAAGGAAAGATCTTTACCAAGAATACAGCCAAGAGTCAGTTATTAGAAATAAAAAGAGAATCAGCATCTAAGTTGAACTTGAAGCTGATCAATAGAATTACCAACCAAGACAGTAAGAAACCCTCTAATAGAAAGGAGATTATTCCAGAGGGTGATATTGATTTGAGCATGAATTTTAAAATGAAGCAGCCCCAAATGAGGGATCTTGATAAAAGATCAAGAAACCAGACAATTTATTACCATCATCTGCAAAATTAAGATGAACTATGATGATTCTTAGAATATGGTTGTCATATAAGCAAGTGTATATTAAAAACAATGGTATGATTAGGTATATTGCACATAGTAGCTATTCTCCTACTCAACTGCTTACTGACGAGTTTTCCAGCTGCATAATAAGAAAAAATTCCATTATTCAGCACCTAGATGTCCGTTTTAGTCAGGGTTCTGTTTTTATGGGCAACAGAACCTGACTCCAAGTAACTTTAGCAGAATGTAAACTTAGCAGAGGAAAAGCTGTAGCTTATAGAATCAACAGGAAGGCTGAAGAACCAAGCTCATCAGATGAGTATTAAAGGGATTCTGGGCAATGTTGACACAAGCAGTGTCATGCTACAGAAACTGTCAGGATACGGTATTGATTTGGCATCTTTTTGCCAGAAGTAGATTGCTGCCAACATGTCATCTCATGCATGACTAAATTCTCAATCACCCTTCTACCACCACGCCATTCCCTTAGATTCGAATTCCTGACGGGGTGTATGTGATTGGCTAAACTTAAAGCAGGCTTACACTTGAGCTTTCAAAAGGTGGTATTCCTTCCACCCACTCTCAGCCTTAGACAAACACTGGTATATTCTTAGTCATTACAAATTATTTTTATGGTTTCTAGAATTTCGTATAAATGGAAACATACGTATTCTTTTCCATCCGGCTCCTTTTGCATAGCATAATGTTTTTGAAAATTTTCCACATCATTGCATGTATTGGTAATTTGTTCCCATTAATTGCTGTGTGGAATTCCACAGAAATATCAAAATTTGATTATCTATTCATCTATTTCTGGGTTTTCAGTTTCCAGATTTTTGCTAATATGAAAAAAAGCTGCTATAAACATTCATATACAAATATTTGTGTGGACATTTGTCTTAATTTTTCTTGGGTAAACATCTTGCAGTGCAATTGCTAGATTATAGAATAAGGGCATTTTTGATTTTGTAAGAAACTGCCAAGCTATTTTCCAAAGTGGTTATATACTCTTTGCATTCCCACTGGCAATGTGTGAGTGTTCCAGTTGCTCCACATACTAAGTATATTTCATCTTTTTAATTAGCCTAATTCTACTGGATGTGTAGTAATAATTTATTGTGGGTTTCACTTGCATTTCCCTGATGACTAATCATGCTGGTCTTTTCTTCTGTTTATTGGTCCATATGCATATTTTCTTTGGTAAATTGTTCTATCTGCCTGTGCCAGATCAAATTTTCCATAAACAGCCACAACAATATCTCCTGTCCCATATGCTTTTCTTACGGTGTGATTGTAACACAGAGACCATCAAGAGATAGGGTCTATGTTCCTCTACTTTGAATTTGGACAATCTTGTGACTTCTGAGGGTATGTCATTAGACGTCACAAAAGAGATGATTGTTCCTGAACTCAGGTACCATGCTGTGAGGAAACACAAGGAACCACATGGCGAAGCCACATGTAGGTGTTCTGGCCAAGAGCCCCTTCTAAAGTCCCAGACAAAAGCCAGCATTAACCACTAGACTTGTGCATGAACAAAATTTTAGATGACTGCAGCCACCAGCTGCAGATTCGTCTTATAAGCTGAGGCCTCAAACATACGATACAGAGACATGCTGACCCTGATATGTCCCTTCCAAGTGCCTGCACCACAGAATCCATGAACATAATAAAACAGCTGTCATTTTACACCATTACATTTAGGATGGTTTGCTATGCAGTAACACATAAGTAAAACACAGGCTTTGAGATGTAATCAAGTAATTAAAGATTCCTTAAACAGAAACAATTTAAATTGATTTTTTTTCCTACTTGTAAAGGTCATTTTTTGTTTCATAGTATATGGATACAATTAAGTTTTTGAGAATCTGAAAATTTTCCTAAAGCTTGACCATGTTAATACATATGTACATACAATACACATATGAGATATACATATATATATATATATATATATACATATAAATTTTTATATAGAACTCTCACTTCAAGCGTTACTTGGACATTATTCTACCATTATAATTTTTTATCAACTTTAAGTAGGCTGATAAAGTTCAAGTCGATACCTATTATGAGAAAATGAAACGGGTGAACGTCACTAGCATTCGCTGATCTCTCATTAACTATCTCACAGCTATAAATAAGATTTTCCTATGGTCAGATTTGCAAGTGTGCAAGGAAAAAAACAAAAAAACCAAACCAAACAAACAAGAAATACGCTGAATTCTATTTTTATTAACTCAGAACAGATGCCAAGGTAAAGGGAACCCAAAATCACTATTTATCTAGCCAGGTCAGTGCACAACTATAATTACATCAGTAATTCAGTGTTACAGATGTGCTTGTATTCAAATTATCTAGGACAATAAGATAATGTAGATGTATATTTGGATATATTTAGGTTGGCTTAAAATATCTTGATAATTGTGGATTAATGGATATGAGTTCAGTTAGCCAGCATCTCTAAACTTATTGACAGATACCTGATCTAGTCTTGTATTTTTCCACTGAAGTTTTATGAACTAATTTCAGACCAACATATAGCAGATACTTTCTGGGTATCTACATAGGATAAAGTGCTAGAGATAAATGAGGTAAGACAAATGTGCATCCTCCAAGAATCTCAAAATACTGGAATAATATCTTTTTCTTTTGTCTAAATTTTATTTGCAATCACTAAGGTTTACCATGCTTTTCACAATAAAAGTAATTTTTTGAAAAGTCAATTTATGTAATCTACATTAAAATTATGTTTAGAACTTTATATATAAACTATTATGTAATAAGACAGTCTACTTATGTATTTACACATCCACCTTCTTTTTCATGAATTTATTGACTACAATTACCTTTAATGAAATGATACTTTCAACTTTTTCTCTAATGACATTGGTAAATAAAAATCCTGACAATACATTAAAAAGATATTAATGATATACAAACTAAAACTGACATTTGAGTTACTATGAAATATTTGAAATAGGAAAAGTTTTAACTTGGAGTTAAGGGACTATCTCATTATATATCAGAATATATGTACAACTGAGAAAATTACAATAGTTTCTAATGAGACTACTATCTGTCCATTTCATTCCTTTATCAATGAAAGTGGACATGCTTATAGAGCTCCTTTATTATTATTATTATTATTATTATTATTATTATTATTATTATTATTATTTTTTGGAGAACTTAATGCCAGCTTACCCAAAAGGCAAACTAAATGTTTAAGAGCAGCAGAAAAACTATAAACACTGATTTTGGTAAGTGTTTTGTTAAGAATTTTTAATAAAATGCCAACACTGTCATCAAAGGAAAAAGCAGAACTCTGTTATACTTGCTTACAATTGTTTTATGGCTTAATGTAATTTTTAAAATATTGTTACATATTAAGGGTGTACCATAAACTTTTCAGTATGTGGGACTTCTCATTATTTTAATCGGATCAAGATGGAACTTTGTGAATATCACAATTTCATAACATTGTGATATTTTTCGATCTGTTTTTAGACCTATTGGAAAAAGGTGATTATAATCTAATTCAGAAGGTAAAAAGAAAATTCTTAGCAATGTGTTTATTCCCAATCACATGGTTTCTCCTCCAAATCATATTTCTTCAGGTTTTACTTTGAGATGAATAGTTAGCAAATTTAGAAGAGATTTATTTCAATCTTTCCATTTCTTGTTTGTGGCAATTGATGCACTCTGACATCTATCTTTTTTGAACAGCCCTTCAAGTTTTATTATTTGTGTCTCATTTAACTTTCTAACACCTAAATATTGACCATTAAGCCCAGGAATGAGAAAGTTGGGGACTAATAATCAGTCATGTGACTCTAGTGAATGAGGGGTTAGGAGCCCAGATTTAAATTGTCAATGAGAAAGTTACAATAGTTTCTAATGAGACTACTATCTGTCCATTTCATTCCTTTATCAATGAAAGTGGACATGCTTATAGAGCTCCTCTAAATTGAGCTCTTCTAAATCTAAATTGTCAATGAAAATCAATACTTTATATATCAAAGGTTTTTTTCTGCCTGGGCTGTGGAAATGTTCGTTCATGTAATATATTTGATTTTACAGCTTAAATATATAAAGCAATCAGGCAGGATTTTCTATTCCTCAAATTCTGAAGGTATGTATTTACTCTATGGATAAGGTCCAGGTTGACTGAACCAAAAGGGTAATTCGTCTTATTTTTCAAATATGTGTTTGTTTATGCATCACAAAGCATAGGCCCACTGGCTTAACAGGCCATTTAAATACATATAAAAATTTATTCTCAAAGGCAACAATGTCTCTGGCCAATACTCCTTTACTTTACCACACTGAAAACAACTGATAAAATCTGTGCAATTTTTATTTAATTTTTATCTTTTTAACTAAAGTGATACATGCAGATAGCTCATAAAAATTAAAACTTTACATATGAAAAAAAAATCCTCTTGATTGCACCAAAATTCCAGTTCTCTTCCAAAAGTATCTACTGCTATTAATTTGGTATTTATACCTTTAGATCTCTTTCTGGAATTTAAATGCATTTATTAAAACAGCTGTAAGGCAAATCGATTTTTTACATTTTATAGGCAAATTAAATAATTTGGTGTTTGTCAATCTGAAGTTTTTCACACTTCACAATTTATACTGAAGCTCTTGTCATTCTGTAATATGAAATATATCTCATTTATGTACAGGGGTACAGTGATCCAAGATGCAGAAATGCAAATGTTTAGCAACTTCTACGGTAGTAGTGATTTAAACAGTTTATTGTTTGAAGCTCTCGGAAAAAAAATGCTGTAAGGAAGACTCTTGTATATGCTTCTTGATGTACTTGGGCAATGATTTCTTTAAGCTAATTTTATGTGCCAAGTACTACTTTAATTGAGAAAGACAAGGTTACCTCCTCACTGCACTGAAGGTAAAAAGTGATTTGTCTAAGTTCATATATCTAGTAAATACTATCTATCTAGCACCAGGATTAATGTTCTTCCAACTGCTCTATACTCCTTGCTTTTAAACAAAATAACTACTGAATCAAACTGTATTCACATTTAAATTTCATTATGTGCTGTCCATGTTTCTAGAAAAGCAATAGCAATTTACATCCACAGTAAGAGTAATATTTTCATTGCTATGTCCCTAGCTTATCCTTCCAATGGCAGAAATTGGTTTTAAGTAAAACATTAATGAAAAACTCAATATAGATCTTTACTTACCGATGATTATATGGACCTAAGCCATGACACTATTGTGAGAGGCATAGTGGGTATTGTTTCCAGAGAAACAGACAACAGCGTTCTGTAAACTAAACAGGAACGTGGTCCATTTCATCCATCCCATATCTTTTTATGTTTTTAAGATTTTTAACAGTTTTGAATAAACTCTCTGTGTACTTTCTGATTCCAATTTTTTCCTGCTTCTGGTATAGAAAATAGAAGGGTGAGCACTCTCTCATAGACTGAAAGGATGATTCTGCTTTCATATATATGTAAGTGGCAGTAACAGAAAACTGGATCTACTCTCTAATTACTGTCAGAAATAATGGCTTCTCATTAACTATTCCTAAACCAAAATCATCATTCCTGTTGGATGCCCTCCATCATTTAACTAGTTCATAAAAGAAGTCTATAAAAATTTGAGCAATTTAGTTATCTAGTAATATATATTGCTCATGGCTAAAGTACATTTGGGTGTTAGATATATTTTTAATGGTTGAGTTCGGCATTTTATTATTTGGAGATAAACTGTACTTCTGCTATCAATGAAATTTCAGTTAAAAACTTAAGATAAAATTTTAACCTCGCAGTAATGATGCTTTTCCTGTTTCTATTTTCTGAATCATTATGTATAAGATGGAGGTTATGTTTCCTTGAATAATAGCTAGTATAAAATTATATAATCCCATTGCTTTATTTGAATAGTTCATTTTAACTGACTCACTTTTAAGTTTTTTTTCTATTTTTATTCTGAGTTTCTCTTTCTTTTAAAGTTAAACTTCTAAACTATACCTTTACACACAATTTTTCATTTTTAATATTTTTGTCAAATGTATTGGCATAGTTTTTTTATGATATTCTTAATATTTCAAGTGTCCATTGTTATCTCAAGTTACTAACTCTTCCCCATTTGTTTGGCTCTTTTATTTCTTTGTTGATATTTTCTTTGTTTCACTTGTTCTAAGCATTGCTCATTGAAGCATTTTTATCTTATTTTAAAATCTTTGTTAGATAATTCCAACATCTGCGTCATCTTGGCACTGTCATCTCCTGAATATTTTTTCTTTCAGGTTGTAATTTTACTGGTTCTTGGTGTGACTAGTGATTTTAACTATTATATTAGGAGATTCTGGATCTTATTTAAATATTCCACTTTAGCAGACAGTCACTTTGTTTAAGTTTAGTGTGTAGGTCCTGGCCTACTTTTGAGGGGTGTGGATCCAATGACAATGTAATTTTTTGAGCCTTTGCAGTGCTATTCTAGCCTACTCCATTTATGAAGTATACTGCTCAGATACCACTCTGAAAACCTGGGTGTTATTCTACATTATAGTTCAGTTCTTGAACCCTTTAGTATGATGATTTGCTCATCATACAAGGGTCTGCCCAGGACTCCATATGCAGTTTAAAAAAAAAAATCCCTTTCTTCTGAGATCCCCCCAAAGCTCTAGAGGTCAGATTCCCTAGCCAGTCTGCCCTCTTTCTTCTTTCCAACTTTCAGAGCTCTCTCATGATCATCTGTTATAATTTCTCCAAGATTTTTAGTTGTACTTATCAGGGAGAAGCAGGGAAAAATGAGTCGTCTATACCATCTTACAGGTAACCAGGAGCCCAGTATGTAACCTTTTGAGTCATGTTTTCTCACTCAGCATAATGCTTTTGAGTTTCATTAACACTGTCTTATTTTTTTCTTTTTTGTTTTCATTCATATTGTATATATCCAAGATTTTGCTGTTATGAAGAGATTTATTTTAGAGTTCTATCTTCAGGTTCGAAAATTAATTATTTAAACCTCTTGGGCATAAGATCACTCTATTATTATTCTACTTTTGTTCCTTACTCTTTGCTGATACTTTGGGAGTAGATCTTTCTTTAAAGTTTTGGCTTAAAATGTTAAAATATTTGATTTTTTTAAATGTATTCCATCCAACATTTCTATGTGCTTGTAATTGCTAGTGGTAGAGGTAGATGTGGGTCAAAGAGGATTTAAATCAGTTCAATCTGCTAAGATTGTAAGTGGCATCAAATCCTTTTATGATAAAAAAATACATAAATGATTATTTTTATAGAGAAATGTATAATAAGAAAAGTATGCCACTTTATTTTTTTCATTTAATCTGTGCCAAAATGATGGGAGGTAAACTAGTCAAGGTAGACTTTTTTGTTGTCAATTTTGTGGGAAAGTAGACATCAAATACATTTGGATAATTCTGATTAGACATTTGATTAGAATGTAAAAAAGGGCAGAATGTAATCCAGGTCTATGCTTCTTACTCCATATTCTTTTTGCTTCAGTTTTACTGCTAAATAAAATACAGCTTTGCCAAATTAAACTTTGAACACCATGCATAAAAGCAGATATGTAAGACTGTAATATAAAAGAACAAAGGAAGTTTAATTTAGCTGGAATACAATAGCTAGTTGAAATTTCTATTAAAATACTGTTTAAGATGTATATTATTACATTTTACTTTATAATTTCACTAATTAAAATTTCTCTGTTATTTTTGTTATTTTTACAAGGATCCATATTCCTCTTGAAACAGCTTTAGCCTTTATCTTTCATGGTTTTTTGCTATATAAATATCCTTGAAAAGAAAATCAGTAAAATGGACCAGTTAATGCCCATTTGCATAACATGTAGAAATATGAGAGATCCAGAAAGAGTTATCACCCAACAATTAACAAATGAGTTTGGAAAATGTAGTTTTTGGAGTTCCAACTCCTGCAATGCACACTATACTGTGGCATATCAATAAGACAACTAAAAGATGACAGACATTTATCACAGTTTAAAGGATGAAGACAATTTGTAAATGCTAAAGTCGGTTCAGTGGCTTAGATGAAATAGACTGGAAATAATAGTTTTGTATTAGAACATGTAATGTTGTAAATTAATATTTCGGCTATTTTGTTTATTTATTTGCTTTAGGTTTATTTCTTTATTTGCTGTATGTTCTATTTCAAATTAAATGTATTGGGGTAAGTCTGGTTAATTACATTATTTAAGTTTCAGGTGTAAGCTTTATAATACTGAGCTATTTTAAATAGAAAGATGATTCTTGTTAATATACTCACATTCAGATGCTTGAATTTGGATATTCCAGTGAAATCAACACAGTTGGCTTACACTCAATGACCACATCTGGAAAATCTCAGCTTCTCAAGCCAAATAGTTTTGATATTTTCCAGTTATTTATTCATAAAGATGATATAATAAATGTCTATATTTCAAAAGCAATGTCTTTGGTGTAGTGGAAATGTGTGTGTGTGTGTGTGTGTGTGTGTGTGTGTGTTTATGTGTGTGTTGTGTGCCTTTTTTTATGCTAAATTAAACAATATATTTGAAGTGCTTAAGACAGTGCTTTTCCTTCTAGATTATTCTGACAATAGTATCTTCTTAATCTAATGAGACTAGTAATTGATCTATTTAGTTTAACCTAGTTCTTCCAAACAGCTATCTTAGGTTTTGGATAAGAAATTATCAAGTAACTATGTTTCCAGAATGATATCTTATGATTCTATAATCACTAATCAACAAAATGTGTCTTAATACAAGCCATCTCCAAGGAGTGGGTTTGAGGGTATGGAAACATGAGTTAGAGTTCTAGGTAACTATGATATATAACTCTCGGAAGAAAAAAAAGAAAGGGAGGAGGAAGAAGAGGAGGAGGAGGAAGAGGAGGAGGAGGAGAAGGAGGGGAAGGGGAGGGGGAGGAGGAAAAAGAGGAGGGAGAAGGAGGGGGGAGGAGGAGGAGAATGATATGATAAGACTTGGCCTATAATCACATGACTCACAATAGTTGTCTCTAGCAGCTACAATACCTAAAGCCCTAGGATACGTACTCCCAAAATTCTATATTCTAGAAAAATTTTTAAAGTTTATTAGTTTCAAGTACACAGTACACTGGTTAGACATTTATATAGTTTATAAAATGATCCCCCTGATTGCTCTTTCTCTCCTCTGGCCCTCCACCTAGCCATTACGTTACTGCTAACTGCATTCCCTCTGCCGTGCTCCCCATCCCTGTGACCATCTATCAACTACTAATTTATACTTCTTTAACCCTTCACCCCTTTCTCCCAGCCCCCCAATCGCCCTCCCCTCTGGCTGTCACCATATTGTCCTCTATATTTGTGAGTCTGTTTTTAATTAATTCTTTTTAATTACTTTCTTACCATCTTCTTAGCCACCAACAGCTATTGCATGTCATGACCTCATTCTAACAAGTTAGGTAAGCAATTCTCAATTCTCTATTAAGGCCCAGAACAAGTAGTTTTGTTTAAATAGTTTCCCACTGGCACCCAACATAAAGTCTATATTTATTCTTTTTTTTTTTTTGGTGAGAAACTTAAAAAAAAATTACACACACACACACACACACACACTGTATTATTTACCAAAGCCTGATACAATCATACAAGTTTGAAAAATTTTTTATCACACACCAGCACACATGTTAAGTCACAAACCCCTCCAAATGCATAACCAAAGTATAAAAAGATGACAAAATCCAATTTAAAAAGTAATCTATTAGAAAGTACTAGTTGTCCCCAGGTTTGCTCCCCTCATTTTCCACATATTACCAAATCAAAACTTTGTAAAATCATTAAAATAATTTTGCTAAACCAAAAATCAACATTTGTGAAACTATTTTAAAGTTATAAGTGGAATATTATTGCATATTCTTATAAAATAGCTATTACATGTATTATGAATAAGTGGATATTATAAACATTTTAAGTAAAATGTAATTTAAAGTTATTGCCTACATTCTGTGATCTTTTTTCTTCCCCTCTGCTATTACTCATGATCACACTGATATGATCCTATCTCCTACCACTGAAAACATGTTAAGCCCAAGTAAATTGTCATTTCATTTATTAAGCTTTTCCTAATCATTTCTACAAGACTGTGACACTCATTCTTCTGTTTTTCTGTAGTAATGTTTTCTTGTTGCTCTTGAAGGTACTGATTTTCTGACTGGCTGCCCTGCCCCCCAACTAGGTTGTAATCTGCCTGCTGGTAATGACCATTTCTCCTTTATAACTTCAGAGCCTGACACAGTGCCACACAGAGAGCAGGTGTTCGGTAAACGTTTCCTCAGTTGATTTATATTAATATTTCAATATTAATGCAAATTCAAAAATGTTAACATGCACATACAGATGTTATATATGATTAGAAAAACTAAAGCCCTCTATTTCATCTTCCTCAATTCTTTATAAGCAGCTTATATCTGAATGGGAATATTTTCCTAGACTTCTAAAGCCCAAATGAGTTTTTAATTATACATGATAGCAGACTATTATGTGAACGGATTTTTGTTTCAGTGATTTTATTCTCTCCTTATCTTAATGGGATATTTTTGAGAAATTTATTTTCCCTTTACCTATGACTAAAATGTTATTTAAAGTCATATTAGCTCTACCTCACAAACTTGGATGTAGGAAAGAGGTTTATAAGTATACTTTGAAGTGGTGAAAATTAGATGTATAATTTTAGAACACTCAAACTAAAAATTTCGAAGTACTCTAAACCTGATACCAAGATATTATTCTAAGTTTTAAATTTTGCATGAAATTAGATTTTTTGAAGTGAATGAAGGTAAGACAATTTAATGTTCTAATAATAGCCATTCAATAATGTTTCTCTTCCTTATAGCAGTCATTATGTTTGGAATTTAACTTTCATTTGTGTTGTACTTTCATGTATATTTTTAAATGAAGTATATAAAATATTGAGAAATTCATTTGCAAATATTATATTTGATGGTCTATGAACACCAACTTTGACACCCACAACTATTCTATAATGTAGGCACCACTTTACAGACAAGGAAACTGATGTAAAAAAAGAATAAATAACTGGCTATCTTTATCACAGAATGTCTTTACCCTAAATTCTTTTAACATTTCGACTTCCTTTACAAATTTTTCATTTTAAAAATAGTTTAAATAACTTCTGCTTTCCCAATAAATAATAGTTAATACATAGGAATATTTAACATTTCATTTGTTATGGTTAATATCACTATAGCAGTTATTAAAAGTCAGAACCTACTATATACAAACTCAAGAAAAGAAATATAGTATATTAGATGCTTCTAATACTAGGCTGGGAAGACAAGAGATGAAATTATAAGATTTTAAATATCACCATGATCTCATGAGCTAAATTCTGATAACTATGAAATTAGTTTTTAAGCAGAGAGAGGCAGGGTTAGTTGAGAGTAGAGATTATGGAGCCAGACAATGTGGGTAAAAAAAATCTCCTCTTAAAAAAAAAATCCCTGTTTTATTTTTTTTATTAAATTTATTGGAGTGACATTGATTAATAAAATTATATAAGTTACAAGTGTACAATTCAATAATATGTCACATGTATATTACATTTTGTGTTTACCACTCAGATCCCTGTTTTAACTCTTACTAGATTGGCAAGTTACTTAAACTTTCACTGTTTCAATTTTTTTTCTGACAACTAAGTGAAGATACATATAATATATATAAAATTTAGAACAGTACCTGGTGCATCATCAGCACTATAAACAAGCTGTTAGCTATTGTTTCTTTTTTTTTTCTTTTTTTTTTTTTTTTTTTTTGGCAAGCTTGAGTAGCTCACCTTCTGTTCTTATCCCCACATTATGGCTTTTTTAGCAAACTGTACTTCTCCTTGCCAGTAATTTTCAGAATTGTAGTCAGTAGATTCTGCAGTGGAGAGTACGCTAATTTTCCCTATGACTGAAAATAATAATATTTTCAAGAATCTCTGGTTTCATCATTTACCCATTGCTTTTCTCCCTCCATACAATTTTCCTTGGGGTAAATTTTCCAATCTCCACTATTCCTCAACATTTATATGCTGATCACATTGAAATCTCTTTATCCAACAACAAGCTATCTCCATGGCTACAACTGAAATAGCCACCCGTCTAATGGCCATATCCAACCATATACACAAAGCATGCTAAAACATGTTCTTCTTATTGTAATTGCACTTACTAAATAATATCTAAAGTTCTTGGCATAACATATAAGACACTCCATGAACTAGTTCTTGTCTCTAGCAGCCCTCCCTTCCTCATACTGAATTGCTGTGGTGCTCTGGCATAAGATGTGCTGGTTCCTGCTCCTATTATCCTAGAATGCCCTTCAAGCCTAACACTATCTGACCTTTCTAACTTTTAATTTCAGACTCAACTGGGCCATTTTATTTTCCTGAAACCTTCAAACCTTCATTGGACATTATCAGTATGGATTTCCATTTTCCCCAAACGGATACATACAAAGGCACGGGCAGGGGGCAGCTTAAGCTTAAGAAGGTGACAAAGTGGTACTGATGGATCCATCTTGTATTTTATGGTGTTGGAAGAGGCACAACAAGAAAAGAAGAGCCAATGGTTTTTGAGGCACAATGACCCGGCCAATTCATTATTATTGTTCAAGGAATCTAATGGACCATTACATCAGCAATCCTCATTCAGTTAGTAAGCATATGGAAAGCTAAGATATTGTGAATGATGAAAGCTACTTGCTATAATAAAAGAGTTAAAGAATTCCCACCTACTCACCTAGCACACATAAGTACACCATTATTCTCGGCATTAATGAAAAGTCCTAACAAATGCAAAAGAAAAAAAATCCAAAAACCCAGGCTTTCACAAACAAACAAACAAACAAACAAACAAAAACAGTTTATCATCAACTGCTAAGAATACTAAAGTGATCATAAGGCTGTTTACATTCTGCTCCTCTCCTTTCAGGCACATGGTATGTTGGCACTTCCATTTACCCTTTAAAGTTGAGTGTGGCCATGTGAGTTGCTTTAGCCAAGTAAAAATCAAGGGAAGAGATGTATCTATACTATAAGTGGAACCTCTGCAAAATCCTGCAAGATTTCCCACATCTCTCATTTTGAGAGATCACAAAAACATTTCAGTTTGGAGCTTCCATCAGCCTGTGTCCCCAAATGACTACAATGTGCAGATCCTCTGCTAAAATGCCTTTGACTCAGGCATAACTTAGACATAAACTCTCATGTTGAGCCTTTTAGATTCTAACTTGTCCTTGATTTAATGTAAATACTATCTGTGGACAATATGGTATCACATATTGTTCACCTCATGAACTCTTTTGATAGTTTTTTTTAAAATAATATTTCTATAACAGTTTAGCTTGCTTTGGGGTTTATCTATCAAATAGTATTAACAGGATTTTACAAATTAGTGTATATATTATTAGAGTCTCACTTATGTGTTGTACGTTTATCAACTCCTACACAAATGTCTCAAAACTGGGCAGTTTTATTGTCAGTCTCATAAAAGGAATTGCCCAAGAGATAAGAAAAATACCTGAAGACTTGTTTCCAATCTTTTCTTGATTCTTTAAATACAATTAACTGAAATTGTTAGTATGAGGAAAATAATGTATCTTTTGCTATTTTGTTCTTGAATTTGTGTAAATGTAGTGCATGAAGTAGTACAAAGGAGAAAAATATTTAAAATGGATGAAATAAAAATGAATAATTATGTATATGTGATACAATTTTTTCTTTTTGTAGTTTATTTTTCTTCTTTTAAAAATTTTTCATTACAGTTGACATTCAATATTATATTAGTTTCGGGTATACAGCATAATGGTTAGACACTTATTTAATTTATGAAGTGATCCCCTGGTAAGTCTAGTACTCACCTGGCACCATACCTAGATAGTTATTCTAATATTACTGACTATTTTCCCTGTGCTGTACTTTACATCCTAAGAAACATTTTTAAGATATTGGATTGACATTAGTCTTTATATGTAACCAATTCATTAAGGTCTCTAAAAAAAATTCTTTTTTATCTTGCTTAGAAAGAAATAGCTCAATTATATATTCTAAAAAGCAATCTACAGCATTTCAAGTATATGGGATGATTTCTAATCTTTAACTTGTAAGGAAGAATTAGCATGTAAATAGATAATTAAGAAAAGGCATAAAAGGCTATGATAGAAACTAATCTATTTAGAATAAGAATAAAAATTTATTTTTCTATTTCTTACAGTAGGAGAAATAACAACATTTATATATCTGAGAAATAAATCCTAAGGCTGGGAATCTTCTAAGTTGTGTTGCCTTCTAGCTTACAATTGCCCCTTTAAAACATAATGAAGTACTTAAATGATCCCTTCAAAATCTTGGTGAGAATGAATGTATATTTGATTTACAACAAATGTCATTACACTGAGAGGCAGATGCATGGGGCTGGCTATGCTCATTTACTTACTGCAGGACTTGCTTCCACACATCAATTTTGCAGAACTTGTGATTCAAATCTGTCATTTAGCTGTATTTAAATTTACTATGTGTCATGGATGATTAGATAGCCAAAGTCATAACTATTAAATCTATTAAATGCTTGTGTATGACCCAAGATAATAGTACAATATTTATGGTTTATTCAAGGAATAAGAGGTAGTTTGGTGTGATTACAGAATTGATTGAAATTATGTGGAATGTCTTAAGTAATTTTTAGAAAGGATGCTGAATGTCATGATGCTCCCATTGTTTAATAGGGGGAGAGGTCGATTATTTTTAGTTTGTTTTATTTTGTTTGCTTATTTATTTGATTTTCACTGTAGAAGTGGTATTATGCATGAGCATAGTGTGAATAATGGACTACTGAGATATAGAGAAATTGGAAGCACAAATATTAGGCTAAGTCCAAAACTAAACTAAATTGTGAGGAAAACCAGGACAGGGGTCACTTCTAAGGAACTGACTTCAGAGAGGCATGTAGGAATTCTCTGGGGTGAAGGAAATATTTCATATCTTGATAGGGATTTGCATGTTTCAAATCTTGAGGGGTTACACAGCGTATGCTTTTGTCAAAGCTCATGGCACAGTACAATGAAGATTTGTTGACTTCACTGTATGTGAACTTTACCTCTAAGAATATAAGGTCTGAAAACAATTACTGAACTCTAGATAAAGACATGTATGCTGATGTGTTTAGGTATAAAATGCATCAGAGTAAGATGAAGTGATCGACAGATGGATACAGGGATAGGTATATGGAATATATGATATGAGATAAAGCAAACATATGAAGATGTCAGAAACTGTATAATTTAAGTGGCAGCTATCTGGATATTTACTATGCAAGTATTTCAAATTATCCATCTGTTTGGAAGTCTTCATACTCAAATGTTGAGAAAAACAAGCCAGATCACATTGTGCAAAGTACTTTGCAAGTGATAACAAGAACCACATTCTGCCCCGAAAATTATTTAAAAAATAGCTAATGGAGACACAAGTCTGAAAAAGATCATACTATTATAATAATAAACAAGGTTCCATTAAAATCTTGGAAACTTTGGTGATGGTAAATTTTGTTTCTTCTGAAAAAGACATAGCTAATATAACATAGTGGCTTCTGATTATTATAGAAGAACAAAATTATCTCAATAGAAAAATCAAAAGGTACAGACATAACTTACAGATGAAAAACATTATTCCTGTCAGAAATATAAAAGGGAAAACAAAAAGATTCAGGGGACTTCAATGTGGTCCTAATTTCTTTGTTTTAAGCAATTCCTTTGGAATAATCTGCCATTTTTCTTTATCCTGGTTGGGTAAGTAGAATGCCTTTAAAAATATTCCCATGCCTTACAAAATATAGTGTTTGATCATCTGGGTGGTTCATCAAAATATTCTTATAATTTTTTGTTTAAAAAAAGTGTGTGTATGTTATTGCCTTTATTAAAATGATGTTGTTTGAAGCCAAACAAACCAATTTCAAACATTTAGAAACTGGTTTTCATTCAAGTTAATGCTCATTTTATGCAAACATGATAAAAAATAAATATTAAGCAAATTCTAACCACTGACCATCATCCAAAATGAATTTGTTTGGCAAGTATTAGGAAAACTCCAGAGATTATTAAAAAGTAATTACTGAAAATGTTAGATCCATATATTGAGTCTCATCATACTTTGGACTTGTTTAGATGGAAACATTTACATTTTAAAGTACTGACATTTCCTGATCTTTGGAAAACAAATTAAGAGTGTATCTGTTTCTAATAATGAATGTGTAGAACAGGTATGAATTATACCATATTTCACATATTTTGTACCACATTGCTGTAGTCCTAATAAGTGTTACTATACCACTCTACTTAGGTTTATTTGGAACGGATTCAGAAACTTCAGGTAGAATTTTAAAAAAAAACATTAGCTTTGACCTTCCTGATTCTAGTCTCTGAAAAGCTAAAGTATTTCATCTGGTGATTTTAAGCCGTTGATCCTCTTTCAAAAATCCCAAAAGAAACATATGGCAAAATTACATCGTACAAGCTTTCCACTTCATCACCTCATCAGAAATTGAAACAGAACATTTGGAATTCAGCCAAGAGTTGCCATCCAAAGGCCACACTTTCTGTATGCTGACGCAACTCTGGCATTAATTACGGGTACATATGATGGTTACTGATATATCTTTGGAACATCCAGAAATTGCTTGAGAAAATATAGTAAATTATCCTTGTCAAATTTAGAACAGGTACACAAATCTTTCTGAAAGAGAATATGAAAGTGAATTAAGGAGAAACATCCTCTAATCAGACTCAGCTTTAACTTTCAAGTATGTAGGGCAGCTATATATGTCAAAAAAATTAACTCTGATATTTGAGGATTTTGTTTCATTGGAATTTTAACAAATACATATCGCACTTTATTTAAGAAATATGTTTAATAGTCAAAATTTGGTTCTTTTAAATAATCTCAGCAGTTAATTGTATGAGATATGAGCTTTATAGGGTAGAATAATCTCCAGTGGGTGTGAATATAAATGTATAGTATAAAGAATGTTTCATTTAAACATGCCAGATGAGGCAAAATTAGCAGCAGAGCATTAGCTATAACTATGTCCCTATTACTGACTGACAAGTCAAGGACAAGTGGGCTAAGGAGAGGATGAATGCAGTCACAGCATAATTTCCAGGTTTATGAGTTTCTTTTCTCTATTCATCATATTCACGTTTCCTTTATTTCCTTAATCATGTTTATAATAACTTTAAATTCTTTGTTAATTTTATCATCTCTGTCAATTCTGGGTCATTTTAACTGATTTTTTCCTGGTCATAAGTCATTTTTTGCTGCTACATGTATTTTTAGTAATTGTTGGTTGGGCCCTGGACATTATAGATGTTAATGTCATCTACATTTTGTTGTTTTCCTTGAAAGTGTACTGAGTTTCATTTTGGATATTTATGTACTTGAATATCAGCATTTTCTTACTGAAAAAATTTTTTAAGCTTTGTTAGGATGGGTCTAGGTTACCTTTTATTCTAGGAATGGCATAACCTCCCTCCTATACATGATGTAGCCTTTCTAAGGTCTCTACCGAATTTGCAAGTGATCAATAAGGCTACTCTAGTTAGTTAGGTTCTGGCCCCATGTGAACTTATTTGAGAACTCTTCAGTTTC
This sequence comes from Eidolon dupreanum, assembly GCA_028627145.1. NCBI lineage: Eukaryota > Metazoa > Chordata > Mammalia > Chiroptera > Pteropodidae > Eidolon > Eidolon dupreanum. The sequence goes on from CM053505.1 coordinate 13,824,908, forward strand.
TACCTCTCTGATAGCTGTTCTTTGCCTGACCTCGTGAAGTATTCACCTTATGCATGTGACACCTATTCAGCTAAACATTCAAGAGGACCCCAATTCAGTGCATAACCTCTCTGCCTTAATACTCTGCCTCACAAATTACAGCCAGATCACCCTTCAAACTTTTGTCTCTGTCTCCTAATCCTGGAAATTCTGTGCTCAGTTTGGGATCACCCTCCCTCTGCCAGAGTCTAGCAATACTTGTGCATCCAGGTTAAAATCTGGGACTATTATAGGGCTCACCTTTTCTTTTCCTACTCTCAGGGGTCCTGCACTGCCAGTTCAAGTCTGAAAAGAGTTGTTTCACATGTTCTTTCCTTTTTTAGCTGTTCATAGCAGGGGGTACAATTTTATGATCACTTTTTCTGTCATGATCATAAATGGAAATGTTTCATCTGTGATTCTTAAAACTCCCCAGAAAATTCAGATGTGCATTCGAAGTTGAGTCCCATGTTTTAGTTGACATGAATCAACTTAGGGTACATATGCACGAATTCAGCATAATAGAATACACAATCACCTTGTAAAAATGTACCTATAATAATATTGTATGCCAACAATGCTTTGGAAAAAAATTTTAAAAATGTATCTAAAACATTTGAATTATTCATAATTTCATAAAGATATTATACATAGGCTTTTTTCACAACTGAACCTCAACTGTTTCTTAATTCATTATGTCCTCTGTTCAATTAATTTATTATTTAACACACAGGTAACCTAGTTTCTATCTGACTGTCAAGTTTTAGTTATAAACATTTAATTTTCATGCATCACTGAATAGCTTAGAAATAATTATATAAAACTGTGTCTTGATTTTATGCCATCAGAATTTGCCTTGGGAAATATGGGCATGAAAATTTAACCTCTAAAATAGCAGGTTAGGAGCCCAAAGACCAAATCAGGCCCACTGCCTGTTTTGCAAATAAAATAATTTTTTTTTTTTTGGAACCTAGCTAGGCTCATTGTTTACATGTGATCTATGGCTGCTTTTAGGCTACCACAACAGAGTCAATAGTTGAGACAGAGACCAGATGGTCCTCAAAATGTAAAATATTCATTATCTAACTCTTTGCAGAAAAAAATCTGCCAACCTCTGCTCTAAATGCATATATTTATTATTTAGAATACACTAGCACAGTAAGCATGGGAGGGATACTCTTGGTCTAGCTTCCTTTATCTCCCTTAGTTTTATGGAAATGCTCTGGTAGGGGAATATAAGTGTGAAAGAAGGTTGGAAATAACAATGAAAACCCTCATTGGGTGTTTAGAGCAGTCATTCATCTTCTTCCAGTAGTCCTCCTATAAACTACCTCTTCATCTGTAGGCACAGCTATTATTTAACAAGTTAACAAGGCTTATTTGTATACATTTAAGAGAATACATACACACACCATATTGTATTATATTTATAAATTATGCTTATAAAATGCCTCAAAATTAAGTACAAATACAACAAAGTTGAAACATACTAATAAAGAAGGCAATGATCAAAGTTAAAATGATGATGTACAGCCCAATTATTACATGTATTGGCTACAAGTCAGGTTTGACTTAGAGGTAAAAAAGCTTTTGCAATTTGTTAATCCCACAAAGAACTGAACAGGAACCAGACTTAAGGGCTCAACTGTAAAGCAATGTCTAAAATATCAAAAGTACTAATTGCCTATAACGTGTATACTGTATTACCAAAATGTTTGTTTCTTTTTTTTATACGTTACACTACAACAAATACTGAATTACTAAAACTATTAGAATAAACAAAATACATTTTAATTAAAATTAGTTTGAAATAAACCCCAATTCTATAGAGCATTTAAAAACTTCTAATAAATATTATTTTTTTCTTTCTTCTGGCATTAAAAAAAATCGAATTTCTATCTTCAGTAGTATGAAAATGAAAATATCTGATTGACAGCAAATTAAATCATATGGTAACAGGCTTTTAAATATCCTTATGATAATGAGCCTAATAAAGTAATGAGGTCACTGCTTTGAATCTAAAATTACAATTTATATTAAGAAACTACAAATATATATTCATTGTATATTTGCATTTTAATATAGTCAATTATTATTATATTCCTTTTATTTTAGTTGAATGATTTAATGTACCAGGTACTACACTATGGTCTTTGTAGGCATGGTCTTAAAACAATTCATTCCACATCATTGATATATAGTTTATTTCAGGTCTCAGAGCAATTAGTATGAACATACCCAACTGGCTGATTGATAGAATCTATTGTGTGTCTGGCAATGGGGTCAATGAGGGAGACATATCACTTAGCAAGGCATATGTACTGCCCAACCTCCTGGAGCTTAGAGTCTGTAGTTTTATTGATCTCAAGGCACTGGGGACCTCCATTCTTACTCTTTACCACACTTTCCAAGAGTCCTGTTAGGAAGGGAAGTGGAGGTGGTAATCGTGAGCTCTTGTCTACTCTGCCTTCATACTTCATTGTCAGTCTCCCCCTGACACTATTCTCAAGGTGTTGAGAAATGAAAAGTGGTCCTCTTTTAAAAGAGATCTGGCACATTGTACACCTTACACTTGCACAGTGTTATATGTCAATTATATCTCAGTAAGGCTGGTGGGGAAAAGACTTGGGACTCCTCTGAGTCAGTAAAAGGGAATTTTTCATTCAGTCTTACGTTGCTATGACTTAATGATGAACTCCAAACTATAAAGTGCAATGTAGGAAGACTGCAAAATACTAATTTTTATGATAATGTGAAATTATTTGGGAAAATGTAAAGAAGATAACATTGATGTCTTACTAACCTCTACCTTTCAGTGAAGTTATATAGATATGACAATAGTGAACTAATAACAATTCTTTCAGTCCAAGCATATTATTTCTCACAGACATATATCTTCATTATAAATAATTTCTGAAACTTTTCTAAATTTAAATGAATTGATAGTTCAGTTCCAAATATCACTGTTTCTCTGGAAGTCCATCTAATATATATCCTCACCTAAGGGACATGCACTTGGTTCGCTGTTCGTATCTTACCGCACATTAGACAATGACTCCAAGCCACTCTGAACAAAGTAAACACAGGGTACGTTTAATGAAGTTAACCAATACCCTCTGCTGCAAGACTGGAGCCATCACTGTCTGTAAGCCCATGTCATTAGTGACAGTTTTGTTAACAGGCTACAACACTTACTGGGAATTTCCTACAAGCCTAAATAGGCACGACATAGAAAAAAATCTTGGAAACCAACAACTGACATGTTAAGCCTGGCCAATTATTATCATGAAGTGAGGCATCAATTTTGCTTGTGTTTCTATCCTATTGAACAACTAGATGAATGAATAACCATCTCTGAGTGGGTAAATAAAAAGGAAGTAATTCTCAGTTAAATATCATCCAATGAATTTCACCAGACTCCACAATTTCCACCATGCAGGTGACAAACAATGAAAATTTAAAACGAGTGTAAATGAAATACTTTGAGAGAAAGGGAATCATTTCTATGACCACTTTAACTGTGACATACTTTCAGTAATATCGGGAACAACTGGACAACCTATACATTAAATAACAGACAAGATAATCTTGTCTAACCTGAAGAGTTTTGTGAACACATGGTGAAATCTTCTGGCAGAAATCTATTATATTATTCTACATGTGGCACCTACATTGTCTTTGTGGGAGGCACTATGTTATGAGAATATAGAGAGAATCCATCTAACAGTATTAGAAGTACAGAAATGGGCTCAAGGGCACAGAAACTTTTGAGACTGGAAACCAACCTATAAAGTATTTATAACTCGACCTGATAAACTGAGTTTTCGTGCCTGGCTGCTGAAAAAAATGAAGACTATGTCTATTATTGACAAGTTCAGCAGGAAGTGAAGACAGGTAATACAAGGCTACGGGTTCTGGGAAAACCAATGCCCAACAATCATAGAATGGCAACCTCATTTTCCTTATTCAGAGGATATCCTGTAGGGTGAGTGTTCACATTCAATAACAGATCCTGCATAATGAATGCAAAGGCTTGTGAGCATTGAATACAGGGCAAGCCCTTAAGTTGAACCAAAGCTAATGGATTTTAAACCCAACAACTTAATTGCCATACTTGTTAATAACTTGCAATGGGACCTAGAGAAGAGGACATCAAACTCCATGAAGAGAAAAGTAGGAGTTTTGTGAGCATATAATACTCTTTCAGGTATATGAGAAACCCCTGAAATACCAACCAACTGACTTAAAGGCAAGTCCTTACTCCAAACTTAGAAGGTAACTATAACAAGAGAAATTTGGTACAAAGTCCAGCAGAAACTGAAACGGTCAAAAACTGGCAAGTGGTTTTGAGGAAGCTATTGCCTGGCCTTTATAGAATGGCATTTTTCTTTTCTTTACACAGAAGATATTCTGCTGGGCATGTAAGTAATCCTACATCACATGTAGCATCATGAGTACAGATGGCCTTGAGGAGGGTAAACATATGCAAGTAATTCAAGTGGAAACAAATCCAATGCCTTCTAAGCCCAGTAATTTAAGTGTTGTTCAGTAAAGGGTTGGGACATAAGAACCTAGAGGAGAGGTTAAATACCTTGAGTAGAAGAGTAGGAGTTTCATGTGCAAAATATACTTTAGGCACTTGAGAAACCCCCAAAGCAGAAGCACATTGAAAATAAACCAGCAATTATTTCTGCCCAAGAATTGTAACAAGAATGTGGGTTGCAAAGTTCACCACAAAATGAAGCAGGTGAACATGAGGAGTCATTCTGAGGAAAACCATTCTACTTCATTCTAAAACTGGCTCCATATTATCCACACCAGGAAACATCTGCCTAGCTTCATGTTAATATCCTACAGCACATGCTAAACAATGAATAAAAACAGCCCTGAATGGGCTAAATCCAGGGTGAGTTAATCTATGATTAAGAAATAGCCTGTAATATAACACTGGTACTATCACTGTCATCAAACCTGTGTCATCCAGTGGGCGATGAGTTTACACACAATGACACTTGCTGGAATACTGCTACACTGGTCTTATTAAAAGTTAACAGAGAATAAATAAATCTGGGAAACATGGCTGACATCCTAAGCCAGCCACATCACTTTCATAAAATAGTATGCCACTGAATAGGTTTATGTTCATATCCTACAGCACAACAGGATAATGAAACAACATGTACTAAGTGGGTTATAATTCTCAGTAAGACTTGTCCAATGATTTTAGACCACATTCCCTAAACTCTATCATGCAATAGAAATTTGAATGAATAGAGATGAACACTTTTAAAAGAAATTAATCACCTCCATGCCTGTGTCAGCCTTTTATAATGTGTAGAACCAATGAAGTACTAACATGTTGAACTGAAATACAAGGCAGTCTTGACTGAGCAGAAAGTGGAGTGAAAAGCTGAAAACATCTGGAAGAAACATTTCTATATTATTCTAAGCAAGGCATCTTCATTATCCCTCAAGAAAGACATCAGGCTATGGATACATACATGAGAGCTCATAATATAGTATTAAAGGAAGACAATCAGTCTAATGAGCATATATTTCCATCAGGCCAGAAACTAAATGCATCTATAACTTGCCCTGCTACAAGATATTAATCTAAGGAAGATAAAATAGAAAAAAAAAAAAAGAGAAAAAAAATCAATGCCCATAACGGGCAAGTTTAGCAGAAACTGAAAGCAATCAACACAGGGTGAGTGGCTCTGGGGAACCACTCATGAACACTCATAGAATAACAAATCTGATGTTTTCACACAAGAGATGTCCTGTAGGATATGTGTTCACATTCTATATCACATGTTAAAAAATAACTGTTAACCATTCTGAGTGGAGTAAAACAGGACCATTGATTTGAATGAAAAATAATTAAATGAAATGACACCCAGATAAATTATCATCCAACAAAGAAACAACAATGGGGATACAGAGGAGAGGTCAAATACTACCTGAAAACCAGGTGTCCAATGTGCATAATATTCATACACACACCTGACAAACCTCTAAAGGAATGATACATTGAATATAGACTTCCGATTACTTCAAACCTAGAAAGTGATTGTAATAAGTCTTATGTGGTATCATGGCCACCAGAAACTGAAGTATGTACAGGCAGGGAGTGATCCTTAGTGAAACTGATTCACTCCAATCTACATACAACTTGCTCCAAATTATCCTCACCCAGGGAACAAACACCTGATCCTCTATCCATATCTTACAGCAAATGTTAGAAAAGGACCCCAAAAGGTCCTAAGTCAGGTAAATGCAGGGTGAGACATTGTCAAGATTAACAATCTAAGATCCTCCCATGTAAGACTCATACCAGTATTGTCAACAATCCTGTGTTGTCAAGAATAGTTGTGCTCATAGCTTACAACTCTTTGCTAAAAATTTGCTACACTGGCCCTTATAGGGATGAGAAGAGAAAAGATAAACCTTGGAAGCCCATGACTGACATGCTAAACCTGGAACTTTCATTGGTTCCAAGTTGTGTGTCAGCCACTTGGATACATGTTCACATCCTAGAGTAACACCAAGTAATGGAAACATGCATAGAAGTGTAATAATTTTCACAAGAATCATCCATGGTTTTTGGCCAGAAGCTCTAATTTCCATCTTACTCCTTGGCAATCAATGAACATTTAAATGAGTACAGATAAAGCACTTCAAAAGAAGTGAATCACCTCCATGACTATGTCGGCCTTTAGTAATGTGAAGGTCAATAAACCTCCAACACATTGAACTTGAGGAGAAAAGATTCTTGATTAGCCTTGAGTGGAGTCAAAACAAGCTAAAAGCTTCCAGCAAGAACCTATGCCCATTAGTATAAGCAACACAATTTTATTACCTCTTGAGCATGGCAACATGATGTGGAAACACACAGAAGAGTTCATAATTCTGTATTAAGGGAAAATGCAATCTCATGGGCATACCATTTTTCAGGCCACAAACCAAATCGCTTTAGCAGATATGATTTGCCCTGGTACTACATGTTTTCTCCAGGAAATTGACAAATGAAATTAATGTTAATATTGGCAAGTTCAGCAGAAACTAAACAGCACAGGGTGAGTGGTTCTTGGAACTATTGCCTGATATTCTTTGAGTAAACACCAACACTGTCAACAAATCTATGTCACCAAGAATAGTTATGCTCATAGCTTAGAACACTTGCTGGACAATTGCTACAATGGGCCTCTAGGGGTCCCAATAGAAAATGTACATCTAGAAAACCAATGAGTGACATGCCAAGCCTGGCACCTTCACTGTATTCAAATCATGTGGAAGCCACTGAGTTGTGTTCATATCCCACAATAACACTGGGCAGTGACAACATGGGGCTGGAGTGGGCGGTAAAGGTAAGTTAAATAATTATTGTAAGAATTATTCCATGGGTTTAGTCAGAATCTCTAATTTTCATTCTGCAGTTGGCAAATAATGAATATTTAAAAGAGTAGAGATCAATTATTTTATAGGAAGTGAATAACTTCTATGATTATGTCATCCTTTCTCAGTATAAAGCGCCAAAGAAGCACCAACACATTGCAATGAAATGCAAGACATTCTTGACTGGCTGGAAATTGGAGTGAACACAAGCTGAATACTTCTGGCACTAACTCATTCCTAGTATTCTAAGCAAGACATTTTCATTGTCCTCCGATGAAGGTGTCATGCTATGGAAACATACAATGGAGTTCCTAAGCAGTATTAAATGAACATAATTAGTGTCATGAGCCCACCATTCTTCAGACCTGAAACCAATTACTCTAACAGATATATTTTAATCTGATACATGAGATGTGATAAGTTGCTGTGATGTTACTTCAGAAGAGTGGCCATGTTAAGTAGTTAGTCAGGCAAGAGTGACAAGAATGAAAGACCAGCTCTGTAACCATAGAAACCTCCTTTGAAGACTTTCCTTAAGCACCTCCCAGAAACACCTCACTTTCAGGGTTATAAATTACCCTAAATCCTAAAGCATAAAAGCTATAAAAGTTGCTAGCTAAACCAGCAACAAATGCAAGCGCATAAAGTACTACTCTAACCTGCCCACAACCTCAGCTTCATTATATCATCATTACAGTATCATGACTATGCCTGGAAGTTCATGAATCTAATTATAACAGATTGAATTCTGGGTAAGCACATGAGCAGTAGGTAAAGTAACCAACTTTCAGTCAAGGTAACCTCACATAGGAATCATCTAGGACCTCCCATCACGGCCCAAATATAAACAGACCTTCCCCTTTCTGCATTGTTACAGCTCTCTTCCCTCCTCCCTTGGAGTGTACTTTTATCTTTTCACTTCCCAAATTCCACAGGGCTGCAGCCTTGCTTAGTGTGGCCCATCTCCTTCTAAAATGTACTTTCGATAAATCTTACTTCTTCTAAATCTCGCTGACCTGTAACTCTTTCCTGTGTTGGCAGGAAAGAACCAAGGAACACAACACTCCCTGACCCATGCCGCTGGGGCGATGCCAGATTTCACATCAACTCAGCAGTCACAGTCAGAGATTACTTTTATGATCAGGTGTCATTAAGGACAAGAGCAAAATCATAAAAAGTTCAAGAACAAGAATTAAATTGTAATTTTACCCAAAAATGTGTGTAGAATAGGTTTACATTACTTAATGTTGCAGATCGAACTTAATGAACTTTATTATAAATACTTCATAAACATTTTATACTAGAAAGGCATATATTATCAAAGAGTTCTACTACATTAAATGTTAGAAAAGTACAACTTTCAAAAAGTTAACTTGGGTGGGGTGAGAACTTCTTACATAATTTCAACCTCAAATTATTTAATTGTTGGGTTTGATTATTTCAACACCTTTAAAGAAAATTTTCTATTTTCTCCTGGCACCTTAATGGATCACATCCCATACCCCCTCAGTGCACTCACTCAACTGTGGTGCCATTGTCATGTATCAAGAATGTAACTTAGACCTTCAAGTATCCTTGCCATTGCGCTTGTTCTCTGTGCTTCCAAGGCACCATTTGCACCCTTTTTTTTTTTTCACTACTTAATATCATTTCCTACTCTATGGACACCATTTGTTTACTTCTCCACCTCTCCCACTAAATTATGAACTCAAGAGAAAAATTTATGCCTTATTTTTCCTTATGAAACAGTACCTGGAAAAGAGTAGCTGTTCCATAAATGAAATTTGAGGTAGATGGAAAGTAAGACATAGGAAACTGGATACGTTTAATGGGCATTTTCACCCACAATAAAATATAGAACAAAAAATAAAATAAAAATAAAGAATTATAATATTTTGCCTGGGGTAAGAGTTCTATCTGCAATAATATCTAGTTACTGTATATTATGACAAAATTTTTATCCAATATATTTTTTAGTATTTACAGATCATGACTTAGATATTTCTTTTTCATTATTATTTTCTCACATTCTTCTGAAATTACTACTATATAACTTCACACAAACACTATATATACACATACATATATATGTTACTACATATTTTAATATATATAATTTAACATATAGTATTAGGATAATATACCTATATATAATATTATATATATATATATATATGTGTGTGTGTGTGTGTGTCTGTGTGTGTGTGTGTAACTTACACATTGGCTATAGAGAGACTACCTTGAATTTTCATGGTTCTGCATTTTTAAATAATAATTATTAAGGGACTGAACAGATACTTCTCCAAAGAGGAAATACAGATGGCTAAGAGTCATATGAAAAGATGCTCACAGTCACTAATCATCAGAGAAATGCAAATGAAAACCAAAATGAGATATCACTTCACAGCTGCCAGAATGGTTACTATCAATAAATAAAAAAACAACAAGTGGTGGTGAGGATGCGGAGAAAAGGGAACCCTCAATACATTGTTGGCGGGATTGCAAATTGGTACAGTTGCTATGGAAAACAGTATGGAGATTTCTTAAAAATTAAAAATGGATATACCTTTTGACCCAGCAATTGTACTTCTAGGTATTTATCCAAAGAAAAACAAAACAATAATTTGTAAAGAGCTATGCATCCCGATATTCATGGCAGCACAATTTACAATAGCCAAGGTATGGAAGCAACCTAAATGTCCATCTACAGATGATTGGATAAAGAAATTATGGTTCATATATGCAATGGAATATTACTTGGCCATTAAAAAAATGAAATCCTACCATGTGCAATGACATGGATGGACCTAGAGGTTCTTATGCCAAGTGAAATAAGTCAAACAGAAAAAGATAAATACCATATGGTTTCACTTATATGAGGAATCTAAGGAACAAAAAGAACAAACTAATCAAAAACAGACTCACAAATATAGTGGACAATTTGGTGACAGAGGACAGGGAGTTTGGGGGGCTGGGAGAATGGGGTGAAGGGTTAAAGAAGTACAAATTAGTAGTTGAGAGATGGTCACAGGGATGGGGAGCACAGCAGAGGGAATGCAGTTAGCATTAATACGTTGGCTAGGTGGAGGGCTAGGGGAAGGAGGGAGCAACTGGGGGGATCGTTTTATGAACTTTATAGATAGATACCTAACCAATGTACTGTATACTTGAAACTAATTAAAATAAATAATTAATTAAAATAAATAAACTGAAAAAAAAATTATAAAGGGAAATCTTTTCTATTTCTCTTCATACAATTTCTCATGATTTCTTTTCTTCAAACTTAAAAAGAAAAGCTGACTTTTTCTTCCAAAAAGAATTCAGCATTGCTTTTAAGTTATAAATCTCTCTCTTAGACAGTCCAAGAGAACCAAGCAACAGCTGACATAATAGCTTACGAGGTATCCAATTCTATTTGAGTTCTTAATTATTGCTATTTTAAAAATTATTGTGTAGGCAAACCTCTTTGTAGAGAAAAATAATATTCTACCATTCATATATAATTATTATGATGATGATGATAGAAAAAAAGGATGAGGAAGAGAAGGCAGAAGAGGAAAGGGCAAAGTAAGGAGAAAAGAGAGAACTAAATCTTACACAATTATCAGGATATTTTAGCCACAGTATCCTTACCAAAACTGCTGTACACACACACACACACACACACACACACACACACACACACACACACAATCCATCTGTGAACTTGTCTACAACAAAGGTGTAAAGAGAGAAACATCTGGAGTCTAAGATGTCTACATCTAATTCTCAGCTTCATCAGTTTCCATAGCCAAATTGTGTTCTTCTTAAAACCCATTAGCATGATTAAAACATATATTACTATCTATATGTTCGTATTTGTGAAATTAAATGCAATAATTCATTTAATGTTCTTTACACAGCACACAACAAATAATAAGCACTCAAAAATTAGTACCTGCTATTATTATTAGCTCCATTCCCCTTTTAATACTACCTTTTTCTCTTAGGTGTAACTCAGTATTGTCAATTCTTAGGCATTTTGATTCTACTGCTTCATTTGGATGTCTACTTTAGCAAAGCTAAAACACAATGAACGTTTCTTTAAGCCTGTTCTATGTAGACTTTTATCACATAATTGTTTCTTAATGAATGTAAATGCCTTTTAATGCTGAGAGTAGGAAATGTTTATTTCCTAATGAAACAAAGTAAGATATTCTTTTGATGATCTTTCTTTCTGTGATTGTCACTGTTTTCATTGTATCGCTTCTATAAATGGTAAAATCTGGCACCAAAAATCGAATAGCATGTGACAGTAACATTACACTTTTATCAATCTAAGGCCAATATGAAGAGTACATTGCCTAACCTGCTTGCAAAAGTGAATAATCAAGAGATATGATGTAAGGAGATTTCAGCACAATTCTTATTCTGCTATTACATTATGTGAAGTAAATTAATCCCAAAGCACCATTGTTGTTTCTCTGTTGTATGGAAATGTAACCATTTTAACAACCAGCACTCAATCTGGGACAAAAAAAATTGTATTCCTTGTGCCTTCCACTGTCCATTAAAATTTGTTTACTGTCTATACTCTGCACCCTGTGGATAAAATCCAAAGTATGTTCCACAATTTTTTGCTCACTTATAGAAAAAATATTCTCTGGCCATTTTAATGTCAAAAAGAAAGACTCATTTTAGTAACTAAAAATTCCAGGCCCTTAATAATGGTAAAAAATAAGGTATTTATTTAAAATTATACCTTCTTTATCTATCCTGTGACTCAGCAACCCTACTCCTAGGTATGTACCTAAGAAAAATGACTGCATATATTCACCAGGACATATGTACCAGAATGTGCATAGAAGAGTTATCCAAAGTAGCCCAAAACAGGATACAGTTTAAGTGGCAGGCAGCAATAGAATGGATAAATGTTCATATAATGGAATATTTATGCAATAAAATATTAGGCATAGAAAGCAAAATGTGAACTGAGCCTACAAACATCTACGCAGATATTAATTACACTTAGTGAAACAAGCTAGACACAAAAGCGTACACAGTATAAAAATCCAGTTAAATGAAGCTATTTTTAAAATATTTTATTAGAATGTGTTACCTGTTTAAATGTCTTCTAGAATTTCAGATAGTGTGTATCAAAATATGATATTAAACTTTTTAACGAGTGAATTTTAAGTGTACTTGCCATTCTAACTTTGTATTTGAAGTCAAGTTCATAATAAAGCTGTTATTATATGAAAGTGTTTATAAAAACAAACAAAAACTCACAATTCTTTTTGGATCTTATACACACACTTCTCCAATTATATCATCTTGCCTTCTCCTAGGAAACATACATACACACAAATATGCAATACACACATCAAAAATTAGGTGATGACCATTCTCTTACTTTTCTGGATTACAGTTATTGCATTTATGTTGTATGTATTTATCCTTTAAAGCATAACACAAATGAAGAACAGTACAAAAATAGCTAAGAAGATCAATGTAGTTTGCCAAAAAGAATGTGTATAAACACCACTCGGGGGGAGAATGAAATACTGTTAGGCTCCCAGAAGAATAATGGAGATAAATTCCTTTCACCGCCTCTCATCCCTATGCCCTCCCTTTTCTTCATAGTATACCTCTGCCTTGACTCCTAATACTTTTACACTGATTTCATCTGTTGTAAAGGAAAGGACCAACTACCTGCCTGTAACTATTTCTTCACTACCTGGGTTCCAGGTGGAAGTAAATGACCTGCTTATAAAAGTGCTAATGACATCCATAGTAGCTCTTTGTAAACATGCTAAGAGCTATCAGTTTTACCAACACATACCTATCTGTCTAGGTAATTTACTTAAAATAAACCTGGAGGAGTAGACCTCAGGAATGGATGTGTGAGGATGAAATATATATAAATTTAAAGTCTTTGGAAATTAATGTAAGGGCATATGGAAAATGAGAAAAATTATTCAACGTAATCCACTAAATCTTGGTAAGAACATCAAGAGTCTGTGACATCTGAGCTGTGATTGGCTTATAAATCTCTACTGCAAGAGGGTGTGACCAATAAGATACTCTCTTTCCTCCCAGCAACCCGTGTAAGGTTCCAATTTCACCATGGGAGGTGAGGCTGCCTATGTCTCTCATTCAACACCTCTTTTACAAGCTCCTTGTTGCAGAAACTCTATTCCAGGCAAACACAGTCAAGATGACTGGGATACAAATCTCTTTCCCAGTTCCCATTCATACGGCAAGGATTCTGCCTCAGGTGTAACAAGCAGCTGACATGACACTGAGAGTTGATATTTTCCCTCTCCCTGTCTGGCTTGTTGGGCAGGAAAAAAGCAAGCTAAGAAGACTTGGGGCTACCATCCTTCCCCACCAGGACCCACTCATAGAGCAAAGGTGTCCCAAGGTAGATGGTAGAGCAGGCAGAAATTCAACATAGAGAACCAAAGAAAGAGATAGTCAAGAAGAATCCTTTCAGGATTACATTCATTCTTGTGGGTCCAGAAGGCTGTCTGCATACACTAGACTACATTCACTCAGGAGCTATTAGAGGAGGATGTGGAGGAAGACTCAAAAGCATTCCCAAATCACAAGGACATCAATGAGCGAAGAACACAGCCTTAATGAGTCAAGGTGCTTAAGCATAATCTCTGATCAATCACTGGCTATATAAGCTATTCTGATACAGCGTGACTATTAGGAAGCCACACTTAAAATCACACTCAGTCCATTTTTTCCAATGCTGAAAGAGAAGATAAAACTTTGAACTCAGAACCGTGAAAGCAGTCCCTAAGTCAAAGATTCAATGGTAAAGGGTAAACATCTGCTTCAGGGGTTTAAACACAGCTTTTGACCAACAAGTGTCTTATGCCGACCAAAGGCAGACCCCCTAGAAAGTCAGGCTAAAAGATAAAAACATGGAGAAAATCCAAGCAAGGATTTCAGAAGCTGTACATAGCAGTACCAACAGACTTCAAAGAATTAGTTTAATTAAGTTACTAAACAAACAACAATGAAGCATGTTGGGGATCGGTATCTAGATTTGCTATATTATCTAATATGTTCAGTTTTTAACACAATAAAAGGCTATGAAACATGCAAAGAAATAGGAATGTGTGACACATATACAAAACAAAAGGCAAACTATAAAGACTGCATTTGGGCAGCCAGATGTTGGAATATCAAACAAAGACTTCAAAACGGCTATTCTAAATAAGTTTCAAGAACTAAAAGAAACTATATTTAAATAATTAAAGGAATACATGATTATAATGACTCATCAAATAGAGAATATAAAATAAAAACAGGTCCAGACTTAGACAGGGAGAGGCTTTAATTAGAAAGAAAGACTACTGCAATAGGGAAAATACTCCAAAGTCATAATTATGTAAATGTCTCAAAATGAAAAGCAAACAGAAAAAGGTTTCTCCATTATAGGGTAAAGGAGGAGGCAAACAGAGATAAGCAGAAACTTTGGAAGGAAGTAAGACAAACAAGGGATTTGAAATGACCAGTGAGATTTGACAAGATAATGGTCATGCTACAGTCAGCCAGTTTCCAGGATGAGCTGATAAAGGAGAGCATTGCATTTTTTTTTCTTTTGGCACTTGCTCAGGCTTGGGGCAAGTAGAGTTCAGAGGTTGGTAAGAAAGAGAGAAGCCTGACTAACATGTGGTGATGGCAAAGCAGAGGATAAAAAAACCCAGACAATTGTGAACACTTGGTCAAGAATATCAATAAAGACCTAGAAGTTATTTTTTTGAAAGAAGCAAATTGGAAATCTGGAGTAGAAAACTATGATAAACAAAATGAAGAATTCACTACAGGGTCTCAAAAGTAGATTTCAGACAACAGAAGAATGAAACAGCAAACTTAAAGATAAATCGATAGGAAGTATGTAATTTGAAGAACACAAAGAAAAAGAGAAGAAACATGAACAGAACCTCAGAGAAATGTGAGACACCATCAAGAGTAACAACATACACATAACAAAAGTGCCAGAAAGAGAAGTGAGAGAAAATGGGACAGAAGATATATTCAAAGGAATAATAACGGAAAACTTCCCAGATTTGATGGAAACACTAATCTATACATCCAAGAAATTCAACAAACCCCCAAGAGGATAAATATAAGGAGATCCACATCAAGAGACATCACAAGCAAAATGTTGAAAGGAAAAGATAAAGATGAAACATTGAAATCAAAAGAAAAAAGTGAACCATCATGTACAAATGGATATCAGTAAGACCAACAGCTAACATTTCATCAGAAACATTGCCAGAATGCCATGGGATAACATATTCAAAGTGCTGAAAGAAAAAAATAACAAATGGACAAGATTCCTACATCAAGCAAAGCTACCTTTCAAAATAAAGATGTTCCCAAAAACTGAAAGATGAACAAAAACTGAAAGAATGTGTGTTATGAATCCAGCAATCTAAGAAATTCTAAAAGAAGCTTTTCAGCATGAAAGGAGTGACAGTGGATTTACAAAATCCATTTGGAAAACAATGATCTCCACTAAAAACAATTATGCAGATAATGATAAAACAAAGTAAAATTACATGTAGATGCTCCTTTCTTATAACTGATTTAAAAGACAACTGCATGAAATGTTATCTATAAAACTTTATTTTGGCCATATACCATATATGAATGTAATATTTGACAGTAAGAATGCAAATGAGAGAGTTGTGAATGAAGCTATATTGGAATAAAGAAATGAAACAAAATGGTAACAAATTCACAGGAAGAAGTGGGACATAAGAAGTTTAACATAGAATAAAATAAATTATAAATATATTTGTGCTTTCTTTTTTACTAGATTCTTCAATAGACATATACTTATATAAAAGAATAATTATACCAATATAATAATGAGTGTGTAATACATACAGACATAATATGTATAAAAACAACAGCACAATAAAGGTGAGTGGGAATGGAGCTATATAGCAGTAAAGGCTCTATACCATACCACCAACCCAGAATTCTTTACTCTGCAAAATTATCCTTCAAAAGTAAAGAAATAAAACCTTCTCAGGCAAATGAGAACCTAGGGAAAATGATATGTCATAAATTCATATCTTCACAAAGAAAGGAGGAAAATCAGAAAAAGAATAAGTGAAGGTAAAATAAAAAAATTATTTTTCTTATACTAAAGCAATACAATAGACAACAGCTTGTTCAAAATAATAATAGCAACAATGTGTTTAAATATATACATATATGCCATGTATACTTATATATAATAAAATGAATGACAGCAATGATACAAGGGATGGGAGGAAGGAATTAGGAATATTTTGTTATTATAACTACCTATGAAGCAGTACAGTGTTATGTGAAAGTAGACTTGGGTTATAGGTAAATGTATATTTGAAACTTTGGAGCAACCACCAAGAAAAGGTAAAAAGGAAGTATAATTAACATGCTAAGAAAAAAAAAAAAAACAGAACAATGCTCAATTAAAACCTTACTTATATGTGGAATATTAAAAAGTTGAACTCATAGAAGCAGAGAGTAGAATGGTGGTTGCCAGGGGCTAGGGGTGGAGGAAATGGGGAGATGTTGGTCAAAGGGTACAAAGTTTCAGTTATGCCAGATGAGTATGTTCTGGAGATGTGATGTAAAAGCATGTTGACTATAGTTAACAATACTGTATTGTATTGTTAAGAGAATAATCTTCTTAAGTGTTCACATCAAAAAAAAAAAAGATAACTATATCTCTTTTTGAGGTGATGCATATGTTAATTAGCTTAATTGTGGTAATCATTTTACAATGTATGCATATATAAAACATGATGTTGTATACCTTAAATATATACAATTTTTCTTTGTCAATTATACCTTAATAATTGACAAATAAAATGGAAATAAATAAGAAAGTAAAATCAAGACAGGCAGAAAAAAATGTGGAAGTCAAAAAAGGAAACAAATTACAAGGGCAACAAATGTAAAATGGTATATATATAATAGATATTAATCCAATTATATCAATAATCTCTTCAAATATGCCAAATAAAAGACAGTTTGTCAGAGGAGGTCAAAAAACAAAATCCTGCCATACGCTGTCTACAAAAACCCACTTAAAATATACAGAAACATATAGATTAAAAGCAAAGGGATGGAGAAAGTTATACCATAACTAACACCAATTAAAAGTGGGGTAGTTATATTAATTTTACAGGCAGCATACTTCCAATGAAGGAAAATTATGAGGGATGAAGAGGGACATTATATGCTAAAAGGATCAATAATCCAATAAAACATATTAATCCTTAATGCACATGTACCTAGCAAGAGAGTATCAAAATATGTGAGGAAATAGCTATATGACTACAAGAGAAATAGAAGAATCCACTATTATAGTTGGAGATTTTAGCATCCCTCTATCAAAAATGGACAGATCCAGGAGGCAGAAAATCAGTAAGAACAGAGTTGAACTCAACAGCACCATCAATCAACTGGATATAATTGAATTGACATCGATAAACTATTTCCAACATCAGAATATACATCTTCTCAAACTCACATAGAACATTCCCCAAGGTAGACCACATTCTGAGTCACAAACCGCTCATTAAAAAATTTAGAAGAATAGAAATCGTTGTCTATTCTCAGACCACAGAAAAATTAACTAGAAATCAATAAAAGAAAGATAGCTGGAAATCATAAAGTGTGTTATTTGACCAGAATGAGATCTAACTAGAAATCAGTAACAAAAGAAAAAAAAAAGAAAAGCTCTAAACATTTGGAAATTAATCAACATACTTCTAATACTCCATTGTCAAAGAGGAAGCCTGAAGGCAAATAAAAAAAAAATACACAGAACTAAATGAAATGGAAATACAACACATCAGAATATGTGGGACACAGCTATAATAGTGCTGAGAGGAAAATTTTTAGGAAGGAGCACTTATATTAAAAAAGAGGAATGGCTCAAATTATGAAAGTTAACATCACTAAAAAAAAAATTAGAAAAGGAACAAAATAATTGCAAAGCAAGCACAAGACAGGGAATAATAAAAGAAAAGCAGGAAACAATGAAATCGAAGATATAGAAAACAACATACAAACCCATAAAAAGTTGCTTCTTTGGGGGAAAAAAAAGAAATTGGTAAACCTATAATACAAGACTGATGAAGCTCAAAAAAGACACAAATCACCAATATCATAAATGAAAGAGAGGCTATCACTATAGACAACACAGCCATTAAAAGTATAGCAAAGGAATACTACAACAAACTTTATACGAATAAATTTGATAATTTAGAAGAAATGGATCAGTCCATCAAAAACCACAAACACCAAAACTCAATCAAGATGAAACAGAGAATCTGAATAGTCTTATAACCATTGAAGAAACTGAATCCATAATTTAAAAAGTTGCTGGAAAAATATCCAGGTCTAAATGATTTCATTGGTAATCTACCAAATATTTAAAGAACACCAATTTTACACAATCTTTTTCAGAAAATAGAAGAGAGTGCTTCCCAACTCATTTTGGAAGGCCAGTATTCTTGGTACCAAAACCAGACAGTACAATAATAAAACTACAGACCAATCTCTCACATGAACATAGATGAAAAAACCTCAATGAATTAGTAAACTTTATGCAATGATGTATAAAATTAATTATGTGCCATTACAAAATGGAATTAACTCCAGGTATGCAAAGGAAAATCATTTAAATATTTAAAAATCAATCAACATAAACCACCATATAACCAGGATAAAGAAAAAAAATATATAATCACAACTGACATGGAAAAAACATTTGAAAAAAATTCAACAACCATTCATTGATTTTAAAAAATCTCACCAAGGTATCAATACAGTATTTCTATTGCAATTTGATAAAGACCATCTTTTAAAAACTACAGCTAACATCATATTTAATGGTGTAAGACTGAATGTTTCCACCCTAATATCAAGAACAACAGTGTTTCCACCCTAATATCAAGAACAATTTAATAACCCATCATTGTTATTAAATGTAATACTAGAAAGTCTTTCCATTAAAATGTCAAGAAAAATATAAAGAAGAATTAAAATTATCCCAATTTGCAGAAGACATTATCTATGTTGAAAATTCCAAGCAATCTACTAAAAACCCTCTTAGAACTAATAAGTGACTTCGGCAAGGTTGTAGGATGCAAGATCAAGCATAAAAACAATAAAATTTTATATACTTAATAAAAACATGTGAAAAATGAAATTAAAAATTCCTAAATTTTTAGAAATATGTCAAATTACAGCTCTAGGATCAATGGAACCAAAACAAGTTAAATTAAAACAGGTATCCATGTAGGTATATCATTTTAAACTGCTAAGAGCCAAAGAATAAAAAAATTAAAAGTACCAGAGAAATAAAGATGAATTGCCTACCTAGAATGATGATAGAAATGTCTGCTTTCTCAAGAGTATTTATCCACAGAAATCCCCCCAAAATGGAGCAGCACCTTCCAGTGCTGAAAGAAAAAGATATAGCTGTCATTACAGAATTCTATAATCATCAAAATTACCCTTCCAAACTGAGAATAAAATAAGACACATCTACATAATCAAACCTGAGACCATTTGTTGCTGGACAACCTATAATGCAAGTACTACTAAGGCAAGGTCTTCAGGCTGAGGGGAAAGAGACACCTCATGGCAATCAAAAACTATCAGAAGTGAAGCGTACTGGAGAGGGAAAATGCTTGGATAAATATAAGATGACTTTCTCTATTTTGAAATACATCACTATGAAGCACAAATTTTAAATATTATTCTTTACTTACAATATATGACAAACATAGATTTGTCATATAGAAAATATGACAAAGGAAAGGGAAAGAATTTAAGAAAATAAAGTGGTTTGAGGACATATTCACATTGAGTGGTACTATCATAACTCTAACTAGACAGGATAAGATAAAGATTCATATGCCAATTCTTTGAGCAACAATTATACATGGTAATCTGGTTACTACAGCTGTACAATGAATTCCTCCAAAATTTATCTTTTATAATATACTCATTATTTACTGTTTTTGTTTCCCATTATATTGTACCTCAGTAAGTATCACCATCACATGGCTTGTACCTGACACATACTGGAAACTGAAGAAAATTTTATTGAACTAATGAAATATTTAAATTGAAATAAATTATGTGAAATGATGAGAAAAAAGATTCACTTCTGGGAAGATCACCTGCTTTAACAAAAACAGTTTATCTTATGGGTGTAGAGATTGTATTAATTTTCTATAAAGGAAAAAAACATCTACAGATCCAAAAGTATCTCAATAACTAGCGATAACAGAGATAACACTTCCACTAATGGTACACCAGCCTCTTTAGCCCAAGCATCCTGCTGAGAAAAAATGAGGAAATCTGGATTAAAGACTGTTTGAAGGCACTACAACCCAAGGAAGCAAGAATCTGAAGAGACAGAATCTCAGAAGAGAAGTCTATGTGGTGAGATCTACCCAAATTTGCTGCTTCTTTTTCTCTTGAAGCCTTTTGCTGACTCCAAAGACATGACTGAGGAGCAAAGATACTAAACAGAAAGCTATAGCTAAGCAGCTAAGGAGCTGAACAGTATTCCAGCAGTCTCAATGAACCCAGAGGGCACAGCACAGATGTACCTAACAATGCACCAAGGAAGAGAAGCTCTGGAAAACAAAACAGAGATTCATTTGGTTCCCCGAAGGGGCTATACTCTAATGTTAATATTAACCTAAAATAGAAAACACAAAACTTGAAATCCAACTTCAAAAAGTCTCAATCAGTGTTTGTGATGAAGGGAACTGTCCCCACCCTAATTGCCTCTGAAAAGCACAAGTGAACGCTATCAAAGAAAGATAAAATCATACAGAAACTTCAATTATTTCTATAGTATTTCATACAGGAAATCCAGCCTGCAATAAAGAATAACCAGACATGCAAAAAGTAAATGGGAAGGAAAACAACACCTGTGTCCTCAAGGGTGGGATCCATTTTCTCTATTTACTGACAATGTGGGACAGATAGAACTAAGACTTGGTTAAATCCATTCAATTGAGAGCAACAGTGATATATCACTACACCCCTATTAGATGGGCAATTATGAAAAATACTGATCATAATAAATGACAGCATTGAAATAAAACTAATGTGATTCTCATATACTGCTGATAAGGAGTACAACAGTATATTCACACCGCAAAACACGTTGATATGTTCTAAAATAATTGGAATGTACAACTATCACACAATCCAGCTATTCTGTTCCCTGAAGTTTTTGCAAGACAAAGTGAAATTGTATCTCCATAAAAAAACTCCTACAAGAATGTGCATAATATAGGAAAGGGTAGAGGGCATGGGCAGGATTATACAGGAGAAATATGAGTTTGACAAGGAACCGTTATATTATCTTAATTAGGGTGATGATTTCATGAATACATACATATCTTAAAACTTATACTGTTAACTTTAGTGTTGTACAATTTATTTTAAATCAATTATACCTCAATGAATCTGTTCAAAATGTGCAGGATGCATCAAACGTGTGGCTTAAAGAAAATTTAGAGCATTAAATTTAAAAGAGGAAATACAAATATTTAAAATCTGATCACCTCAAAAAATTGAAAAATTGGAACTTTAAATCAAATATATAATAAAAAAATTGAGATCGATAAAATTTTTAAATGATAAATTTTTAAAATCCAGTTATCCAGTTGTTTTGATGTTGCTGTTGTTTTAGACTAGAGCAAACAATGGCCAACTCTTGAAAATATTTAGCAAAAAAAAAAAGCTAAACATTATCACTATTAAGAATGTAAAGAGGATTATCACTAGAGATCTTTTGAGACATATACAGCATAAGCAAAGTTATGCCGATATTTTGTAATTACCTGAAATCAGTATATTCCAAGTAATACTCAGCTTAATAAAAAAAGAATTAGGAAATCTCAACAATTCTATATCTATTTACTAAATTGCATCTGTAATTAAATCTTTCCTACCAATGATTTTACACCCTGGTGACTGAAGACCTGATCTTTTCCATATAATGAAAAAGAAATAACACTAATCTTGCACAATCTTTTCTACAGAATAGAAACATTAAAAAATTTCTCAATTATGTTATGAGACTGCTATAAACTTTATGCCAAAATGATAATATTATAAGAAAGGAAAACCAATGGTTTATAGTAGAGAACTGGAGAAATGGATCACCACCTTTCCAATGCTGTAAGAAAAATAAAACTGTCGACTCAGAATTTCAGATGCAAAAAAAATTATGCTTCCATGATATATATAATTATGTGGATAAATATATAAGATTATTTTCTACTATTCCTTTAAACAATAACTAACTAGAACTGCTCTACTCCAGCCAAACACCACAGAAAAAACTGAGGCTCCATCCCCAATCACACCACCAAAGGACCACCCTCACCAGATTGTAATTAGTTAACCAAAACCACCCACCTTATGGTGGCCAACAAGGGTCTAGTAGGGAGAAGGACTATCAGAGGAGGCCTAATAGAGATTAATGACTTTCATCACAGCCTATGCTAAAGAAATAACTCTGTGTGCTATCTGTGGAGTCCCTGCTAGGAGCTGTAACCTGACATTCCTGCTCCTCCTATCAGGGAGGAATTAGTGGAGGCCTAGTGAGGAGCCAGAACTAATCCTGCCCAGAGGTAACCAGGAACGTCTCCCACTCATGAGTCAGTGAAGGCCAAGAGAGGAACATGTACTTCTATAATCACCTGGTAATAGAGGCAGTGCCTTTATCTTTCCCCTCCTGGTGTGATATCAGAGGAAATAATAATTGATTCTCAAGGAAGAAAAAAAGAAGGAAAACAGACACACAGACCAATGGAACAGAATCAAGAGTCCAGAAGTAAACCCATATTTATATGAGCAAAGAATTTTCGACAAAAAAGCCAAAAATATATAGCGGAGAAAGGAAAGCCTCTTCAACAAGTGGTGCTGGGAAAACTGGAAAGCCACCTGCTAAAAAATGAAACTAGACTGTTGTCTATCACCACACACCAAAATTAACTCAAAATGGATAAAGGACCTGAATATAAGACCTGAAACAATAAAATGCATAGAAGAAAATATAGGAACTAAACTTAAGGACCTTGAACTTAAAGAGGATTTATGAATTTGACCTCAAAGGCAAGGGAAGTAAAAGCTAAAATAAATGAATATGACCAAATCAAACTAAAAAGCTCCTGCTTAGCAAAATAAATTGTCAATGAGGTAAAGAGACAACCAGACAACCATCCAAATGGGAAAATATATTTACAAGCAACACCTCCAATAAAGGCCTAATATCCGAAATATACAAAGAATTCATACAATTCAATAACAACAAAATGATCCGATCAAAAAATGGGCAGAGGACCTGAACAAACACTTCTCCCCAGAGGACATACAAATGACCAACAAATATTTGAAAAGATGCTCAACATCGCTAGCTATTAGGGAAATACAAATCAAAACCACAATGAGATATCATCTTACACACCTGTTAGAATGACTATAATCAATAGGACGAGCAATAACAAATGTTGGAGAGGATGTAGAGAAACAGGAACCCTCATACACTGCTGGTGGGACTGCAAATTGGTACAGCCACTATAAAAAACAGTATGGAGGTTCCTCAAAAAACTAAGAATTGATCTACCATATGATCCAGCAAACCCTCTACTGTGTATTTACTCCCAAAGACTTGAAAACCCATATCCAAAAGATATTTGCACACCGATGTTCATAGCAGCATTATTCACAGTGGCCAGGACATGGAAGCAACCAAAGTGTCCTACGATTGACTAAGAGAAGCTGTAGTACATACATACAATAGAATATTACTCAGCCATAGGAAGATATGAAATACTGTCATTTGCTACAACATGAATGGACCCTGAAATAATCATACTAAACCAAATAAGCCAGACAGAAAAAGTTGAAAATCACATGATATCATTTAGTTGTGGAATATAAAACTAAAAGCAACAAATGAGCAGGACAGAGACTTATGGACATGGACTATAGACTAGTGGTTACCAGAGGGTAGAGGGTGGAGGAAGAGAGGAATGGTAGATGGGGTAAAGGGGGTCAAATATAGGAAAGTAGGGGGAGGGTGAAGTGGATAAAGAGGATCAAATAAAATATATGGTAACTGAAGGAAAGTGGACTTTGAGTGGTGAACACACAATAGAATATACAGATGTCAAATGATAATGTACACCTGAAAATTATATGACTGTTTTAACCCATGTTACCCCAATAAATTTAATAAAAATTAATCAATCAATTAATTAAATCTAAAAAAAAAAGTTACCTACTCAAGACCATGGAGAGGAAACAATGGAGGTTAAGAAAGAGAGAGAGAGAACAAAGACTTAGGGACCTGCAAGTCAATTACAAATGTTCTAATAATCCTATAATTGGAATCACATAAAGAATTAACAGACTGTGGTACTGAAATGGTACTTTAAGAAATAATGCCTAAAACCTAAATATTTCAAAAGACATGAACCTAAAGATTCAAGCTTAGCAAACCCTATCAATTTAAATCTGAAAATCCACACCAAAACATGCCACAGTCAAACATCTGAAAACTAAAGACAAAACAAAAGTTCTGGAAAGCAGCAAGAGAGAAATAATAACTTACCTATTTTAAGGGGGAA
The DNA here is from genome assembly GCA_028627145.1 of Eidolon dupreanum. Lineage (NCBI taxonomy): Eukaryota > Metazoa > Chordata > Mammalia > Chiroptera > Pteropodidae > Eidolon > Eidolon dupreanum. The sequence goes on from CM053505.1 coordinate 13,849,996, forward strand.
AAAAAGCCATTCAATCAGTCTATCATCAGAAACCAGGTAAGCTAGAGTGAGTGGCATATTTTTCAAATGCTGAAAAAAAAAGAACTATCAAACCAGAATTTTATAAATGACAAAAATATCCTCTGAACAGAAGTGAAAACCAAGACATTCTCAGATGAAGAAACACTAAAAGAACTGATGGCCAGCAAAATGCCTTAAATCTTGCACAAAAGAATGTTTAAAGGCAGTATTCTAAATAAAAAGTACATCAAAAAAGAAGAAACATCTTGAAACAAAAAGAAAGAACAAAGTAAGCAAATACACAGATGAGTACAATAAACTTACTTTCTACTTTTGAATTTTCTGAATTAGGTTTTCAGTTGAAGCAAAAATTATAATATTGTCTGATATGGATCTCAATGTACATGCAGGAAATACTAAGACAATTATATTAAAAACAGGAGAAAAGTGAAAGGGATATTATTTAAGGTAAGATTTCTATTCTTCGCTAGAAGTGGTAAAATGATGACAAGAGTAGATTGACAGCAGATACGTAAGATGTCCAGAGTAACCAGTAAAAAGAATGCAAAACAATACACTCAAATACAGTATAGATAAATAAAATTTGAATTCTAAAAAACTGTTCAAGTACCCACAGGAAGGCATACAAAACAAAAATTAAAATATGAAAAACAAAAAAATAAATGACACATTTAAGTCTTAAAATATAGATAACAACATTAAATGAAAATGGCCTAAATATATCAACTAAAAGACAGATGTTGGCTGAGTGTATTTAAAAATGACAATTATTTTCTGCCTACATCAAAATACTTTAAATATGATATAGACAGATTGAAAGTAAAGAATGAGAAAAGATACATTACATCGACAATGATAAAAAGAAAGCAGGACAGTATGATGTTGAATGGTAACCAGATTTATTGTGGTTATCATTTTACCACAGTATATACAAATATTGAATCATTACATTAAAATTAATATAATGTTATGTGATACAATTGAAATTTTATATTATAATCTGACACTAATGCTATATCTTATATTTCATAACCTGAAATTAATGTTTTGTCAATTATACCTCAATTAAAAAAAAACAGAAAGGCAATATGAATATCAGATAAAGCAGAATTCAGAACAAAGAAAGTTACTAGAGACAAAAACAGACATCATATGACAAATGCTCAGTCCAACAAGAAGATACAGTAATCCCAAATGTATACAAATGAAAATATACCCAACAAATAGGGCTATACAATATGAGAAGCAAAACTGATACAACTAAAAGGAAAAATAGATTAATCTACAATTATAGATGGAAATTTCAAGTCTCCTCTCTCAACAACTGATAAAAACAATTACACAGATTCAGCAAGGACACTGAAGAAATCAACACCACCATTAACCAACAGAATCTGATTGATATTTATAGAAGATTGCACCTAACAACAGCAAAATACAAATTATTTTCAAATGCTCATGGAACATGTACCAAGATAGACCATATCCCATGGCATAAAAGAAAGCTCAACAAATTTAAAATAATTGAAATTCTAAGAGCATGTTCTCTGATCACAATGAAATCAAATGAGAAATCAATAAATAGAAACAGAACAGGAAAATCAAAATTTTGCCAACAAAACAACATACTTTTAAAAAATCTGAGTCAGAGAGTATCGATAAAAAAAATTGAAATCAATGAAATAAATTAAAAAGAAAATACAAACATCAAAATTTAAGATAGAAAACAGAAATATAAAAATAGCAAATAAAAGAGGAGGAAACATTTTCTAATTCATTTTATGAATTTAATATTACTATAATATAAAAACCAAATACCAAAAAAAACAAAAAAACCCACAGCGCATTAATATCCCTTGAATACAGACACAAAATCCTTAACTCAACATTAGCAAAGAGAACTCAGCCAATACATAAAAAGATATATGCACCACAAACAAGTGGTTTAATTCTAGGCATCCAAGACTAGTTCAGTATTTGAAAATCAATTAATCTAATCTACCATATGAACATGCTACAGAATGAAAATGACATGAACATATTGACTATTAACCAAACTCGATACCCATTCATATGAAAGCAAAAGCTATTAACCAAATTTAATACCCATTCATATGAAAACTCTCAGAAAAAATAAAGAGAGAAATTTCCTAAATTTGATAGAGGGTATATATGAAAGATCTACAATATGCATTATGCATAGTGGTTAAAAACTAAATGCTTTCCTGTTAAGTTTAGGAAGCATATTCATATTCACAGCTTTTATTCAAAATAGTGCTGGAAGGTGAGCCAGGGTAATAAGGCAAGAAAAGGAAATAAAAGGCATATAAACATGAATGGAAGAAATGAAACTACTGCTATTTTCAGATGCCAAAATGTCTACATAGAAAATTCCAAGGAATCATACTAATTTCTTAAATAAGTGACATCAGCAAGATTATAGGATACAAGATGAACCTTCAAGTTCAAATGTATTTCTATATACTATCAATGATCATGTGGACACTGAAATAAAAAATACAATTCACAATTTCTTAAAAATTACCTACTCAGAAATATTAGAAGATTTAAGATTTAATAAAGATTTAAATTCCCCCCACATTGATATACAGATTTAATATAATTCCTAAGTAAAACCTAACAATATTTTACAGATATGAACAAGATCATTCTAAAATTAAATGAATACAGAATGAAACTACAACAGCTAGCAAAATTTTGAAATAGTAGAATAAAGAGGGAAGAATCTCTCTATCCAATTTCAAGATGTATTATATAGCTGCAATATTCAAGACAGTGTGATATTACTAAAAAGAGAGACACAGATCAATGAAAAAGAAAGGGAACCTAGTAATAGCCCCATGCAGTATGGCCAATTTGTTTTTGATAAAGCTGCAAAAGCAATTCAATTGAAAAATAACAGTCTTTTCAAAAACTGTGCTATAGTAATTGGCTATCCATAGGTTAAATATACAGCCTCAATCTAAACTTCACAGCTCATACAAAAGGAAAAAAAAAAACTGTATCACAGATCTACTTGTAAAACAAAATCTGTGAAACTTATATAAAAGACATACATTATAAACATTCAGGTCCTAGGGCTAAGCAAAGAGTCAATAGATTTGATGCCAAATGTACAATCTATACAAAGCAAAATTAATAAATTAGACTTCATCAAATTTTACATTTGCTATGCTCTTCTGTTAAGCAACTGAACAATAAGCTACATACTGCGAGAAATTATTTACAAGTCATATAAACTGACAAAGGATGAGTATCTATAATATACACAGAACTCTCATAACAAAAATTTTTTAAAATCTAACTGGAAAATGATCAAAAGAAATGAAGAGAAATTTCACCAAAGACGATATACATATGGTAAATAATCACATGAAAATTGTTTAGCACCATAGACATTCAGCAAATGCAAATTAAGATCACAGTGAGATATCACTACACAACTACTAGAATGGCTAAAATAAAAAATAGTTACATCATAAAATGCTAGCAAGGGTGCAGACAAACTCATAAATTGCTTGTTGTAATATAAAATACAGCCACTCTGAAAAAGTTAGACAGTCTCTATAAAAACTGAACATACAAATAGCATATTACACAGAAAGTATACTTTTGGGTATTTATCCCAAGGAAATGAAGACTCATGTTCACAAGGAAACATGTACTGAAAATATTTATCACAGCTTTTTCTGTAAAAGCCCCAAATTGGAAACACCCAGATGTCTTTAAAAATATGAATGACTGAACAAAATGTGATACATCCATACCACGGAATTATCCTCAGCAATAAAAACAAAAAACTATTTATACACTCAAGAACCTTGATGACTTTCCACATAATTATTGAGTGAGAAAAAGCCCATCCCAAAGGTCAATAAAGAATGATTCCACGTATAAAATATTCATTAAATGAAAAAAATTATAGATATGAAGAACAGATTAGTAGTTGTCAGAGGTCAGTGATGGGCAAAGAGGCAAGGGGGTTGCCTATAAAACGGAAACATCAATGATTCTTGTGGTGATTGAAATGTTCTGTATCTTGACTATATAAATGTTAATATCCTGGGTGAGATATTGTACTACACATTGGCAAGATGTTAAAATTGAGTGAAACTGGGTATAAGATACCCACAATCTATATAATATTTCTTAACTGCAAATGAATGTACAATTACCTAAAAAAAGAAATTAAATTAATATTGTTTATAGTCTTGATATAAAGTTGTAATTGTCTATGGGAGGGAAAAGAAAACACCTATTAGCTAAAATCTATTTCAAAAAATAGTTTTGGGGAAGACATCTGCTTCTTATAATAGCCAAACAGCCCAAACATCCTGCTGAGAAAAACTGGGAAAGCTGAAAATATATGAAAGACATCTTTTCAAGGTATCACTAACTCAAGCAAGCAAGCATGGAAAGGACAGGATCTGAGGAAGAAGAAAAACACAGTCAATGAGATCCAAATTTGGTACTTCTTCCCTCCACAAAATATTTAATTCAAAAGAGGTGATTGGGCACTCAAGATGTTGAGCAGGAAGTTGAAGCTGAGCAGCTAAGCACTTTGATCAGTTCCTCAGTACTCTCGGCATCACAGTGAACACAAATTGAGCTCAGAACCCAGCAAGGAAGAAGGCTAACAAAACAAAACAAACCTGTAGGTTCTTTTGGCATCCCTGAAGGGCTATGCCCTAAATGTCTATATGAACCAGAAATAGAAAATACGTCATAAGACTAGAGACTCAGTTTCAAAAGTTGGACTTAAGGTGAAAAGGAACTTCCCGCATGTAAGTGCCTCTGAATAGTGGAGAAAAAAAAAATGGTCCCTGAAGAAAGAAAAATATCACCTAGAGCCTACAATTATCTCTACAGTATTTTATACAGAAAATCCCACCTGCAATGTAAGTAACCATACATGCAAAAGTATAAATAGAAAGGATTAACATCAGGCCTTTGATCTGTTTTCTCCATTTACTAGGGATGGCAGGGACAGAAAGAACTATGATTTGGTTATATCCATGCAATTCGGACAATGAGATATTGCTGCACACCTATTAGAAGGACTATAGTTAAAAATAATGACCATAACAAGCACTGACAAGAATGCAGAGCAAAGGAGACATTCATTCTGCTGGTAGGATGTAAAATGGTATAATCAGCTTGTAAAATATTTATCACATTATAAAGTAACTTAAAGATACCCTAATTCTCTGAAGTTTATTTTTTTAAAACACCTACAGCACCTGGTATTCCTAGGTGATCTCCCATCCAAATACCAACCAGGCCCAACCCTGCTTAGCTTCCAAAATCAGGTATGTCCAGGGTTGCATAGCTGTAGACTGAAGTTTATTTTTAAAACATGAAAGTACATGACCATATAATGATCTATACCAGAATATATATAGGATGGAGCTTGGGCAGGATCAGAAGGGAGGGAATATGAATGTGCCATAAGGAAACTTGAAAAGGTAGGTGAGATGGATATTTACATTATCTTGATTGTGTTGATGGTTTCACATATATATACATATCTCAAAACATATACTGTTTCTTTTAAAGTTGTGCAGTTTATTTAAAATCAATTATACCTCGATAAAGCTATTAAAATATATGAGATGCACCAAAGTACGTGTCTAAAGAAAAATTTATAGCATTAATTGCACAAGCAGAAATGCTGAAAAGTTAAGATCTGATAATCTACCTCAAGAAATTTTAAAAAAAGAGTAATTTACTAATAATAGAGACATGAAATAAAATTAAGATCAATTGAATTTTAATGATTGCAGAGAATATTGACAAATTCTGAAGTTTCTTTTTAATAGAATAAAATAATTAACTTGATTGTGGTAATCATTTCACAATGTACATGTATATTAAATCATCGTGTTGTATACCTTAATGTAAACACTGTATCAGTTAAATCTCATTAAAGCCGGAATAAAAATTTAAAAATTCCTTGCAAGACTTATCAAGAAAAATTTAAGAACATATATATCCATACTATAAATATAGAAGGGATCCTCGCTACAAACCCTGGAAACAAATACATAATATTATAAATAAAATAAATACTAATAAATTTGAAATTATATGAAATGATGCAAATTTTTTTTTAAATCTCTAGAAAATCTCAATGATCCTATAGTTATTAAATTAACTGTCTATAATAAGAACCCTTCCTATAAATGAATTCCACATCCTTGTGTCTGAATTGCTGACCTTTTCCATACAATGAGAAAGGAATAACGACAGTCTTGCACAAACTTTCTCTCACAATAGAAAAACTCCCCAAAGTATTCTAGGATACTTTTATAAGCTTTAAACCAAACTGATGAAGATAATTATAAGAAAGTAAATATTAGGTTTATATCCCATATGAGCAAATAACAGAAAAAAAAATAACATTTGATAAATGGAATCTAAGATGCATCAACTATAAAATATAATGTATAAATTGAGATTAATCCAAGAATAAATTCCTGTTGGTATAAAAATTTGAAATCAAGCCACTTAAAGAAAACAAAGGAAAAAAATCATGTACTATCCCATTAGATACAAAGAAACCATTTGACATAATACACCACCCACTTAAGACTATCAAAAAAAAAAACCCAAAAAACAAAACTGAGAATGCAGCAAACATCATACTTAGTGATGAAACACTGAAAAACTCTCTCTTGAAATCAGAAAAGATACAAAAATTTGTACTGTTACTAGTTCTACTGCACGTTTTATGGCAGTCCTAGCCAGGGCAATGAAAGAAAATATTTAAAAGACCTTAAACTGGAAAGGAAGATATACAACCATCATTATTCACAGATTATGTGTTTATATTTCCAGAATATCTAAAAGCAATCTGTAGGTAATGTATCAGAAACAATAAGCTAAAAGGTTTAGCAAGATTGATGAATACCATACAGGTAAAACATAAACACATTTTTTCTGAGAAAAACAATTCTTAATAATTTTTTCATATACATCATTAGAAATGGCACAAAAATCCACAGGATGAGGTTATATTTTTAAGGATTTTTCTATATACTTATCAGATAAACTTGAGAGTCATTATAACCCTAATCATCATTATAATTTCCTCTGATATCATGGTAACAGAAGGCACTGAATATAAGATAAACTTTATAATACACTTGACATTTAATATCAGTGGAACTCTTGTCTAATTCTGTTGTTTTTAAACATAACTTCTTATCCTGTCATGCAAAAAGGGGAGGAAAGTAAAACATATGCCATCTTGTTTCTATTTCTTTGATTTATCATTTATTAATAACACATTATTGTGGGTTCAGTGAAAAATCTTGAAAAATGTAGACCCATATTCCCTCTCAGAAGTAACCATGATTAGCAATGAAATGTATATATTAGCAGATATATACATAAATATGTATTCACATAAATATATAAATTGTGCACATATCTGAAAGCAATTTAAAATTTGCTTTCTTTTTTAGCAATTTCCTGAAAATTTCTTCTATAAGTATATATAGCTCTATCTGAATGGCTGCAAAAGCTGCATGGTACAAAGTATAACTTATTCAGAAATAGCAGTCTTGACTTTTTTGTACCCATAATTTAACACACATGTATGAGTAACTGTGTCAGATGCAGTACTAAAAGGCAAATTACTGCTTAAAGGTGTAGATAAATTAAAACTGGTAAAAAGTGTCAAATTACTAATAAAAAGTCAGTGTAATTTTATACTGCTCAATAAACTGTCTTGTTATGTATTTCACTTATACTAAACATTAAGCATAATTAAGCAATTAATAGAGGAATTGCTAATTTATACTTAATTTGTGCATACACTTAGATGCAACTGATAAGTTCATTTGTTAACCCATCATTACATAATTATTTGAAATACCAAAATTATTATATGTTAAGCCTATATTCTTACTCATATCTTCTCATCTTCTTTATGTGCTATATATTGCTTGTTACTAATTGGTTCTCAAATTTACTGTATTTATATAAATCACTTTTAATACAGAGTACGTTTCAGCAAAGCATAATGGTATTATGTGTTATATAATAGCCATAGATATGAAATATTTTGCAATTAGGCAATACAAATGTCACTTCATTATTCTTTATCAGGAGATTGCGGCTGTTCATTTAATTTCTCATCTAAGTCACAAGTAATACCAGAGTAGCAATAATAACAAACCATTTTGATATTTTGCTTGGAATGTACTTTAATTTATTTTAATTTGTGTAAAATATGTGCAGATAGATTTACAAATTCAATATAAAATAAAATTTTTGATTTTTGGCTTTTGTTATTTTTCATATCAGCCAAATGTTTTGCTTTTGCTTTGCTTTATTACTGTGTCAATAAATAAATTATCCTTTTATTTACACAAATGGAATAACTGGGATTGATATAAAAGCTGAAGTTTTTAAAATCTTTTATTACTAAATATTATATTTGACATCTATATCAAATATAAATATTAATGAAGTGAACAAATGTATGCTCACCAAAAACTTCTGAGAAATAAATATACATTACTAATCCATGAACGATGATTTAAATGATAGTTACCTTCTCAAAAGGAGTCATGGAGAACCAGAAAAATGGAGCAGACTCTTTCCACTGGTGAAATAAAAGATACAGTTTTAAACCCAGAACCAAAAAAGCACAGTTTCCAAGGCACAAACATCATTTTTGGTTCAGGAGCTTAAGTATACAATATTTGACAGATAAGTGCCTTATACTGACCAGGAGAGAATCCCTAAGAAGCCAGGTTAAAAGATAAAAACATGGGGAGAAATGTGAACAAAGATATCAGAAGATGCACATTTCCGTGGAAACAATTCACATAATTAGTTCAGCCTTGCCACCAAGCAAACAACAAAACAAACAATAAGAAGAAGCCAGGTGAGGGAAGCACACTCCACATTTCCTACCTTATCCAACATGTCTAGTTTTTAACAACAAAAATTGAGACATGCAAAGAAAATTTGTTGTTATAAATCCTGCAAAATAAGAAATTCTAAAGGAAGTTGTTCAGCATAAAAGAGTGACACCAGACAGCAATTAAAATCCACCTGGAAGAAACAAAGCTCTCCAGTAAAAGTAATTATGTAAGTAATGACAATATGAAGTATAATTAAATTTTGATGTTTCCTTCTTATCATAACTGATTTAAAAGACAACTGCACAAAACATTACCTATAAAATTGTATTTTGGTCATGCATAATATATAAATGTAATATATTTGACAATAAGACCACAAAACAGGGAATTGTGAATGAATCTATACTGGAGTAAAGAAATAAAGCAAATGGTAACACAAGTCACAGGAAGAAATGAAACGATTCAGATACAGTACATAAGGAGTTTAACATTAAAAAAATCTATAAATATGATTTATCTCCTTTCCTCAAGTTTCTTCATCAGAAATAAGATTACATAAAATACTTAACATATAATACTGTATTGTTGGGTGTGTAACATATATAAACATAATATGTATAACAATAGCACAAAAATGAGAGCTATATGGGAATAAATGTTCTATATTTTACTGGAATTAATTTAATGTAAGATTGAAGTAGACTCTAATAAGCTAAGATTTATATTATAAACCATAGAGAAACCACTAAGATAATAATCCAAAAATAAGGTTAAATTGTTAATGAGATTTAAATGTTCTAATTAATAAAAGGAAATCAATAAATGAGAAACACAGAGGGAAGTAGTCATGAGCATATAGAAAAAAAAATGCAGACATAAATCCAACTATACCACGAATAACATTAAATGTGAATGGATTAAGCAATCTAAGCAAAAGATTGTCAGACCAAATAAGAAAATAATATACAACTATATATGATCTACATGACACACATATTAGATTTAAAGTTGCAAATATGTTGAAAGTAAAAGAATGTGAAAACATACCAAACAAAGAGCAACATAAGAGAGCTGGAGTGGCTATATTAATATCAAGTAAAATCAGACAAAACTGTTACTAGACATTTTGTAATGATAACAGGCCCAACTGTCCATAAAGATGTAAAAATTATAAACAGATATGCCCCCTAACAAGAGAATCCAAAAATACTTCAAGCAAAACTGACAGAATTGAGAGGAAGAACAAACATTTCAACCATAATATATGGAGATTTCACTACCTCACATTCAACAATGAATAGAACAAGGAAAAATCTCAACAAATAAGTATAAAATATGAACAACACTATAAACATCTAATCCTAGAATAAATCTACAGAATACACCATCCAACAACCAATAGTTTTAAAAGGATTAAAATAAAGTAGGTTCCCTGACAGAAACTAGATGTCTATGTTTATTACCTTGATTGTAGTGATGGTTTCACAGGTGTATGCATATATTCTAACCCATCATATTGTATAGATTAAATATGTGCAGGGTTTTGTATATTAAACACACCTCAATAAAGCTGTTAAAATAAACCAACTTATGAAAATTTAAAATTTAAAGATAAGCAGGAGCAAAACCACTCCACACTACATAAAAAATGTATCAAAGAGGAATTTAAATGGGACATTAGAAAATTAAAAAGACAACTGATTTTTAAGCAAAAATGTTAATTACATTTTGTAAGTAAAATAGATGACTTGCAAAATTCACTGAAATGTAAGCTTAAGATTGTGTATTTAATCGAATATTAAATTTCCTTCATTCAAAAAAAGTTAAAAGGAAAAAATCCTTTGGTTCAGATGATTAAAACTCAAAAAACGAAAATTAAAGAGAAGAATGAATATCCATCAATTCGAGGTTTTAATAAAAAATTTAAATAAAATATGTGAAAAAAAGACCATAAAGAAAAGGGGAGGGAGATATGTGGCATTATCCTGTTGTGTGACTGCATTTACTGAAATTGGTACTTTCTTAACTCTAAGTAGATCAAGGTAAGTAACGTTTCATATGCCAACTTCTAGAGGGACAAGTAAACATAGTACAAAGAGGGATGGTAACATTTTAGACTACTGTACATTAAAAGTTATCAGAAAACTTATCTTTTGTAATATAACCCACATTCACTTGTTTGGCTTTCACTAGGCTACACCTAGTGGAATTATGTACCTGCACCACATAATCCATATCTGGCACACGTTGGGAACCAGAGAAACACTTAGGCAATTGATAAAAAAGAGCCATGAGTACATTAGGCAAATAAGGACAGGAAAGATCCACTCTTTGGAAGATTACAAGCCTTAAAAGAAAATCGTTTTCTTGTTGATATAAAGATTGAACTAATAAGGTATAGTAGAAAAAAAAAATTACAAAAACTTATTCCAAAAAAAGAGTATATTTGTATCTGTCTGCTTTCAGTAATGACTGGGCACCTCTATCAACCCAATCAGTCTGCTCAGAAAAATTAAGAAACCAGGAAGATAGGAAAGATATTACTCAAAGGCACTGCAAACCCAAGGATGCAAGCATTTGAAGAGACGAGATCTCAGTAGAGAAGCCCAAGTGATGCGACCCAAATTTGGTACCTCTTTTCCCTTCAAGGTACACGCTTATTCATGAGGGGGTGTTGAAAAGCCAAGATGCTAAGCAGAAAGTTGTTGTTTAGAAACTACGCAGCTGAGGAAGGCTTCCAGCAGTCTCCCCAGCTCAGAGAACACAGCCTGGAGAAAAGGTGTGCCAGAGAGAGGAAGACTCTGGAAGACAACCCAGTTCATTTGCGATCCCTGCAAGTCCACTGCCCTAAATGTTCACATCGACCAGAAACAGAATCAGGCACCAAACCTGAGACCTAGCTTCAAAAGAACTAATTCCCTGATTGCCATGAGATGAACCGCCCACATACTGTCAGCCTCTCAGAAGCAAAAACAAATGCTCACTAGAAGAAGAAAAAATCATTCAGAGCCCCTGACTACTTCGATAATATTTCATACAGAAAATCCAGCACACAATAAAAAATACCACTGCAAACCCATTGAAAGAGCTACAATTAAAAACACTGACCATAACCAGTGCCTGCAGGAATATAAAGCAACTATGACTCACATTGTTAGATGTAAAATGGTATAGTTGCAAAACATTTTGACACATTCTAACACAACTTTAAAATACACCTCTCACATAATCCAGTCATTCTATTCCTTGTAGCTTATCCAATAAGGATGAAATTATATGTCCACGCAAAGACTCATATAAGAATGTCCCTAGCAGGGGAAAGTGGGGAGTGCTTGGGCGGGATAATGAGGGGGAAATCCAAATGTGAACACAGAAATCTAGGGAGAAGGATGAAGACCTTCAGTAGCTACCTTGAGTGTGGTGATGGTTTCACAAACACATGCATGCACACGTGTCAAAATACATATTGTTTACTTTTAAGTCGTGCAGTTCATTTTAAATCAAGTAAATTCAATTAAGTTGTTAAAAATTGTGTGAGATGCATCAAAATATGTGTCTAAAGTAAAATTTAGAACACTGATGCAAAAGAGGGTAGCCTAAAAATTTAAGATTTGAAAATACACTTCACAAAATGAGAACATAAAGCAGGATTTTAAAACCGAAATTTTGAACATGAAAAATTAACACCAATTATGAAAACATAAATAAATGACAAATCCAAGCCTTTTTTATTTAAACGACAAAATATGATATACCCCTGGTAATCCTGATCAAGGGAATGAAGAAGACACACACTATCAATAGCAGGATTACAGAGGGGATGATCATTAGTTTCCTGGAGACATATACATTATGTTATAAGGAAATGTATAGCAATAAATGTCAAATTTATGAAATGATAAATGCTTTCTTAAATAACAAGACAGTTAAACTAGGAAATCTCAAGGATTCTGTACTATTCAATAAACTGCATCTGTATAGAAAAACCTTCCAAAACCTGAATTCCATATCTTGATATCCTGATGCTTCCCATATAACTGAGAAATAAATAACACCAATCTTGAACAACCCCTTCCACAAAAGAGAAACAGCAAAAAACCCTTGCCAAAATGTTTTAGGAGGTCCCTATAAACTTGATACCAAACTGATATCATTGCACGAAAGGAAAAATCAAAGTTTTTTATGCCTCATGACAAACACCAAAAAAGTAAAGTAAGTTAAAACCGTACGTTTGACTAACAGAATCCAAAGATAATTCAACTATGTAATACACCAGAAAAAAATTGGGTTTAATACAAGAATGGATTCCTGTTGGTTTAACATTTTCAAATAAAACTCCCTTGAAAAACAGAGGAATGAAATCATGTCACTATGACAGTAGGTAGAGAAAACATATTTGATTTAATTAACTACCTACTTATGATTTTTTTAAAAACCTTAGAAAGCTGCAGCATATATATTTACTGGTGAAATACTGAAAAACTTTTCCTTAAGATCAAAATAGAGACATGGATGTCTACTATCACCACTTGTAATCAACGTTTTAAGGGAAAATTGAGTCAGGGCAATAATGAAATAAAGAAAAAGAAGAGAAATCAAGCATAAAGATTGGACATGACTAAACGAACAGGTCTTATTCACAGATCACATAATTATGTCCCCATACGATCTACAAGCAACTTATAGGTAATGCATTAGAATTGATTAATCAAGGTTGTTGGATACAGTTAAACATAAACACATTTCTCTGAGAATAGCAATAACCTTTTCATATACATCATAAGAAATAGAATGAAAACTCCACAGGACAAGGATATGTTTTTAAGACATTTTCTATGCAGCTTTCAGATAAATTTGAGAGTCATGATAACTGATATTGTCATTTTTAATGATATTATGCTAATAGAGATCACAAAAGATTAGAAGCTTTACAATACACTTGTCATTGAATGCAAAGGGAACAACGAAAAGAGCATTATTTGTGACAATGTTACCTATGGTCTCTATTTAATGATCTCATTTTAGAAATGAGAGAAATAAAATCATAAGTATTATGGGGAAATAATTTATTATGACACACTTTAAAGAAGCTGACCTCAAATCAGTGTGTTCAGCATGACTTTTTACCTAATCTGTACTACCATAAGAGGGAAAATCATGTAAATAGAGGTTCAGAAAATGATCATTTTTGATATACCATTATATAACTATTTAATTTTCTTTTACTACTAGGAAATTCAGTGTATGGTAAATGCAAAATTTTCAAAAAAATGCAGTGCACATTTTATTTCAGAATTAAGCATGAATATCAATAAAGTAGACACAGAACCAGATATATACGTAAATAAGCATTTACATAAAGAATACATTTATATATATGCACACAAGTGAAATTTTAATTACTTTTCTTCTTTATTAGCAATACATCATGAGATATTATGTAGAAGTATATAAGATATACTTGATTAGTTGTATAGTTACATAATATCCACAAGAGAACACAGTTCATTAAAAAATATATCCTTTACCAATTATGTAACCACACATTTCTGTTTGATTGTGATATAGTCTTCAAATCAAATCAGTTTTTAAAGAGTATATAAAAAAGTTGGTAAAAATGCCAAATTAATTTCCAAAAGACCAGTACCACTTTATAATTCCTCAATAATTTATCATGATAGAGAATCTTGTTTATCATTTAATTTGTACTAATTATTAAGCATATTCAATATAACTATGGACAATTCATGCTTACTTTGTGTAAACTGTTGTATTTTACTATTCTGTTTGTTAGTTTATCATTTTATAATTATTTGAAATAACGAAAATTTTATATAGTAAAACTATATGGATGCATGTACTTGTTACTTTCCCTTATCTTCTATGTATTGCCTGTTACTGCATCAACTCCTATGATATACTATATTTACATAAATAACTTCAGATATACAATATGACTTGCCAAAGCAAGTATTTTACTATAGGTAATATGAGTCACTTCATAATTCTTTATAAAGGAATTTAATTTCTTTTCATACATTTTCTCATGCATGTCAACATTAGCAACAGATAAGCAATTATAAAAGCAATTTCAATATTTACTTGGGAATGTACTTAAATTATTTTATTTTGTATATAATTTGTAGGTATGTATTAAATAAGAAGTAAAAATAAAATATAGCTTCCTATGGGAGATTTGCTTTTGCTGTTTTCTTGCTACTGTCAATCAAATACTTTTATTTAGATAAATGGAATAATTTCTATTAACAATATAGGTATTGAAATTTTTGAAATATTTTATTATTTAACTACATATTAGGCATCTATATAAAATAAAAAGAATATCACTAAAATCAACAAATGTATACCAACTGAAAATGTCTACAAAATAAAGATACATTACCTATCCCAGAAAAAATGATTTATAAGATGGCTGCCCTCTCAATGGAATCCACGGGGAACCAGAGAAAATGAAGAATCTTTCCAATGCTGAAAGATAATATAAAACTGTCAACCCAGAATTCTATATCCATCAAAATTAAGCTTCCAAACTGAGAGTTAAATAAGACATAGTCATATAAACAAACCTGAGACAATTTATTGGTCGATAAACTGTAAATTACATTGCTAGCAGCCCGTGCTGTATACAAAACCAACAGAAAGCAACAGTCAGGGATGGCGGGCCAAGATGGCGCCCTCCACTGGTGGCAGTTGGTAATGGCAGCTGATTGACATTTCAGCCTATGAGGTCACAAAGCCACCAAACTGCTGCATTCTATTGGTGACTGTCAAAAAATATGTGGCATGTTTTTCAACTGCCCAGAATACTAGGAGGAGCCATGAACACTAACTCTTGAAGCAAGGGAGTGTCAAAAAACATGTGGCATGTGTTTAAATTGCCAAAGATAAAAATCCAAGACAGGAATTTAAACGGAATGGCAAAAATTAATAAACAACAAAAGCAGGCACAAAAAGAACAGAGAAATAAAAAGAGGTGAGAAAAATAGAAAATGAAGGACAAGATGGACAACTATATATCAATTCATATTCATAAAATACTAATTTTATAAAGTCTATACTTTCCAATTAAAATGTAAAATTTTTCAGACTAGAAAAAAAGCAAGTCCCAATTATATGCTGGTTATATGAAGAGCAATTTAAAATGAAAGATATTGTAATGTTGAAAGTAACAGTACAGAAATGATATTTCATGCAAAATTAAGCATAAAAAAACCAAGATGAGTAAATTAATGCCAAACAAATTAGACCTCCAGGAAAGGAAGATAACTAGAGATAAATAGGGACATTTCATTATGAGTGAAAAATTCATTCATCAGTAATGAAAGAAATGCATTATATATGTGAGAAATGTCATTATGGAATTTAGAGACAAAGACAAAATATAAGCAATTGTATTCCAATAAATATGAAATTACATGAAATATAAAACCCAATTTAACAAAAAGTGAAAGAGGGAATCTACATAGTCCTATGTTTAGTAAATAAGATGAATATCTATAATGAAAAATCTTCTATAAGCAAGTCCCATGCTCTGGTGATTGAATTGGTAAATTGTCTTGTATAATTAAGAAAAAAAATAACACCAATCTTACATAAGACATTACAAAGAATAAAAGTAGTAGGCAACCCCTCCAAATATTTAAAGACTGTTATAAAAACTTTACACTAAACTGAGGATATCACATAAAAAAAGAAATCATGACCAAATGCAAAAGAAGAAAAAAAAAGTATGTTTAACAAACTGAATCCAAAGTTACATCAAGTCTGAAACACCACGAACATACTAGATTTTACCCAGGAATAAATTCTTGGTGGGTTAACTTTTAAATCAAAGTATTTCAATAAAACAAAGGAACTAAATAGTGTAATTATTATAATAGATACAAAAAAATAACATAACTTATCATCCACTTAATAGTATTAAAAAAAATCCATAAAACTGCAGTTACTATTATAATAAGGTCTAAAATGTTTCAATCTTCTCCTGAGATTAGGAATGAGAAACGGATTCCTATCATCATTTCACTACAATACTCATGTAGAACACAATACATGAAAAAGAGAAAAAAGATATAAAAGTGAGAAAGGAAAAAAATGAAACTGCCATTATTCACATGCCTAAAGAGTATGTTTCTAGACTACCTAAAATCAATCTACAATATTATATATTAGAATTGACAAGTGAATTGAGCAAGATTGTTGGATACATAATAAAAAAACAACGGTAACTGTAATTCCAAATGCCAGCAACAAATAATTAGAAGATTAAATTGATTATAAATACCATTTACAACAACCTCAAAGATCACCAAACTCCTAGGTATAATTTTAATGAAAATTGTGCAAGCTCTTTGCACAGCAAACTGTGAAAAATTATCGATAGGAATTAATGAAGATATGAACAATTTGAATGGTGTCTAAAGTTTATTAAATGGAAGATCCGTTATTTTCAGGTGACTAATGCTTCCCACTTTGAAGCACATGCAATCTCATACGATGTGAACCCAAGTCAAAGCCCAGCATTTCCAGGAATTCAGTATGTTATGTAACGGCATAAGTTAAAAAAGCGGCTAATGAGGAGAATTAATAGAAAGTTAGATCCCAGTTAAATAGGAAGAAGGGAAAACCTACTGGTGACTGTTAAGGACAGTTCTGAAAATTGGTGGTTGCCTGCCACTGAAGTTCATGGAGAAGCTGTATAGTACCTTGGTGGAGATATTCTACTGGGAAATTAAAGATAGGCTGATGGCTGATGACAGCTACACTTACCAAGTTAATAGCTGACATATGATTCTATTATTTTAGAGTATTTGGGTATCTGATAAACTATTGACTTTTCTATAGCCTCGTATTCCACAATGAATCTTTTAAACCATGGGGAGATTTTTCATTTTTAGGATTATTTTTAAATGTCATGCTTATATAGAAGGTGGGGTATATAATTTCCTGAACATTTCAATGTTATCATCAGTATGGGATATTGTGAGCTATGCTGGTGTTCGTGCCATGGACTGGAGCATACAGAGCCCACAGAATTTAAGCACTTAAGAAGTTTTGCTTCACACGTTTAAGAAAAAGACACTAAGGTCAGAGAAGAGAAGCAAAGTGATTTTCCCAAGTTTATGGAGAGAGAACTGCACAACAGAGTGTTACACAATGCTATTCTCTCAAGGTGAGTTTCCATAAAAATGCCCAATTATTAACAGGTGTGCCTCCTTTAAACAGGAGGCGGATACATTCAAAACCATCTTAATAATTTCCTCAGATTTGTATAGATGCTTTAACTGGACTCTGCTGTTCTTACCATTTTAGAAATAATTTATTAAAGCACAATGCTTAGTTTGTGTGTGATTACATATTATAGGAATTGAAAAAATAATTAGTTGCGATTTGGACACAAATAGAGTCCAGTTAAGGCATCTATTCAAATCTGAGGAAATTATTCTGATGCTTTTGAATGTATCCACTTCCTGTTTAAAGGAGGCACACTTGTTAATAAAATGAAGGAGTAATCACTGACAAATCTGTAACTTCTCAAAATTTCACAAGTATGTATTATTAAAGAACTTTAATGTAATGTATGCAAGATCCTCTGCAAATTAATTTTAGGATTTAATAAATTAGATTGTGAACAAATTATACTACTCTGCTTTATGAAGAAAATAATGTTAAGTACAGAATGTAGTTTTTCTTTTATTAGATAGTTTTATATGCAATTTGACTATTCATTGTATAATTTCCACTTAGAGGCATAAAAGTGAAACTTTCTCTAAAATAAGTAAATAAGTAAGTAAGTAAGTAAATAAATAAATAAATAAATTTCTGGAAGCTGGTTTTCTTATACACTATACTCTTCCCTTTCAAAATATGTCGAACCGTCCAGTGATTTTGATGGTATCTACTAAGTGGCTCTCTGCACTTGGCCATGGTCCTAACATATAGTTAAACATAAATGCATCTTTCTGAGAATAACAATCCTTCATAAGGTTTGTCTACGCAGCATAAGAAATGGCACAAAAAAGCTACAGGACAAAATTATACTTTTAATGCTTTTTTCTGTATATATATAGCCTATAAAATTTGAGTCATTACAACCTTGACCACTATTGTAATTTTTCCTGATATCGGGGGAACAGGGACCCTTCAGATAAAATAAACTTGTATTACCCGTGACATTTAATTCTGTTGGAACAATAAAAAATTATCCCCATGTGACAATTTTACTTAACAACCCCTCGCTTAAATGATCTCACTGAATAAAGGTCAGCTTCTTTTAAGTCCTTCACAAATAAAGTATTTTCTTCATGTAGCTTATTTGTATGTTTCCTTATTATTTCTTTCCTTTCTCTTTTCTAATTGTACTTTAAGTAAAACTTCTTATCCTGTTTTGCACTACTTACAAAAACAAGAAAAAGCAAAGAGGTCTTGGTCTTGTATATAATCATTTAGTGATATGCCATCATGTGACTATTTCTATTTTCCCTTTTCTCAGTTAGAAATACATTGTGCCTGTGTAAAATTTTGAAAACCTGCAGATACATATTTCTTCTCAGTAGTAACCATAATTAGCAGTACTAAGTATGTATATGATGAACAGATATATACATAAACATACATTAACATACATATTTATATATTTGTGCATGTAACTAAAATTAAAGTACAATGTATTTTTCCCCCTTAGCAATATTTCTTGGAGATATTTTATGTAAAAACATATATATATATATATATATATATATATATATATATATATATATATATATATCGGATTGACTGCAAAAGGTGAATAGTATTTATAGTATAGATACCTCATAATTCATTTCAGAATTGTTCTGTTGCTTTTTTCATACCCATACTTTTGTGCACTTGCCTAAGTAGCTATATAACCCTAGAGAGAGAATCACTGTATAAAGCATATATAACTCAACATTTTGCTAATGTTAAATAGCTTTCCAAAAATACAGTACCATTTCATAACCCTAATAAATGCGAGTACCAGAGATTGAAAAAAAGAGTATTTTATTTTTAATTTAACATTCTTTAAATAAGTCTATGTATTATAGACATAAAATGTTTTCTCAGAATTGACTGTGATTGTATATTATATAATTACTATAGTAATAAAAGTTTTTGAAATAAATAACACAAGTGTCAATTTACTATTCTATATTAATAGAATTTGCCACTTCTCATCTAGGTCAACATTAGACTCATATCACCAATTAACAGAATAAATCTTTTTGAAAGTTTCTTTCGAACATGCTTAAATTATTAACTGGGATACAGTTTATTCAGATCGTTTTGGTTACTTCAATATGATTTTTTAACTTTGATTTTTTTGATGTTTGTAAAATTTTATTCTATTAGTCCTTTTATTTGGTTTTGCTTTTATTGTAAGTCAAATTAGGTATCCTCTACTTCACATGAAGGAAATAATTTTAATTGAGAAAATATCTTTTAAAATTTTTGAAATATTTTATTTTTACACATTCTAAGAGATGGTGGACTTTTAGGTTGTTTCAAGTTTAGGGCAATGAGGAATTAGGGTTTCTAAATGCCTCTTGGTACACGTGTACATTTTTAGGTTACCTGTGTAAGCCAGATTAGAATTACTGATTTTATTGTATGTCTATTCAGCTTAATAGAACCTGCCTAAACTTTTCCACAGTCCTTGCTGCAATTTATCCTTCCGGAAGCAATATGTGAGAGTTCCTCACCAACACAACGTATTGCCAGAGTGAGAGCCTCAAGGCTGTCCAGGCCCTCTGACAGGGGAAAATTCCCCCATGGTAGGGAGTTTGAAACCAGGCAGAGCATGGAGGTAATGCTGAGCTGATGAGGCAGAGTTGGGGCAGCTAAAGCAACTGGCTAAAGCACTGAAGATGAGGGTGCTAAACACAGGACGAGAGCATTAGTCTGTGTGGGAGTTCACAACAGGTCTTTGGTCAACGGTTGTGCTACACAAGTGCACAAGACGTATCAAGGTGTAGCAGACAGTGGATGTGAGGCTAAGAGAGGAAAAGAGGTCATGCAGTGCCCAAAGGTTCTGGCCTAGCCAGAGTAGAGTGACCTATAGTGAACTAGAAGATAATATTCAATCATCAAACATAGGTTTAATTGGAATTCAATATGAAGAGGAACCAGAATGGATCGGAAAAAGGCATGTTTTGTAGAAAAGTGGCCAAAAATTCCCAGGTTTTTAGAAATATATCAAATTATAGGTCCAAGATCAATAGAATCAAAGTGGGTTAAATAAAAAGATATTCACATGAGTACTTGGATTGCTATGATCTAAAGATTTTTTTTTTTAATTAAAATTTCCGGAGGAATACAGATGAACCTCCTACCTGAGAATGATGATTAAAATGAAGTCTGCCCTCTCAAAAGAATCCAGAGCCTGGAGAATATGAAACAGCACCTTTCAAACATTGAAAGAAAATTAAAGCTGTCAACCCAGAATCGTATATCCATCAAAATTACCCTCCAAAATGAGAATTAAATAGAATACATCCACACAATTAAACTTGATGCCATCTGTTGGTGGACATACAAGCTGACTGAAGGAAAAGATACCTCAGAGAAACTGAGAACTTTGTCTATAGCCACACCACCCTGAACAAGCGCAATCCTGTCTGATCTTGAAAGCTAAGCAGGGTCGGGCCTGGTTAGTACTTGAATGTGAGACCACCTAGGAAGACCAAGTGCTGCAGGTGGAAAAAATAAAAAAAATAAGGGATCGTAAGCTGACAAGGTCTCTGCAATCTGTGAGGTCAACCAAGGGTTGCCTCGCCTAAAAATAAATAAATAAACAAACAAACAAACAAATAAATAAATAAAGAATAAAAAAGAAACTGAGAACTTCAAGGAGTAAAGACCACTAGAAAAGACAGATTAAGAATGAAAGTAGGCTCACATAATCAATACCAAGAATGTAGAGAGCATAATATCACAGATCCTGGAAACATACATAATAAGGAAATTCATTCCAATATATTAGAAATTACACAAAATGACAAATTCAAAGAGAAACACGCATATATCCATTGATCTTGGGAAACATTAATAGTCCTTTATCTATCAAGTCAATTTTGTCTAACGAAACTTCCTACAAATGATTTCCATGCCTAGTGTCCTAAGCCATGAACTTTACCATATAACTGAGAAAGAGAAATCAAGCTGGTACAACCTCTTCCACAGAAGAGAAAAAGTAAAAGCACTCTCCAAAACTTTTCATCAGATCTGCATAAACTTTACATAGAACTATGAAGGATATTATCTTAGGTTTATATCCTTCATAACAAACAACAGTGGCAGCAAAACTTTTTGACAAGCAGAATCCTAAAATACACCAAATATATAATACGGCATGAACAATTTTGATTTGAACCAAGAATACATTATCGTAGATTCAATATTCAGAAATCAAACAATTTTAACAAAGGAACAGATCATGTCTTATCCCAATAGGCAGAAAAATTATTTGACAAAATTTGCCATTCACATGTAATGAAAAATAACTTAGAGAATGGAAAAATACCATGATTAGCATTGAAATACTGAGAATTTTCACCTAGAGATGAGGACTGGGAAAAGGATGCCTAATATCACTAATTCTAATCAACATTTTATAGAGGTCCTATCCAGGGCAACAATGCAAGAAAAAGAAAACCTGTATAAAGACTTGAAAGGAGGAAATGGAAAATCTTTATTCAAGAGCATGATTATGTTGACAGACTGAAAGCAATCTGTAGGTAATATATTAGAATTGCTTAGAGTATTTAGCAAATTTGCTACATTCCATTCAGTTTAACATGAACAGATTTTTCTAAGAATATCAAATCTTAATAAATTTTTATACCTATCATAAGAAATGGCACAAATACCACATGATAAGGTCGTATTTTAAGGCTTTTCTATATATTTATCAGATAAAACTAGAGTGTTATAATCCTGAATATTTTTGTCATTTTTATGATATCATGGTAATGGAAGCTCCAGTACAGAAGATAAAATTTGCAATACACATGACATTTAATCCTAGTGGAACAATAAAATAGAACATTATTTGTGATAATTTTACTTATGGACCATAGTTTAATGATCTAACTAAAGTTCAACTTCTCTTAACTGATTCATAGTGAAATTAGTTCCTTTACATATATTTTTAAAATATTTTCATAGTTTTTTACCTTTTTAACTCTAATTCTTTTCTAAATCTATCTGTAAGCCTAACTTGTAATACTATTCTGTACTACTCAGAAGAAAAAACAGCACAGATCTTTCAAAACAACTATTAGTAATAGGTTATCATGTGACTATTTGTTTTTATTTACACCTTTAAATGCATACACATTTGGCATATGTTCAGTGTAAAATTTTCAAAGAAAGAATGCCAATACATATCCCTATAAGAGATGATAATGATTGGCAATGAAGTGTAGATAAAAATATACACATGTATTGAAGTGAATCATGTATTTACATATTTGTACATACGTCTGTAAGTAAATTACAATGTGCTTTCTTTATACGAGCAATAAATCTTGGAGATGAATTCTGTAACAATTTCAATGACTGATTATAAAAGCTTCAGAGTAAAACAGTATAGGAACAGGGTAAGTTTTTAAAAAGCTGTTCTGCCTTTTTCCCTCCTTTTCTTACTTTCATAAAATTGAGGTGAAGTTCATGTAACATAAAATAAACCACTTAAAGTGAACAATTCAGTGGCATTTGTTTTGCCTTTCTTTTACTATATCTTAATGTGCATGTGTGAGCACCTTTGTCAGATACAGTCCTGGAAGGAAAATTACTGTGCAAAATATTTTGTATTTAAAATTTAACAAAAGTGACAAATTATATTCCAAAAACCCAGCACCATTTCATATTTCCTCAATAACGCGCTATCGAGATAAATAAGGCTATCTTGGTATTTAAAAGGTTTACATTCATTAAGTATTAAGCATGTTAATATACTAATGGATCATTTATTTTTATTTTCTTTATATCCTGGGATGCAAATTACTAATTCTATTTGTTAAGTAGTCTATCATTTAATAATTGCTTGAATACCAAAACTATTATATTAAATATATATCTATCTCACATCATTCTCCTTCAAGAGATTTTTGGCTCTACTCATACACTATTACACCCAGGTCAACATAAGCATTAGAAGAGAAATTGTAAAAACAAACATTTTTAACATTTTGCTTGTGAATGTGTTTGTTTTAATTGTATATCTTTATGCAGATATTTTTTAAATTTTATTAAGAAATTATGCTATGTTAGTGCTTTTCATACAGCTTTTTTCTTTGGGGGAGGTTTGTTTGCTCTTGTCAATTAAATAAGCTATTTTCTTACATAAGGAGAATAATTTTAATGATATAATAGCTTAAGTTTTTGAAATATTATTAATAAACTCTATTGGACATCTATATAAAATATGAAGTATATTAATGAACTGAACAAACGTATATCCACCAAAAAATTCAAAGAAATAAAAATACATTATGTACCAGGGAATGATGATTTAAATGGTAACTGCCTTCTCTACAGTATCCAAGATCCACCAAAGAAAATGGGACAGCATCAAGCACCAAAGAAAGAAAAAAAGAGAACTCTCAACTCACATTCTATAGCAAGCAAAATTATCCTTCCAAATGAGAATGAAATAAGACACAGCCATATAACCAAATCTGAGATAGTTCATCACTGGTCAACCTGTAATACAAGTGATGCTGAAGTTCTTCAGGCTGTAGGGAAATGACATATGATGGAAATTAAGACGTATACATACATACAAATGAAGAGCAGTGGATAGAGAAAACGTGGATAATTATAAAAGGCTAACATTTCTATTATTTCTTTGAAAAAAAAATTGATTCTTTTAACGGGAGAATAAATGGAAATTTCCTCTTATTAGCTTACAAAAGGTGAGTCCTAGAGCAAATTAAGCCAGAAACATCTCTGGAGGCAAAAATGATAAAACTGAAACTGTCCCACTTCAGACACATCATGAGATGGCAGGGTTCTTTGGAAAAGATAATAATGGAGGAAAAATAGAAGGCAGAAGGAAAAATAAAGACAGAATATCAGATAGACTGCTCCATAACTGAAGTCATACACATGAGTCCACAGGAGGTGAGCAGGGCTCTTGGGGGCAGGACACAAAGCACATCACTCATTCATAGGGTTCCCAGGAGTCCCCACTGACTCAACAGCACATAACACACAACAGGATACATTTGGAAGGAATGATACTGTATAAAACTAGGTACACCACAAGAAGTCAAAAATTTAAAGACCAACCGCTTGAGTAAGCACCAAACATAACACAAAAATATATAGGCAATACTCTACTTACTGTAACTAGAACACACTTATACTAAATTTAAAGTACACTTTAGAGGTAATTGTCCATTGCTATGAATTATTTGCATATCCTTTGATGGATGTTACTAATTTCATTTTATTATTATTCTATCATTCATAATTACTGGTGATAAACAGGCTCATAACTACTTGTTGCACTTATGTTCTATATATTGCTTGGTACTTAATTGTTTCTGATACGTGTTATGTTTATATAACATATTTTGTATTTAAATACATTTTGCCAAAGCACAATACTGTTGTATATTATAGGAGGTGACACAACTCTAAGTAGAACATAAAGAATAAAGAATTCAAATGGCAATCTCTAACTTTATATGCTAAAACTACAAAAACTGATCAAAGAAATTTAAGATATAAAGATATGGAGAAGTGTACCCTATTCATGTATTGCAAGACTCAACATAGTAAAATAAACATTTCAATCTCCCCAAACTGATATACTAGTTTAATTCTATTCCTAATAAAATTATAACAAAGTTTTTTAAAGATACAGACAAGATTGTTCTAGTATGTATATGATAGGACAAAGGACACAGAATAAAAACTATTTTTAAAAAGAAGAATGAACTTGGAAGAATCCCTCTACCCAATTTCAAGGCATATTTTCTAACTACAGTAACTACAACAATGTGATATTGTTGGAGAGACAAACACACAGTCTCACACAATAGAAAGAGAACTCAAAAATGGCCCCATATCAGTATAGCCAACACATTTTTTATAAAGCTGGAAAAGCAATTTCATGGAGAAAAGAATAAACGTTTCAACAAATGGTGCTAGAGAAATTGGATAACCATACACAAAAACGTAAACCTGAATCTAAATCTCACAACTTATATAAAAATGAGCTCTTAATGAATCATATTTTTTTTTTCAAACTAGCAGCAATAAGTCTTTGGGCCTAGGTCTAAGGAGTGTCCTTAAACTTGACACCAAAATTTGACCCATAAAGGAAGAATTTTGATACTTTAGACTCCATATTACTTAAAGATTTTGCTATTTAAAAAGTTGCATCCTCAGTTAAGAGTATAAACAGACAAGTTACAGATTTGGAGAAAATATTTTCAAGCCATAGGGCCAATATAGGACTAGTATCTAGAATATATAAAGAACTCTTAAAGTAGCAATGTAAAATAAATAATGCGATTTGAAAATGAGCAAAAGATATGAACAAAAATTTCACTAAAGAGCATGTGAAGATGGCAAATAAGAACATGAAAAGATGTTCAACATTATAGCCATCGGGTAAATACAAATTAAAACCACAATGAGACATCTTTATACAGAAAAGAATGACTAAAATAAAAAAAATAATGACATAAACAAATGCTGATGAGGTAGAGGAAAATTAGACCACTCAAACAATGCTTGTGGAAATGTAAAATATTGCAGTCATGCTGGAAAACAGGAAGGTTCTTTAAAAACTGAGCTTGGAAATATATGATACAGTAAATACACTCTCAGATATTAATCCAAGAGAAATGAAGATAACGTTCACATGGTAACCTGTACACAAATGTTTATGGTAGATTCATCAGTATTAGCCAAAAACTAGAAACAACCATATAGTCTTCAAAAAGTGAATGGCTGATGGATGGATCTTGAGATAATCATGCTAAGCGAAATAACTCAGAAAAGGTTAGAGCCATGTGATTTCACTTGTATGTGAAATATGAAACTGAAAACAACAAACAAACATGACAAACAAACGGAGATATGGACACGGGCAGCGGATTAGTGGTTACCAGAGGGAAGAAGAAAAAAGAGGAGAAAGAGAGGGGTAAAAGAGTCAAATATCAGGTGACGGAAAAAATGTAACTCTGGGTAGTGAACACACAATGCAAAATATATATGACTTACCGTTGAATGATACACTTGAAACTTGTTAATGTCACCCCAATAACTTTTAATAAAAAATAAAAAATACATTAAACAACAAAGTGTGAATCGTTGAAATATGGTACATCCACACTATGAAATATTACTCAAAAAGAAAATGGAATAAATAACTGATGGAAACAATAACTTCAATGATTCTACAGAAAATTATGTGTTCTGAAATGAGTCAATCCCAAAGGTCACATGTAGTATGACTGCATTTATATAACAATCTTGAAATGAAAAATTTTAGAAATGAAGAACAGATTAGTGGTCGCCAGAATTCAAGGACAGGAGGGGATGAGGGAGATGCATTTGCCTTTAACTGAAACATAAGGGATCTTTGTGGTGATGGAAATGATATCTACATATTGACTGTATTGATGTGAACATCCTGACTGAGAAATTTTACTTTCCTCTTGGAAGATGTTAAAATTGGCTGGAAATAACTAAAAGGTACACAGGATCTCTGTATTATTTTTTACAACTCCAAACGAATACATAGTTATCGCTTTCTATTTTGATACTTTCTATTTTGAACGTTTAATTTAAATTGCTTATATTCTTAATTTACAAACTGTGCTAACTGTATATATAAGAGGAAATATATATACAAATAAAAACATTTCAAAATAGTGTTTCTGAAGATACCTTCTTCTAGTAATAGCAGACCAGACATTTCAGGCCAAATATTCTACTGAGAAAAACTGAAAGATGGAAAAATATAAGACATCTGTTTGAAGATACAAACCCAAATAATCAAGCACAGAGTTAGGCACCTGAGTAACATTTCTGCTGGACTCATCAGCCCATAGGAAACATACCAGATTTCACTACAAATATTTCCTGGAAAAGTTTTGTGATCCTTATTAAATGACTTTACATCAAAATGATAAGGACATTAAAACAATGGAAATTTAATAGTATACATCCCTCATGAAAGGCGTAGATATCCTCCCAAAATAAAACTTATGTTCGATAAACAGAACTCTAAGCTATTTCAACTATAATACTTTGTGACAAACTGGGTTAACTGAAGAATGCAATACAGTAAGAGCAAAGTTTTGGAACCAAATGAACTTAACCAAATAAAGAGCAACAAGCACATCACTATCACAATACAGAAATACAATAAAACCAAATTTAACATCTAGTCATGATAAATTTTTTTTAAAAATAAAAAACCTGTAGCCAACATCTTAGCTAGTAGCAAAATACTGAAAATTTCACCCTGCAATCAGAAAGGAAGGAGACAAGGAAGCATCTACCATCACCAGTTCTATTCAATACTTTAGAAAGATCATTGCAAGGGCAATAAATTTAAAAAAAAAAAGTTTAAAATTTTAAAAAGCATAACAATTAGACTAAAAGATACTAAATCACTTTTTATCACAGACTGCATATTTCCAGATTATATAAAAGCATTCTACAGACACTGCATTAGACTTAAATACTAAATTTGGCAAAACTGCTGGATTCCATACTGTTAAACATCAGCATTTTCTAATAGTAAACATTTACTAATAAATGTTAATAAAATTTAAAAATTACTAAAATAAAAACCACTAAAAAATAGTAACTGTTCCTAAAATAAAAAATTGTTACTTTACATATATGTAAGAAATGACAAAAAAAAAAAACATACATGACCAGGTTATATTTTTGAGACTTTTTCCAAATATGGATCAGGTGGCATATGAGAGGGTTTTAACTCTGATTGCTGCTGTCAATTTTTCTGCTATCATGGAAACAGAGGCCCTTTACCATACTCCTAAAATTTAATTCTGGTGGAAAAATAAAATGAGCATTCTTCATGACAATTTTACATATTGTCTCTAGTTTAATTATCACATTGACTAATTCGAGGTTAGCTCCTTATAAATCACTCACCATTAATTTATTTTCTTCTCAAATTTTGTTTATATTTTTCTTATTTTTCTCTTCTAACTCTTCTCTAAACCTGTTGCCTTAAAGACTTGCTACTTATTCCATTCTGTATTTTAAACTAAAAATGCAGAGTATATCATTAAACAATTATTTGAAAGATACTATTATCATGTGATTTATTTCTGATTTATGTTTTATGACATACATATATTGCATGTTCAGTGTAAGTTTTTCAAAAAAGCTGACAT
This sequence comes from Eidolon dupreanum, assembly GCA_028627145.1. NCBI lineage: Eukaryota > Metazoa > Chordata > Mammalia > Chiroptera > Pteropodidae > Eidolon > Eidolon dupreanum. Next base: position 13,879,346 of record CM053505.1, read on the forward strand.
ATATCCCTCTTCTGAAGTAATTGTGGTTACCAGTAAAGTGTGTACATAAACAGATGTAAACATAAACATTTATTTACATGAATAGCATTTTCATAATTGTACAGATATCTGAAGTAAATTATAGTTACTTTCTTTTTATTAGCAATACTTCGGATAAGTCCCCTGTAAGTTTTTCATATCTACCTGATTGGTTGTAAAAGCTGCATTGTGTTATAGTATGGATACAGCATAATTTATCACAAAAAAAGCTGTTTTGACTATTTTGTGTCCAAACTTTAATGCCCATGTGTGAGTAGCTGAGTCACATACAGTCCTAAAAGGCAAATTACTATAAAAATGGTATGGAAATTCACTACTTCTCAAAAAATACTAAATTACTTTCCCAAAACAAATTACTATTTTGTACTCCCTCAAAAACCTGATATCAAGGTTTTTAAAAAGTATCTTGTTACTTAGTCTATACTAAAAATAAATATTAAGCATATTTAAGATAGTACTTATGTACTTATTTTTCATACATTCTTTGAAACATATTAATCCACTTCATATTCATTAAAAAATTCTATACCAAAATTATTACACATCACTTATGTACATATACATAATTATACATAAATTGTGATTGCTCTCGATTATGTTTTATATTACTGCCTGTTACCAAATTGATTCCGGTCTATATTATATTTATTAGATAAATAATTTCACCTGTATAATATATTGTATATAACTATGGTTGATATAAAATATTTTATAAAATTAATACAAGTGTCATTTTATTATTCTCTATCTAGAAATTTTGCCTGGGAGACCAGGAAAAATGGTGTAGATGATAGAGGCTCTGTTCATCCCCTCTTGCGACCACATCAAAGTTGTGATGGAAACAAGGAGTCAAAAGTAACCAGAGTCACCTGGGGTCTAGATGAACAGAAGCCCTACAACTAGAGAGAGAAATAAGAATCCCCCTACAAAGGTATAAGGTAGTGGGGGGCAAAGATGAGAGTCTGCCAGGTCCCCAGTAGTGAGTGGGACAGAGCCTGCGGCAGCTGCAGACTTTCCTCTTAAAGAGGCTGTGTCAGCAACTGGATTTCACTGTGATAGACTTGCTCTAAGTATCACCTTCGGGTCGGCTGGTTGGGGGGGCACGAGGGACTTACAGGGGGACACTGAGTTGTAGCGAGGGCTGGAGTTGAGGCTCTCTCACTGGCAGAAGTGCTGGCAGTATCCTTTGTTCCTCCATTGAGCTCTCCCCTCTCCCAGTGTTGTGGACACAGTGCTGCCAAGCTGAAACCTCATCAAATTGGATAAAAGAGGTCACTCAGCCCAAAAGATTCCCTGAAACTCTGCCTCCCACAACTCATAGACTCACTCAAGCCACATACAAGTGTGTCCTTGGAGAGTCTTGTGCTCCATGCTGAGTAGCTCCAAGACCCACACTGGTGGCAGCTGACCTCGGTTTCTGGTGTGGCCTCTTGAGGCAACTATAAGCACAGCATAGGTGGCAGCCATATGTGGATTGTTTGCTGATTCTTACCAGGTGGCCCCAGAGGGGCACAGGCTGGGGCTAAAATTGGCCTGCAGCTGGACCCCTCTCAGGACTGTGCCACTGGACACCTACTACACAAAGCCACGCTAATAGACCAAGAGACTTAGGAACTTTCCTTAGTACACAGAAACAGATATAGGAAGGCAGCCAAAATGGGAAGACAAAGAAACAGAAACCACAGGAGAGAACAGAAGATAGATCCAGGAAAAACGGAGTCAAGCAATCTAACAGATGCAGAGTTCAAAAGGCTGGTTACAGAGATGCTCAATGAATGTAGGGAAGAGTTAATGAACTCAGTGAGAATTTTAACAAAGAGATAAAAACATAAAAATGGAAATGGAAATTATAAAAGGGAACTAGTCAGAAATGAAGAACACATTGTATGATATGATGAGTATATTAGAGGGAATCAACAAAGTGGAGGAGGAAGAGGATTGAAACACCAATATAGAAGATGGGGATGCAAAGGACACCCAATCAGAATGGCAAGAAAAGAGAAGCCAAGCATATAATAATTTTAGGAGCCTATGGGACAAAATTAAATGTAAAAACATCTGTGTCATAGGGGTATCTGAAGGAAAACAGGGAGAACAAGAAGTTGAAAATCTATTTGAAGAAATAATGATGGAAAACTTCCCTCATCTGGTGAAGGAAATAGACATACAACCCCAGGAAGCTCAGAGTCCCCCTAAAAAAAGGAACCCAAAGAAACCCACACCAAGACACAACATAATTAAAACCGCAAAGGTTAAATACAAAGAGAGAATCTTAAAAGCAGCAAGAGAAATGCAGTTACCTACCTACAAGGGAACACCCATTAGGCTGGCAGCTGATTTTTCAACAGAAACTTTGCAGACCAGAAGGGCTTGGCAAAAAATATTCAAAGTGATGAAAACCCTGGCTCTATAACCATGAATACTTTATCCAGCAAAGCTATCATTGAGAGTCGAAGGACAGATAAAGAGCTTCCCAGACAAAAACAAGCTAAAAGAATTCATCAACACGAAGCCAGTATAACAGGAAATCTTGGAGGGACTTCTTTAAGAAGAAAAAACATATATCAAAAACATGAAGAAAGAATGGTGATAACTACATTCCTATCAATAAGTACCTAAAATGGAAAAGAACCAAGTGCTCCAACCAAAAGACAGAATGAATGAATGGATAAGAAAACAAGACTCCTACACATTCTGCCTACAAGGGACTGACTTCAGATTTAAAGACACAGACAGACTAAAAAAAAAGGGATGAAAAAAGATACTGCCTTCATGGACCTAGAGGTTATTGCGCTGAATGAAATAAGTCAGATAGAGAAATATAAATATCACATGATTTCACGTACATGTATGTTCTAAAGAAAAATATCACCAACAACAAACAAAAAAAATGGAAACAAACTCATAGCTACAGAGAGTATTTTGAGAACTACTACACAAGAGGGAGTTTGGGGTACAATGAAAAAGGGCAACGAGATTTAGAAATACAAATGGACATACACAAAATACTCATGGAGTGTGGCATAAGGAAAATAGTTAACAGTGTTGTAATAAATATATACGGGAGAAAAGGGGTACTAGATTTAGTGGGGTGATCACTTTGTGAGTTATACAGATTTCTAATCACTATGTTATACACCTGGAACTAATATATTATTGTATGTCAACTATAATTGCAGAAAATCTCATTGAATTGTACAATGTAAAAATGAGAAATATTTGTCTATTACATGTAAATAAAGCTGTGGGGAAAAAAGATTTTGTGTGCCCTCATACAGTATCACTTCCTGATTAACATTAGCATCACATCAGAAAACTTAAAACATTTTTGATATTGTACTTCTCTGCTGAAATTATTTTCATTTTTATATAAACAATGCAGATATATTTCTATAAGAAGAATGAGTTCTTTTTGGTTATGGTACCTTTTGAGCAGCTTATTTATTTATTTTTTTGCATTTCAATTTGTTTGCTATTTTTTATCCAAAGTAATTTTTTTTTACATAAATGGGATGATTTTTGTTTACAACATAGCAAGTAAAGTTTTTTATTTCATTAGTAAACTATATTTGAAATACATATAAAATGCAAAACACTTTAATAAACTGAATAAATGTATATCCACCAAAATCTTCAAAAAATACATATATTAACTATCTGGAAATGATGATTTAAATGTTGATTCCATGAAATCCATGGAGAATCAGAAAAAAAAAGAGCATCGTTTTTCCAATTACAAATGAAAAGATAAAACTCACACCCCAGAATTTTAGATTCAACAAAATTACTCTTCTAAACTCAGAGTGAATAAGTCACATCCCAATAAGTAAATTCGAGACATTTTGTCATTGGCCTAACTGTATATAAGTAATGTTTAAGGAATGTTTAATTTTCCAAGGGTTGCCATACAAAATTCCATATACTTGATTGCTTTAAAAAAATATAAAAGAAATTTCTTGTCTCACAGTTTTGGAATTCTGAAATCAAGCTGAAGACATGTCCATGTACCCTCTAAAACCTACAGGGGAATCCTTTCTGGCCTCTTCTTAGCTTCTAGTGGTTTGCCAGCAACCCTTGGCATTCCTTTGCTTATAAATGCATAATTCCAAATCCTCCATCTTCACATGGCATTCTCCCTGGGCGTATCTTCATATAGTATTTTCTCTATCCATATCTGTGTCTGTGTCCAAATTTCTTCTTGGGACATAGACATGCACAGAAGGACACCGGTCACAGCCAATTAGGGCCAATCTTAATTACCTCATCTTGACTACGTCTACAAAGATCTTATTTCCAAAGAAGGTCACATTCTGAGGTACTGGGAGTTAGGACTTGTTTGAGTGACACAATTCAACAAATAACAGGAAGTTCTTCAGGCCGATGACAACTGCTGGAAACCATGAACCATAGGGCTACAAGAAGTTGTGAAGAACACTAGATAAGGAAAACAGGTGGATAAACATGAAAGACTAATGCTTTCTATTCTTTATCCCAGAGACATCTGACTCTTTAAAGGAAAAATGGCAAATGATATTATTGATATAAACTACAGAACAAGAACAAAAAGGAAAGGTAGCATAAAGAGAATTATAGTGTAGTGAGAGAGGTTACAGTTACAGGAAGTGATAGTATCTAATTCTATGCAGAGTATGAAAAGTAATGAACTCCAATATACATCCTTTGAGTAACTACTAAACATAACAAAAATGAATACATAATATTCTACTTGTTATTACTGAATAACAAATAACCGCAATACTTATTTTCTCTCTTATCCTCCATATTTCTTGCTGTTTTTCCACTAGGCTTTCCCTCGATAATTTAACTCCAGCACATCACCTGTACTTGGTACAACCTTGAAATTGAAGAAATATTAATGAGACAAATGAAATAATTACATTAAAAGAAATTAAGCAAATAATGGCAGAAAAAAAAATCTGCTGCTTATAAAGGTCATTTAGGTTTAAAAAAAAAAATTGTAGATGTCTGTTTCCCAGAAGATTGAATAGATATACTTTCCTTATTTCTCATCCTAATTATGACTAAAATTTCTGGAAAGTATATATAAAGACAAACATAAAAATATTCTAAAGGGTGGAAAGGCTAAGGAAGACTAAATAGGAACCTCAGAATCAAAGGAGCAACATGGTGCTGGTTTCCATGTATTATTTTGTATGTTTTATTTCCTTTTTGCTTTTTCATCTTAGACCTAGATCAGAAAAATAAATGTCAAAGAGTACAGTCAAAAAAAAAAAGTGACATCAGAAATATGGCGGCATGAGAGGTCTCCTTGAGCTCTCTCCTTGCAATTACAAGGCAAACACCTATAATCTACCAAAGAATTCCCAGCCTAACACACAAACACTTCTGAGAGATCTGCCCATGGAAACATATGAAGGTGGGCGAATCCTGAGCCAACATGGAAGGAGGAAAAAAGAGCAAGATGGGCGTTCACTGCAGGGCTCGGTGAGAGGGAAGGAATAGGTTGCTGCATGCACTCTCTGTAGCCCAGAGCATTCCTGCCTGAATGATCAGCATATACTACGGCTGAACCCAGCAATCTATGGGGCAGAGACCAGAATACAGAAGTGCAATAGCTGTGCTCTAGCAGCTGCCACTGTCAGGCAGAACGCAAAGCCATGGGGCCTGGCCACCTCCCCCAACCTTCCCATAGCTAGCAACGGACCCCAGAAAGTAATGTAGCAGCAAGTGTGAAGCTACAAAGCACAGTATCTACAGCCCGAGTACTGAAGAGATTGCTTTTGAGTGGCAGAAACACACTGAAGCTAATCTCAATGATAAGGGTAGAGATACAGAGGAGAGGTAGCTGACGCCTGGCATTTGACATTACTAGGAGGAGAACAAAGCCACAAACACACCAGCTGCTCTCCCGACCACCCCTATCCACTGAGGCTGAATCCAGCAGGAACCCCTGAGACATCACAGGAAGCGCAACACTGCATCTGGCTGCTGGGGCAGCGCCAGGATCTCAGGGACTCATAACCACATCACCCATCACATTCTCCCACAGGGGTGGAGCCCTGAGACTGAGGCGGCACCCTCCTCCCCAGGGAATAAAGGGCATTTTTCATTGAGCAGAGATGAGCAGGCCTGGGCAGTGCAGGAGGCATGTGCTCCTTCAAGCGTCACCTACTAGAAAACAGAAGAAAAACCTCTTCTTATCCACCTGCTGAAGAGGTATCACTCTTAATAATAACAAAACTTTGAAAAGGAAGAGTTCATTCCCATAAATGCCTAGTAGCAGAAATAGTTCATCAAATACCATGAAAAATCAAAGTAACAAGGCACTCTGATGAAAATGTAATAGCTACAGAAAGTAAACTTAGAGACATAGAAATATACGATTTAAATGACAGAATTCAAGACTGTAGTTCTGAGAAAACTCAAAAAGATGTAAGAAAACTCAGGTAGTTTAATGAATTCAGAAGTAAAATCAGTGAAAAAAAGGAATACTTTACCAAAGAGATTGAAACTCTAAAAAAGAACCAAATAGAAATTCTGGAGCTGAAGAACTCAATAAAAGAGATGAAGAATGCAATAGTGAGCTTAGGAAATAGAGCCGATCGAATGGAGGAAAAACTTAGTGATATCAAAGACAGAAACCTGTACATGACTCGGATGAAGAGAGAGACTTAAGTATGAAAAAAAAAATGAAAGAACATTACAAGAAGTAACTCCATAAGAAAGAGCTTACGGCCATGCCACCTTGAACACACCTGATCCCATTTGATCTCGGAAGCTAAGCAGGGTCAGGCCTGGTTAGTACTTGGATGGGAGACCACCTAGGAAGATCAGGTACTGTAGGTGTAAAAATATTAAAAATAAGGACTGTAAGCTGACAAGGTCCTTGCAATCTGTGAGGTCAACCAAGGGTTGCCTCAACTAAAAAAAAAAAAAGAAAAGGAAGAAAAAGAGCAATATAAGAATAATGGGTATGCCAGAAGGAGAAGAGAGAATGGAACAAAGACCCTATTCAAACAAATAGTCGATGAGAATTTCCTAAACCTATGGAAAGAACTGGATCCTCGAATCTGAGAGGCTAACACAACACCTAATTATCTCAACCCAAAAAGGCTTCTCCAAGGCACATTATATTAAAACTGTCAGATACTAATGACAAAGAAAGAATTCCCAAGGCAGCCAGGGAAAAGAAGACAGTAACCTATAAAGGAAATCCAATTAGATTATCATCAGATTTCTAAGCAGAAGCTTTAAAAGCTAGGAGGCAGTGGAATCAAATATTCAAACTATTGAAGAAAAAAATTACCACTCAAAAATAATTTATCTTGCAGAGTTATCCTTTGGATATGAGGAGCAATAAGAGCCATTTTCAAAAATACAGAAGCTGAAGGAATTTTCTAGCACAAGGCCTGCATTACAGTAAATGCTGAAGGGAGTTATTCTATCTGAAGCAGACAAAAAAATACAAAACTATGAGTAAGATGACTAACAGACAAACAGAAGCAGGAAACTGAAACCCTTATTCAGAAAAGGGTATTATATACTTAAATATTATATAATGGTTAAAGTTGTAAAAACATTTTAAAAAGGGAAGAACTACTCCAACCCCAAAATGAACTCAGAGCATAAATACGGATAATTTTTGACAACCAAAAGAGAAAAAAGGAGGAGGTAAATATCCAACTAGCAAAGGGAAATAGAGATAAGACAAACACAGAAGAAAAAGGGCTACTGTACATATGAAATTTTTTTTACCTAAACTTAATTGTGATGACACACACACAAAGAAATCCAGAACTGAGACCTATAACATAAACAAAGATGGAAGAGAGGGAAAAAAAATCATAGCATACCACCAAACCAAAATAACAGATAGAAACACAAGGGCAAAGAAATAATGGGGACACCTAGCTACCAGAAAACAAAAGATAAAATGTAAATGTAAATGGATGGAATGCAAACAAAAAATAGCACAAGTAGCAGATTGGATCAAAAAACAAAATCAAACTATATGCTGCCTTCTTGAGATACATCTCACTCAAGGACAAATACAGACTCAAAGTGAAAGGGCAGAAAACGATACTCCAAGAAAATGGCATCCAGAGAAAAGTGGATGTAGCCATACTCATATTTGGCAAAACAGACTTCAAGGAAAATAAGTAACAGCACACAAAGATGGATATTTCAAAATGATAAAGGGGACATTACATCAAGAAGACATAAGACCTATCTATATCTATATATCTATATATCTATATATCTATATATCTATATATCTATATATCTATATATCTATATATCTATATCTATATATCTATATCTATATCTATATCTATATCTATCTATCTATATATATATATATACACATACATACACACACACACACACACACTCCCAATCAGGGAGCCCAAAAATATGTAAATCAACTACTAGTGGAATAAAAGGGGAAAACTGACAAAAACACACTATAGTATGAGACCTAAATACCCCACTGACAGCTATGGATAGATCATTGAAACAGAAAAGCAATAAGGAAATATCAGCCTGCAATGACACATTAGACCTATTGGACATAATTGACATTAACTGAGCTTTTCATCTCAAAGCACGAAATTATTCATTCTCTAGTGTGCATGGAACATTCTCAAGGATAGACCACATGTTGGGTCACAAAACTAGTCTCAACAATTTAACAAGATGAAATGCTACCAAGCACATTCTCCAATCACAAACTAGAGATCAACTGCAAAATGAAAGTATGAAAAATCATAAGCATGTGGCAATTAAACATGCTACTATAGAATGAATGGATCAAAGAAGATATAAAAGGAGAGATCAAATGAAATGGAAACAAATGAGAATGAAAATACAACATATCAAAAGTTTTGAGATACAGCTAAAGTGGTAATAAGAAAAAAGTTTATATAATTACAGAGCTATCTCAAGAAACAAAAAAAAATCCCAAATAAACAACATAACATTACATGTCAAAGAACTACAGAAAGAAGAACTAATGAAGACCAAACACAGCAGAAGGAAATAATAAAAATTACAGAAGAATTGAATTAAATTGACAACAAAATGACAAATTAAAAAAATTAACTCAACATAGAGCATGTTATTGGAAAAGACCCATAAAATTGACAAACCTCTAGCTACAGTCAAAACAAAAAAAGAAGAAAGACAAATAAACAAAATCGGAAATGAAAGAGAACTTAGGACAGAAACTACAGAAATATAAAGGATCATTACAACAATACTATGAAAAACGATATGCCACCAAATTCAATAACCTAGAAAAAGTAGACAAGTTCTTAGAAATGCACAACTTTCCTAGACTGAATCACAAAGAACTGGAAAATCTAAATAGACCAATCAACAGTAAGGAAAATGAAACAATCATCTAAAACCTCTCAAAAAGTAAAAGTCCAGGACCAAATGGCTTCACTACTGAATTCTACCAAACATTCAAAGATGATTTAATACTTGTCCTTCTCAAACTCTTCCAAAATATTGAAGAAGAGCAATACTTCCTAACTCATTTTATGAGGCCAACATTACCCTGATACCAAAAGCTGGTAAGTATAAAACAATCAGAAAATTACAGACCAATATCTCTGATGAATACAAATGCAAAAATCCTAAACACAGTACTAGCAAATCGAATACAACAACACATTAAAAAGATTACACATCACAATTAAGTTGGGGTTCATTCCAGGAGCACAAGGATGGTTCAACATGGGCAAATTAGTAAATGTGATCAACCACATTAATGAACTATATGATAAAAATATGATCACATCAAAAGATGAAGGAAAAGCGTTTGACAAGAAACAGCATCCATTTTTTAATAAAATACTTAATAAAATGGTTATATAAGGAAAGTACCTCAACATCATAAAGGCCAGAAATGACAAACCCTCAGCTAATATTATACTTAATGGTGAAAAACGGAAAACTTTTCCTCTAAGATCAGGAACAAGACAAGGATACCCACTCTCACCACTCTTTTATTCAAAATAGTATTGGAAGTCCTAGCTAGAGCAATCAGGCAAGAGGAATAAAAGGCATTTGAATTTGGAATGAAGTCAAACTGTCTCTGTTTGCAGATGACATGATTCTCCATACAGAACACCTAAACACTTCACCAAAAAACTATTGGAAACGATAAACAAATAAAGTTGCACGATACAAAATCAATGTATAAAAATCCATTGCATTTCTATATACTAACAATGAAATTTCAAAACAACAAATCAAGAAACAATTACTTTTGCTATTACATTAAAAAAGTCTGAAACAGCTAGGAATAAACTTAACAAAGAATGTGAAGGAGCTATACACTGATAACTATCAAATATTATTAAAAGAAACTGAAAGAGAGACGAACGGAAAGATATTCCATGTTAATGGATTAAAAGAATCAACAAAGTTAAAATGACCACATAATGCAAGGCAATAAACAGATTTAACGTGATCTCCATCAAAATGCCAATGGTATTTTTTAAAGAAATAGAACAAAAAAATCATCAGATTTCTATGGAATTGCAAAAGAACCCAAACAGCCAAAGCCATCCTGAGAAAAAGGAACAAGGCCAGAGGTACTGCCTGACTTCAAATTATAATACTAAGCAACAATAATGAAAACACCATGGTATTGGCAGAAAAACAGACATACAAACCAGTGGAACAGAACTGACAGTCAAGAAATAAAACCACATATAGATCTGGTTTATATATAAAAAATTTTCAACAAAGGAGCCAAAAACATACAATGGAGAAAAGAAAGCCTCCTTAATAAATGGTGCTGGGAAAACTGGAAAGCCACATGCAAAAGACGAAACTAGACTGCTGTCACCATTTACCAAAATTAACTCAAAATGGACTAAAACCTAAATATAAGACATGAAACAATAAATTTCATAGAAAAAATATAGGCACTAAACTCATGGACCTTGGTTTTAGAGAGGACTTTATGAATTTGACCTCAAAGGCAAGAGAAGTAAAAGCAAAAATAAATGAATGGAACTATACCAAACTCAAAAGCTTCTGCACAGCAAAAGAAACCATCAACAAAACGAAGAGGCAAGTAATGGAATAGGAGAAGATATTTGCAAACAATGCCTCTGATAGGGGCCTAATATCCAAAATATATAGAAAACTCACACAACAACAAAAAATGAAGTGATTCAATTAAAAAATGGCCAGAGGACCTGAACAGACACTTCTCTATGAAGACAAATGGCCAACAGACAGATGAAAAGATGCTTAACTTCACTAGTATTAGGGAAATGCAAATCAAAACTATAATGAGATACCACCTCACACCTGTATTATCAACAAGACAAGAAATAACAGGTGTTGGAGAGGTTGTAAGGAACCTCATGCACTGCTGGTGGGAATGTAAACTCCACAACCACTATAAAAAACAGTATGGAGGTTCTTCAGAAAATTAAGAAAAGAATTACCATATGACCCAGTAATCCCTCATCTGGGAATCTACCCCCAACATTTGAAAACATTTATCCATGAAGGTATGCGCACCCCAATGTTCACTACAGCATTACTCACAGTGGCCAGGACATGGAAACAACCAAAGTGTCCTTCAATGGATGATCAGATAAAGAAGATGTGGTATATATATACAATGGAATATTACTCAGCCATAAGAAAAGATGAAATACCGTCATTTCCGACAACATGGATGGATCTTGAAATTACCATGCTAAGCGAAATAAGCCACAAAGGAAAAGTTGAGAATCGTATGATTCCAGTCAGATGTGGGATATAAAACTGAAAGCAACGAACGAACAAGACTAATAAAAACTCATAGACACAGACAACAGTTTAATGGCTACCAGAAGGAAAGGGGGAATGGAGGTGGTAGATAAGGGGAAAGGGGATCAAATATACGGTGACAAGAGATTTGACTTTGTGGTGAACACACAATGTGATATACAGATGATCTATTATCAAACTGTACACTTGAAATCTATATAATTTTATCAGCCGATGTCACCCCAATAATTTAATAAAATGAACAGGCTACTGTTCTATGAAAGGTCTATGACAAATCTCAAACTAAATATTGAATGAAAGAAGCAAGAGAAAATACAACATTTATAGAACATTGAAAGTGGGAAATAATAATCTGCATTGTTTAGGGATATATTTATTTATATATGGTAAATCCATAACAGAAAGCAATACAGTCAAGATTGCAAGTGTTAAAATAAAAATGAAGGCTCAATGAAAAGCCTGTTCTCTCTAGGCAAAGGACCAGGAAAGATGCAGGCAAACAAGAGAGGAAATTCGCACATAAAACAGTTCTATGCTAAACACCATCCTCATCCACACCAGCAGAGGCCCAGCAAAGAACCTAGACATTCACCATTACCAGGCTGTAAAGACTCAACCCAAACTGTCCCTGTCCCTGTGGATCTATTTTTTCCATTTACTGGGCATGCCAGAGAAAGAAAAGAGTATAAATTGCTTACATCCAAGCGATTTACACAGATACCACACATCTTATAGAAGGGCTACAATAAAAGAGGATGACCACAAGAAGTGCTAGCGAAGATATAGTGCAATTGAGACTCATACACTGCTGCTAGAATGGAGAGCTGTTACTACCACATTGCAAAACTCTTTCACGTAGTCTAAAATAACTTAAAGGTATACCTCTCAGGTGATCTGGCCATACCATTCCTTCGTGTTCATCCAAAAATAAAAATAAAAATATACATCCACACAAAGACATGTACAACAATGCACACACCATAGGAAAGGAGGAAGGTTTAGGTAAGGAAAGGAGGGGGAAACTCAACTCAATGAAGGGATGGATATACACAGTATTTTGCTTCTGGTGATGGTATTTTAAAAAAATATACACATACACACACACACACATACCTACATATATAATGTCAAAACTTATATTGCTCAATTTAAATTTGTAATGTTTGTTTAAACTCAATTATATTTCAATGAAGCCATTACAAAGTGTGAGCTACAATATGTATGGCTAAAGAAATATTTACAGCAGCAATAAATGCAAAATCCTGAAATTTGTGATTGTAAAACCCACCTGCTAATATTTGGGAGAAATCAATATCAAAGTAGTAATATAAATGAAACAACAAAATTAAGGTCTATGAGTGATATTACAAAAATTACAGAGAGAAGATGGAAAAACCAAATTTTTTTTTTTTTTTTTTTGGTGGAGTCAGGGGTAGAGTTACATAAACCTCTGGTTAGACTGATAAGGGAAAACAAAGATGAAGAAACGTACATTCAACATGAACAATGCGAAAAGGAAATTCTTGTGCCATATATTGACGCAAAAATGATTATATAACCAACTTTATGCTAAAACATTTGATATATGAAAAGCAAAAATTGCAAGGAAGACACAGCTTGATGAACAATAAAACTTTCAGAATCTCAATTCTCCTATAACTTGTAAATAAGCTGTGTCTATCATGAAATATCTTCCTGCAAATGAATCTCATGTGCTATGCCTTAAGTTGTGAACCTTTCCACATAATGAAAAAGGTAATAACAGCTATCCAGCGTAAGACTTTCTAAATTATAGAAATAGTAAAAATGTTTCCCAAAATGCTTTGTGTGATCCCTATAAACTTCACATCAAAATGATAAGAAAAAGAAAAGATAAAAAACAATGGTGTATATTCCTCATCAATCCTTGACTCCCCCAAAAAACATGATTTATGTTTGACAAGAAAAACCAAAGGTACTTCACCTATAATTCCCCAGAAACATACTGGGTTTAAACCAAGAAGAAATTCCAGTGAGATAAAAATTTCAGTATCAAATAACTATCATAAACCCAGTCACGATTTTTTTAAAAAAAGCACAGTCATTATCATACATATATGTACCCTTAGCCAAATATATACAACGTCCCACTTACACATAGCCAGCGTCTACCTTCTCCATGCCAGCAACCTCTAAACAGGGTACACATGAAGCCTTCCTTCCTTTTTCCCACCAAAAAGCTTCCCAACTCCACTGTCTGCCTTTGAGTCTCTGCCAAACACAAGAAATGTTGGCTGACTCCCTTGCTATAGCAACCTCTGAATAAATACCATTTTCTTGTTCTTATTTGCATAGTATTCATTTATTTTACTATTCTATTCGTTAAATAGCCTATTATCTTATAAATATTTGAAATACCAAAAAGTATTATATATTAATTACATATACACATATACCCTTGTTACTTTCACATACAGAGTGTGAGCCTCTCATGAATTTATTTCAATATGTATTTATATATATAAATTATTTCATATGTAGACTATGTCTGCCAAACTGAATGTTGTTATATATGATAATTACTAAAGGTATAAAATATTTTGTTTTAAGTAGTATGTGACATTACATTATTATTGATCAAGAGTTTTATTTGTTCTCATACAACTCCTCATGCATGTCAATATGAGAACCAAATTAATAATTAAAATTAACTCTTTTGATATTTGCATGGGAACTTGACAACTCATTTTAATTTGTATATAATATGTGCAGATATTTGTATATATTTTAAGGAGAAATCAAAATTAGATATTTTGGCTTTTGCAAAATATTTTTTCACATGAGACTTCTTTTGCTTTTGTTACTATCGTCAATCCCATAAATTGTCTTTATTTACATAAATGAAAAATTTTAGGTTGATAAAACAGCTATTAATTTTTTAAATATTTTATCAGTAAAATGTATCTTGAACATCTGTGTGAAATAAACATATAACAGTGAAGTACACAAATGTATAAGAACAAACATTTCTGAAAAATAAAGCACATTACTTACCAAGAATGAGGATTTAAATGATGGCTGTATTCTCAATAGAAGCCTTGGAGAAATGGTAAAAATGGAGCAGCATCGTTCAATGCTGAAAGAAAAAATAAAACTATTAACCCAGAATTCTCTATTCACCAAAACTATCCTGCCAAACAGAGTGAAATAAGATACAGACACATAAACAAACTTGAGACGATTTTCCCTGTCCAAAAAATATTACATAATCCTACAGGAAGTTCTTCAGGCTGAAGGGAAAAAATACTTGATAGAAAACTACAGAAAAGAGAGAAGAGCACTGGATATTGAAAATATGCAGATAAATATAAAAGACTTTTTTCCTATATTTCTTTTTAAAAAACTGTTCCCTAAAAAAATGATAAACCATACTTTAATTTGCAAAATTAACCTGTGCATTTAAGCTTCATGCATTTAAGTGAATATACAATATATTTTAAAACATTAATGAGCATAAATAATTTACATATAATCAGTTTAAGTTTTAAATAAAAATATTTAAATAATATATTTGACAAATGAATCAAGAGAAAAGAAATGGATTCATCCCGTTTTGAGGTTACATATACAGAAATTGGTATACTTAAACTAATAGATCAAGATAATTTAAAGATTCATATGTCAATGCTTTGAGTAATCAGTAAATATAATACAAATAGATATAGGTAAATTTTGGTTGTTATTGCAGCATAAAAAAATTACCACAAAACTTGTCTTCTGTAATATATTCCATATTTACTTGTCTGTTTTCCACCAGGATATACTTCATTAATATACCTCTATGTGCATACCTGGCACATTTAGGAAACTAAAGAAACACTTTGGCAAAAGACTGGATAACTGACTAAAGGAGAAAAATAATGAAAACTAAAACATACTTCAAAAATTAGTATGTGCAGAGCTGTCTCCTTCAGTAATGGTAGATTAGCCACTTCTAACCAACCATCCTGCTGAGAAAACCAGGAAAACTGTAAGATATTAACCATTTTGTTCAAAGGTATCACAAACACAAAGAAGCAAGCATCTGAAGAAACAGGATCTCAGAGAAGACCAAGCAATAAGACACAAATTCAGTAGCACTTTTCTCCATAAGCCTTTTGCTGATTCTGAGGTGACTGAGAACACAGGAAACTAAGAAAAAAGTTGCAGCTTGAGAAGCTAAGCAATTGACCAGAGCTTCCAGTGGTCTCACCAACCCAGGGCACACAGATTGGTTTCAAGCTCCCCGGCAGAGAGGATCTGGAAAACAACCTAGTGGTGAATTTAACATCCTTAAGGTCTAAGCTCTAAATGTTGAAATGAACCTCAAACAGAAAAGTACTCAAAAAATCTGAGATCCAGCTTTAATAGATCAAATCACTGATTGTAATGAGATGAACTGTCTTACCACACTAACTGCCTCCCAGAAGCAAAAGAAAATGCTTGCTGGAAGAAGATAAAATCACCCAGAACCTCCAATTATCTCTATAGTATTTCATGTATAAATACCTGCATGCAATAAAAAAGTAATTATACATATAAAACATAGATGAGAACAAAAGGATCAGCATCAGGCCTGCATCCAGTTTTTCCATTCCTGGGACAGAAAGAACAATGACATAGTTACACCCATGCAATTTAGACTTATACAGACATATCATTGCACACCTAAAAGTGCTAACATTAAAAATATTGACCACAACACTGACAAGTATATAGAGCAACTGTGCCATTCATACACTGCTAGTAGTATAAAATCTTAAAGATACACATATCATGTGATCCAGCCATTCCATTCCTTGATATTTATACAAGAAAAATAAAGTGGGTATGCTCACAAAGAATTCTATGAAAATGTCCACAGCATGAAAAAGAGGGAAGGGCTTGGGCTGGATCACAAGGGGGAAAAAACCCGAGGATGCACATGGAAACCTGGGAAGGGGATGAATATGTTCATCAACTTAATTGTGGCAATGATTTCAAAAATATAAATATTTTTAAAGTCACACTATTTTAATGTTGTATAGTTTATTTTAATTAACTATACCTATGAAAAACTGTTAAAATATGTGGGATCCACCAAAATATATATCTAAAGAGATTTTAACATTAAAAGCAAAAAAAGAAATCCTGAAAAGATCTGATAATCCACCTCAAAAATCAAGAACAAAAGAATTGATTAAACCAAATAATAATAATAGAAGAAAATTAGAATCATTTAATGAAACTCAGGAAAAATACAAAGTTAAGATCAAAAATCCAAACATTACTAATTTTTTTTTGGAAAAGGTTAAAAAATCATAAATCCTGGCAAAACTGATCACACACAAAAAAAGAAAGATGTTGCATCGTCAACACCAGAAATATAGAGTAAATCACCACAGATGCTAGAGAACCTTACATAATACCTGAAGCCATATTACATGACAAAATTCCAGAAAGATACAGCTTAACAATTTTTAAAATCCTATGTTTTAATTAAATTGTATACGCAACAAAAATCCTTCCTACAAATGATTTCTATGTGCTGATGCCTAATTGTGTGAACTTTTCCATGAATATAAAAAATAAATAACACCAATCTTGCACAAACTCTTCTACAGAATAGAACAGTAAAAGCACTCACCAAAATATTTAATGAGATCCCTATATATTTTAGACTAAACTGATAAGTATGTTAAAAGAAAGGAAAATCAATGGTCGACATGCATCATGACAACATATAAAAAAAATTCCTTATTTTTGAAAAACAAAATTCAAACACACTTCACTTACAATATCCCATTAACTAACTGGGTTTAATTCAAGAATGGATTCTTAGTGGCTCAACATTTTAAAAGCAAATCTCTTTCACAAAACAAAAGACAAAATCATGTCATTATCACAACAGACACCAAGAAACCATTTGTCAAATTTACTATCGTTATAAGTTAAAAAAATCAAAAACTATAGCAAATATAATTAGTGATGCAATACTGAAAAACATAACCTGAGATCAGGATGGAGGAAAGGTTACCTACTATGATCAGTTCTATTCAACATTTTATGGAGATCATAGGCCAATAAAACAGGGAAAAGTTAAAAAATAAATGATTGGAAAGAAAGAAAAGAACACATCTTTATTTATATATTGTATGTTTAGGTTTCCAGACTATCTAAAAACAATCTATATTAATAAATGAAAATAACTGCATTTAGTGTTATTGCTGGATTCCAAAGTTTAAACACATTTGTCTGAAAACAGCAATTCTCACTAAATATTTTGCATACATCATAAGAAATGGCATGAAAACCCTACACGAGAGCATAGTTTTAAGCCTTTTTCCATATACTGATCAGATAAAAAGTGAGTTTTTTTAACCCTGATTACTGTTGCCACTTTTTCTGATATCATGGCAACAGAGGCCCCTCAATAGTAAGCTCTACATTAAATTTGACATTTAACCCTAGAAGAGTAAAAAGAGCATTCTTTGTGACGATTTTACTTACGGCCCCTAGTTTAATGATTTCACTGACTAAATAGAGGTCAGCTTCTTATAAATGGTTCACAACTAAAATTATTTCTCCATTTAAATTTCTGTACTTTTTCTTATAATTTCTTTCCTATCTAGCTCTGGTCTAATTCTGGCTTTAAGCATAACTTCTCACTGAACTATAGTACTTTTAAAAAGTAAAAAATGTTGATGATTCAAAAGAATCATTAGTGATATGCTGTCATGTGGCAATTTATTTTGATTACAAATAAGATGTGCACTCAGCATAAGATTTCAAACTAAGCAGATACATATCCTTTCACAGACATAACTATGACTAGCAGTAAACAGTGTGATTTAACAAATATACATATGAATGTGTATTTATATAAATACATTTATATACTTGTGAACATGTGAAATAAATTATAATTTGGTTGCTTTCTATTAAAAATATGTCCTAGAGATACCTTCCACAATTATTTAAGATCTATCTGATCGGGGGTAAAACCTTCGGTGCACTTAGAGTATGACAATATAGTCTATTAAAATAGTTGTTTTGCCTTCTTGTATATTTTTATGTACACGCTTGAAAGGTTCTGTCAGATACAGTGATAGAAAGGCAATTACTGTGGAAAAGGTAGGCAAATTTAAAATGTTGGTAAAAAATAGTAAATTAATTTCCAAAACTCAATACCATTTTACACTCCCTCCAAATTCTGGTATCGATATATAAAAAAGGTTATATCTTTCTATTTATTTATTTAATTTCCACTAAGTATTAAGCACGTTGTATATTAATTGCCAATTAGCACTTATTTTTGTGTATATCACATGCATTTTATTAATATGATTTTAAAGAGTATATAATTATTTGAATATCAAAATTATCACCTAAGTATGTTTACATGTATATATGCATAAACATATTACTTCCACTCCCATTCTATATATTCTGTTATTGAACTGGTTCTGATATGTACTCTGTATAAATAATTTCACCAACAATGTTTCCCAAAGAATTTTATTGTATATTATATAATTACAGTAAATATAAATATTTTGCTATAGGTAATATGTCACTTCATTGTTTTTTATCAAGAGTCTTATCTTAGTTTCTCATCCAATTCAACAATTATAACATAATATTTGAACAATTATAAAAGCCATTTTGACATTTTGCTTATGAATATGCTTAGTTTTAATTTGTATATAATCTATGTATATTTTTACGTATCTTAGTAAGAAAAAAATGGATGTTTTGGCTTTTGCTATTATTCACGTGAGCTTTTTTTTTTTGCTTTTGCTTTTGTTATTATTTTAAAGCCAATAAGTTATCCTTTTATACAAATGAGAAATTCTGGATTGACGAAACATCTATTTAAAATTTTAAATATTTTAGTAGTAAACTACATATTATATATGTACATGAAATATAAAGAATATTAGTGAAGTGTACGAAATTGAAACCTCTGAGAAGTCAAGACACGTTACCTTCCTCAGAATGACATAAACAATGGCCGCCTTCTCAACAGAATCCATAGAGAACCGAAGATAATGGAGCAGAATCTTTCTGACACTGAAAGAAAAAATAAAACTGGCAATAGAATTATCTTCCCAAATTGAAAGTAAATTAAGACGGACCCAAATAAACAAACCCTTGATGATCTGTCTGTTACTACCTGTTACTGACATTGCAACCGGAAGTTCAAAGGTTAAAGGGAAACGGTTCTAGATGGAAACTAAGAAGAACCGAAATGTGCGAACAGCACTGGGAGGAAGACCAAGATGGCGCCCTCTGCTGGTCGGAGTAGGTAATGTCAGTTGGCTGGCATTTCAGCCCAGGAATCTATGCAGCATCACAACTGTTACATTGTCTTGGTCACAAAGATTCACTAAGCTTGGCCCAAAACTCTGGGCGGAGCCATAAAACCCATCTTTTTAAGAAAAGGGTGTTAAAGAATGTGTGGACATGTTTTTAGACTGCCACAAATAAATATTCAGAAAAATAATTTAAATTGAGTAGTAAAAAGTCTTCAATAAACACAAAGGTAGACACAAAAGGAAGAACAAAAAAAAAAAACAGGGAAAAATAAAAAAAAAAAAAACAATGACAAGGTGGTAAAATTTAAAGCAAACTATATTAATAATAATATTATAAATTTAATATTCTTTTTAAATTAAAAGAAGTAATCATTCCAATTAAAATGAAGAGTTTTTCAGGCTAGATAGAAAGCAAAGCCTCATTATATGCTGTTTGTATGTGAAGTAATTTGAATTGCAAGACACTGTTATCTTGAAAGTAATAGTATAAAAATAATACACCATGTAAAATTAAGCAGAACAAAACTTGAATGGGTACATTTATGCCAAAATAGACTTTAAGGAATAGACTATAACTGGCAATATACAGGGACATCACATTATGATTAACAGATACATTTATCAGGAAGACAATACTCCTAAAAGTTTAAGTGACTACCTGCAGAACTTCAAAGTACATAAAACAAGATCTGATTTTTTTGTAATTTTTATTTCTCTTCTATAATTCTTAATTTGTCTTCTATTTATTTGAGCATATCAGGCATTTTTAATGCATATCTTATAGGTCTTTTACCTGGTTAACTTGTAGTACTATTTCCACTATCTACTTTTTCAATCGAATTTTGGTCACATGCTTTTTCTCCTACTTATCCTAGTGATTTTTAATTGTATGCCAGAAACTAGATATGAAAATTGTAGAGATACTTCAAAAGTAATTTTACTATGGCTAAGCAACTAACAGCCCTATCATTTCCAGACCTATTTAATCTAAACAGAGACTCAAATGGTTCAAAGTTGAGCCTGATAAGGGTTGGTTAATTTCAGGTTTACTGTTGCTCCCAACCATAGCCTTCAGTGTCCCAGCCAAATCCAGCAGAATTTACAGCCTCTTATCCTGCTTTCCACCACACACAGACACTGATTAGTGAATCCTGAAATCTGGTTTTCCTGTGGCCTGGTGAGTTTATTGAAAGTTTTGCCTCTAAGTAAAATACCTGAACCTATAGATCCATCAAGGGGAAAGACAGTTGCAAATGCTCAACTGAAGTCCATGGATCCTCACTTTGTAATTTTTACAGCAAACCATTCCCTTTGTTAATTACTTTTCTTCTCTTTCTCCTCCTTTTCCTTCTCCTTCTCTCTCTCTCTTTCTCTGTCTCTCTCTCTCTCTCTCTCTCTCTCTACCTCTCTCTTTCAACCTCTCTCTCTCCCCCACTTATTCAGATGATATAGATGATCTGGTTTACCTAGCCTGCCTTGATCAGACAAGCTTCTCCAATATATAAATGAGTACATATTATGGATCTTAATGTGCCTCTGACTTTGTTTTTTTGACTCAATATTATGTTTGTGAGATTCATCCATGTTGATCTGTACAGTTCTAGTACATTTATTTTCAAATGATGGACATTTAGGTTGTTTTTATCATATAGATTAGACAGATAAATAGATAGATAGATAGATAGATAGATAGATAGATAGATGATAGATAGATGTGTGTGTGTGTGTGTGTGTGTGTGTGTGTGTGTGAGAGAGAGAGAGAGAGAGAGAGAGAGAGAGAGAGAGATGATAGATAGATAGATGTGGGTAGGTAGATGGATAGATAGATGGATAGATAGACAGATGATTGATAGATTGACTTGGTCAAAGATTGTAATTTGTTTGCTAAAACTTTTTAAAAATCCTTAATACTTATTTTGAGATTTAATATATAATCAGCTGTCTATTATTTATGTTAATATAAGAACATGTACATACCTGTCTCTTAGCCCTTATTTTCTCTAATATATCTCTTTAATAACTTGACTTTTTCCACAATAGGCAAATAATGACTAAATAATGTACCTCTAAGAGATAGACCACATTTGGCACATGTTGGGGAGTGGGGAAACATTTATGGATTCAATGAAAATTTTAAATGGAGGAAAATTAAGCAAATGATGACAAAAAGGATTGAATTTCCAAGAACATTTTCCTCAAAAGAATTTGTTCATCTTCTTAATACCTAATTTGGATTAATTGGCTATAGGAAGCAAAACTATTACAAATTAATACATAATCTCCCCCCAAAATGGTATTTGTATAGGTGTTTGCTTCCAGTAATGGCAGATCAGCCATTTCAGCCCAACCGTCCTGCTCAGAAAAACTAGGAGAGCTGGAAGAGATTAAAGATGCTATTCAAAGGCACGAAAGGCTCAAAGAAGGGACAGGATCTTGGAGAGAGGAGAAACCCAAGTAGTGAGACCAAATTTGGTATCACATTTTTCCTTTTCAGTCCTTTACTAACTCAAGAGATAATTAAAGACCCAAAATGCTAAGCAGAAAGTTGTAGCTGAGAAGCTATGCAGTTGACCAGGCCTTCTAGTAGTCTCACCAGCCCTGGGGACACAAATTGGATCTGACTACACACCAGGAAGGAGAGGCTCTGGAAAACAATCCAGCAGATCATTTGACATCTCTGAGAGAATATGCTCTAAATGTAAATATGAACCAGAAATATAAAACTTAGAAAACCTGAGACCTTGCTTCAAAAGGCCTCAATCCTTCATTGTTATAAGATAAATTGCTCCCATGCTAACTGCCCCTCAGAAGCAAAATAAAATGTTCCCTGGGCTTCAATTATCTCCATAATATTTCATACAGAAAACCTAGTGGTAATCAACAATAACTACACATGCAAAAATGAATGGAAAGAAAAGATTAACATTAGGCCTATATTATATTTTCTTTATTTACTGTGGATGCCTGGAACAGAAAGATCAATGACTTGATTATACCCATATGAATTAGAGTGACAGTGAGATATTACCATACATCAGTTAGAGGGACTACAATTAAAAATACTGATCTTTCCAAGTGTTGGCAAGGATATAGCACTACTGTTATTTCCATTTGCCACTGACAGAGTAAAAAATTATTTAATTTTTTGGAAAAGAACTTATTGACTTTATCTGATTTATGGTGTGATCTATCTCTTCCACTTCTTGGTGTTTATCCATGAGAGTTAAGGCATATGTCCATATACATATTTTAATAAGAATGTCTGTTGCCTGGGCATGAAGCCATGGAGAGTAAGGAATGGTGATTCTGCAAGTCCACATGGAAATTTCGGCAGATAACAGATATGTTCACTATCTTGTTTCATAAATATATACATATGTGCAGTCAATTACATATTAATTATACCTCAATAAATCTTTTTAAATGTGTAGAATGCACCAAAATATGCATCTAAAGAAAATTCATGATATGATTATTCCTCACAAGACTTTAGAAAAAAATACGATAAAGTGAAGGAAATAAAATAGCAAAAGTAAAATCAAAGTTTAATGAATTTTTAAAAGTACAAAGAGAATATCAACAAAACCAACAGAGTTCTTTTTTTTGAAAAGTTTTATAAAATTGATAAACACCTAGTGAGACATATAGAAAAAAGGTACACATAATCCACATTAGAAATATAATGGGGGTCATTCTAGAGACATAGAGATAAAATTATAAGCAGTTGTATCCAATAAATTTGATGAGATGAAATGACAAAATTCCAAGAAAAACACATTTAAAAAAAAAAAAACTTAGGAAATCTGATCTTGCACAACCTCTTCCAGAAAATAAAAATAGTAAAAATCTTCCAAAATGATTTAATTAGACCCATTTGAAATTTACACCAAGTCGACAAGGATTTTATAGGAAAAGAAAATCAAAGGTTTATCTCTTTCATGACCAAATAAAAAAAAGATGCTTAACAAACTTAATCCAAGATGCATCAACTGTAACACACATGAACAATAATGTTTAATGCAAGAATAAATTCATGTCTTGTATCAGTTGGAAATCAAGTAGCATTAACAGAATAAATGAATAAAATCATATGGTTATCTAAAAGTATGCAAAAATGCCACTGGACAAAATTTACCATACTCAATTAAAAAAAAAAAAACCCTTACAAATCTGAAGCAAATATGATTAGTAGTGAAATATTGAAAACTTACCCCCTTGAGATCAGGAACAGACAAATATGCTTGCTGTCACCAGTTTGACTCAACATGTTAGGGATGCCCTTAATCAGGGTCACAATGCAAGAAAAAGATGAAAACAAAAGCATTAGGATTGGAAAGGAAGGAATGA
Organism: Eidolon dupreanum; assembly: GCA_028627145.1. Classification (NCBI taxonomy): domain Eukaryota; kingdom Metazoa; phylum Chordata; class Mammalia; order Chiroptera; family Pteropodidae; genus Eidolon; species Eidolon dupreanum. The sequence goes on from CM053505.1 coordinate 13,903,831, forward strand.
AACTACCATTATTCACAGATTGTATCATTATCTATTTATACTATCTAGAAATAATCTATGTTTAGTGTGTTAGTCAATTTAGCAAGATTACTGAGTGCAAATCTAAGAAAAAAAAAATCAAGCGTAATTCTAGAGGCCACAAACAAGTAATTTAAAAATCACATTACTATAAAATACCACTTACAATGGCATCAAAGAATATCAAACTCCAAGTATAAGTTTAATGAAAGATGTGCAAGCTCTGTACACAGTAAACTGCAGAAAATTGTTCAGAAATACTAATGGAGACATGAACAATTGGAATAGTATAATGCTTTTATGGATTGGAAGATTCAATATTTTTACTCTTTCCACACTGAATCACAGATTCAATATAATCCCAATTAAAATCCCATCATTTTTAATGATGTTAAATTTCTTCCTCAGTATGCTAGTCACATAGGTGCTTTTATTTTGTGAAAATTAATCAAGCTGTAACTTATGACTTGCATACTTTCTTGTATGCTTGCTGTACTTTAATGAAAACTTGAATTTATTAAAGCAAAACATTGCAGTTGTCATTTTTCTTTTTAATAAAATACTATTTTTTCTCTTAACCAAATTAAAACTAATTTAAGAAATTAAAGAAATAATTCAGGATTAGCATATTTAATAGGAGAAACAGATACACAGTTTATGCTTCAGGTAGCAACCAAAGATTAACTAAATTCAAATAAAAAAGAATATTATGATGTATAGTAGAAGAGGAAGGAGAAGAAGAGGAAGACAATGATGGCTACAAAGACAGGAAATTGGAAGGGGAGGAATAAAGAAAATAAGATTTAATACTACTGAGTCAAAAAATATGAAAAAAAGTGTTCAAAGAAACTGATGAACATTAAAAAATAATATGCAGAGGGGGGAAAAAACAAGCTTCCAAATGATTGATTTTAACATATGGGAGAGACTGAGAGAAGGAAAGGGCAAGACATCTATCTCATCCAGATCCACATTACTCATCTAGAAAGCTAGAGATATGGAATTAATTAACACAGAAATCCCTTCTGGCACTTCAAAGTTAGTTATGTGACAGAAAGAGTGTTGGGCCTATGGGTCAGAAATCTGGTTTTCATTTTTTTTGTACTTTCATGCTTGTTCTGTAACCTTAGGCAAGTTACCTAACCTTTCAGAACCTCAGTCACTTCATGTTTAAAACTTTGCTAATATTTGCTTACTCACCAGTCAGCACTGCTATGAGATTCAATTTTGACAACTGGAAGCAGAGTAATCTATAAATGAGTCTTAAACCTGACAAGTTATTATACAAATGTAGTTTTGTTATATTACAGACCATGTAGAGGTTTTCATTATAACTGCTAATGTGCTTTAAATTTGCATTTTCTGTAAAATGATACTTACTATACAAATATTGTGCTGGCTGAAAAATTACTGTTTGGCTATCACCCATGGGAACATAACACTCTAACAATAAGCTTTCTGCTTCTGTAACCCCTGCTTGCACAACCGACCTGTGGGTTGACAATTAGTAAGAAAAATAGACTTGTGTGTTCAAACAGGATGAAGAATGGGGTTTAGGGCTTAAAAACCTTGTACCTCTACATTTCAAGGCTGCTTAATTTGGGGTCTATGTATCCCTGGCAGACCAAGCTGGCTGAATAATGAGTGTGTTTCCTATAACTCACTGATTTCTGGTGGTCCATGTGTCTATCAGAGGCTGGCGGCTACAACAATATCAGTGAAAGACTTCAATTCAGAAATGAGGCGCAATTATTAGATATTTGAATTTCAATTGGAGATTGCATGATCATGGAATATTAAATTATTAATAAGGCTCAAATTTATTCAGGATATAATTTTTATAATTAGACAGAAAATGTCATCAACATGTGAGAGTTTAACATTATTTAGATGAGACTTTTTAAAGAAATGATGTTTAACAATTAAAAACTATAACAGTATATCATTAAAAAAACCCTCTAGTATCATGCATACTGCATAGTCCAGGAAATATCAAATAATAATAAATTCAATGATTCAAAGAAAAATATCATTTATAAAGTTATTTTGATTATTAATATGGTCTGGTGGAAAGACTATTATTAATAAGTAAAAAAATCTTGTTCTATACTCCTTAAGACCAGCATTTTCTTCTTTTGAAAAAGAAAATGATCCTAATCCTATCTACTTCACAGAACTTTATAGAATCCAGTAATAGCATAAAAAAGATGTGAACTATTATTACTGTGAATAGAAAAAAATCTCGGTGTCAGGGAGGAATAACATAATTTCCTTCTTTTCATCATTTTTAAATTAAAAAGACATTAAATAGTAGTAAAGCTTATGAGTTGCTTTTAGATATCTTATCACTGCTTCCTGTAAGTTAGTGAAAGGTTTTATGGCCCAAGAAGGATTTAACATAAGCTTAACTAAATGACGAGGGAATGCTCAATATGAGATTACTTTGGGCAACCTGAGTGGTTTGGCAGAAATTGGGGGCTTGGTGGTTGGAGCTGAACTACATAAAGAAAAAACTGGAAATAAATAAGGAACTAACAATTTAGGAAAAGAAATTTAAAAAAAAAGACAACAACGAATGGGTGATATGTGGTATTTTAAGGTAATCATAGAAAAGCAAATGACAATGTTCCATTAAAAAGAACTATTAAATCCAGTAATCAGTCACTACAGCATCTAATCAAGGAGATGAAAATGAGTGCCTTCAGCAGCTGATTGAGAAAAATGAAAATTAGGAAACAGATTTTGTCAAGACTTGATAAGAAATGCATTTGCTTTCTTGCTTCTTGGTTTTCTTCAAATCACAGCTAGGAACTTTGGCTGACTTCCAAATGCCTGTTGACTTCAAATTATGAACATTCTGTATAAGTTAACAGTTGATACTTTTTTCTAACTTTTTAAAAATACATACTTGTTGAATAGACATTTTAGAAGACAAGCAAATGAGTCTATGTCGTTATTCTTTGAATCATATAGAAATCAGTCAGCCACTAAAGCGATTCAGACAGTAAATCTAAATACATTTTTAAAATAAACATATGGTTTGCCTTATTTCTTTTGTAGAAATGCAATTAATTAGCCTATTGTGATTGAGCTTTTACATATGTTAGCCTGTGATACAGGTTATTCTTTCCAGCCTCATCACCTTAAAATGATGATGATAAAATGACCTAAGAAATATGCTCCCCTTTATCATGTTTAAATTTTCTGTTAAGGCACACAAAACCACCAAATCTTAATTTAAAAGTCTACTAAAATGATTTTTTTCTTTTAGAATTTCCAATTCTGAAAAGTATCTGATGTTTTGTTATATGTTTCAAGAAATTCAATTTGCTTAAAGACAAGGAAAGCATAATTTTTCTACATTTATTTTAATGATACCTAAGATGACAAGGTGACATTTTCTTTATCATGAAATAACCAAAGTTAACATTCTTGTAGCTTCCTATAACATTAACATTGTATAGGTTCAATCATTTGTTTATCAATTTATTTAGTAATGGTACTAGGTTCTGTCCTAAGCACTAGGGATTAAATAGTAAACTAAAAAATACATAGTTCTTTCCCTCATGTAGCCTACCTTCTAGAGGGAGAACATAAACCAAATAAATATATACCAATAAAATGTCAAATATTATCAAGTGCTATGAAGGAAAACAGTGGTTAAACATCACATGCTATTGTAAGTTTAAATGGGATGAGAATTTAAAATTCTCCTTTGACTTTCTTAATGTAGAAGTCATTGAGTAACTTTAATAAAAATGATTTCAGTAGCATAAGACCTAGGAATCCAAGTCTTATAGGAGTGTGTTCTCGAGTAAGTAGAAGCAAGGAAATGAAGAGAACAGCACAAATAACATACTGGAGAACTTTTCTGTTAAGGGGGATAGAGGGGAAGGAACACAGTTGAAAAGGATGCAAGGACAAGAAAGATTTTCCTTTTCTCCATTAGATAAAAAATATCATAGATGTTTTAATAGTAATGATATATATAGAATTCCAAATAATGGTGCATAAAGAGTAAGAGATAATTGCAAAAGTAAAGTTCTTAACTAGACAATAGAAAATAAGTTCTAGTGGTTAAATGAAGGAGTTGGCACTAGATAGAAGGGAGACCTCATTCTTGCAATAGAAAAAAGACAGAGTACATGATTTGAAAAGCAGATAGGTTAGTGTATGTGTATAGTATTGGGTGGTATTATGCTGATAACTTATTTTTTGCTGTGCAACTGAAATAAGATATTCATTGGTTCTTGGCCAGAGAGGATGTTTGACATGAAGAATGATAAGACAGTTCCTGTGGGTTTCCTCAAAAGCAGATTCTGAGACAAAGACTTGGTTGCAGGTAATTTATTTGAGAGTAGATCTCCAGAAGCAAAAGAAAGTGGGAAAAAAAAGAGACAAATATGTGTTGCTATGCTTTGAATCTTATAAAACTCAGTCAGAGTGATCTACACCTTGGTATTCTCTTTGTCATTGGCTTATTTAAGACCGCATAACTTCCCTGAGTTACAGTAATGCTTTTCCTAACTGTCCCCTGTCACCAGTTCTGCCATTTACCAATCATCCATATCATAAAAAAAGGAATCTATCCCTATCTCTTGAAATCCTTCAAAAGAAATCACTTGGTCTGTCGCACAAATCTCTCATGATCTGCCCCCTTTCTAGCTGCATCCTTATCTTCCATCGTGTGACCAAAACACTCTCTTATCTATCTAGCTGTATTATGATGCAGTCATACCCTGCATAAGGACAGTTTGGTCAAGCAGGGACCACACATAAGACAGTGGTCCCATAACATTATAATGGAGCTGAATAATTTGATCACTCAATGACATAGTAGCTGTCACAGTAAAGTCATAAGGAAATGCAAACCATTACTGTTTTGTGCCATCTCAGCCTATCCATAGTCATGATAGAAGCACCTGGGGACACTCACTCAGGCCTGTGAGCTTCCCACAGACAGCCCCCTTTTCTAAACCATTGTTAAGACTGGACTGCTCCTTGGGGTTTTTGTTAAGATTGCAAGACATCCTTCAGCAGTAACCGTTAGGAAACTTTGAAAGAAAAAAAAGTTTGTCTACGGCCATGCCACCCTGAACAAGCCTGAAACTGTCTGATCTCGGAAGCTAAGCAGAGTCAGGCCTGGTTAGTACTTGG
>CM053505.1:13909105-14221287 GCA_028627145.1 Eidolon dupreanum
ATAAGGGATTGTAAGCTGACAAGATCCTTACTATCTGTGAGGTCAACCAAGGGTTGCCTCGCCTAAAAAGAAAAAGAAAGAAAAAAGTTTATTTATTACTTATAAGCCCTGGAGCTTACAAGGCATGTGGGCGAGGCGGGGGGGGGGGGAGGCACATGGTGAAGTGGCAAGCAGAAAGAGAGAGAAAGAGGGAGAACTACCAAGGAGCTGGGGCCCTGGTTTTTATTGGGCTGGAGGGTGTGGGCCTAGGATTTCAAAGGCTGACTCCTTATTAGTGAATTTAAAATGCAGGAGCAGGAATTCAAAGCTCAGGAAGAGAAAAACAAGTAACCCAAATGATCAGTTATCTAAATCAACCAGGGTTCCAAAACAAAGGAGCCTCAGGGTGGATGAGGGGTTGAGGTGGCCCACACAGCATGCTTCCTGTTTTTTTATTTAGCTGTGAGGCTGGCAATGTGTTTATTCCATAGCCTCTTTGTGGATGCTTCTTTGAAATGACTGCCTCAGCAATCAAAGCTTAAGTCAGGCACTTGCATTACAAAAAGAAAAAAAACAGCTGTCAGGGCTTACACTGCAATTCCTCCCATGTTTGTGGTGATGCCAGTATAAACAAACCTACTGTGTGCCAGTGATATAAAAGTATAGCACATGCAATTACAGTGGTAGGTTATATCATTTAAGTTATGTATGGGCACCCTACGATATTTGCACAATGAAATCGCCTAACTACACATTTCTCAGAAACATCCCCACGTTATGCAGCACGTAACTGTATATTAAAGTTCTCTGGCTTTTCACGCCTCTACAAAAAAATGATCCTAATCAGGATTCCCTCAACCGAATTTTCCAGCTGGATAAGTGCTACACATTTTAACCAAAATTGTATCTGTTACTGACACCTTTCTTTACATTCCCAATTTGATTTAATAGCTATATCAGTGGATTGCTAACCCGCTGTTACACATTTTTATCGTAGGATGGTGTATATACATATTATTTGTTAATACTTTTGTATTTTATAAACATTTGTGAAATCTAGTGACAAGTTTTTCTTCTCCGTATCCGCATAGTATAGAGCTTATAGCAAAATTTTGATAATTTTAGTTATTTAAAGAATGAATAATAAAATCCAAATTGTGATCCAAATACTAATAATAGAAAATAGCCAAGACTACAATTTGTAAATCTCTATGTAAACATAAGCCTCCTTATAGGTAAACATAATTTTTTAAAAGAATTAGGTCACAATGGTACTATACCCAGAGCTCATAGAGGGCGAAGACTTTAACCTCAGTCTTTAAAAACTGAAGTTTTTGTATTTCAAGCAAATGATAAGTATCTATTTGTACAGAGCAAAAAGAACTGAGGACTTCTTGGACTTTACAAAATGAATTCCATGGGAGCCATGACAGTAATGTCAACCAGCACATAATGGGGACTCCCTTAAGGTGTGACCAGATCGTCCAAAATCGAAGGCCTTCTGCCCGTTGTAGCCACTGGCTTAGGACTGACATGCAGCTTTCTTTGCTGCCAGTCAACAGAGCTCGCTTGGGAGGTGCTAAGGACTTTCATCCCTTGGTTCTGTCACGTGAGACTCTGTACTTTCACTGTCTGTGTGTTGTGTGTTAACCCGCGTGGGTACCTGATTGGTATATCTGAGAAGGTTCCACTCAATAAACCTGGTACTGTGTAAAGACACAAACGTGTCCAAGGGTGTTACTACAGTAGCTGCTTTCCTTGCTTGTAACAATTGATGTAGTAGGCACTTACAGATCTATTCAGGCCTCCTGCTGACAGGATCAATACTCCTGAGGCAGTAGACTACAGGGGCCAACAACCCTTAATCTCGGTGGCTAGGAAATGTCCTTAATCAAGCAGTGGATCTAATGAAAAAATTAAAAATTGAATTTGTAATACCGTTATCAAAGTTATCGAATCCACACACTCAACTAAAGTATTGAGATATTCCTTAGTCAAAAAAGTAAGTAATAAAATTAGCATTAAACCTTTTGGGAGAATTAACAGTGAAGTACTTTATCAGAGATTATATAACAGCAAAACTGATACTTGAATAGGCAAAGAGACCAGAATTTGAACTGAGACAAAATTTAACAACATATAATTGGCTACAGTGGGGTGAAAAAAACAAAGGTCTGTTGGTTGTATAAAATAGCAGCAAAGCTAGCATAAAAAACGTTCAATTTATTTAAGATGCTAAAAAAGAAGCCACAGGCAAATTTACAAGTAGAAGATCCTTGCCACCCTGTGAAAGAAATTGTAAGGCAGAAGGTACCTACCAAGACAATAGAAGGCATGAAAATAGATCAAAAAAATCCTAGGAATGTTAATCCCTTATTGACCAAGGCTGAGAAAAAGGAAATACTAGCAATACTGCTGAGAACCATTTATCAAATAGATGAGGATAGAAACAGACACAAAAATTTAGCAAAAAGAGTGCCAGCCTCTGCAAAAGGAAAAGGGCCCATAGATCCTAAGATCTGGCCTCAGGACCTCCATCCAGAGGACCCAGTAGACAGTGATAATCCTTAGGAGGAGGGGAATTTATTATGCTAGACCATCTATACTCAGAAAACAGTAGTCGATTATAACCGTGGACAAGGGCATAAGCAAGTAATAGAACAGAATATACTAGGGCAGAATTACAGAAAATAAAGACAGGCTTCCGTCAGAAAAAAAAGACAGATATAGAATGGCTCCTACAAATATGAGATTTAGGAGCAAATATTATGCAATTAACAAGAGCCGAGATGAATCAAATTAGTAGTTTAACTGAAAACTCATTATTAAATGAAAGCATAATGCTAATGACACAGGCAGCTCCAAAAAGAATAGAAACATTATGGGATTGGATATCAAAGAGCCTGGAGAAGAGTACATCCATATAGAGATCCCACAAAATCTGGAGACACTTTAAAATGGAATAACTTAGAGCAGACACAAAAAATAATTAGAAAATTAGCTATATTGGCCTTGGTCTGACCAGTGAGGATGATACACCACCCCATTTCAGGTGCCAGCTACTAATGAGTTTAAGAGAGTGATACTGATCGCTGATAATCTTTAACTGCCATATTCAAGTGCACTAGCAGCAGCGCAGATGATGCAGGACATGTTACAAGTAATCAGACTAAATGCAGAATTACAAGGCACTAATAAAGTAACACTTAATGCTAAGAAATTATTCACATTCAGTGTATAGAGAAAGAGATGTAACAACCAAAACTCAAAAAATTATAATCCAGGGCTAAGATTTAGATTTAAACCATTTAGACTGTTCAATTCAGAATTTAAAACTAGATTCATAAACAGTCCAAACGTTAGCCCTCAGTACAATCAGAGACAACAGAACAAGGGCCACCAAGAAATATAGGTGGACTAATGAGGCAAAATCATTTTAATACAAATTTCAGACTAGACAGCAACAAAAACTATAAACTTTACTAGAAAATGTTTTCAAAAAAACTAGTACAGACTCAGATTACCTTAATTAGGCTGCCAGGAGATAAGACCATTTATACAACTGACAGCACAATTTAAACATGTCAAATTAAACTATACCTTTTCATTAGATACATGCAGGACCACAAATATCAATAATCCAATATTATGCTAAAACAGGTAAAGGAACATCAATAACAAGATTAAGAAATTATGTATCACATGCATCACCAGTCTTTAATAAAATACTATTGTATGATAGAGAACCAATAGTACATAAATTTTATGCAAATTCAAATTTAGAAAATATAATTGGAATGGATCTTATACAAAATTATATAATCTATAGTGATCACTGAAAAATATTAAAAATAACAAAATATGCAATCTAGCACAAGTAAAGATTGAGCTTATAGAATTGCCATAACCTGAGAAATGGACATATACTAAACAATACCCTCTAAAGTGTTTACATGCTGAAATTACTAAGAAAATATAAGAACTATTGAAGGAAGATATAGAAATAACTAGATCAACTTTATATAATATCCCAGTATGGCCAGTATTAAAACCTAATGGCTCATACAGATTAACAGTAGATTTTAGAAACCTAAATAAGGAAACACTACAACCACCAAGTGCTCTTTCAGATGTTAAAGAGATAACTAACAAAATAACACAAGCAGACATGACATACTATGTAACCATAGATATGTCAGACATGTTCCTTGCAATATCAATACACTCAATTCAAGAGAATATACTACTTTTTCATGGAAAGGAAGACAATATAGGTTTAAAAGACTTCCACAGGGATACTTAAATAGTCCAGTAATAGCACATTTGATACTAGCTACACTCATAGATACTACACAATACAAAAGCCTCATAATATCACACTTAGATGACATAATTATGGCAAACAATGATAAGGATATATTACAAGTAGAAAAGGATAAGCTAATCCAAGATTTAAGGGATAAGGGGATGGACAATTAATATGGACAAAACAATTGTAACCTCTATGAAGCAAGGTTTTTAGGCATTTCATGGTCATCTAATTAGGTTGTTCATTCACAAAATCTCCACCATTATACTAGATAAGATTAAATAATTAGTGGCATCTAAAAATAAATTAAAGACACAAAGACTAATCAAACTTTTTGGATAATGGAGATAGTGTATATCATTCTCAACAGTCATTTAAAAATCTATATACTTAGAGACTATGAAGGCAGAAGATTTTGTATGGAGAGAAAAGCAAGAGAAGGCATTACAGTTAGTTAAAGAATACATTCAGACATTCAGCACATTACATTACCCTACTAAAGAATATAAATTAAGATTAGATATATTATGTACACAAGATTATGGCACATGGAAAAAAGATACTAAGGATCTAACATTTATGTCAGTAGGATTCTAGGCCACCAAATTTTCATACTCTAACAAGTATTCTTTTTTTAAGTATATATGACTCACTTATAAAGCTTTAAGACATACAGAACCAATAACAGGAGATTCACTCATTATCATCAGATGTCGTTTACCAGTCCTACGATGGGTAAGATGACGCCAGAAAAATTGGCAGGTATAGAAATTGATCCTAGACTCCTGGCATGGAAATGGTATGTCCAGGGCAGAAATGTCAAGCACCAAGGTCAAACCAGGAGCCCTCATTGAGGAGCTAGAGAAGGTAGAGATAGGGCATCCTCCAGAGGTGAGAGAGAACATCCATACCCATAACATTGGGAAATGGGGCCCCTATTGGTCCAAGGATCTCACCAATGCCTGGTTTACAGATGGACTGGCCTCCATGATCTCTGGTAGCACAGAATGGACAGCTGTAACCCTAAGACCCAAGGCCCATGTGACTCTGAGGGAGAAGGCTAAGTCCAAATCAACACAGCATGCTGAACTGATTGGCGTGAAGTTAGCATAAAGACAGTCACTAAAGGAAAAACAGAAACATATATATGTTTACAAACTCTTGGGCAGTAGCAAATGGTATAGCCCTGTGGTCTGGAAAATGGAAGAATACAAGTTGGAAGATTAATGGAAAGGAGGTATGGTCTGCAGAATATTAGAAAGAATTAGATGAAGCCAGTAAAAAGATAAGAATTTCAGTGACATGTATTAACACATAGGAAAGATAATAGTAAGGCAACTCAGTATAATAATGTGGTAGATGTATTAATAAGGAATATCAAACCTGTTAGACTAAGATTAGAAAGATCAACATAAGGAAGGAAATTGGGAAATGCCTATAGTACCACCTATTAAATTAAAAAAGGAAAATTACAAATGGAAGATAGATAAAGGATTACACCACATATGGACAAGAGAAGATGTTTTAAACATACATAAAACAATAGGACAAATAGAAAAACATTCATTATACAAATGGGCTACAGAGAGGAACATAAAGACAACATGGCATGAGATTTAAGGGGCAATTGATTATTGTCCCACATTAAGACACATTTAGATAAATATGAATTGAGACTCCTCACAACAACATAAAAACCTAATATATTCAATTTTATGCTACAAATAGGTTTTATTGGACCCTTAAACAATAAACATCCACAGAAATATGCATGTACAATAGTGGACATTTATTCAGAAATAAGCATAGCTACAGCTGCAGGAAACCTAACAGCACACACAGCCTGTAGAGCATTGGATAATTGGTTAGAACATTCTGGAGCACCTAAAATAATAGAGTCAGATCAGGGAATGCACTTTACAGCTAGATATACACAGGATTATGCTAAAGAAAAGGATATTTAGTGAGATTTTCATTTGACACACAGCCCTACAGCTGCTGGATATATTGAAAGATTTAATGGATTATTGAAAAGACATTTAGAATCAATAGAAAAGATTGGAAATTTTCTACAAGAATTAGATATAGCATGTTTTGAGCTAAATCAAAGAATCCAATTACACAAAGCTGCACCTCATGATAAAATTACACCCCAAAATATAAAAATAGAAAGGTATCATTCACTGCCTACAAGAAATCAAATACCTTACAAAGTATTTATTAAAAATAGGGACAATTCTATTGTTTCCCAACAGGAAAAATTCTTTCTCGCAGAGGTGGTAATACTTACTGGACCACAGGAGATAAAGGAAAATTGGAGCTACATAAAGCCACAAATACCTTACCGAGATAAAAGATTTATAAAAACAGTCTTGAGCATTTATAGCTTGGCAGCACTAGTAGCTTTGGGATTCATACACATATTGGCATGTATACCCCACCACAACAGGACATACATTTGATTATCATTGCATTGTTGTAGCACACATATTCACAGGATTTCTTGCCATTCTGATCCCATACATTTGTGTCAGGCACATTGTATATGAAGCTAGAATTAGAGCAGGGCTCAAATTACCATGATGATGCCAATCACTTTGACTGAGTTGCTTTGCTCTATTTTGCTTAATATCCTCTTTGCCATTCTTATCTCAACTGGAACATCTTACTGCTTATTCTGTGAGGGAAGAAAGTGTGGTACCAATAATACCACCCCTCATGCTTGCTATTTGCTAACTAACTACACTGTTTGTATCATTTCTACTATATTTTCCAAACAGACCCCAGTCTCCCGATAGCAACCTGGATTTATAAGAGGAAGGCTGAAACTACTCATTCAACACCAGATTTGTCTTGCCACAAGGAGAACTGGAGGGATATTGACAAGAAGGAATCTAAACACAACTCTTGAAGAGACAGAAGCCCCATCAGATGAGAAGACAACGAACCAGCAGGAAGAATTATCTTCAGACACTCATTAACCAGAGTGCTAATGGATAAACCAGAAGTTCCACCTTGCATCGTAGTAACTTTGCCTCCCATTGGGATCATCAGACCTAGACTTTGGAAAGAACTCATTCCTACACCTGAACCTTGGGACTCTGATTCTTCTAACAGTGAGTCTTCCCTGGCTGCATTGAGCAGCTACACACCAGACACCATTTGGAGCAGACAATACTCCTACTATACTCAGAATTCGGAAAGTACTTTGGGAACTTTGACAATTTGCCTGGGGACACTAACTATAGTCTACAATCACATTGGTATAATAACCCAACTGTAGAATCCTCAGATGAGGAATTAGACTTCCCACCCATAGAAGATCAACCCTGGTATATAAGACCAGTCTTAGTCACACAGGGAGAAGCTGGGAGTTATAATGGAGGGATACTATGCAAAATAGCAATAGCGTTAGATACCATTCAGGAACTAGCTGAACATGGCACACCTAGAGATGTAATAATACTAGGACATGTATTGAACTATTATTTTTACTGCCTGACAAATGAAACCACTAGAGAGTCACAGGATTACTGAACCACTGAACCTTAAAAATGTACAACCCCCACATCATTTTGCACACCACTATTACAAGATCTTCTTGGTTCTTACACTTCTGATTTGGAGGAATGCTTGGACACACAGTGCTAATACTATTATAACTACTACAAAAGCTCACATAACATTAGGAATATGCACAACAAAGAAATGGACAGAACCAGAAATCCCTAATGTAACTATTACGCACTACAATTATACTCAGGAATGGATTTTTATACTTATTTATCAGCTTGTAGAGACTATCACTCTATATGAACAACTATTACCTACTTGCTTTAATGAACTTACTTATAGACAGCTTATGGCATCACGTAGACCTTTTTGCAGATATGCTACTAGACACTCTACCTGCTAACAAACTCATTGTGCTCACATACAGCATGCACATTTATGACATGCTAAATACACCAATTTCTCATTGCCAGATTACAACACGGACACGATAAAATGCACCAAACATTTACATGTATATGTAATCCTAAATTCACTAACATATCTAACCAATAGTTAGCATTTATAATTAATTCAGAACTATTAGTTGAAGGCCTTTTGGAAAAACATATAGAGCTTAATATTTAAAAAATAGAAAAAATATCAGGACCCTAATATTTACACCTCAGATACAACCTTATGTGACTGCTGCAAATCTACCATGTATGGAGTTGCTGACAGCATCCTATATACTTCATTGACCAAACTAACATACCTATTCTGGTATCAACCAGTATTAAACATAGAGGATCAGGATTATGAGGAAGTTAATGGAGAAGGAGATGAGGAAGAAGATGAAGCTATCACATTCACTATAGCCACAGATAACACAACAACACCCACTATAGCAAATACACCTATATCATGGTATTAGGCACCATAATTTTGATTTGCACCACCAAAAGGTAAGATACCTATGTTTTATGAGTACCCAGAAAAATATAATGTAACTATAGCAGACAAGAGAATAACATATAAATATAGACTAACAGGCTTCCTAATTTCCCAACATTTGGAAATTTTTGCCTAGGAATATGCACAGTTCATGATAAAATAATATACTCAAAACTAGAAGAGTATTTAACACCAGAACAATACTTTCATAAGAAACCAGAGAAACTAGCACCAAGAGAGCTGAATTGGCAACAGAAAATACCACCACTAATATTAACAGACACTTATGCACTTATAGGACTGTTACCAAAACAGGAAAAGACAATGAGCAGAACAGATTGGACATAAAAACACTGTTCTCAGTACAGATATACATGCATGCTGGAATCACAGAAAGTGTAACACAAGAAATGATAGGAAAAATATTGCAGGAAGCTCAAACAAATGCAAAACAATGAACAATAATTAGTATATCAAGGTAGAACCCATATTAACTTGTTTTAACATAAGTTTAGAACAATTACATTGGACAGACATAACAGCAGAGGGAGAACGTACATATTACACCAGAAGACTAGATCTCGCCTCCACATATAATTTACACATTAATAATATACTGAGATGGACTAATACAAAAAACACCTCAGTAACTGAAGGCCTAGATATACAACCATGTGAAGCAGCTAGGTCCATGCAAAGCTACATTTATACTATGGTATAATGATACTCATTTTAATGTAAGTGCATTCAGTAATATACTAAGAGTACACAGATTTTGGAATACATCAGTAATAGAGAAAGGACTACACATAATAAAAGATTGGACAAATCTACTCAGGAAATACATTATCATAGACAAAAATGCTATTTGGTGGAACATCACAAGAATAGCAAGGTATCAGGAAGCACAAAGGATGAAAAGACCTTTCATGATATCATTCATAACATATAATGTGACCACATATAAAATACCTAAAAATCAAAACATCTCAGATTGATGATCAAATGCACCATGAGTAAAATATCCATGGAAAATAGTCACAGAACCATGAGCGAAAAATAGAATACTTAATTTTAACACTCATTATGGATTCACAATCACATGCTTATATCCATTCAGATTATACACAGAATTTATAGCATCATCACCCAGAGTACTAAGACCATACATATCAAAAGGAGAAAAATCTCAAATATTTTTACTCCAACCACATAACAAAACTTACAATGCAACATACCTAAAGGAATATATAGAGTCAGAATTATATAGAAAAAAAACCCTTCATGTTGGCAGTATGCCAACATAGATTTGTTGATTATATACAATACACCTACCCAGGCATACCTAAAGAAAACACCATACAGAGAAAAGGAATAAGATGGTGGAGGACACCAGGAGCAAGTTTGAACCCAGAATATTTGATAGCAATAGATAAATCAGGGATTTGGATTATACTATTTTGTTACGATAATGCCTAGAGGAGATCGATGGACATTAACTACATGGTCAGTGCAACAGCCAATATATCATAATGGGAATAGACACTAGGTTACCAATATTCACAGTAAAAAAGGTATCTTGGGAAGAATGCCAAATTAAGGACAGTTCACCAGGACTCTGTATAATTCAGAGAGGATGCTTTAATGCCACAATATGCCTGAAGACAGTACATTGGAAACCACAGTGGACACATGGAATAACTAAGCCAGCACAAAAACTTTTAACACCTAATGTATTTGAATGCATACTAACCAATCCTGTGGGGATCATATACCAACCCATACCTAGAAAGGTACAGATTTCATTTCACAAGGAACAATTTGAAGTAACTAAAGTGATACCCCAAAGTAAAGATTTAAAAGCTTTAAACCTCTAATATTACCTGATCTACCACCTCTAGATAAAATAGCATTAAGAAAACCACTACAAGTACTAGCAGGACTAGGAATAATTACTAACTTCTTTATTGCTGGTATACAAGAAACAGAAATACAAGAGATCAAGACTAAATGATTTGACTTTGAACATACAGTTAATACTGCACATAAGGGAATACTAAAAGTACAAGGAGAAATATCACAAGCATTAACACAAGTACACCAAATTTTAACACATATATCAGACATGGAAGAATACAGCAAGGAATTCAAATATAACATAAATCATAATGGTAGACATACTCAAGACACTTACTTGCATTATGAGATACAATTGTACAACAACTAAAACGATCATGAAGAGAAACAGAAATATTACAGTTAAAGGCTTGGGATGACATTAGGAACCTGATTACATTTTGGAAAAGGACAATCTGACTCATGGGACACAGCCATAGTACAATTTAACTCCACTAAACAATCAATTTGAGAAGGTAATGGAGAATGTGGAAGTAATCTCATTGAATTAATAGGACGACCCCTCTTAGTCTATCACACTGCGGCAATACCACAAGTAATTGAAAATCAAATAATATACCCCATAAAAAAACCACTATATATAGATGGGTACTATTTAAAAAAAGAAATGGTATTCTAATGCTCAGATCACATATTTTACACTTATACCACTCTAACTCCTACTTTAGCCAAAATTCCCCACAAGATATTTGCCCTACCTTAAATATACTTGAACTTAGGAGACTATCAAGGAATATTGTGCTCTAAGGATATTCCTATCTTTTATTATAACCATACTTGTAGATATAATAATGGACTTTCTTTACAGAATGAGTGTATTAAACTGACAAATGTTATAAATATTATACTACTTATAAAACAAATATATCTAGATTGACCACATACATACTACAGATAACCTATAGGGATTTCCCACAGTCATATCATACTAATATTAAAGAAACACCTTGGATTGATACAGAAACAGTAGATAAACACATTCAAGATAATTTACTGTCATTGGATTCCTTTCACAAACTCACTAAAAAGGAAATCGCTGCTTTAGGAACCCAAACTAAGAATGTACATAAAACAGTGGCAATATTAAATATCAATATTATATCAACTAAAGATACATCTGAACTCAACCAACCTTGTTCTTTTTGACAAGTAATTAAAAGAAACTTTATACCTACTGTTTGCAAAGGATTATGGTCAGATTGGAACCTTATTGACCGGATTAAGTCAGGACATATATATATATATATGTATTATATATATAATATTTTCTCAACTATTTGGAACCATCTTTAAAGTATTGCATTAGTTATATTTACTATTGGATATACTTACTATTAGTTATACTCAATACTAGATACTTGATTGTGAAACATTGTTTGATGGCTTGTCTGTATAATAAGTACCGCCAGGCTTGCATGGCTAGATCAAAATACAATGTAAAAATGTAATTAGATTTTAGTATCATATTATACTGATAATGATAATCAGTATTATATTTTAGTATTGTATTCACATGATTTTAGGGTATAAGCGATTCCTCCTCACCATCTGTGATATGGCATCAAGGAATTAGGGGACAGAATGTACAGACAATAAAGAATTGAGGACATTGTGAACTTTACAAAATGGATTCCATGGGAGCCATGACAGTAATGTCAACTAGTGCATAATGGGGATGCCATTGGGGTGTGACCAGAATGCCCCAAACCTCAGAAACGTCAGCCAGGACTGTTCTGGATAAGCCCGCAATTGCAGGGGCCGATAAGCATAAGCATCCCACCTTGTAAGGTCCATATAAGCTGAATACCTGAGATAGATGATGCTCAAGCCTGACTCCAGAGCATCGCAGACAAGTGCTCTGAGAGCCTGAAGGCTCGGCATTCTGCCCACAGTATCCGGTGGCTTGGGATCGATACTCAGCTCTTCACACCGCCAGTCAACAGAGCTCGCTTGGGAGGCGCTAAGGACTTTCATCCCTTGGTTCTGTTATGTGACAGTCTGTACCTTCCCTCTACGTGTTGTTTGTTAACCTGCATGGGTACCTGATTGGTGTATAGAAGGTTCCACTCAATAAACTTGGCACTGTGGAAAGACACAAATGTGTCAAATGATGTTATTTTACTAGCCACTTTCCTTGCTCACAACAATATTGAATAAATTGATCAACGAATGAATGAACTCTCATTGTTTGTCATGTTGTTGACCAATGTTATTGACCAAGTTATTAAGGAATATCTTTAAATGTACATTCTTTGACATGGACCAGAGATTTTGAAACTGGAATAGGGCCTTCCTTTTCCAACTGGTTCTGTGAATATGAATTTTCTGCGAATACAAATTGTCAGCCTATTAGAACAGGCTTAATCCATACCAGTATACAGGATCATTTATGGAAGTTATAACAAGGAAAAGCAGTGCAGTGTAGGATGTTTCTTTGTGTTCAATGGTGTATCATCAGAAACTTCTAGCTTGTTACTTCGAAATATCCTTTTGGTAAATAGTGGAAACTTCCTGATCAGTGTTTAAAATAAGAAAGAAAAAAAGATAAAATTAGATGTCATCATTGTTGAACATTTTTGGGGTTAAAATAAAAGACAGGTGACCTCAATGGAGAAGAGAGGTCACAAATTCACTTTCTTCTTAAGAACTGCTCTAAGGGAGGAGAGGAGAGTCATAGGGTGATACATGTCTTGAAGCTTTCCTTGGATCATTGAAATGGTACAATGGTTAAGGCAGGGCTGGAAACTAAAGCTGGTAATATCTGATTGTCATGTAAAATTAACTTAATTAAAAAAGAAAACAACCCTTTGGACTGGATCTTGTATCTTAGAAATCTGAACCTTTCATTCACTGACTTATAAGTAGTACATACTTAATACGTTAGAGATCTGAATGGAAAAAGGGATATTCCTTGATTATTGATCAAAAATTCCCCCAAAATATTTTGAATTAAAATAACCTTTTAAAGTTATTTCCACAATTATGATGATGCATTATGCTCAGATCAAAAAATTAAGAGAAAATAATTTAATTTTTGTTTAATCCTATTTGTCACAAGAATGACAACTTGACATTGTAGAACACAACAACAACAAAAAATATTCCATTTAAATATACACCACTACCAAAGAAAAAAATCATATCAGATCAATTTTCACATACTGAGACAATAGAACCATACATGGCTCTACATTGCAAGGAAAAAATTATCATTGCTTCATGTTGAGAGAAGATGATGTGAGAATTCTCTCTGATTGTTAGCAGAATCATCTTTAGCTACAATAAACAGGTAAGCAAAGGCCTGGAAAATGCCTTTTATTAAAGTTGTTGTGGTCTTCTGAAAAGGTTTTGACTGTTGTATGTACTGTTTGTTTTAAAAATATTTTTAAATCATATGAAGTGCTAACACCACAATATAATAGTTTCTATAGAAACACTGTACATATTATTGACTAGATAAAGGCATTATGTAATTTGTGTCTTGCATAAATTATCAATATACAAACCACTATTGCAGCGGAAATCTATTCTGGTTGAGAAAGGTTTTAGCTTTCAGCATGAAAAAAGAATAGCAAACCCTGTTTATGCACTGACTAATAAAAGGCACTATGTTATCTATCTTGTTCAGCTATACTATCTTACACTCCATTGCCTTGATGAATCTACCTAATTTTTATCATCTGAAAAATACTTGGTCACATTTTAATCTTTTTCATTTAATGTTACCACATATAATTAAGAGAGGAGCATACTCTTAAACAGAAAAAGGGGGGAGGAGGGTAGCTAAATCTATTTGCTTTTACATTGCTTCAGATTTAGTTAAGATATCTGCTATAAATAAGAAACAATACAAACACATTTTATAAACCTCTGGAACATCTGTACTCCAGGATCTCTTTTAAATTGTCTCCCAAGGTTTCTTAATAATCTCTAGAGAACTAAAAAGACCAAAAATCTCTGAAAATATGAATTATAATTTTTATTGAAAGACTTTAGCCATATGTTCTGATATAAAAGTACAGTCATGCATTTTACTAAAAAAAAAAAAAGAATATGGCCAAAGGGGCAAAAAATTTTTAGTTGTTTAATCTTGAGATTTTAACATGATTAATATACCTATCTACACATGTATGTGTATATTTATATCTATGTATCTTTTGTATCATTTAATAGCCCATTATTTTAAATATCAATACAAATGCAAGATTATATTTTCTATTATATTAGCAAATAACACATGGTAAGCTATGGCAACCCCTCACTAGGAGATAAACACTGTTCATCATACAGACAGTATATTAATATAAAAATAAATAAAATGTAATTTTCTGTACTTTTCATAACTTCAATCTTTCATCTTTATATGATTAAAAATTTTATAAACACTTGAATGCACCATGAATTCTCTTTCTTCTTATTGTTCAAATATGTGATTTTTCTCTGCCTTGAATGCTATTCTACTCATTTTTCAGATTCAGTTTCCTCTGAAAAGACTTCCTCATCTCTCCAGATCAAATTGAGTGTCTTGTTAGGTACTCTTGAAACATCTGTACTTCTCTGCCAAAACGTTTATCAAACGTTGATATTTTTAATTGTTTCTCTTCTGCCAGTAAACTTTTTCTCTGTTAAGGGAGCAATTGAGTTTATCTTATCGTTGTAATCTCTGACCTCACAAGAATACCTGGCACATAACGTATTTTAAATAAAATGTTTTTGATTGAAAGAGTACTACAATCAATATCTAGAACATAGTACTTACTCAAGAAATATTTGTTTAAATATGCATTATTATCTTTAGAAGACTCTCACCTCCTGCTATAACCATAATTTCACAAATCAGAAGCTTTATTTAAATTCCTAGAACTCTTCATTCACAAGTCATCAATATGGGTCAAACATGGAAGAAGTTGCATGGAATTGGATTTTATAATGGAAGAATTATCATAGATATAAGAATGATACTAACCAAGGCCCATTTTTTTTTAAAGGAAGTGTATATATGCATCCTGAAAAAATAGCAGTGAAATTCTCACACAGCAAGATGGTATAAGATATCGTTACTTGGGCTCATAAAAAGATTTTGAGGATTGTTTTCCTAAGCAGTTTGCAGGATCAGGTTCAGTGACATGATAGGTTATTTTTACCTAGAGTTATTCTAGTTTATGAATTGTGCTTTTGGATATATTCCAGAACTAAGATCCATAAGTGAACTTGTAATAAGATTGAAGTCTCACTTGAATTGCCAGAAGCTGACCCATTGCCAAACCACTTTTCAGCCTGGAATGAATGCTTAGTCAAGCAACCTTCTAGCTTTAATACATTATACCTTCTGCAAATTATACTTTAGGTGATATAGTTCATTCTTCAAAATCCTTATGAACTTTTCAGTCTGAGGTTATGGTATGTGTTCTTACATGGTTTTAAATGTCAGATTGTTGAAGTTTACATTTTATATCTCTTTTATAGCAAATTAGGAAAAGTGTAAAAGGATTAATATTTTTAAAGGATATATTAATATGAAAACAGGATACTAATTCTTAACTGTTTATAACATTTTAATTTTAAATATTAAGGTATACATATTTATGGATGTATATTTGGCATCTGTGAATTATTTTACTTATCCTACATGTGAAAAATAATTTTTATCAATTACCACTTGTATAATCAATGACATAATCATAGTATTTTACTTTGTGCCATTGGTTCACACAATGGATATTTATTAAGTGCCTACTATGTTACAGTAACTTCTTAATAGCAGCATTTCTGGATTTCAATCTTAAATTTACTTTCTCACTCTTCAACTTCAATTAATTATATCTGATCAATGAGTCTAGCAATAAAATGAATTCTTAATTGTAAAATAAGCACGTTATGATTCTTAATTTGAGTCTTTGTCACTCTGGGCATATTCAATATAGTTCAAACATAAAATTCAAAAGCTTGTAAAGTCATCAGCTATATAATGATACAGTTAAATAAAGACAAGTAAAATACAGAGTAATTAGAAATGTACTGCACAGTTTGATTCTATGGATAAAATCCTTAATTAATCTATATCATAATCTAGAACTAAGAATAAAGGAAAACTCTGGCCTAACACAAAATGTATCAAAACTATTATTTCAAAATAAGTTACAATTGAACCATAATCCTGAAGAACAGGTGTCCATATTAATACACTAACAAAAATAAAACTGATTAATTAAATCACAAATGACTGAATTTGTGATAGATTCAATATCACTTAAGTCCTTAGACAGAGAATTGCTTTACACTGTCTATTGTAGACATCCACTGAAATAGCATGCTTTCCTAATTTTACATTTCATATACTAGCGTAACTCTGTTCAGAGGCTTCTAAAAGAATTATATTCTTTTGATTATGACATGATTCCAAAATAAAACCATTTCCCCAAGCTAATTAATCATGTATACTTTAAAAATATTTGTATATTATTTTCATGGTCTAATTTTAATAGAAATAGAATTAGTTTTTTATTTCTTATTAATTAATTTGTTTGTTTGTTTGTTTTCATCCATGGAAGGCTACACAACCTGAAACTCCAGAACACTATGTGGGACCTGACACATCAAATAACACTGTAATAAACCATCCTCTATCCCCTCACCCAAACCCCACCCCTGGTGTTCGTTGACTAGATTAAATTCAACTTTTTGTATTATATAAAAAGTTTCCTTATTGAAGGTACAGCATAAACTTTATTTTCATTAACAATAACTATTCATCATTATAAGGATTTCATTGCCAGAACCTGTGGGATTAATAATAGCAGGTACTTGAAGAGCCTACTATTTTTATCATTGGTTATATAGTACAGTACCAATGCCTTTCATGTTAGTCCCTTATTAGCTATAACTATTTCCTTAGATAACTGTGATAATAATTTTTATGTTGATTATTAAATTTTACTCCTTAAACTGCAATGGCTTCAAAACAGGACGAAGCAATTAATTCTACCAGATCTTTCAGTAGGAATCCTGGTAATACATTTCTTAATTATTAGGTTATTTTATCTTATTTTTGTTTATATACAGGAAGAATATCCAAAGCAAAAATGACTTAGGAAATTGTTTCAATTATTAGTAGGCTTAATATTTTGTTGGCTGAATTTGAATAGAGAATGGAAAATTAATCAAAGTTAATAATTCAATATATTTATATTGCCCAGTCATTCCAGAATGGGTGTATAATCTTTAGGGCTGTAGAACAAGAACCTTCAATAGCAAATTCAAGTTAAAAAAATACATCAGGCTGGAGAGAATAAGGGATAAGAAAGAGCACAAACAGAATTTCACATTTTCTTATTTCTTTAGAGTGTCCCAAATTTATCTCTCCATGGGCTGTTGCAAGGTAATGGAGAATATTTCCAAAGCCATGCTATAGAACAGGCTGTCACTGCAGGATTATTTCAAGAAAACTGGAGTAAAAATCAGTTCCTTTTAGCTGAGCTGGGAGAATGAGAAGAGAGAATGCCCTCTGCTTATAGGAAAGCATTATTTCTCACAATAGTGGAGATTGTTCCAACTATTTCTGTTTCTTGGAATGGTTTGTGTAAATTAGTTTTATTATTTTTCCTCAACTATTTGTTATAATTCTTTAATGAAGCCAACTGGGATTAAGTTTTCTTGGAAAAATAATTTTGATAATTTATTTAATTTATTTAATAGTTACATAATTATTCAACCAGTTTTTTTTTGTGATTTGCCAATTTCACCTAAATTTCCCATTTAATAGCATGGAGTTTTGTCTCTCCAAAATTAATATGTTGAAACCTAGTCCTCAATGTAATGGTATTAGGAGATATGGCCTTTGAAGGATAATTAAGTCATGAGGATGGAGACCTTATGAATA
The DNA here is from genome assembly GCA_028627145.1 of Eidolon dupreanum. Taxonomy (NCBI): domain Eukaryota; kingdom Metazoa; phylum Chordata; class Mammalia; order Chiroptera; family Pteropodidae; genus Eidolon; species Eidolon dupreanum. Next base: position 13,927,636 of record CM053505.1, read on the forward strand.
GGATTAGTGCCCTTATAAGAAGAGGCCAGAAGGCTCCCTGCCTCCTTCTACCATGTGAGGACACAGAGAAAAGATAGCCATCTATGAACCAGGAAGCAGAAGCAAGTTCTCACCGGGCATTGAATATCCCAGAGACTTGATCTTGGACTTCCCAATCTCTAGAACTGTGAGATGTAAGTTTCTGTTGTTTATAAGCCATCCAGTCTATGATGTTCTGCTAAAGCAGTTGAAATGGGCTAAGATATATATGTTCATAGTATCATTTCATTGTCTCTCTTAATGTCTGCTGGATTTGTAAAAATGCTCTCATCTTTATGGCTTATAGTTATTCTATTTTATTTCTTCATTTTTCTGATTAGCTTTCTCAGTTAATTGATTTTGGTTTAATAGATTATCTCCCATTGCATATTATTATTTTTTAATTCTGTTTTTAGGTTTAGTGTTCTTGGCAATGTTCTATTTTCATTATAATTTTATTATCATCTTTATTATCAGTATAATTCATCATCATTGAAATGCTATCTAATATTCATTGTAATTTTGTTTTCGACCCATGGGTAGTTTTTAATTGAATTTATTTCAACCGTGGTGGGAATTACTTATCTTTCTATATTGATTTCTAATACAGCTATATACTGATAAAAGAACCTCTGTATGTTTTCATTTCCTTGGGATTCTGTGAGATTCACTTCATGATCCAGTATATGGCCACCTTTTATAAGTTTTCAATGCATTCTTGAAAAGATTGTGTATTCTGCAATTTCTCTTTAAATCAATAAGTAAATGGAAGGACATTTCATTTTTAAAATGGACAAAAGATTTGAAAAAGTACTTCACAAAAGAAGAGAACCCAAAAGCCAATAAGTGCATAAAGTTTCCAAATCTCATTATTCTTTGAGGAAATACATATTGAAATCATATTTGGATATTTCTAAACACCTATCTGCAGAGTGCCCCAAAAAATCAACCCAGTTCTAACACTACTTACATGGAGATAGCATCAGATTACACACGTTATAAAGGGCTTAGTCCCACAAGACTTCCCCAAATACGCTTCAGACACCAGGTTGTTACCTGTGCTTCTGACTGGCTATAAATCAGAGGTTCCCACTACTTCCTCCTTCCCTGGATTCAATTAGTTTGCTAGAGCATCTCACAGAACTCAGGAAAACAATTTACTTACTAGGTTACAGCTGTATTACAAAAGGATATAACTCAGGAGCAAGAAGATGGAAGAGATGCATCAGGCAAGGAGTGGGGAAAGGACACAGAGCTTCCATGCCCTCTCTGAGTGCACACCACTCACCTCACATCTCCACATGTTCAGCAACCCAGAAGCTCTCTGAACCCCATCCTTTTGGGTTTTTATGGAAGTTTTATTATATAGGCATGATTGATTAAATCATTGACCATTGGTGACTAAACTCAAACTTCAGCCCCTCTCCCCTCCATGGAGGTCTGGAGGTGGGACTAGAAGTTCCAACACTCTAATCACATGATTGGCTCCACTTGCAAGCAGCCCATCCTTAGCTGCTTTCCAATTATAGCCACATTAACATAATGAAAGACAATTTCTTTGGCTCTCATCACTTAGGAAATTCCAAGTGTTTTAGGAACTCCACAACAGAAACAGAAATGAAGACCAAATATACAATTCTTATTATAAATCACAATATTTCACAAGAGGACATTATGTTAAGTGAAATAAGCCAGACACAGAAAGACAAATACTGTATGATCTTGCTTATGTGTGGAATCTAAAAAACTCAAACTAATAGAAGCAGAGAATAGAATGGTGACTACCATGGGTTAGGGGTGGGGAAATGAGATGTTCGTGAAGAGTATAGACTTCAATTATAAGATGAATATGTGCTAGGGATCTAATGTATTACATGGTGATTATATTTAATAATACTGTATTGTATACATGAAACTTGCTAACATAATAAATCTTAAGTGTTTTCACCACAAAAAAAAGTGTGTGAGGTGATAAATGTGTTAATTAACTTGATTATGGTAATCATTTACCATGTATATGTATATTAAATCATCATGTTGTACACCTTAAAAGTAACACTGTATAATCTAAATATATGTGCTTTTTATTTGTCAATCATATCTCAATAAAGCTAGAAAAAATAAAGATAAGATTTGTTCAAAAACAAAATTCAACTGAGTCAACCTGAAAATTTAATTGACTTTATTCAGCAATTCATGAATCGGGCAGCATCTCATCTAGCAACTAGAAAGATACTCTGAGGGCTTGTACAAAATGGAAGATTTTTATAGGAAGAAGGGTGGAGTAAAGGAGTTATTAACCTAAGAAAAGAAAGGGTTGTTTTTAGACCAGGACATCTTTGGCGGGGAAGGGAATGGTGAGAGTTCCTATTGTGCAGATCGTCTCTTCTTTCTGTGGGATAGGGTAGATGGAGAGGGCCCACATGACAGATTACCTTACTGTGCTTGACCAGAAAATTCCAGACTGATTGATTAAGATTTTATATCTAGGAAAGGTTTAAATAGCAATTAGGTCAGGTATTTAATGTATCATGGACTTTGACACAAGTGAGGCTATTTAGAACCTGTAGTTTTCTCTTTAACATATTCCTCAAACAACAAATAAATAAAATGTAAGTAAATTCAAAAAAATAATTCTTGAGACTCAATAATAAATAGACTAAATAACTAACTAACTAAATAGATAGATAAATAAATAAATAATGGGCAAAGAATCTGAATAGACATTTCTCCAAAGGAGATATACAAATGACCAATAAACACATGAATAGATGCTCAATTTTGTTAGTCCTCAGAAAGTGCAAATCAAAACACCACTGAGATCCTTCACACCCAGTAGGATAACTATAACCAAAAAGTCAGATAATAACAAGGATTGGTGAAATTATAAAGAAACTGAAACCCACATTCACTGCTAGTGGCAATGCAAAATGGTGCAGTCACTTTGGAAAACGGTCTGGCAGTTCTTCAAAAAATTAAACATAGAGTTACCATTTGACCTAGCAATTTCACTCCTAGGTTTATCCTCAAGAGAAATGAAAATGTATGTCTACACAAAAACTTTCACATGACTGTTCATAGCATCGTTATTCATAATAAACAAAAGATAAAACAAAAACAAAAACCCAATATTCATCGACGGATGAATAGGTAAACAAAATGTGGTATATTCATTCAATGAAATAGTATTGGGCTGTAAAAAAGGGAATGAAGTACTGATACATGTTACAAAATGAATAAATCTTGAAAACATTAGGCTAGTTGAATAAAAAGCCAGTCACAAAAGATCACATACTATATGATTGCATTTATGTGAATAACCTAGAATAAGCAAATATTTAGAGACAGAAGTAGAATGGTGGTTGCTTAAGGCTGGGGAGCTAATGGGTGATAGCTAAAGAGTACAGGTTTTCTTTTTGAGGTGATGAAAATGTACTAAAATTTGTGATGATGGTTGTACAATTCTGTGAATATACTAAAAACTTTTGAATTACACACATTAAAATGGGTGAGTCGTTTGGTATGTGAATTATATTTTAATAAAACTACTAGAAAAAACAACTCTTCAAAAAAAACCCAAAAAACAAAAAAACAAAACTGAGAGCCGAAAAAGAGGGATACGCATCAACTTAATTAATTAAAATTTAATGTGATGACTTTGCAGAGTTTTATGTTAATTTTCACTTTGATTAGTAAATGCTTTGTGATATTTAACCGTAAAAACAAGTAAAGCATTCATTAGGTATAGAGACAGACTGACTTGTTCTTTATAGACAGGTCCACCTCAATTTATGCAAAACTCAGATCATAAACCATTAGTTTGATGGTGATAGTGCTTACATATTCTCCTTCTGTTTAAGTATTTGGTAGTTGCAATAATAAGCAATTGACATTGCATGGCACAACCATTATCTTTGTTCATTTAATCATTGTGACCATGTTTTCAATAAAGAGAACTGTAATAAATACTAGAAAACTTGTTAATTTTACATATGACTTACTTTCCATAAATCAATAGCTTTATAAAAATTGCATTTAACTTTTCCTTAGAAAGAACTATATCTAGTCTTGCAATTATATAACATACAAATGTGGAGAGGCACTAACGTATTTATATTTTGGTACTCAATAAAACCGAGACAAGTTCAGTAGGCAACAACATGGAAACAAATAGGCCCTTTATAGCTGTAAATAAAGACAGACAATTGCTGGTTTTGATCACAGCATCTAAATTTGCCAGAGTCGTAGTAGAAAAGCTTATGTTCCTCAAGGTAATGCTTTCTGTGAGTTATTTTCAAGCTCTACAGTTCATGCATTATAAAGAAGCAATCCTTGTGTAGCTCAAAAATAAAACAAAACAAAACACTGAGCTCATCTTTGTGATACAGTACATTACATATATATATATATATATATATATATATATATATATATATATATACACACACACACACAAAGTATTGAAATGGAAATGTCAGACTGAATGTAGACCATCATGATGTTATGACCTGAAAAAAATGTTTTAAGGAGTGAGGTGTATGTGTGTGTGTGTGTGTGAAAGAGATAGAATTATCTACTCCAAACTTGCTGATGCTTGCAAATAAACATAATAGAGTTATATCAAGATAAAATAATAGTCAATGGTTCAATCAGGAGAGCATACAAATTTCTGAAGATAAAATTGAAAAGATTACATTTTATTTTCATTTTAATTCAATATAATTATTTTCTAAAATACATGTAAGAAAACTCTAGGACCCATCATCTTTCTTTTCATGTTTTTAATAGCAATGCTCATGTGATATACTTCTATAGTTACATGAGTACCATTGTAGAAGAAGAAAAAGAATATATTTTTGATTAAAGCAGATTTTTTTTTATAGATCTAACTAAGAATATATGTGTTTGGAGAATTAGATATCACGGAGAAAAGTGGAGAATCATAAAGGTTTTTCAAAACTTAAAATATAATTCTTCAAACAGTAGATTTATCATCATAGCTCCAATAATTAAGTCATTGTTATATCTTTGTGTCTTATAAAATGCCTCTGATTGGCAAAAACCTACTACAATTTTGATAGATCTACCAAAATAAAAAGCACCTTAATAAAAAGTAGTTTGAAAGTACTTGTTTTCAACTTCCTACATAATACAAGCTCAAACTCAAATTCACAAATACACACAAACACAAACATTGAGCCAAATATATATATACATATATTCCTGGACAAAGTAATATGTCAATGATTTTGTCTATATGTATACCCTTTTTTTTGTTGTTGTTATTGTTTTATAGTTCAGAAAGAGATATTACCTATCCCTGAAATTTGATCTAAACATAACCTTTCAATAAAATATTTTGGAAGAATAACACAGGTGATATAGGTTGACACTTAGTTCAGGGAACATGAGTTTAGGATATCAGAAAAAGACCAAACAATTTTAGTGTTGACGTGAACCCAAGATATTTAAGAAAGATAAAATAATGAAATTAAAGAAATCTTAAAAAGTGTAAAAAATGTCCAATCATAGTATATGAATAATGTTTAAAGCAGAGTTAAACTTGAGATTTTATGCATACATTTAAAATTATTCATAGTTTGTGTTGCTAAAATAGATTATGGATTTTTTTCCAATAAGATAGCTAGATCTATCATGGCAAGAATTTATATACACAGCACAGAGGTTCCTAAAAAAACTAAGAATAGAATTACCATATGACCCAGCAATCCTTCTTCTGGGTATTTATTTAAAAAAAAACCCTGAAAACCTTTATCTACAAAGATATATGCACCCTGATGTTCATAGCAGTATTGTTCGCAGTGGCCAGGACATGGAAGCAATCAAAGTGTCCTACGATACATGACTGGATAAAGAAGATGTAGCACATATATACAATGGAATACTCAGCCATAAGAAGAGATGAAATATTGTCATTTGTGACAACATGGATGGACCTTTGAGATAATCCGGCTAAATGAAATAAATCAGACAGAAAAAGTTGAAAACCATAATTTCACTTATATGTGGAATATAAAATTGAAAGTGACAAACAAGCATGACAAACAAACAGAGACTCATGGACATGGACAGTGCATTAGTGGTTACCAGAGGGAAGGGGGCAGGGAGAGAGGTAGATAAGGGTAAAAGGAATCAAATATTTGGTGACGGGAGGAAATTTAATCGGGTGGTGAACACACAATGTAATAAATCTATATCTATATCTATATCTATATATGAAGTATTGTTGAATTGTACACTTGAAACACTTGATTTTATTAACCAATGTCACCCCAATAATTTTAATTAAAAACATTAAAAAATAAAATAAAATGAATAGAAAAAAAACAGAATTTATATACAGTAAACTCTTATGGTCCACATTTTGGACCAGTTTTTCATTGCTTTACATCTTTGCATTACTTATTTGCCTTTAAAAAAAAAGATAAAAGAAAGGCACATTAGCATTTTTCAGAGTTTTGTCATTCATAATATATTAGCTGGAAAAAGTATCATTTTGGATTCAAGATAAAAAAGGGTGGAATAGGCTTGAAAAACAAAAATTTCCACCAAGATCTAGTGTGTTTAGTTCTGTTAAATTATATATAAGTAGATTAAATATCACACTGGGTTCTAAATTCAAGTAGGAAAAGTAATATGTCAGTATCTAGACACTACAATTTGTCAAGCTCTTATCTTTAGGTTTGGTTTTGATATTAAAATAAAACTAATTAAGAACGTATTGACCATAACATGGATCTCAAAATGTGAAATTCTTCAATCCAGATATTTTACACTGGATTATGTTCCATTATGCTTACATCAATTATAAATTATTGCTTTAGAGTGTCTAAATTAGTTTATTTCAGTGCAGTTTGAGCAGTTACTCTATATCAGGCACTGTATAAAGTGTTAATATACAATGAAAATGAAAACTGAGACATGCTCCTTACCTTTTAGGAAACAAGCTTGAATATTTTCAAATAAATTCAAACTTTATGTTAAAGCATATATTAAGTCTTGCATGCTTTACATTTCAGTAGCAATGAAGTACAATTAATTCATCAAATATTCTGGAGTTTCAGGCTGTCCACAAATTATTTCACACTTTTTTTTCCAGCTGCTGAAATGCTAACTGTACTACTTAGCTATTGCCACAATAATTCTGCATAATAAAACACTTTGATCTCTCAGTGGCTAAGGGTCTGGCTGACCTAGGCTTAGCTTAGCTGGTACCTAATAGTTCAACTGGACTTGGCTATAGGAAATGCCAAGTTTAAGTTTGCTCCATATGCATCATTCTGCAGCCCAAGCTTAAGGGGCATTTTTTTCTCATGGTAATGGCATGTGTCAAAAGGGCCAAGTCAACCTTTGATCAAACATTTCAAGCTCTTGCTTACATCACATTAGCTAACATGCCATTGGCTGAAACAAGACACATGGGCACAAACAAATTCAAACAACAGGGAAATACACGTCAACCACCATTGGGACCTGACAGTAGGGTGGAAGAATATCTGTTAAAGGGGAGTGAGGAATGAGACCAATAATTCAATCTACTCCACCATCTCTTCTTGCTATTGTTCTTTATTGTAAGTGTTGTCTGACCTTTCTCCCATAAGCAGTGATGGCAGAGTTTCATCTTTGTGCTCCTGAGGTTGTTAATAGTTTCACAAAACTGTATTAATGCGTTAGAAGATTGTTACCTTGTCAAGGCCATTACAGTATTGTATCCTCCCTTGGAGTTCTAGGGAATTTCTTTTGGCCTAGAGTTTAGAAAATATTCAATGCACAGTATTTCAACTAGGAAAATGAGACAAAAACAAATATGTATTTATTTACTGAAAGATATTTCATTAACTGCCCTGCTAATATTGGTAGTAACATCATTTGCAACTGCTTCACAGAAAATATGAATTTTGATGCTTATTTGAAATAAAATAATGTGTAATACTAGTTTAATTATAACTCTTCTCCCAATTACAATAAATAAATGAATGTTAACTAACTTCCAAAATGAATCATAGTTGGTAAATAATTTCTTTTTTTGTTGTTGTTATGGATTATTACAATTTATTTATATTTATTTATTTTTTTAAATGCTAGTTTATTTATTTTTTACTATATAAACATAATTTTTTTAACATTTTACTTTTTTATTTTCCCCTGGTAAATAATTTCTAATAGATATGGAACAAAACAGTTTTCCAGAATATCCAAAAACAAGATTTCAGGAATATCTATTATAAGACTCGCAGCTACAAAAGCCTTTTAATCCTATAAAAATATTTACTAAATTTAAAAAACATTTGGAAATATTTTACTAGAAATATTTAATAACCTTCCTCCATTCTTTTCTCAGGTCCTATTAAGTTGTGCCTCAAAGTTCTAACTTCAAATTAACTGTAATTCTTTTTTGTCTGAAAACTTTAAAGACATGTGCTTCTGTACAATGCATATTGAACTATCAATCAGAGTTTTGTGTATATGTGATTTTTTAAAATGGAAATTTTTATAGTAGCACCAAAGTTAAATTTATAAAAGCAAATTAAAAGTTATCTAAGAGTTTGTACAAATCCAACAAAATTAATTGTCATACAAACCCTACTATATATCAGTTTGAATGTGGAAGATATAAACATAAAGTGAGCAAGTGACCATATGGGCTCTATCTTCAATTTTTGAAATGACTGAAGGAATAAACCACATAGGACTATACGAGACCAAAAATGTACAATTTTTTTGCTAGGTATTTTGGCATCGTATTACTCTAAATTTTTTATATATTGATAAAATACAAGTGATGCAAATGAAAAATAGATTTTAAATATTGAAGCTCTTTTATTAAGTATCAATGCAACATCAAACATAGACCTAATTCTGGGAAGTTTGTGGCCTCCTGAAACTACTTCTCAATGTTCTTATGCAAGCTTCATTCAACTTAGTATTCACCATACTTCTGTAAGGGCTAATATAAAAAATAAACAAGGTTTTGTCTAAAGTTTCACTTTCAAGGGCATAGATAGCATCAAGCCTTCTACTGAATGAAACACTTGTATCTGGGGTTTCTGAGGCGTAAGCACATTGTAGGACGATACTCCTCCAAATACAAAAGCTGCTTGCTGTTAAAAGCCCCACGACACTTTTGTCTTATGAAATGTACTGCATCTTCATATTTCATTCCACTTTCAATCAATGCTAGGGCAACCAGCACCGGACCTCTCCCAAGGCCTGTGGCGCAGTGAACTGCAATACAAGAACCTGGATCGTCATGGAATTTCTGTTTCACAAATGTTAACCACTTATCAACAATCTGGCTGGATGGTGGTCCACCATCACCAAAAGGCCAGTCCAGAACCTGGATGCCTTCTTTTTCCAAAATGGTGGTGTTGTAAGTTGCTTCACATACTCTTACTATGGTGGTAACTTTGTTCTTCTTAAGTTCCTGTAAGAATTTGTTTAAGGAGGCATTGGTTGGACTGTGCGCAATAAGAAATCTCATATTCGTGTATGCAATCTCTACAGGAGCAAGGCGGTTCATCCCTGTTCTGTTGATGTAATTAATTTTTTAAAAATACAGAAAAGATATAAAGAAATTGAAGTTTACTTCAAAATAGCGCAGCTGAAATTTTCAGTGAGCTGACTATGCCAAGTTAGGAGTAATAGAAAATGAAATCGACCTTCAAACAAACAAAAAAATCAGTGTTTTAATACAGTAGTAATCAGTCAATAGAAAGTCAGTGAACTCAACTCTACCCCATTCTAGTCAGATCTCTTGTGAAATGTCATTCAGTTCAGTTCTACGATGTTCAGGTTATTCGTTTGTATTGGAATTTCTCAATAGGAACAATTTTTTAGAATTCACTAGTCTGTGTAGAGGTTGGACTGGGCTTGGCAGTAATCCCTACATCTCCTTAGAAAGTCCATAAATAAAAGTGTGACTAAGATTGCTGGGTTACTGAGAGATATGTTAATTCATTAATAAATGTGGTCTAAACAGACTCGAGGTGGAAGTGACACTGCCCAGTGCACAGCTCCCGGGAAAGCAAATCACTGAGCATATCTAGTGCCACCTCAGCCCAAAACGCGTCTTAAGTGGTCCAAATCGTAAGACTTACCTGTCTTCCTTTCGTTCTCTGTGCCAAGGACAAAAGGTGAACCCTTCCGCCAATCACGGTCAGGGTATTCTGGCCAAGATCCCACTAGAACAGGCCGGGCAGAGGTAAAGTGAGGAAGCCCGGAGCGTCACAAAAGGCAGAGGCCTCCAACGGATGTGCTACAACTTGTTTCTATGGTGATGTTTTATAAATCAGTCTACGATCTTTCCACGCAACTTTTCTAAAGCAAAGATCATGTTTCATACTAGATGACCATTAAATGTCAGTTAGTTCTCTTTCTTCATATAAACAACAAACAAAAGGTGATATTAGAGGTTTCCCTAAATGAACATGACAATTCAATCATCATTTAAGAACAGAATACTTGGCTGTGATACCAACGATTCCTTCTGCGCACGTTAGGTTGCACTGTGCTCCAAGCTGATGTGGAAATCATCCAGTTTTTCCCTCCATTTGCTATAAAACTGATGAGTTTTATGTTTAGCCACTAAAGGCATTTCAAATCAATTTCCCCGGATACAAACATGATTTGGTTTCAAAGACTTTAAAATCAGAAGTATTAAATAGGGAAGAGGAAAAAAAGAAGGAAAATAAGCCAACCAGTCTAAGGGGGATCTAAATCTCCTCCTTTCAGCGGACTTACAAAGTCATAAGGTCATTACTTCTCTCCAGAATGAGGAGGAAGTTACAATGGGACTGGAGAATGGATTGTGGAGTGAGAACAGCTGATTGCCTCTTATTCTGGAGTGGGGAATGGGACAAGAGAGTACAAATGATCTCTATTTTCCAAAAAAAAATCTAAAGGTCCAAAACAACTTCTTCTTCCATCTAAACTACATGGGTGAAAGAAAATTAGTATGGAAAAAGAGATTGTGGAAAAAGTATGTGATATGTGTTTGTGTAAAATGATAACTTATCATATTTATCATCTCTGGGTAGATCAGAAAAATAACGTGTGTCTCTATGGCTATATTCATATTCTTTATTCAAGCACATAGTGAGGAAACAGGGAGTGTGCAATTCAAAATTACGTTATATGTGCCATAACAGTATGATTAGCTTCTGTAATCCACTGAGTTACTGGAAAATTAGAAATTGTAGGATTTATATGTATAGATACAACTATATGCATATATACACACACATGCATACACAAACATACATTACTTTCATTATATTATGTGTATCAAATGAATTCTGCATCTGCAAACATATATATACATATTTCCTTCTCTGAGATGACATATCCAAATTCGCAACCATTAAAAGTAGACTACATAAGAAATTATTTGTCATATTTCCTTACATTTCATCTATAGATATATTCCTATTCCCTCCTCATATATTTTAAATAAAAATTCAGAAGAAAAAAATCTTATTTTCAAGATTCTCATTTTGTTAATATAGTTTGTAAAAATATGTCTACTGTCAGAAAACATGCATCTCCCAACTCCTGACTAAAATTCCATGAAATGAAAAGAAATACATGCATTTTAAAATAATAGATTTATAAACTCATTAAAAATGAAAATATGCCATTAATAAATATGTGCAAAGGGAAACCATGGAGTATTTCTACATTAATTCAATATACATTTATTAAAGCTCTCCTATATTCCAGGCATATGAATATTGGTAAAATCTGGACCTAGTCCATAAGAAGCTCATTATCTACATGAGAGATATACATAAAACCAAATTAAAAAATGAGAGACATTATATCCATGATAAAAACAAAGTGAGTTCAGTGGAGGACGTGAATAAATCTGCCTGGCATATGAAGCAAGATGCTAGAACAAGTATTCTCGGACAAAGTGACATTTACTCATTTATACATTGATTTTTCACCCTTTTAACCACAACATGTCTCTATAATAGATGTATACTAACAATGTTTTTATGAGGGTAAAATGTCCACCAAAAAAATTGTCAGCAAATAACCCATGAAAAAGTGAGGCGAGATTAGTAAAGAATGAAACACCATGCATATTGGATTGAAATATAACTAGGAAGAAATGGGAAAAATAATTAGACCAAGAACTGCTCTTTGATGCCTTAGGAAAAGAAAAGAATGCTGGGAGGCTCCTGAAATAAAACATGACATACCACATATAAAGTTTTATCAGCCAAACTACTTAATGTTGAATGAAAAATCAGTTACTCTTAAAAAAAATTCTAACACTTATTCAAGGAATTTTTAAAAAGGGAAAAATTGGATTATTTATATAAGATATATTAAATAGGAGATATAAGATATACTATATTTGGCAAAGATAACTATAAACCTAGTAGAAATTATATTTTTTAATTTTTAAGTTTTGATATTTATTTTATTTTTGGTGCAAAAATACTGTCTTACCAAATAAAAAGTTAAGAAAAGCATAAGGCCAAATTAATAGTTTTTCCATTTCTTCTGCATATCTAGAATATTTATAAACTGCTAGATATTTTAGACATCAGAAAATGATAATTTTTTCATATAAATTATTAAGCCCTAACCTAACTTATTATTAAGATGTTTTCATTTGCAAAACATGTTATTAAATAAACAGTATTTATTAGATGTAATCTAAAATTTTTATTCTCAATTCCTTTTTTTAAACTTTGTCATTTACAAAGTTTATCTGTAACAAATACCTGTGTGATCACAAACTCTCAAAGCTGAAATAAAAATAAAAAATTGTATCTGAACCATGGAAAAAGGAACAATGACATATATTTTTAAAAGAAGTCAGTTTAACCATTTTAGGCCATATTGCCATATGATTTTTTAAAAGAATACAAAACCCTAAAGTTTTCTGGATACTTCATTTTCTTGTCATTTTACTAAATCAGGAGAAATAATAAATACTTTTTTTTAAATGAATAGAATACTTTTTTTTCAATAGAATAGGAGATAAAAAGTTAGGGAACAGGGCAAAATAATAATTAGGGAAGAATAGGGAAAGAGAAAGGATAGAAAGAGAATGATGAGAGGTTTGGAGAAATTTTTTTTCCCTCGTTTCTCCTGAGTTAAGTGAGAGTAGTTAAAGGGAAGTATGGAGAGTAAACTCATTACCAAATAACACTCTTTTAAGCAACACGATTTAATGTTCTCTGGGTTTGTGATATAAATAGATCCTTTCTTGCCACCATAGTTAAACAGTATGCATGATAGATGGCTCATTACCCAACTGTTGCATTAATGCTGTGATGGAATATGCATGTTTGCAAGGAAGAGTGCAAAAAGAATTAATTTATAGACCAGGACCACTATTAAAATTTACACAATAATATCTGCTCCATTGTTTGAGAGGCAAAAATAATTAAAGTGCCTGGAACTCACTTAAATTTAATGAGAGTAGAATTGGTTTAATTATTTCCTGGGTACATAGGTTAGGGGTATCATATGTCCAGGCATATATATTTAGATCATTACATTATGACTAAAAAAAACATGACATTCTACTTAGAATTATTGATAAAATAATACATACTTCCCTCCAATAGCAAGTGTACCTACGTGGGTCAAAAAATAAAGATAAATTGTGAGTTAAGACATCATTATGCCTTTTTTCTTTATGTCAGTTTCAAAGCCTACATAAAATATAAAATCCTGAAATGCATAATACTTAATACTTTTTAAGAATATGAAAACTTACACCTATTTTTAACATAAATGACAAGGCATAGTTGTCATTGAATAAATTGCACATATTTAAAGTGTATAGTTTCATAAATTTTCACATATGTATACATCCCAATAATCATCATGATGATAAACATATGCATTATTTCCTGAAATTTCCTCATGGCCTTTTATAATTTCTCTTTTTAACTCTCAACGCTGTCCCCCGCCATTTCATCTGTAGGCAACCCTTTTATGCTATTATACATTCATTTAAATTTCTCGAAGTTTTATTTAAATAGGGTCATGCAGTATAAACATTTTCTTGTCAAGCTTTTTTCACTCAAAATACAGGCATGCTTCGTCTTATTGCTCTCCTCTTTATCGTGCTTCACAGATATTGCAGTATTTTTACAAACTGAAGGTTTGTGGCAGTCCTACATTAAGCAAGTCTATTGGCGCCATTTTTCCAACAACATTTGCTCACATTGTGTCTCTGTGTCACATTTTGATAATTCTTGCGATATTTCAAACTTTTCATTGTTATTATATTTGTTTTGGTGACCTGTGATCAGCGATCTTTGATATGACTCCTTGAAGGCTCAGATGATGGTTAGCGTTTTTTAGCAATAAAGTCTTTTTTAAATTAAAGCATATACATTGTTTTTTTTTTTAGACATAATGCTATTGCACACTTCATAGACTACATTGTAGTGTAAACATAACTTTTATATTCACTGGGAAATCAAAAAATTCATGCAACTTGCTTTATCATGACATTCTCTTTATTGCAGTGGTCCGGAACTGAACCAGCAATATCTTCAAGGTATGCCTGTAATTGTTTTAAGATTAATTATTATGGGTTGAATTTTGTCCCCCATGAAGATATGTTGCAGTCTTAACATCTAGTACCTCAGAATGTGACTTTATTTGGAACTAAGGTCATTGCAGATGTAATTATTTATATTAAAATGAGGTCCTACTGATGCAGGGTAGACCCTTATTCCACCATGACTAGCATCCTTATAAGAGAAGAGACACAGAAACACAGATATGCAAGATGTCACGTGATGAGAAAGACAGGGAATGAAGTGCTGGAGCTGCAAGGTGGGGCCTATGACTGGTGTCTTTATAAAAATAGATAACTTGGACATAGATACAGATATTCACAGAGAGTAGGCTATGTGAAGAAACACACAGGAAGAATGCCCTGTGATAACCAATGATTAGAGTGATTCATTGCCAAACCAAAGAACACCAAAGATTGCTTGAAACCACCAGAAGTTAGGAAGAGGTAAGGAATGATTCTCTTCTCTACAAGTTTCAGAGTGTGCACGGCCCTGCTGACACCTTGATTTCAGGCTTCCAGCTTCCAAAATTGTGAGACAATAAATTTCTGATTTTTTAAGCCACACAGTTTGTGGTACATTGTTACAGAAACCCTAAGCAACTCATACAGCATGTGTCAGAATATTGTTCCGTTTTATGAATATATCATAATTTATTTATTCATTCATCTGTTAAAGACACTTGAATAGTTTCCAGGTATATGGTCAGTGGTATCACTACAGCATAGAGTACATTCAATTTTAATATGACTAAGTGCTGACAAATTTATATCCAGATTTGCAATGGTTAATATACCCAACAGCAGGACACAAGGGATTCTATTTCTCACATCTGTACTGATACTTGCAATGTGCAATTTTTTCTTATTTGCCAATATAAAGTGCTACCTTCCTGTTATTGCAATTTCATTTTTTGATTACAAATGAGTTTGATTATCTTGTTATATATTCATTCACCTGTTGGGTATCCTTTTTGCTGAATTGTCTATTTATATCCTCTGTTTATGTTTTTATGGATTTTAGATGTTACAAACATCTTTTTCCCTTATTTTATCTGTCTTTTAGATTTATTCTGGGTGTCCTTTATTGAGGAAAAACTTAAAAATCTTTATAGTAGTACCTCTTTATTTGTGGGGGATACGTTCCAAGACCCCCTAGTGGGTGCCTGAAACTGTGAATAGTACCAAACCCTATTATACTGTTTTTCCTATACATATATATTTATGATAAAGTTTAATTTATAAATTAGGCACATTAAGAGATTAACAAAAATAACTAATAATAAAACAACAATTATAATAATATACTATAATAAAAGTTTGTGAATGTGGCATTAAGTAAAATAAGGTTACTTGAACACAAGCACTGTGATAACTGAGACAGTTACTAAATAACTGGTGAACAGGGAGTATCTACACTGTGGATGCACTAGGCATTTCATCACGCTGCTCAGAACGGTGTATGATTTAAAACTTATGAATTGTTTATTCCTGGAATTTTCTATTTAATATTTTCAGATGACAGCTAACCATGGGTAACTGAAACCACAGAAAGTGAAACTGCAGATAAGCAGAGGGTAGGGGTTTGGGGAGAACTGCTGTATTTCGATGTAATCAAATCAATCCTTTTCTGGGTCTTGACGCTTTTTGAGCCTTATTTAAGAAGTTCTCTTTCAAACTTAGTTGACAAATATATTATTCTAATTGTCCTATATTAACTTTATAATTTTTTTTTCATATGTAGCTTCCTAAACTATGTGGAATTAATCTTCTTTATATTTGAGAGAACAAGGGATCAGGTTTTATTTTTCTACATATGCTAATGAGATTTTCCTAACATCATTTATTAAACAGTCTGAGACTGACTAAGTCATAGTCAAATGCTATCTATTGATTTCCAGGTTCTTATTTATTATTTCCTTATGTGGTCACACATTCAGGAAATATAAAGTTTAACATTTAGCTTTTAAAAGAGTTTTTCTCAAATTCATGATTAGTGGACACTTTTCATCATATTTAAGAGACAATGAAATAAATCTATTGTTTTCTCCAATGATATAAAAAGCTAATTTTTCATATATTAATATATTCCACCGATTCACCTAATCTTGAGCCAATAACACATTCCATTGTAAGCATTATAAATAATTGAACATCTGCAGAGGAATTCCCTCTTCATTTCAAATTTTGTAATTTTCCGTTAGAAATTCTTCTATCTTCATTTTTCTATAATTTTTTCGATGATTTTTAATTGATAAAAGTAAAGCTATTTTGAATTGTATTGAAATTATAGATTAGTGCAGAAGAAATTGAGAAGCAATATTGAGTCTTCCCATATAAGGCAACAGTTTTCATGTATGCAAAACCTCTATTGTGTGCTTCAGCAGAGATTATAGTTTATTCTTATAGATCGCACATTTTCTGTAAAATTTCCATTACTACTGGAAACTTGGCTATGGATTAATTCCAAACCTTAGTGGCTAATCAATGTCCTCTCCTTCAGACAGTAGAATTCTATTCATATACTAATTTGTCATAAGTAAATTGCAATTTCAAACATGCATCTCATAAACAAATATTTGTGTTGTAGAGGTCAAGAGTTACCTCAGACTTTGTTCTGTTTCTGTTTCTCTCAGATCCCATTAGGAGCCCTTCCTTAGAAAGTGCTGAAAGAGAACCTGAAGCTATAAGCCGTGTTTTTCTGAGTTGGGGTACAAGTTCACAACTACCCTAGCTCTTTATAAAATAATTCTTAAAAGGCCATAATGATTGCTCTAAGTCTGAGGCAGTGGTAAGCAAACAATTCCTATAAAGGGCCAGATAGTAAATAAATATTCCAGGCTTTGCATACATGGGGGTAGACAATTAATTTTCCTTCTACCTTTCTTAGTTCTTCTGGCTGGACTAATGATCAAATTAACATGAGAGAGATTAATAGAAGAAAAATGACCAAATTTATTATATATGTACATATGGTTGTTCCATAAGACTATGAGACCCTAGAATAGATCAGGCAGTTAAGGCTCATATACCATCTTGAACTAAGGGATGGGGGTGAGGTTGTGGTTTGGGCTTCAAAGGACAGGAAGGCAATTTACATAGAGATGGAAAAGCAATCGTTTGGTAAACAAATGTTTACTGGGCCATCTTTAATGATGGGACTCAGAGAAGACTCTGGTTAAAGGGGCCTTGCTAGGCTCCTCCCTGTCTATCACATCTAGTTTGTACTAAACCATAGTTAACTGTAGCAGATTCTCTATCTAATTTTTTTTAGGCAGTCAGGGAGAAGGTCAGTGGTTCTTTCTGAGTCTTTTGTTTCTTAAAAATAACCAGTTTAAAGTAGTCAATATCCCAAAAGGCATATTTTGGGGTAGCAAATTCTGCTTTCTCTCACATGCCATATGGTCTCTGTCACAACTATTCAACCATACTATTGTAGCATGAAAACAGTCATAGACAATACAGAAACAAATTGGTGTGGCTAGGTTCCAATAAAACTACATTTACAAAACCAGGCAGTGGGCCAGATCTGGCCCATGTGAAGTAGTTTGCTATCCTCTTGCATTCCAAATTTTGCACTAAAATGTCCGAGGAACTTTAAAAAGTGATGTCTCTACAGGTGGCAAATAAGCATATGAAAAGATGTACCACATCATATGTCATCAGGAAAATGCAAATTAAAACAGCAGTGAGATACCACTACACAGCTATTGGAATGGCCCAAATTCAGAACACTGACAACACTGAATGCGGAGCAACAGGAACTCTCATTCATTCCTGATGGGAATGCAAAATGATTCAGCCACCTTGGAAGACACTTTGGCAGTTTCTTACAGAACTAAACATATTCTTAGCATACGATCCAGCAATCATGCTATTTGGTGTTTACCCAAAGGAGTTGAAAACATATTCACAAAAAACTTTCACACTGAGGTTTATAGCAGCTTTATTCATAATTGCCAAAAGCTTGGAATCGACTAAGATGTCCCTCGGTAAATGAATGAATAATAAACAGTGGTACATCCAGACAACGGAATATTATTCAGCTCTAAAAACAAATTAGCTGTCACACTATGAAAAAACATGGAGGAAACTTAAATGCATATTACTAAGTGAAAGAAGTCAATATGAAAAGGCTACATACTATATGATTCAAATTATGTAATATTCTGAAAAAAGCAAAGCTATGGAGACAGTAAAAAGATCAGCCAGGATTGAAAAGG
Organism: Eidolon dupreanum; assembly: GCA_028627145.1. Classification (NCBI taxonomy): domain Eukaryota; kingdom Metazoa; phylum Chordata; class Mammalia; order Chiroptera; family Pteropodidae; genus Eidolon; species Eidolon dupreanum. The sequence goes on from CM053505.1 coordinate 13,946,449, forward strand.
TGGGAGTGATAAATAGGCAGATACAGATGGCTTTTAGGGCAGTGAAAATCCTCCATATGATACCGTAAAAATATAATATAAATGGAGCCTCTTCAAAATGGAATCCAAGCTGCCACGCCAGAGGAACTGCCTTGCACATTTTATGCCTCAAATATTTGAAATGTTAAAACAAGGCAAAATAACCATTGGACTGGACCTAAAGCTGCATTGTATTCCAAAAGACTACACAACTAACAGTGAAGCAGACATTATGACTATGCGACTGAAAGTTAAAGACATCAGGATTGACATCACTATGTTAGCTTATCTGCACCTATAGAAATTCCTTCCTTAAGTTATCTGCACCCATAGAAATTTGTTCCTTCTATTTATGTAATTATTTCCTTTCTTTTTCTCATAAGTACCTCTTGCCTTCACCTCCTAATCAGAACATTATTTCGTTTTCTGCCTGAATCAGTGTTCCCAGAATAATTATTCGTTCATATCTCAAAGAAACACTTGTTGCCTCTCGCTTTGGACATTTATTTTTAGGCTAACGATAAAATAATGATGGATACATGTCATTATATATTTGTCCAAATCCACAGAATGTACAACACCAAGAGTGAGCCCCAAGGTGAACTATAGACTTTGGTTGATTATGATGTGTCAATGTAGGTTCATCAATTGTAAAAAATGTACCACTCTTCTGGGGATGTTGATAATGGAGGAGGTTATGCATGTGTGAGGGCAGGGGGTATATGGGAAAATTTTGTATGTTCTCCTCACTTTTCTGTGAACCTAATACTGCTCTAAAAAATAGTCTTAATGAATAAAAAGTTATGTCTATACTCCACCCCTAGAAAGTTTGATTTAATTGAAGCTTGGCACCTGAACTTTTTTTTTTTTAGCTCCCTTAAATCAAAAATTGAGAAGCCAGATTTGAGGCATTTTCCTTGAGGCATTTTCTCAAAGTGCATCTAGTTTTATATGTTACGAACATCACCTGAGCACTTATTAAAACTACAGATTGAAGGGTCGGTCACACTCCAGACTGACTGAATCAGAATCTCCAGGGAAGGGCAGCAGATTTGCAAAGTCTAGTAGGAACCCCAAGTGACTCTTATCATAAGAAAAAAATTAGAAAACACTGCCTAGAGGCAAATTTCTGCTTTCTGCATTTCTCTGCTCTGAAGCTCACACTGAATGCCTTGGACAAATAGCCTTCTATCTGCAGATCATCTATCCTTGGAAGTTAGCTAAACTTTTTCTGGAGGTAGACAATTATGAATAGATCATTTTAAAGGCATAAATTCTGAAGCAGTCACCTTCCATATGTATTCCTCTCTGAAACTGATTTGACTGTGAAAGCTATGAGTTCACAGTAGAATTCTTCTCTCTTTACATAAGAATTATATATTGAGTCTTCTTTGCAATTCTTACCCACTCTTAGTCCCACAATGGAGCATTTTCTCAGGGTGTGAACATCTCCAAGGCGCCAACAAATGGAAAGCCTGCTTTAAACTTGAATCAAGAAAGCCTAAACACATAAAGCTCCCAATATTTCCTGTTTTCTACATATTTTGGTTATGATCCATCTTTTAGAAATTTGGTATGAGATATTGATGAGATATTCTGAATTCAGTTATGTGGTACAGTGTGATGGTAGGAGTAATAATTTACTTAATGCCTTTCTTCCCCCATCAGACAGTTGTAAAGGAACACATCTCCTTTGAAGGAGAGTCTCATGAGAGAAAAGTAAATAAAGTCTTAGTAAGAAATATTGAATACTCAAAATAATATTTTTCCATATATGTAAATATAGGCAGCTCTATTCAGTTTTTCTCAGTACCCATCCCCGAGGGCAAGTCAGTCGTCAGAAAGACAATTACCTTTCAGTAGTCAAAGCTGTACTAGTTAATGATATTAATACTGTCATATGGAATTGGAAGGTTCATATGGAACATTTTCAAGGCACACTGGATAAAATTCAAGGATAAAAGTTTTATCTGATTTTGTTCAAATTTAGTATAGGCTTTTAATAATGAAGTTAAAACCTATTTTATCAAATCATATTATAAAATACTTATTCTATTTACAAATTCAATTCTCATTCCATCTTGTAAAATGTTTAATATGTCCTTCTATCTATTAATTTAAGAGGAAGTACAGTTTTCATAAAACTTTACTGTGTAATAATTATAAATATATAAAATGTAATTACATTGTTTTTACCAATTGTACACTAACCATCATTCTAATGTCAGGGAGGAAAAGTTTTTCTCTACCCTTCAAGGTTTTCCTGGCTAGGTCTAATAATCAAATTGGCATGATGTTGTTAGGTAGTTTGTCAGACACTAGCGACAGGGGAACAAAGGAACAAAGGCTCAGCCTACACACCACCCAAAGAGCACCCTGTTAGTAGTTAGAGAACCCCTCCTGCATACCCAGAGACAAAGGACAAGAGGGCCATAGTGTTAGCTGGCCTAATCCATGTACAGACACCTGCTCAGAAGGTCCTACCCTAATTTGCCTACAATTTAAGCTTCATTAGAATGCTATGTTTATGCCTGGAAGTTCATGAATCTAATTATAACAGACTGAATTCTGGGTAAGCACATGCACAGTAAGCAAAAGAGTTATAAAGAAGCCAACTGTCAGTCAAGGTAACCTCACATAGGGATCATCTAGGACCTCCCATTATGGCCCAAATATCTTCCCACTTCTGCTTTGTTACAGCTCCTGTTGCTGAAAATTGACTCCTCCCTTGGGACGTGCTCTGTCTTATCTCTTCACCTCCAATATTCCACAGGGCTGCAGGCTTCCTTAGCGTGGCCTGTCGCCTTCCAAAATGTAATTTTAATAAATCTTACTTTTTCTAAATCTCGCTGGCCTGTAATTCTTTGCTTCATTGGCAGGGAAGAACTGAGGAACAACACGACACACAGCACCACTGTTCTCCCCCAAGCCCCTGGGGTGACGCTGAATTTAACATCACCCCAGCAGTAACAATGTTACCACACTCAAACATTTGAGTTTGTTTTACTTGCGTGCAATGGCTCAAAAAAAAAATGCACAACCAGGAGTTTGCAGTGGAGGAAGGAAGAAACTTATAGAATTGGTGCCAATCTGGAGAACAGGTGAGCTAGTGTTGTGAAAGATCCAACTTCTCGATAGCATGTAGGTTACAGATTCTATAGGGCAAAATCACAAGACATAGTGGGTTAGGGGAGTTGTGTAGGGAGCTGACTGGTTGGAGGTGAGGTAAGGATAACAAATCATTTCTTCAGGTTTTGAGGACAACTCTGAGGTCTGCCCTGGAGTCTCTCTGTCTAGTTTCTTGAAAAAGTAGCCAGGGAGTCATCATTTCACCTCAGAGCTCATGAGCTGAAACATACATTAGGTCAAGGTATTATCCTTAGCTTGCCAGAGGTCCAGACTAGACTGTTGTCTTCCACTTCAGGGGTTACTGATTATCCAGAAAAAAGGCTAGATCTCTGAGGGGTGTATTGAGAGAGGAAAAATATGATTTCTAAAGCTATAGTTACAAATCAAATCAAAATCATGAAGGCCTTCGTTTCAATGATACAAATTAGGAGAAAAGCAAATTAAAGTTTAATAACAAGTATGTGTCCTGTATACATGGTAGAGACCCACAACACTGAATAATTTGCCAGAATGGTGAAAGTCATCACATTAAATACCACCTTCAACTAAAGACAAAGGAGGATGTTGAGGGGTGGGGAGTCAGTAAGGAGAGGTGACCAGGAAAAGCACAGTAAAGGAGGGTAGGGTTGATATGCAGATATAAGTCCCCAACTTCTCCACTGATAGAGAAGCCAGGCCTGGTACCCTGAGGGGGACACCCTTACAGATGGAGATTTCCCTAACAAATGTAAATGTCCTTTACAAAAGGTAACTTCTACTTGGTCTTCAGAGTTTCTCCCCTGTCTGCTGTTTCTTAAAATTAACCAGCCTAGATTAACCAATATTCCCAAAGAAGTATATTTGAGGATGGAAAATCTGGTCCCCTTCAGTAACAAAAATAAATCTACAAGACAAAACCAATAACTAATCTGATTGCAGTTTCAGACTCTCCTAGGAGTGGAATTTTAAAACAATCAGTCTGGAATTTCCTGATAACACTAGTGAGACAATCTGCCTGATAAGACCCCTGCCTTCTCCTAAGGGAAGGTATCCTTGTAGGAAATAACCCACTTTTAATTTCTTGGTCCCACCCTCTTTCTGCCTATAAAAACCTTCCATTTTTCACAATTCATTGGAGTGCCCTTCTAGTCATTAGATGGGATTCTCCCCAATTCATGAATCATTTAAAAAAGCCAGTTAGATCTTTAAATTGAATTTTGTTTTTAAATAACCCTTAAATCCTTACACCACAGGCATAAAACACATATTAAAATTTCTATATATATATATATATAGTATTTTTGTTTTCTTCAGGAAAGATGTTATACAAGAATAACTTTCAAAAGTTAAGGTTATAAAGTGAACATATGTCAAATATTTATTTAACTCAATAATGAGGGAAATAATGAGGAAAACAGCATGTGGGAGAGCTGGTTCAAAGGAGAATTCAAACAGTGGTTATATTGTGGTTTAAGAAAGGCATTCTGTAATACAGTTGCCAAATTGCAGACAAAGCTGTTTAATATCTTACTGCAAAAATACATTATTAAGATTATTTTCTCTATCTGAGAGAATAACGCATCTCTACTGAATACCATCTGTATAAGTTAACATGTAACTTCAAAGTCTAGACTCTAATTGTTGAGGGTGAAAAATTTTCAAGTGAGCCAACTAGCTAAATCAGCTATAGGCAAGAAATATCTTTAGATACCAGAAGTCATCCTGCTTGTTTGGGTGTGGTTTTAGGAGATGTATTGCATAAGATATGAAGATGGCCAATGTCTGTTTCTGTAATCTGCTTACTTGTTTAATGTTAACCAGGGTGTGATACTAGGAGACATATTGTGCAAAGATATGCTAATGGCCAACTTCTGCTTCTGTAATCTGCTTGCTTGTTTGATGATAACCAGACTGGTAATCTGCTAAAGACCAATTTCTGCTTCTGTAATCTGCTTGCTTGTTCTAGGCTTTATAAACTGCCTCTTTTGGGAGTTAAGGGCTGATCTCCTCTAACCCTGCGTGTTAGAGAGTCAGTCCCCGGCTGGCTAATAAAGGCTCATAATTAACCTCAATTGGCTCCGCGGGTCCTAGATTCAGTCACGCCACAACATAATAAATAATAAATTGCCATCCAAACAAAGGTACAATTTCTTAAAAAATCAAATAATCTGCAGAGAACCTTTTAGACAGTGCTTCAGTATAACAAAGGAAAACATCCTCTCCTTACCTAACTTCACTTTGAAGTCCTTTATAAGTCTCAAAGTGTCTCATATCTAAGTTTTTGTTCATTTTCCTTTAACAGCGATCAACAAAACATATTCAGACATAAACTAGATTAAGACAATTTTCAGGAGATAAGTAAAAACTCATAGTGATATTTAAGTTCCATTGGTTATGATTCAAAAATTGGCATCATTTTATTTGAAATTACATTTTTTTCAGTACATCAGAAATTACTTAAAAGATGTGAGGGGTACATAGTTTTTCAAAATTATTATAGGGAGGATGTTAGAAAATACATTTGATGTCCAAGAGACAAGTTCCTTGATCTCTAGCACTATAACAAAATAGCCACTGGGGAGAGATTAGTGAGTAAAAAAAAAACCTGGGCACCTATCCTCATAGTCTTACATTTTATAATTTTTTTTACATGTTAAGAAGGAAAATTGAGATTAACTAAATGACTGCTTACATAAAAATAAAATTGTAATTGAAGCATATGTTATGAATTGTGGGTAAACAGCCTTAAAGTGAGAGATAAGGGAAATGAACCTTGAAAGAGTGAGCTAAGATCTTAAGGGAGTTAACTAGGTAAAGACAAGGGATTCAGTCTTTTAGAGCTTATTTTCTTCTGTCATTTCAAAAGCCTCTTGGATGAGAAGGAAGATGTGTAAAATGGAGAAGACTCCATTTATTTAGAATTTTATTATATATTTTTGTCTGACATTTCTACTTTAAAAACTTCAGAGTTATACTTCTAACTAAAGTAGAATAATAAGGACTGAATTCATCCTCTCACCTGAAACACCCTAAACAGACAATAGTTACAATACACTTACAATATCAGTCAACAGTTACAATATCAGTCAACAAAGAACAGAGATTCTTCAGATATGGTACATAAACAAGGTGAGGCCTAGAATTGCCAAATTTACTCCCTAGAGAGAGTTTCCAGGCTATAGATTTTCCAGGCATTGCCCTGGAGGATCCCTTGGTTGGAATTGACAATCTGGGGAGACCACAGTGGCTTTTATTTTCAGGAAAGAGTACTAGAGAGAGCTGTACAGAAAGAGAACACCAGAGATTGGCAGAGGGTCCCCCTCAAGTGTTCACCTGATTACTGATCAGAGGATTTGCATGGGAACACACTACCTAAGGCTGGGTAAAGAACCACTGAAAATAAATCATCCACATGATGTGTGTGATGGCTCTTAAGTTCCTTGCTGTCTCATAGACTATCCCATAGACTCTTTAGACTAGAGCCCCAGCTCTCTTTCAGGTAGCTTTTTTAGGACAAGTCCATGCTTAGATGGCTTTAAACTCTTTTCTGTTTCTCTGATTGCATATTAACAGACCAGTTTGTAGAAAACACACTCATAGCCTTGCTCATCCTGTAAGTGGAGGTGAAGTTTGTTCTTAATATGACCATTTTTCTGTCCAGATAATTCTACAGCTTCTTTAGAATTCTTGAATATGAGTCAAACGCCAGGTGTTCCCAAAACTTCAGTGGACATTTTTCAAAATCTTCAGTTGATTTCCTTAAATAAAACCCCTTTCATCAAATTAGCAATGAAAAGCACCTTTATCTTTTCCTTCCAAGAGATAAGTGTAATGGTGAAATAAGAGAGAAAGAATCAGAGTTCTACTACAAATACCTCCAAAGAAATTCTCTCTTTACCTACCTTCAATTTAAACTCCTTTATAGTCTCAAGTGTGGGCTGTAGGTCACAAAAGCTTTTTTCATATAGTTTCCTTGCATGAACTGCATAAATAAACTCATGCTTCACTTTGGCAACTATTGTTTTGTTTGTAGGGCCTCAGCTGAAACTTAGACAAGACTCTCATTTAAAATAATCTTACATATTATTATGTATATAATCTTACAAATTACATATATATTATTATATATAATCTTACAAATATTATTATTATAGCTAAAATATTATAGTGTAATTCTAGTCGCTCAATGATGGATACTTCAGCTATTTACAGAATTTGCTACTCTAAACAATGCTGCAATAAATATCAAGGTACATTTGTCACTTCACGATTTTTGAATATGTTAGCAAAAAAAATTCCAAGAAGATAATATATGAATTAAGGGTTGTGTTTATTACTATTCATATTTTGAAACTGCAGTGGAATAGAATAAAAGTACCATACTTTACTTTTTTCATCATATTTCTTCATGGTTTTAAATCTTTGCCCATGAGATAAGTGCAGAACAATATCTCAGTTATTTTAATTTATATTTTTAATTAATAGAGCATGGATTTGTTTACTGTGGCTGCTGTAGCAAATTATCACAAACTGGGTAACTTAAAACAACAATAAAAAAATTCTCTCACAGTTCTAGGAACCAAAAGTTCAAAAATTTGTATCATTGGGTGGAAATCAGTGTGTCAGCAAGGCTGCATTTCCTCCAAAAGCTCTAGGGAAGAAGCTGTTTCTGGTGACTTCTTAGTATTCTTTGGCTTTTGGCCACAACATTCCAGTCTTTGAGACAAAGATTTCTAATCTCTCTCTGTTCAGTCTTCACATTGCCTTTTTCCCTGTATGTGTGTCAAATCTCCCTTTGTTTTCCTCTTATAAGGATACATGTGATTGCATTTACGGTCAGCCTTATAATCCAGGATAATCTTCCTATCCCAAGACCCTTGATTGATTATCTGCAAAGACTTCGCAATTTAAAGTAACATGCACAGTTTCCACAGATTAGGATGTGAATATCTTTTGGGGGATGTCTTTTTCAGCTCACCATACAGTATGTGATTATATGTTTACTGATTTTTGATATTTCATTTTCTGTGAACTGCTAATTTATGTTTTCACCTAGCATTAAATTTAGTCATTTTTGTTTTTCTATTTTCATTGTAAAAAAGAAGGTATAATCCAGAGAAAAAGGGGTATATATTTTACTTTTCTTCACCAATACAGAACATTTTTGTGTCATCAGTTGCATCAGTCTTTCCCCTTGTCACCAATTGGACTCCTTGTCATTCTTAAAAAAAAAAAAAAAAAAAAAAAAAAAAAAAGCCTTTACTATCTACAGTTAGTAAAATTTTCACAAAATAAACTTTTAGTAAGTTTATAATTTATTTTCTTGAACTGTTTTATTTCTATAAAATTTATTTTAATAAGAGAGTTAATGTGAGATGAAACTGCATTTTTCTCCTAGTTTCTAGACTGCTAAACAGACATCACTTTTGCATAACATAGTTTACCCCATATTTAGTATATGAGAAACCCCATACATAAAACTCTAAATTGTATTCTTTTCACTGAAATGTTTCCTTCTTTCTGCAACAATGCAGTAATGTTTCTATTTAACTGGACTTAACATAGTTTGATATGTGCTAGAATTCATTCTCTAACATTATTCTTTTTCATAAAAGTCCACCTTACTTTTAACTAATTATATTTCTAGATGAATTTCAGAATAATTTGTTATTAAAAAAATCCTCATAGTTTTCTTTGGATTGCACTGCACTACATTAATGAATTTATGTTTGGAAAATGGAATTCCTCACAATGCAGATTTCTTGTCCCAAATCAGGCCATGTTATTATTATAGGATTTTGATTAAAAATTTTATTAAAAGATTTTATGTCTTAAGAGACTTTAATGCTTTCTTCATATAGGTTTTACACATTTCTTATTATATTATTACATGTATTACTAGGCATTTAATTTTAAGTATTAACTTTTTACCAGACATAGGTGTTAAATTTTATAATTTTTTTAGCCTTCTGTATGATGAATTTTTTTCTTATTTGTAATATTATTATGAAAATATGCCCTTACTCTCTGGAAAAATGCTCATGATGCACTGATAGGCTTCAACTGGTAATATTTTATTTAAGAATTTGCTTTAATCTGAATTAAATTTTTGGCAAGGGCTCTCCTTGTCTGTTTTTTCTAGTAAAATTTCAATCCAATTTTTAGAGTGTTTGGAAATTTTTTTTCCTGTCTGTGCCCTGAAACAGTTAAAATAACATTCGAGTTAATTTATATCTTTGAAGATTAAACAGAATTCATCTGTAATATTCTCATAATATTTCAAATAAAGAAAACCTAATGTAAATCAGCTTAAATTACAAAGGAGACATTTTCTTTGGCTATTCAATAATCCAAAAGTAAAGTTTCAGATGCAACTTGATCTAGGGATTAATATTGCAGATGGATTTTTCCCTATACAATTATCTGCCTTGCTTCTTTGATAGTAGTTTCTTCTGCAGGAAGTTTCTTCCTAGGAAGTTCTCAAAGTATGACTGCCACCAGCTCCAAAAGCAACACATTTCTCATTTACATCCAGCAGCAAAGAGAATATTTTCAAGTAGTTCTCATGGAAGAAGAGAGTATAACTCTTAGAAATGTATGCATTTCATTTCATCTTTTCATGTTTATCCATATATCAATGGCAAATGTCAAGCAACACATCCTTGGGGTTGGTGATGGGGTTGTGTCAATCTCACTCAAACTGCTTGGCTAAATTTCTTATTGAAAATTTAGGATACTTCTCAAGGAAAGGGAGGGAGAATAAAAAAGACAACGAGAAAATATTTATGTTACACATATAGTTATAATATGATTTGTTATGAGTGTATTTGTGCAAAATTCATGAAACACCAAATTCATATACATCAAACTGATAAGGATAAGCTCTTGAGCAAAATGTAGGAGTGATAGAGCTTAGATTTCAGGTGATGATAAAGGAGATTTTAATGTTGTTAGTTGGTATTTTTATAGGAATACTATATTCATGTATTAAATATCATTTTATAAATTTCAAAGTACAGATGGGGGAAAAAAAGAAAAGAAAACATGCCAATTGTCTTACATCTAAATTGAATAAAAGAAAAATATAAAAAAGTTACTCTAACTCATTTCTTATAGTCCAATTTCAGGGTATCAATATAGGGTTACATATCTGTATACCATAATATTATATTTTATTTGAGAAATAATAAAACCACAGTAGTTTTCAGATATAAAAAAATTGTTACAATGTCAGATTAACTAAGTAGAAACTACTCATCAACATCCCCTGATGTTCGAAAATTTTATAATTTTACCAACATTTTTATTTATGGCATAAGCATCATTTTATAGATAAATACCCAGAGATAAAAGAGGTTATATGAATGATCTGAAGTCTGATAGGTGGACAGTACTTCAATAATGACACAAAGTCAGCCTTTCTAAACCCATATTCTATGCAATATATTTTCACCTATGTTTGAAATATTAGTGAAGATAAGCAAAGCCATCAGACATATACTATTATTAAAAATGTATTTATCTAAAGGAATTTGTAACTATGTGAGATAATTGATATTACCTAAACTTATTGTGGTGATCAATTCATAATATATACATATATCAAATCACATGTTGTACAACTTGGACTCATTTCATGTTATATGCTAATTATATCTCAATAAAATTGGAAAAAAACAATTAACAAAAATGTATTTATCTAAAGGAAACTGATGTATTTTTAAAACTCTGATATAGTGTGATTTTCCCCATAATATGATATTATATATCAAAAAAAATCTTCATATTCAGAATCAATAGAAATTATACAAAATTTAATTACATTTAAAAAACAATACTCAAATATGAGAAAAATATAAAAAGCTTTCCATAGAATATCTTATTTTAAGTATGAAATAAATCTACAGTTCTATATTTCACAATCTTTGGAAATATACTAAAAATACTGTATATTCTCCACTGCCAAATGTGGTAGACTGAAGCACTCTTCAGATTTTGTAGGGTATCTTTGAAAATGTGTACAGCAGAAATATCCCAATATTATTATGTGGCTGATCAAGCTCCTCAGACCATTTTCACATGTCCTTCTTTTCTAGAGGGTTGCCTTAGTAACACTCCAACAAAAGTAATTTTCTGCAGTTTTCTCCAAATACTACCTACATAATTGCTCAATTTAGTCATTGTAGTGAAGGCAGGAAATAATGTATTTCAAATTTGCTTTGCTTCCGATTCCAACAGTTTGGAGACCAAAAACCTTCTAGTAAAAACAGCTAAAAGTGTCAGATATATTAAAACAGCAATATATGATGGATATAAAATTATTTCCTTTATTATTCCAGGGAAGGATAGACTGATTAGATTTAGTCTTTTTCAAATGAAGTGTACCTGTTACAATTTAACGGTAACTAACTACCAGATTAGAATTGAAAGTATACCTTCCAAAGAAATAAAGGAAAAAAAGGGAAACAAACAAACACTCAAGCAATCCAAAAGAAAGGTAGAAAGGAACATGATGCAAGGCTAGTAGCTAGGAAACTCAGTCTACATGCTCAGAAGGGCAAGATAATTCATTTCAAGTTCTATAAAATTGAACATAATTTCTATTTCAAGGCTCCATTCTTCAATGGAGCTGAAACTTAATCTCAGTAAATTAAGTAGACCTCTATTCCCAACATTTTTCTCAGATTAGCAATTAAATTATAGCATGAGGGAATGCATGAAGAGAAGTGGTAATATGGACCTCCACTCTTAATGTCAAAATATTCCATTACATATATGAGAAGCACTTAGCATGGTGCTTGGCACCAAGTGAAAGTTAGCTATTTTATCTCTCTTGACTTCTGAGGCAAGAGTGAAATTTTCAGTAGCTATCTCTTTAGCAACTCCTGTGATGAGTGTGATGACAGTGGTTTGCAAAGTGCTGTGCTGTGTTTTTGTGGAGAATTCAAGCAGTGTTAACTTAAAATGACCTTTGGAAACCTGGGTAAAGCAGAAAGAAAGATATTGTTCCTATTTATGTGCATAGATTTTTCATAAACCTGATACATTGATTTCAGATTTCTACTTTATTAATAAATATATATGTTGGGCACATACAATCATTTTTATGTTTAAAGTACTTTCACCATATATTTCAAGACACATTATATGTAGGAGAAAGAACTCATTCTATGGAATCAGACAAACATATCTGAATACATTCTCACTAGTACTAGTTATATAATTCCTGGCGCACACTTCTGTGTGCCTCTCTTATTTTCTGTAAAATAGAGTCAAAATACATACTGTGTTAGTTCAGGTTCTCCAAAAAGCAGACATGGCCTGGGAGAAATTGAAGCAATGATTGCAGAGCATAGTGGCTGGGGCTCTTAATTTTAATCATTTATCCTCCCTTTTTACAAGGTGCATTCTCATGGCCATCACATGTACCTGGCAGGTTTAATGTGAAATTAGAAATAATGTAGGTAATTTGCTTAGAAAAGTGTGCTTGACATAATACATGCTCAATAAAGAAAAGCTATTGCCATATCTCAATTGTGTACTCTTTATTATAATAATTCTATGATATTTATAAGATATATTTCTTTAATCTTCTCAAAACTTTTTTCTATTATGTGTTTATATTAGTTTGTTAAGGCTTCTATTACAAAGTACTCCAGTCTGCGTGGCTTAAAAAACAGAATTTTTTTTCTTAACAGTTCTGGAAGCTAGAAGTCCAAGGTATCAGCAAAGTTGGTTTCTTCTGAGGCCTCTCCTCTTGGTTTATAGATAGCCGTATTCTCTCTGGGTCCTCATATGGTCCTTCCCACTGTATGTATTTCAGTGCCTAAGTTTCTTCTTCTAAAGACACAAGTCATATTGGAATTGAGTCTACCCTAATGATCTTTTTTAACTTAATTATCTCTTTTAAGACCCTATCTCCAAATACAGTGCCATCTGGGTTAGGACTTCAACATATGAATTTTGAGGGGCATGATTCAGTCATAACAGTGGTGTTAACCATACATTACAGATAAGAAAATTGTGAATTAGAGGTATCAAATAAGATGCCACGGTTACACTAATAATGAAAAACAGAACTGAGATCTCTATAATTCCAAATAAAGTCCATTCTCTTTTTATAAAAGTGTGTTATGTACCTGACCCTTGGATGAACTTTGCCCTTTCAAGTTGAGGGTAAAAGAGAAGGTGACTCACCCAAGTAGATGTGGACCTAATATCCACATAGTAAGAGAAGCCCTTGTATTAAGCTCCACACATCTTTAGACCAATATCTACCTTGAGGGATATTTAGTTTCTTCGGGATACATTTTTGGTTGTCACAGCTGGGGGTGTACTACTGGCATCTAGTGGGTAGATGTCAGGAATGCTGCTAAATATCCTACAATGCACAGGAAAGTCTTGTGTAACAATAAATTATCTGGCCCAAAATGTCAGCAGTGGTGAGGTTGAGAAGCCCTACATCAAAATGAGGCAACTTGGTCACTAAATCAGGACTAAAGGGATGGGGAATTGTATAGACCTCTTTTGAAAATTTAGGATTCTGTCTTGACCATTCTTGGGCATATTTCTTTACTCAAGTCAGCCTGGTTGGTATACCATCTGGTGGCAGCCTAGGAAAAATGGGATCTACAGGATTCATACTTAATTCTGGTTTTATAAAAATACTCTTGTTCCTCTCACATCTGATCCTTCAAGATAAAAAGTTTGGATGAGAGTAGGGAATGATTGAAAAAAAGGGCAAAGTTATAATTTCTGGAAAGGGACACTCAGATATTGTGAAGGTGGAGGAAGAGCAATGGCCTAGTACCTAGGGTTGTACAGGGGAAGAAGGAGCATTAATGACATTTGTACTGCAGAACTACCTCTGAAGGCTCCTTCCTCAAGGAAGAAAAATCCAGCATGGCTCTCTCGAACCATTGCAAGCACCTTGAATTTAACTGACTGCTGGGTCTGCCATCCCGGCCAGATAACTCTGACCACCTTTTCCTTTAATTTTGCTGAGAGATTAAGAAAAACTGGGCATAATCTCAGCTACTAACACACACACACACACACACACACACACACTCTCTCTCTCTCTCTCTCTCTCTCTCTCTCTGGATATCATCCCCACGCTCAATCTCAGGTCATTCCATGGAGTGGACTAAGGTCACACCACCGTGCTGGACAAACAAGAAGATTGGATTGACAGCATTTAACAGACCCTCCAAAACAAGGTCTAGGTTGTTATTTTAGCTGAACAGGGAACCGTAAGGCTTACCTGCTAGCATTCCCAACCTGTGTTCCCTGCCTGATGTAGGTACTATCTGATAGGACTGCCAATCATTAAGACTTTCTTTCCAGAGGCACCATTTGTGCTCTTGAGTTTGTACCTCTTGGATGGGAGAGGGGCATTAACATGTCTCTTTCTTGAAAACAGTGATTTGTACCTTAGGGTGCTAAACTTTCAGCATCTTGGATCCTCCAGTACCCTAAAGAGAAGGGCTTAACTCTGTGGCAACAACATCCATACTAGGGCCCTCAGCTTTGCCTCTTTTTCCAATTGCTTTAGGAAGAGAACTTTCATCTGTTATTTAGAGATACATTCTAGATACTGCTCTGCTTGCTGAGGTGGGCCCGTAGGGGCGAGGGAGTAGAGAACAGGGCTTAAGTGCTCTTGTTATTTTTACAAATCTTCGATGCCCTCCTCTCTTCTCTTCAACTCTTCTGATTTCAATTTCACTCTTCACTCCTGACATCTCTCATTTCTTGGTTAATATCCCAGACACCACTCCACCCAAGTGTCTTCATTGCTATGAAGGTTTATTTTTCTACTTTTATGCTTTTTTTTTTCAGTTGTATCTCAGCAGCGCACAGTGTATACATGTAGACATGTCTGCCAACTAAAATTTAACTCATTAATTTTTATTTATCATGTTGTTACTAATTTAATCCAGGATATATGATTATTGATTTATGAGTTTAATTTGTGATGTAAGTGCGTATGTCACTTTATCCCCTATTTCTTAGAAATGATTATACTGTTGCTGCTGATGATAATCAGTTTTAAAAGCTATTTATTGAGTACTAACTATGTTCTTGGTAATTTACATATAATTTTTAACTTTTAAGACAAGATGGAGAAATTGTGGCTAGAGGAGAAAATAAGTAAATTGTCTAAGGTCATAGAATTGGTGTCAGAGCCTGCACTGTCATCAAGGGCTGTCTGAATAGGAAGCTTTTACTTTATCTGTTATATCCCCCTCCCCTTGGTAGTGTGTTTAGAGAGTCACCGAGCCATAAAAATTACCAGAAGTCATGTATTAAAAGCCAAAACCTTGACATACCCAGGGCACTTCTCCAAAAATGCTCACCTGAATGTTATTGTATATACAGGGTCATTCCAAATTGTTCCTTCATTTCATAAATAAACCACTCGAGGGGCCTTTTAAAATTACTTCTAAAAAACTTGAGGAAATTAAACATTTTTGACATGGTATCTTCTCACACACACTATCTATCTAGAGAGACTGAACATTTTGTTCAATTTTTCACTCAGTGTGCAGACAGTAAGGATTGCTCTTCTGTGTTTTGTTGCCCTCTTAACTGTTCCCTTAATAGTAGGTTATGCCATCTGATGGGCAATTTGGCTTTGCACCATTTTGCTTGTCATGTTGTTTCCCTAACATTAAGTAGCTGACACTAGAAAAGGGCCCATAGAGGTTACACAGCTCAATAGAACGCCTCTTTTTTTTTTTTTTAATTTTTCTTTTCCACCCCCACCCCCAACTTGCCATTACACTTATGCCCTCCCTCAACTTGCCTTACAAACTCACTAGGGACAATACAATAAAAAATGCAAATATTCACTTTTTTTCTCCTACAGTGTCCATTTTTTATGGCTGATTAAAACTAGCTGAAGGGAAGAGAATAAGCAGAAAGAGCAATAAAAATTTGTTCTCCTCCATCTAGATGTAAATAGCTGCTTGCTCTGTTAAGGAACAGGTACTACTCCCACCAAAAGAAAGAGTGAAGTATATTTATTTCAAAGCAAAACTCTGCGTATGCATATAAATGTGTGTACTATGGATAACATTCCCCATGACAGTCTAGCCAGAAGGAAAACATAAAATACTTTTCAAACAAGCTGCCTTTTTTGACATATACTCACAAAGTCACTTTACTTTGAATAATCCCATTACATTTGATTTAACAAGCATGGTTTGAGATGCGAAAACGCAGTTCCCCTGCTGTGTCATGTCCTCAGTAATGTCTGATGACATCTCCTGGGGTCATGTCTACACTTTAGCAGACTGTATCTGGTGAAATGACTATTTGTTTTAGGAATACACTCTTTATAGCTTTCATACAACAGTCTCTTAGTTTTGCATAAGATGTGTCTCCTATTGGCACAATAGTATTTTTAAAATGGTCTCTTTTATTTTTGGAATTATAGGGTCACTTTTTAATTCCCGAATTTTTTAGTTCAGTATGCATATCATCACTAAATGATACAAGAAGTACAGTAGTATTTTTAATACAAAATAAATATCTGTCTTCTGGAAAACTATACTTTATACCTACACAGCCCATCTTGTTCAAAGGATGGTCAAAAATAAAATTAACCTTAAAATCTTCCAAACAGGAAAAACTGCTTCAATTTAAACTAATCCAGGATAAATGGATCCAGTTAATTTGCTCCTCTAAAAATAAAACCTTGTAACTGTTTGCCACAATTTATTTTTAGAAATGCCTTTGTATTGACTTTAACAAAGTACCTTTTGTCTTTTTGTATTACACCCTTGTTTGTTTACTGCATGTGGAATTTGACACCTAAGTAACTTTTTCTTGGTCCAAAATGGTTTCTAGATAATAAGTGCCACTTCATTCAGCACTAATTTTTGTATGTTAGTCTTCGTAAATTACACTTTAAAATTTACTTGCTGCTCTGGAGTCAGACACAGCTTTATTAATGAATCAGAAAATGACTTTCAAGTATTTTTAACAATCTAGGCAGTTGAAAACATTCCATTCTACCCACTCCCAAGGTCCTAGAGAATACCTTTTTAAAATATTACTGGACTGATTCTTGGCATCTCTAATAAAAAACAAAACAAAACAAAACAAAAACAACTGCACATTTTGAATCCAGCTTTTTTATTCATGGGAATACACATTGAAAGTTACTTCCCTCCAATAACTCATAAGGCTGAATTTTTGTTACATCTTCGTGAAAATATAAATAGTTTAACTTTATATTTTGCTATTAACTTTGTTTTCTATATAAACATAAACATAAATTTTTGTTTCAAAGAAGGCAACTTCAAGAAAACCAGAATCAGAACCTTTAGGCAAGTAATCTTACAGTTGTTTCTAATATGTACTGCTGGAACAAACTACATTGATACTATATTATCAACTTGTTTCCTCCCTCCAAACTGAGACTTTTCTTGCTAAGAAGTTATCATGCACCAATGTTCTTGTTATTTAAGATTCTGGGAAGTTAGGTTTTTATAGAACTCAATGTTTTTAGATGATTAACAGTAAGCATATTTGCTACTTATTGCATTCTTAAGTTCACAGAAGAAAGCTTTTGGATTCAGGCTTTTTAGCTAATTAAAGTTTTAGAATTTTAGTAATGTAGGCTTTAGTGATGTTGAAGGTCTCCCATAAAGATTTTATGGGTCAAGATGTGGTCTTTTCTCAGGGGGCATTTCATCTTCCATTTCTTCGTCATCATCATCGTCTGGATAATCCACCAAGCCAACTACTCTACTACAGGTTGGGTTACCTGTTCCATTAACAGGACCAGCAGAATTGGAAAAAGTAACTTTGTAGCCACCAGAAGATGTTATTTTAGGAAGATCTAGCTCATCTTCATTTTCTTTTGGATTTTTAGTCTCTGTAAATGTATCATTTTTCGATGGTTGCATAACTGTTTCTACTTTCTGTGTATTTTCTTTAGGACAGGTTTCTTTCTTCTCCAAGACTCTGGCACTTCTGTGAAATATTTTACTATACAGGGTGTAATGAAGATTCTTCCGTATTTTATTCTGTCGGTCTTTTTCTTGTTCATATTTAATCTTCAAACCTTTGAATGTCTGTACATATTCAATCCACTCGAGTGTTTTATAGAACTTTTCGAATATATGTGCAACAAGAGACTTGATATTTTCCACTCTTATGTATTCAAACAGTTCAATAATAGCTGAATTCAACATATTGTACCGAGTTCCAGTATCCAGAAGAGCATTTACAACTGGCTCAAAAAGATTTCCCTTGATGATGTAACGATTATAAAGTTCATCTTTGTGGCCAATTATTCTTCTCATAAAGCGAACAGCACACAAGATTAGGAAAGTGTGCTTAGATTTCATCAAGATCAAGACTCTTCTTAGCAAGTCTTTGCTCAAAATATAGTTTTTTATGTAATATGTGTGATGTTGCACACAAAATGTGAGCAGCTCTAAAATTAAGCTAAGCAGCTGTGCTGTTTGATAATCATTAAGGCAATCTTTGCTGTTTTTGTCAGCTCCAAGTATATTATCCTTTTCACATGTATCTTCTGAAGTAGTGGCCAAAAGTGGTGCCACGAGTTTATGCATACACTGTTTATAGAAGAAATGTAGAAATTCAGTTCTTTCACATTTATTAGGTGTCACTAGCATGTTGTCTGGATCAAGTAGAGAACGAAGAAGTCCCATTAAATGAAGAGCACCTCCTAGCTCAGGATCGGTATCACAGATCATTTGTTCAATTACTAAATTAATGAAAAGTTTACAGTCTTCATTCCGCTTGTATTCTTGTAGCATTAATCCTCGGATCATGGATGGACTATACTCCACTAGATAAGCAAATATGTCAGTAGCAGCTGACCTTATTTGCAAGTCATCCAGGATCATTACAATTTTAAGAGCAGGAAGAATTCCCAATTTTGTCAATGTTTTGAATAGTGCACCTTTGCTTTGAGGCTGCAATGACTGAGAAAATGAACAGAATTCCTTGAAAAAAAATACCAAGTCACGCCGTTTATCATCATCTATAGTCTTATCCTTCAACTGTGAAAAAACTTGAGGCAAAAACTTGTCATCTTTCTGAAGCATGCGGATTATCTCAACCTTGTTGAGGAAAATAAAATTTGCAATAGTAGAAAGACAATTCTCTTCCAATACGGATGGTACAGGGAAAAGGATGTTGTGAATGTACTGCACCTTGTACGTCTGATGTATTTTTTGCCTAAGTTCACAGTCTGTTAATGGTACCACTTCCTTGAACTTTGCATTTTGGGTCAAGAATTCCCTATGCCTTTTTGGCTCAGCCAAAGCAGGGTCATATTCAAGGCACCCCACCACATTCATTATACACTCATCAGAAAACATTATCTCGAACAGACAGGTCTTGTTGAGGAATAAGATTCCTTTCATAATTACATGCAAATGCTGTAAGCCTTCAGTGTCTCCTAGGTTCTCACAAGTGTGGAACAGCTGCAGTAGCTTTTTAATATAGTCCTCATTTTCCAAGATCAGGGCAAGCCTTTCCTTACGGATAGGCGAAGTGAGAGCTGAGGTAACTATGGTAGCAATCTGTTTAAGCTTACCGAGTTCACAGTTCGGAAGGTCAACCATATTACTAGTTTCTGGCATTTCATCAAATTCTTCTTCTTCTGAAATATCCAAGAAGTCCTGTGTGATGTCGACGGACGGGTCTATTCCTTGAACCCTGCAAATATCTTCCCAGATCTCATGACACCCGGCTGTGTCCTGGAAACTCAATGCCATTCCATGGTTCTCAGCTTCAGACCAAACTATTAATAGGCCCCGTTTCTTCTTATACGGAGTGTTTGGATGTATCTTCGACTCCAAGATCAGTGAGCCGTTGGACTCTGACTGAACTAGCAGAGACACGCCCTGGAGTCGTTCCACGTAGGCGGAGGAGACGTACCCAGTGCCTAGATCAGTCCATTGTTGATCTTCGTTCAGACCGTGAAGTTTGACGCGGGGACGTGACTTATACGCCATGGCGACCTCTGGTGTCTTTACCTCAGCCAGGCTCTCGGCGAACGGCCTCGCTTCGCGCATGCCCAGAATCAACGTAGCTACGGTGGCCCAGTCGGGAAAAACAAAGATGGAGGCGAAGTAGTGGCGATAGGGGTGCTTGCAGCTCTAGAGGTCAGTAGAGTTTCTTGGAGTCCTGCGTCCTGCTACGTCTCACTTCCATCTCATTCTCCTTTCCCTCCATTTTGCTCCTTTATACTCTCTCTCTTAATATAGGCTTCAAAAGCGATTCTCTCTGCCTGCTCACGGCTGCCTAGGGAAACCTCGATGTTGTAGGATTCCTATGATTCTCCCTGGATTCGATCCGGAAGGAACGTTCTATACACGTTAAGGCGAGTTTCCTCCCTGCTTTCAAATGGAGGCTTAGGAATTAGAGCAAAGAGCACTGTTCTTTCCATAAAAGGTTTTGTCCCCCAGAAACATTTTCACTCATCAGATGCCTGGGAGTGGAGACTTAGGACCTTAGATGAGAGAAAGCTTATTCGCTTTTGTCGTTACCAAGGCTACACCTGACATTCTATGCCAAGAAACTCGCCCCAACTCCCAACCCCGCCAACAAAACAAAACAAAACAAAACAAAACAAAACAAAACAAAACAAAACAAAACCAGAAACAAGTGAGTCATGAACCATTAGCAATAATCAGAGATCTGTAGTTGGGTCTTCTCATAAGGCCTGGTCTATGTCTATATCACACACATACCCATCCTTGAGGGAGAATATTGTTTCAAGAGGTAGTTGGCAACTCCTTTCCTTTGTTCAGCTCAGCCTGAAGCTTTATCTTTTAGCACAGTGGGGGAAAGTTTTCCTTGATTTTTTGTAATCTATAACCATACTCCTCATTCTTAGGAAAGGAGTGGGCCAGACAGAAACTGAGTTCAAATTAGCCAAGAGTGAATATTGAATATCACAGTTCAAATGTTTTATTTCTTTTCTTAATGATTATGGTAATAATAACCACAACTACTAAGTAATAATACTTGAGTGATTATTATTATTATAAAGAAAGGTAACAATTGAATAAATATAATACTTGACTGCTTATATGCTAAAGACACTGCAACAATAACTTTTATATATTTTCTTACTCAATTTTCACAATCACCTAGTGATATAAGAGTATTAAGTATCTTTTTAAGATCAGGAAATGAATTTAGAGAAGTTAAATAAATCACTAAAGGTCACACTGCTAATAAGTTGAAAAACTCTGATCTGAACACGTCTTTCTGATTCCAAAATTGGTTTCCTCAGTCACTGAACTATGCTATCCCTTTCTTTTCTTGGCCTTCATTATACTTTATTTCATATTCCTTCCATCTGTATAATTTGTAATCAACATAAAATTATCAGGAGAAGATGAAAGTCACGCACTTCCTCCTTTAGATCCACATCTGTATAGCCAGCCAAAAAATAGAAGCTTGTATATGGCAACATTGTTAAATATAATTTTAATAGTAACCAAGTTGATTTTTGATGTAGCAGCAAATTCTGCAGTTTTCTTTAATTTATTTTCCCCCAAAACATTAACCCTGTTATTGCAAGAGAAAAACTGAGAATTGGGCCACATCAAGCATATTTGGACTTGAAGAGTCCTATTTGTGATAATCATTTCACTTTACATGACGTTGGAGGTGTGTGACAATCTTTAATTAGAGCACAGAAAAGCTCTTTCACACACCTCTCAAGGAGATTATAGTACAGGAATTTTCCTAGGACAGGACAGCTGGGGCACTTGGGAAATTGAATGCAAATGACAATCATTTCATGAGAAAATTCAAATTAATGTTAGAATTTGTTGACTTAGAAGCATTTACAAGTTATAAGTAATACTTAGACATAAGGATTAATAAATGACTAATACAAAAATCGATATATGTACTAGTTTAAAACTCCTCTCTTATTTCAATAAGAGAATAGGCAAATATATAATAACAATAATGATGTATGCTAATGTCCAATTTTGTTCTCTGTTGTGGTTATATTAAAATTTTTTATCAGAATTAATTATAACACTGTCAATTGTCTGAATCTGCCCTCAGGTTTCATTTTCTGAGAGGCATTCAGTATAAATCTATGTGTTCTCACAATTTTATCACAGGGAACTTCCCTTAGGCCTATTAAGGTCCCATTATCTTAATTAGGTTAACTAGAATCTCTACAGTCTAAAGGAGCCTCAAATCCACACTTCTTATTTCTGTTTCTACAGTTCCTGTCTTATTTGGTTTGGGAAGTAGAACAATGCTCTTTTTTGCTTCAGTAGTTCTACCTATCTAAGATTATTAATTTTCTGTTGTTTTACAGAGAGCAAGATAATATGAATAAAAAAAATGCCATCTTCCAGGAGCCATGTAAGTCTCTTCTATAAGCATTATTTATTTTTTATTTAATCTTCAAACTATAATAGTCCGAAGATATTGTTACTACCATATTAGAGAGGAAAAACTTGACACTTCAAAACTGAATCAAGCATTTGGTTCAAACCTCTGCAGAAAGTGATGATGCTAGAATTTGAAAGTAGGCCTTTAGAAAAGTTCTCTTTGCTTTGCTGTTCCTGTGTGCAATGCTTTCTCTTAGACACTGCATAAATTGTTATAGCAGGTATTCAAAACGATGTGATTTTTATTCCAACTATCATTGCAGTTTGATGTTTCTCAATTTTATTTTGTGAAGGAAAACATTGAGGCTAGTTCAAAATCAAAATGGGTAGATTTAATCTTAAGACTCTGGATCCCTCTTCTGTTTTGAATACTTTCTCATGTTTCTTCCTTGTGACCTTAATGGTAGGAGTAATTCTTGATGATTTGGCCATGCAAATAAATAGTTTTAGGTAAGGATCTTGTAACTCATCGACATTTTATGACTACTCAGGGCTCAAATTTTATATTTCTCATAGTTATTTTAGAAGACAGTAAAGGAATGAGTCATACATTCCTGAATTTTAGGTATAGGTAACTCAAACCACATTTGTACATATAGAACATTTAGATATCTGAATATTCTATCTATAAGAAGACAGAACATTACATAGTTGGAAGAGCAAGGAGACTTTTAATTTTATGAAATAGCATTAAAATAGAATTCTGTTTTATGTATCTGCTCTAAAAATTTTCAACTTCATAATCATTAGTGAAAAACACACATGCATGTTCTCTACAAGTTTCTAGGTAACTTATTTCAAGGAATGTTGCTTTTTTTTGGCCACCATTATCTCTGACTTGGAAATTTGTAAGTCTCCTCTCCTGGCTTCTGCCTTTTCCACCCACTAGTATATTCTCCACACAGTAGTCAGAGAGGATTCACTTAAAATATGTCATATCCTCTCACTTCTCTTCTCAAAATCATTGTGTTTCTGCCTTACTTAGAATCAAAGCCAAAGTTCTAACTATGGTTTGGAAAGTCCAACAAGACCTGGCCCCATTGACCTATCTGAATACTTCACTTAATAGTCTTTCTCCCTTATTCTGTTCCAGCCACACTAGCCACCTTGCTATGTCTGAAGCACATCAGTCACACTCCTGCTTCAGGCCTTTGCACCTGCCCTTTCTGCTACCTGGAACACTATTTCTCAATAGCTACATGGCTCACACCCTCACCTCATTCACAAATTTATTCATATGCTCGCTTTCTTTTTTTTTTTTCCAGTGAGAACTTCCCTAACTGCCTCTTTAAAATTGCAAAGACCTTCCATCCCAACCCAGCCATCTGTTTTCTTGTATGTATCTCTTCTCCATAGCACTAAGCATCATCTGAATATTTTGTACCTCATTTATTCTGTTTTCTGCAGCCAGACTATCAGCTGTATGAGGGCTGAGATTTATCTGTTCATTTTTCTCACTGTTGTGTGCCTGGCACTTGCCATAAGACATGATACATAGTAATTTCTCAACAATTATTTATTGAATAAATACATAAATGAATACACATTCTTTTTATGATAATTTCCAATAATCAATTTATTTAATTCTCACATAGTTATTGAACAACCCTAATGTACAGGCCCTATACCAAGCACTGAGGATAAAACAGTGAATTTGATACATCTGGCATTTTCCCTGCTGCTCAATTCCACTCTTTTGGATAGTTTTCTTCTTATTGATGGTGACAAAGAAAGCAATGTTCTCCCATTTTAGTCTTTTAATTGCATGAAAAACTAGTTTATTGAATTAGCTAGAGGTTTCCCTCCAAGTTCTGTCAAGCATTCCTTCCCCGAACCTGGGTTAAAGCTCAGGTAGAAGCTACAGCTTTTTCATCAGCTCTTAGATATTGAAAGTACCCTATTTTTTTCTTTCTTTCCTTCTTTTTTTTTTAAATTTATTTTATTAGTTTCAAGTATACAGTACATTGGTTAGACATATATATAGTTTATAAAACGATCCCCCTAATTGCACTTTCTCTCCTTTGGCTCTCCACATAGCCAACATATTAATGCTAACTGCATTCCCTATGCCGTGCTCCCCATCCCCATGACCATCTATCAACTACTAATTTATACTTCTTTAACCATTCTCCCAGTCCTCAACTCCCCTCCCCTCTGTCAATCATCAAATTGTCCACTATATTCGTGAGTCTGTTTTTGATTAGTTTGTTCTTTTGGACTCTAGATTTGGCTGTGGACTTGCTTTGGACAAGACATGACCCAAACAGAAGCTTGAAGTTAGACTGGGTATTTTTTTCTAATATTAAAATATCCAGTCCAACTTCAAGCTTCTGTTTGGGTCATGTGTTGTCCAAAGCAAGTCTACAGCCAAACCTAGAGTCAAGAGATGGGAAAGTATGCTCCACCTAGAATGAGAGATCATAGCAAAATTACATAGCAAAGGGTGTGGGTAGAAGGAAAGATGAAGAATTGTGAACATTAATGCAATATTCCACAAACTTGTATAAAACAGGTATAACACAGAACCCTAATGGACATATATATAGAAATATATATAGTTTAACATTCTGTATATATGATTGCTTTGCATACAGAATATTAAAATGGTCACCCTATATATAGAATGATAAAATGTATGGATGTTTAAAATCTTTTATTTTCAGTTGAAAATATCCTGTGTGCATTGCAGCAGTACCTGCTATTATCTTCCCAATACTCAGAGGTAAGAACCACTTTATTTTCTCGGATCCACAGGTAGTTTCTATCATTCTCCACTGAGTGCTTGGCTTCCTTGGAAGCGTAAAAAACTTTTGCTTACACAACAGGGATTTAAAGGAGGAAATAAAAGGGGGTAAATGTTCTTTTGAACTCGTGTAAATTTTAGGCTTTGACTTTCAGTGCCATGCTCTCCTCTTTTTTTTTTTTATGTTCAAATATGTAGTTACTTCTAGACTCTTTGGAGTTTTGTTTTAAATTTCATAATTCTTAGATCTCCTCTTCTTCTCTATCCCGATAGACCATATTATTTTCTGTTCCTACCTAGATCTCCAGGAATACCATTAGTTGACTACTTACTGATTACCCTACAACCCTGTTACAGAAGTAATAGTTATGAGCATACTTTGGAGTTAAAAACTGCTCAATTTTTACTAAGAGATAGTAATCATCTTCATTTCTTCAATATAACACTAGATGTATTTATATCATAAAATATAAATTTTCCTTTTAAGCAACATTTGATTTCAACTTAACATTTTTGTCTTAATTCCATTAACATTTAAAGAAGTGCCATGAATATATTTGACTTTTGTTAAGATAATCTGATTAAGTCAGAAACAGAAACAGGAAAAAGTGTTTTCATGATAAATAACTGAATATCTTAAATTCTTTGGCTGGTATTGGTTTTGGGTATATTACTACTTAAAGTGTGAAGCTCTGGTTCATTTCTCCTGAAAAATAACCTTTTGTGTTTTTTTACTGCTATGTGATCTGCTCTCACGTTCTTGGGCAGGAGAGCTGGCATGGTGTAGGAATGTATTTTTGAGTTACACGTGAACATCATTCAGAAAAATAACAAGTTTTGTTTACAGTTCCTTACAGGAATAAGTTTTAAAACCTCTGAAATTAGCAAATTAGGTCCTTCCCCGCGGTACTCAGGAGTGTTTTTACACTCCTCTGTGTAAGTTCAGGTTCTTTAGCAACCCCCATTCCACCAAAGGCAAAGATGGGTCCTGGCCAGTCTTATTCTCCTCTGTATTGCAATACCTAGAAGACAGTAGACATCCAGTGAGTATTTGATGCATGAGCATATGAAGCAATGTGTAAAAATCACTCCTTCTACATGCCACAGAGATATGGATAACATTTGAAAGAAAACATCTCATCAAATGGATCTTCACTGAGATGTCATCACCTGTCAGCAGGTTTGTGTTTTAACCCTCCTAAAAATTCATGGTCAACTCTCCTTCTTTTCTACATTTGATAGTCTAACTATCAGCATTTTCTTCTCAACTCTTCCATTCCACCCCAATTATCTTTCAGCATAAGGTCTCACCTAATACTTAGCCAAGAGAATAGACACCACCTTAAGGCTCACCTTCCTTTTTAAAACAACCTTATCAATATGGTTAGCAATTTCTACCTCTCCCCTTTACAGCTCAGAAAAAGGAGTGAGCCTTCTCTTCTTCAGGAATAACCTCTTAACCTATACTCTCCATTTCTGGCCCCCTGAAATCTTTTAGGCCATAAATTATTCCTTCTGTGACTTCAGTCTTTAAACTTTGTCTAGGAATAATTCCTTTTCCTTCAATTAAATATGCTCAAGCTTTTTCCATTTAAATAGTCAAACAGACTCTCAAAAATAAGTCTCACATTCCTAACTTTAACCATAACATTATCTTACCCTAAAATGAGGGTGAGAATGTTTGTTCTGTTCACTGCTATATTTCCAGGGTCTAGAAAAGAGCCTGTAACACTGGAAACACAATATGAATATTTATTCATTACTCAGCCCTTAACAATTGCCAGTGTTTGCTGTGTGGTAGACACTATTCAGAGTGCTCCGTAGGTGTTCTCACTTAATCCCCCTAAGGGAGCTATCTTGATTTATTTCACTTTACTGGTACAGAAACTAGGGTACAGTAAAAGTAAATAACTTATTCAAGGTCACGGATGTCTTGCTCTCTTAATCTCTAGACATGCTATCTCTCAATTATAAATGGATAGTAGTACCAAGAGATGGATGGATGGATAGAAAGATGATAGATAATTATAATTTCTTCCTTCCTTTCTTTCTTGCTTGCTTACTTTCTTGTTTTCTGTCTATCTGTCTATCTATCTATCTATCTATCTATCTATCTATCATCTATCATCTGTCTGTCTATTATCTGTCTGTCTGTCTCTGTCTCTGTCTCTATTGACTGTTATTCAATTCTAGAGTAGAAATATTTCATTATAAAAAAAATTAAACCCCTTCTGATTTTATTAAAATCTGTTCCTTTAATATCTGGTTTCACTAACCATATTTTTTTAAGTTCTTTCCCAAACTTCTTTCTGCATGAGGATAATGAATTTAACAAACTTGCCAGAGTTTCCACAGTGAGTAAACATTCTGGGTTTAGATTTGAAACCCAGTAGTCAAACTTAAGAATCTGTTAAGCATTTTGTTATACAGCACATCACCATTCTCTCTCTCTCTCTCTCTCTCTCTCTCTCTCTCTCTCTCTCTCTCTTTCTCTCCCTCTTCTCCTTCTGTCTCTCTGTCTCTTTTTAAAATAGGTATTGAAGCTATGTTATATATCTTCATTATGAAATGATTAAGTTAGATGCTTAAGTGTTTTCGGACAATCAAACATATATCTTTATATCCCCCTTTCTATCCCTCAACTCCCTCTTTTTCTCTTTAATGGAAAGCATAGAGGACAATTAGTTAGCAAGTGCTTCTACTTAGTCATCTCTCTTAAAGTATTTGCTCTCAAAATAGAAACATTCTTATCCTATTTATTTTTGCTCTAAATAGAGATCAACTAACCTTGAATCTAATTCTCCTTTTTCCTCATACCTCTGATTGTGTTGAGCTACAACTGGAACACCAGTTTTACAGGTGTATGCTACTTGAATTTGCCTTTAGCAATATCTTGCCACTTTCACTTTTTGCACCTTTTTTCCCTTTTCCAAATGTCTTTTTTTCTTTCTGAATTTTCCCCCTCTCTGGATTCACAAAAGATCTTTGTATACATAAGTTTTATAGCCTTGTCTTTTTCATTATTCAACAGGATCATCCTTTGTAATAATTATATTATGGAACCTGTTATTAATTTTTCAAGTTATATCTCTTTTAATGAAGTTGTACATGAAAAGCTGCTTTCAAAATTTTCCATTGGAGATTATCTGATTGATAATTTTTTCCTCTCTCCCACACATACAGGCACATGGCATCCATAGCTAGAAGTGGATGATTTAAACTGGCTTTATTATCCTGAGCAGCTGTTCTTTTTGCTTTAATTTTGAAGACCTCCAGATAAGGGGATATAATGGCTTTCATGGATAATAATTTCTAATATCATTCAGTTTGTAACAGTGGGACACTTTTTTGCCTTTTCTCTCAAATAAACCAGCTAGTTTTAATTTCTTTCTATTCTCTATTCAATGACAGAGGTAGAGAATGAGGGCTCACGTAAGCCAAATTGCTTTTTTTCATCTGAAAATAAGTGCCAGTCTTCTCCAGGCCAAACATACCTGACCTTGCCATTGTATTTATAATTTCTTTTGCAACAGATTGTTAATCTGACTTTTTTTGTTGTTGTTGTTGCATTTTCTCTCCTCACAACAAACTCTAGGTGCACAACAGGAAGAGAAATATCATTCTAATATTTAGCCATTCTAAATATTTTTAAAGAAATCCTTCACCATTCTAAAATGATATATTCCTTATTATCCAATTTCCATGTTATGTGTACTTACATTGCCTGTGGCAATATAAGTCTGTGTTTTACTTTAGTTCAACAATGAAAAAGCAAGAGGAACAATATGGCTTTTTTGCAGTATTCTTGGAGGTTTTGCCATTTAGTAAGAATAATCAGTAAAGGAAACAAAGAAAAATGATAAGGCATATCCATTCTCTAGGGCTTTAATGTTCAGGCTCAATTGGAGTCCTCAGGGTATTTTAACACCTAAGGCCTCTGACTATAAATCTGTCCCTTAGGTCTTTTCAGTTATTTCAGGGAAGTGTCAGTAGCTCATGGTAGAAGAAGCAATTATCCCCATGCAGAAAATAGTTCAAGGAAAGAAAGGAAGAAACCTAGTTAGTGAAACAAGGTACCAAAAGAAGAAAACTTACAAAGGAAATAAAGAAGCACATTGAAAAATATATGATATTTCTTCACAATTTATTTTATATTTAAAAGGTAACTGTGGATATAGTGACATATAACTATATTCACCTATATCTACATTTGTATCCATATTTATATCCCACCCACATATGCAAATATACCTGTGAGTGAGAGGAAGCAGACCTGTGGTTAAGAGGTAAAACACAAAAATGTATACCTCAAGTTGAAACAGAGGCTCTGCCAGGCATAGAGTCATGTGACAAGTCACGTGACATGGTCAAGCTACCTACTATATCTGGGCCTCAATTTATGCATCTCTAAAGTGGAACCAGTACCTACCTTATCTGGTTGTTATGAGATTAAAAGAAGTAACAGGCATAAAACACTTAGACGGGTGCCTGATGAAGTTATTATTTAAACATGTTGGTTCATTTAAAAATCTTATGCCTGAATAACAAAAAAATGTTCTTTAACTCACTTCATTCCCTTTTAAGGGGAATGGGTCCAAGAAACTGAAAGCTTTTTGTTGCTGCTGGCTGAGTGGCTAGGTGTTAAATGCTAATTTGTCAAGCTTTGGATGTGCCAGTCCTAAGTAAGAACAGAGAGAGTGTTGACTTGAGAGAGTTGCATAAGAGACATGAAGTCCCTCTCCCCACTTCCCTGGCTTGGACACTTTCTGAGGTGAAGGAAACAAAGGAGAATCTCAAAGAAATGAACCATAGGATTGACTTCCTGCCTGGGAGGCTTTGGAGGAGGGGTTGGTCTTCGGAGCATTTTGGAGTGAGATAGTGAGTACTGTGTAATAGGAGTTCTCCCCAGGAGCTCATGGTGCTCCAGGTAATCTTGCCCTTTTGCAGCACCCTTGCTGTTAATTGGTTTTCTTGTGAAAATAGGTTAAGTTGCCTAATTTCACTTACAGCTTGAGTCCAGAGCTGAGTCAATCTGTGCGATCTCAACCTTTTCATGGGTTACTGTTTAAATGAAAGGATTTTAAATTGTTGCGAACACTAGGATTATGACACCATCTACCTTGAGTTGTAAACTTTCCTACAATGACATTTTGATCACGAAAGTCAGGTTTCCCAAATCATGCATACTTTCTTTAGTTACCAATTCACTTTTCAAAATTTATAAATTTTGCTAGATTTTTCCAGTCCAGAGCCAATTTATATCTGAAGATATTTACTTACATATCTGTTATAAACAAAAATAACATTCATCTTCAAGGATCCAACACTTTTGAAAAATACATTCCCCCCCCCCCCCACAATGAATGTTAAAGAGCACAGCTCAGGAGCTAAGCAATCATATTAGACTCAGAATATTCAGAGGATTAATCCTGGATTTATTTTGAATTGTCACTGTGTCACTTGTGTAAGTCACCTAACTCCTCCTTTTGCCTCAGCTTCCTTTGTGATATGATTGGAATAATGATAAGACTTCTCTTTGGGGACTGGACCTGGGAAATTTAAAATACTTTTGCACCAAAATTTTGCCATACAAATGCCGAAAATATCAGAGAATGCATTTCATACTCAACTAACAAAATGAATTGCAGTGTTGTTTAAATGCAACAATACACTGTCAATGATTGGATATTTAAAACTGGAACTTGTATTTATGAAAGTTAAATGAAGTTATTTCAAGTATCTAATGAGTATTTATGAAGTGCCTCCTATGAGCCAGGAAATTTGCTGGTGACTCAAAGGTGAATGCTAAGATAATGCTTACCTTCAGTCCCTCTCTAATTTTTAGTTCTGAAAGAGAGACAATTAAACACCTGTAATGTAAGCACATTATAGAGACACACAAGATGACCTAGACATCAGAGAAGTCTTCCAAGAGAAAATAATGATTAAGTTGTAACTTGAAGTGTATTTAGGGTTATAGATGTATGTGTGGGAGGGTGGCAAGGGGGCAAGAGGAGAAGGGACCACAGATAAAAAGAAAAACAAGTACAGGTCATGAAAATCATATAAAGCTAAGTCAACTTGAAAGGATGAGCATAGCAGTATCCTATCTGTATTACAATTGTGTGGAGGTGGAGAAAGAAAGCAAGTCAGGGATGTTAATAAAGAATGCTGCATAAGTCTTAGGGAGAGATGGTTGTGATAGGAACTACAATTTTCGCAGAGAGTAAGGAGTTGATAAGTTCAAGAGACATTTAAAGATTTTAATTAACAGAACTTCTTGATTGATTAGAATAAAGGAGATCAGGGCAAGTAGAGACACAATAAAAAATAATGACCAATTTGGCAGATGGTAATGTCTTTCAATTAGAAAGTTGGGTGGGTTTAGGGTGGAGAGATTAGTTTAGTTTGCACAAATTGAGGCTGAGGTACTTATATGACATTTAGAATATCACAATCATAGGGCTGTGGTATGATACTATGATTATTTAATCTTTTCATTCTATTTTTGTGAATGTGACACAGTGATGTTCTACAGTGAGCCTTTGGAGGGACTTCAGAAATGATGAACTGAGTATTTTCTTGCCATATGGCTGTTTCATCAGAAAAGCTCAAGGTAACTCAAGGCTAAAGAGAGAGGTGTCACTGCATAGTCATGAAGAACCACAGCTAAATTGGCAGGTGAGATTCATTTTACTTCTTGTGCCTCTCTTTTCTTCTCACAGAATTGCGTTTCTATTTTAGGTTTGTCTCTATTTAATTCTGGCCAAACTCTATCAATTATCAATAAATAAAACTGTATTTAAGTTTGGAATGGCCAGGCTGAGAATTGCTGCTCTCCTCTTCTGCTGTTACTCCCCAGGACAAGTTGAAAGTAGGCAATGCTTTGAAAGATGGTTGATACATTCTGTGCTCTTTTCTCACCCTTAAGTTCCTGGAAGTAATGGTGAACAAGAGCTAGTTTTCCCAGCTCTTATACCTTTCCTTTCCTGAAAAGTCATAAGAGCAATATATAGCATATAACCTGCTTTCTTTGAGTAGATTTAAAATAGCATGGTAATTGGTCTGGAGAGGTCTGGAATTTGGACTTCTTTGTTCTGACAAAGACTGAACAGAAATGATTTCAGGCAAGTGGGGAAAAATAAGCTTATTTTCAGTGCTTCTGTGTGTGTGTGTGTGTGTGTGTGTGTGTGTGTGTGTGTTTTAGCTGCTTCACTGGTCTTTATTTTGACCCCTTTCTATGTAAGCATTTGCCCAGTACTCTACTGCTTATCCAATGTTTTCTTTAAATCCTTCTTTGAGAACTTCCCTAAACCCATTTTGCCATTAAAATCTACAGACGCTGTATTTTAGGATATATAGTGTATAGGGAAAGGGAGGGGGTGCTGTCAATGGGCATTTAGTAATCAGCAATGTTAAATGACCCTATGTACAGTCATTCAAACACAACTAACAAGCCTAAAAAATGCTCCACATTTAAACTTCATAAGCCTTCTACCATAAATCTTCCTGTTATTTTTAGAATGATAATGCCTAAAATGTGGCCTGGTTGCATGACCCTGTTGATTTGAGTTCACGCTCAACTATGATTTTTGACGAATCTTTAGTCTTACTTGTCCACTTCTGTTTTGTCATTCTCTTATTTTAGGGGTGGATATTTTTAGACTTGATATCCAGGAAAGCAGTTTCCTTCTCAGTTACATATAGAGCTTTAAATATTATTAACACTATCCCTCCAGGTAAGACAAAAGTTTCAAATTAAAATAAAGTATCAGCACCCGCCCTTCTTTGAACAGTAGCAGCTGTAATTATGTGAGAAGTACAAAATTAAAGATCATTTTGAAAATGTAAATTTCTTCTTGTTGTTAAAATATGTACAAGCTGGAGAGTAGATTCATGCATTAATAAGTGCTTGTTTCATTTGCCTGCTGAGAAGAGAAAGTTGACTTTTGTTACAGCCATTTAATTCTTTAAGAATAATGAAATATCTGAAGACATCTCTACTCAGCTTTAAGAGAAATAAATATGGGGTGTCTCAGTCATAAAGAGTTAAGATTACATTTGCTCTCTTTGTGTGAAAGATACATAATTTATGAGCTAATAAGTTGTAAAGGTCTTCTCACAAGTAAAATTATATTATCACTCCCAGGAGTAAGATAGTCAAATTATTCTGTAATAACTCATTCATGTTTATTTTATTTTAACTTATAAAACATAATTCCTTCTTTTCAAATGTGCAATTAGAAGAATGCCCAGAAACAGAGAAGGTGAGAGTTACTAGAGTAAAAATGGAGACAAATTTTAGATAGTATTTATATATTTGTCTTTCAATATAGAGAAAATTCAATTGTCAAATCAATTAGGAATAAAAGCATTGACTCTCTAGCAGCTAAAATATAATTACCATTAGATAACAATTTTTTTCAAGAAGGTTATTTTCTTTTGCCTTTATGGCTTCATTCTTATGGTACAGAATCTTCTGTAATGACTACTAATGATACTGCCTCCTGGTATTTAGACCTTTGTGTAATCCCTTTCATTTGTGTACAGACTCAACCTATTGACTTGCCTCTAACGAAAAGAATATGGCAAAAATGAGGGGATATCACTTCCTAGATGAAACTATAAAAGACTGTGACTTCTGCCTTGCTTACTCTCTCATTCTGGCACTCTCTCTGGCTTTTCTCCCTTGTTTGTTCTGATGGAACAAGATGCCATCTGGAGAGGCCTATGTGGCAAGGAACTGAGAGTAGTCTGACCAATAGCTAGGAAGAAACTGAAGTCCTTTGGCCAACAGCCCTCGAGGACCAGCACCCTGATTACAACCTCGTAAGTAAGCTTGAAGGCAGGCCCTTCCCCAGTAGAGCTTTAACATGAGATCAAGCTGCGTACAGCACCTTGGTTACAACCTGGTGGTGCCTGGGCCAAAGGACAAATGTAAACTACACCTGGATTCCTGACCTGTAGGTCCGGTGAACTAATAAATCCATATTGTTCGAAGGTACCAAATTTGGAGATAATTTGCTATGGAGAAATAGGTAGCTAATAAAATACCAAATAAATATTGACTACTATACTGTTTTATGTATCTACATTTTATTGTAAATTTCTCAAAATTCAGTGACATCTATTATGTAAGTCAAACATTTATAAATATGGAATATGTATATAGTCCCAGACGCCATTTTAAAATTAGGCTGCTGTTGTGAATTTCTTTGTAACCAAAGAAAGAGGGAATCATTATGGGAATCAAGATGGGCAAGTAATTTTTCTCTCCAGTATAATTTTAATCTGAAGTCCTGAGATTCATGATGGATCATTACAGGTATTTTGGGTGGGAAAATTTGGGTTTTTTTGCAAGAAATTTACCTGTTCCCTCTCACTAAAAGACAGTAGTTGGTCTCAGATACTGGGAAGCCAAATACACCCAAATAATTCTACAAGCACCTGGAAAGGATCGCATTGTTTCTAGATTAGAATTATTAGAAATTCCTGGATGGCTTCAGCCCATCTATGAGCCCCCTTTCCAAAAAATAAATGTAAAATATTGTGTGCTTACACGAATTTTTCTCATGAAAGGATTTATGACTTTCACATGATACTAAAAAAGGCTCACAGTCCCCAAATATGTTTAGAATACCTGGAATACACCACCAGATTAATTTTATTATGGTAGTTAAATGATTATTTGATAGTAGTTAAAGGATTATTTGAAATATCACGAGAGCGAGTTGATGAATTAAATGATTTTTATGCTTATTCAACACATTTATTGAGGATCATGCTAGGCATTAGAGTTACAATATTAAAAAGACATGTGTGATTCCTCTCCTAAAAAGCTTACACTTTAGTGGGAAAGCAGATATTAATCATGAAGAATTCTGGGAAGACTAATTAGAAAATGTTTGGGAGCATATAACTGGGTGTGCCAGCTATTTGCCTGTTGGCTCTCAGATGCACTCTCTTCCCTTCTTTGTTCTGTTTTATATTACAAAGTCTAATCCTGCAGACAGCATTGTGCAGGCTTCTCTGCCATCTGATGTCTTTATGGGTTTAACTAATGGTGGGAAGGGGAGAAGATGGTCAGATCCAAAGCAGAGAGAGGCCAGGATACTTCTCACTCTCTTTGCTTTAGGAGGGTCTCTCAGCAGTGTCTGGGTTTCCTCCTTGACTATAGCTTCAGCTTAGCAGCTTCTACCTTTGTGCTTCAAGTATCTATTTGTGGCTCCAACTCCTGACATCTGGTAACACTATTTCTTCCCTAGACTTAAGTCTGGCTCTAGTTATGGTGGCAATTTCCTGGCAATTCCCATGAGTGCCTCATCTTCTGTTCTTTTAGCTCATCTGAATAACGCCATTACAACTTGTCACCTATATTAAATTCCATCTGTTGACCTACCTGGTTTGGGTTCTATTTTCTGACTGGTTCCTGACTGCTACACTAAGGAAGAGATGTGCTGGGGGACTTTTCTTGAAGATGTTAGATTTGAGCTGAAGCATAAAATATGAATATTTTAGTCATAATGGGCTAAGACAGACAGGAGAACATTCCAGGAAGAGTATGTGCTTGTAATTTTCCAAAACTTGAAGATCTGTGTAGTCGAAGTTTAGAGAGTAATGTGGAGCATGGCATGAGATGAAGTACATAAAATGCTAAATTTTGCCCAGCTTTGGTCACTGTTAAGAATTTTGGTCTTTATCATAGAGCATTAGGAAGCCTTTCATGAGTTTTTGAGCAAGTGGTTTTGAGCAATGGGGTTACATGTTTAAATGTTTGTATTTCTAAATATTTGTGTTTTTTAAATGTGTATTTAAAGTTTTAATATGTGGAGAATAAATTAGGAAGGAGTATAAGTAGAGGATGGAACAACAAATAAAAGGTTATTATAGTAAAAAAGTGATGCTAGTTTGGGCAATGTTGGATAAAATTTTAAAGCTATTCAAAGTATTTAGAAATGCTTTGGATAAGGGGATAGATCACATCTGATAAGGGAGGTGGCATAATTGATTCTGCTTGGCAAAAATGTGAATGATGATGCCATTTACTGGGTTAGAAAAACTAGAGAAAGAATGGATTTTGGAAGGAAGATAATAAGTACATTTTGGATCTGTTGAATTTGACTGTGTTTGGAAAAATAATAGAAAAGTTTATTTGTTAGGATGGCAGTATTGGATTTATCATTTATAATCCCCTTAACTAGATTTTTTTACTTTTGCTCTGTTGGGTGATCAGTTAGCAAAGAGTTGATCTGGACATGTTTTAGACATGTCGTGATCTTGATTAGATGACTTTGTTAATTGCGATCTTGGTAAGATAGACATTTCTATTGTAAAATATTTTAAATAATAGCTTGGAAAGTTTCATTTTTTATAAGCATATATTATTCATTTTAGTGTTTCTATTTCCCACATCTCTTGGCATATACTAGATGCTTAACAATGTTTTGGAAATTTGAATCGAATTATGTTTTTTTAATTGACACCTACCTTCTTTCTCCCAGACCATCATTGTTAATTGTATGGAAAATTGAATGAGTTTTAGAAATGAAACAACTCTTTCAGTTTGTGGTGATCAGGACCTATCTGAAAATTTGGGTATAAGGCAAAAATAGAATGCCAAATATTTTCTACTTTCAGAGGTAGGTCAATGAAGTAATGCTAATTCCAAACTTTAGTGCTCAGAAAATATGAATTTATTTAGGTTCTGTGAAAACAAGCTAATTACCTTCATTAATTTAAAGTTCTTGGTATAGTTTCCTCTTATTTTTATTTTTTCTTCATAACTCACTTTTAGATATGATATTGTAATATTTTCAAAGTATATGGAATGAAAATATGTACATTATTTGAGTCAAGTCACTAAAGACATTCAACAACTTCAACAATACCAGGAGGAAAAATCTGGTTTTTGAATCTGGTTGTACTTGGTACTTTGAGAATGCTTCTTAAATGAAATCTGAAAATATTTTAAATGAATTTATCTTATTATCGGGTTTTGTAGAATGTTAGTGGAAAGAATTTGTGCAGAAAATGTGGAGGACAATTTCCCTTGACTGCAAGTTATTAGATTAATTCACATGTCAGTTTCACTTCATTAGCATTCTAAATGCTTTTCTTTATGTCAAGGAGGATATCTGTCAAAATCACATAATCTGTTGTTTTGAGATTACCACTCTACCTTTACAATAGCATCTCACTTATGTTTCATGCAAGCCCCATGTATCTGAAAGAGTAGTTTCAAATCATTTTGTTTTTGTCTGTGTGTGTGTGTGTGTGTGTGTGTGTGTGTGTGTGTTATGGTGTCTTCATTCTATGTGTGGTTTTATTAATTCAGTAATAACATAAAACTCCAAGTAGCTATCATCTGTAACCTGACTGGCTTGGGTCAATGAAATGTTTTAAATTTTTTCTGTAATGTTCACCATTTATTAACATAAGACATGATAAAAAGGTGATTTTTCAAGTAGTAAATGCATAAAGGTTATTTAAATTTTTGTAAAATATTGTGTAATTGGTGATGGGGAAGAAAATCAGATTAATTGAATGGCTTAATTTGCATAAGATTATAATATCATTTAAGAAAGACTTAGGTATTAAATTATAATCATCACATTATGTCATTTAATGTAAAAATCAAGTCCTTTATCTAGATTTGAACAGATTTATTTCCGCTTTGCTTTTCTCTGCTTAGGCTTTCTTACTTAGGTTTAAAGCATAAGAGAGAATGTTACTGTGTACAGTTGTGTTTGGGTGTTGAAGTGGAAAGCATGGCTAGCTGAAAGCAATAATAATCTCTTCCTTTCTTCTTGGTTTTGTACTTCTATTTGTACACTACCTTTTTTTTAAATTTTTTGAGTCTCTGTTTTCAATTTTTTGGGGGTATTTGTACTCCATTATTCAAGATTTTTAGATGTCATCTCTTCAGACATTCTCCACCAAAAAGCGATTCTCTGCCTCAGATTAATTGACCTAAGTCAAGCAGGAAAATGCATACAGCTTTATGGAGGAAAGGACCCTTGGCTTCCATGGTTTAGATGCTCTGCTGTTGAATAGTCTAGAATGAGGGAAATTAGTGTGAATGAGTTAGAATGTAAATCAATGTATAAGAAATTCAAGCAGATATTTCTAATGTTTGGCACTTCTACTTGATGTCACTTCAAGGATAGAGACATATTGTTGGCATCTAGATAAATTTTTAATTAAGTTTTTGGGGTGAAGCTGGTTAATAACATTATGTAAGTTTCAAGTGTACAAGTCTATAATATATCACCTGAATATTGCATTGTGTGTTCATCACCCAAAGTCTTGTCTGCCTCTATCACCATAAATTTGAACCCCTTTACTCTCCTCATCCTCCCTCCAACCCCTTTCCTCTCAACAGAAGGGTGGTAAATTCTTTTAAGTATTGCTTTTTGATAATGACATCAAAAGATTTGTTTATTTTAGCATTGCTGATTAGCAAGTAATAACAATTTCAGATGGATTTGGAGGAGCATTATTCATCTGTTCAGGGACAGCAAAACAAACAAAAAATTCTGACAGATATAAGAAAATATTTGTATAGTGTTTAAACATCTCTTGATGATGTCTTAACTAGTAATCAGTGAAAAATCAAACCTTTCAAAATTATTTTTGTTCTTATAGTGATTTTCAGATTAAATTCAGATCTTCCTCCAGAGCATCACAAATCCTCTTTGATTTAAAACTCGTAAAATTTTATTGTACTAACTTGAACAGATCATAAAATGCAACCCCTGAAATGTAGGAATTCCCCATCTCCAAGGCAATGGAGAATGAATAATATATCCAAATTACAGTAATAACTATAAAAAAAAGCAAAAACAACTTGTGATTTTATGCTTAAGCTATATGAACTATGCCTTGTATACTTTACAGATATTGATAAAGAATTAGAATCAGATTAGTCTTATTTGGAAACAATGAGTACCTAATTGAATAAGAATGCTGTGTAGATAAGTTATACTTTTTTTGCATAAAACATTTCCAATTATTTCTATGTTTTAAACAAGTCTCTTTCATGCAAAAAAGATTGTTGTATTTGACATGCAGGCTACTGAATGTGCATTATATATACAAGCAGTTCTAAAACGTCTTAAGTTGTTGTGAACTACGTGTTGAAAGGAGAAAAAGAACAGCATACTCAGACTAGGCACCAAGGCAAAAAATATACACAAAGGCAAAATGATCAGAAAGATATGAATATAAAAACTGGAAAAAATAATAAACTGTAAAAAGGAAATCAGAAGGACTTTGAATCATCTCTTTATAAAGAGAACTGAAATGCAGATATAACCTGATTTTGAGTGGAGGGAGTTTATTTCAAGGGTTTTAAGTTATGAGCACTAAAGATTTTCATGATATGAGAAAAGAATTAAAATGATTATGCAGAATGTGCAATGGAAATGATCAGAGAGTATATAATTTCTTTAAGAATGAGATCTGTTGATGATATAGCACATTGTATGTGTGTGTTTTCATGAGATTACATAGACATAGTTATTCTCAATCTTGCGGTTAGAACTGGAAAGAGTAAGAGCTAATATGTGAATGTAGTAAATTGTTTGCATGTGTGTTGTTATAATCAAAAGCTCCACATATTCTAATAAAATTGATTTTATGGCCATTGGGTATTGGTGAACTACAATGAAGGAGGGCTGGTGTCGAAAACCAACCACAGAAAGTACATG
Organism: Eidolon dupreanum; assembly: GCA_028627145.1. Classification (NCBI taxonomy): domain Eukaryota; kingdom Metazoa; phylum Chordata; class Mammalia; order Chiroptera; family Pteropodidae; genus Eidolon; species Eidolon dupreanum. Next base: position 13,986,438 of record CM053505.1, read on the forward strand.
CTATGGGCCAGATTTCTTTAACTAAATTCTCTCATTCCTGGATTGTTAATATAAAAGTTGATTAGGATTGAAGTTCAGTATCCTTCTGTATTAGAGACACCATTGTGGTTTTGTTATCATCTGGGATCTGAAGAATAAAGTAAAAATCAATCATCAATCAATCAATAATAAATAAATAATAAAATAAATGATAAATAAATAATAAAATAAATGATAAAACAAATAACAAATATATATAAATAAATAAATAAATAAATAAAAATAAATAAAAATATTCATTATTCTATAGTATGATTAAGGACACAAATGAACAAGTTGATAAAACAGTTTGAATCAATGAAGCATTCTACAGGTTAATCTTTGACTTATCCTATATTTAGCTTACTCTCAACATTTGTAATTCTGGGCAATATTCAATGATACTTAGGTGATGCCAAAAAATCCTGAATCAAATATTACTACTAATCAGGAATACATGTATTAAGCATTATCTTACATCCTAATATTTAAAGTCACCATAGGATATGTGCCCAATTATGAAACCTTTACACATTTAAAAATAATATATGATATTAAAATGCATGTGTTGACTGATATAAAACCTTCATCATCCTCATTCAATGTAGAAATTCTTTAATAACAATCTAGGCTAATATAATAATATTGTATTGTGTTTCACTCTAGTTTTCTTCTTAGCAATAAATGAATGAAGGAGACACAGGCAAAACTATGATTTTGATATTGGAAATAAAAGTAGCAGATATGAATGAGTTTCATAACAAAGAAATTTCTACCTCTAAGTTTCAGTGTTTCTCAATTTCATTTTCAGTTTCTTCGCTGCTAGTGAACAGAAATGCAATTATTTTACAACTTTATTGAGGTATAATTTATGCATCATAAATTCTCCAATTTTAAGTTTATGGTTCAACGACTTTTCATAAATGTACTTAGGAAACATTCACTGAAATCCAAGTTTTAAATCTATCCATCATTCTTTTTTTTTTTTGGTGCTGCTTGTTCATTTATATATCTTCTTGAATGAAATTTCTATTCAAATCTTTTGCCCGAATTTAATCAGGTTATTTATATTCCTTTAGAGTTGAAAGAGTACTTTATGTATTCTGGATACAATTCTCCTATCTGATATAAGATTAGCAAGTATTTTCCCTAGGCCATGACTTATCTGTGACTCTCAGTTCTATTTCATTAATCTATATGCCTATCCTGTGGTCAGTACTACACTATCTAGATAACTGTAGATCTGTAGTAAGTTTTGTAGTCAGAGAAAATTCTCTAAATTCCTTCCAATTTTCAAGATTATTTTGGCTGTGTTGGGTCCTTTAGATCGCCATATGAAATTTAACCTCAGTTTGTCAATTTCTGCAAAATAGGAAAGTGTTATTTTAGTAACAATGTGGTTGAATTTTTAGATCTGCTAGGATATTGATGTCTAAACAATAGTAACTCTTCGAATTTATTAACATGAAATATCTCTCCAATTATTTACAATATCTTTAGTGTCTTTCAGTGATGTTTTGTAGTTTTCAGTGTACGAGTTTTGCTATACTTATATTTATTTTGTGTCAGTTATTCTCTTATGATCCATGCTATTGACCCGATAATGTCTTCTCAATTTTTATTTCCAATTTTATGTTGTTGGTAGAGAGAAATGGAATTGATATTTTAGCCATTTTATTGAGATATAATTTACATAGTATAAGATTCACTGTTGTTAAGTGTAAAAGTCAGTGAATTTTAATAAATATACAAGTTGTATACTATCACCAAAGTCTAATTTTTAACAATACTACCATAGCAAAGAGAAACCTTAGACCCGTTTCCGGTCACTTCTTTTTCTACTGACAGCTTCAGGCAATCACTAATCCACTACGCATTTTTCTTCTCTAGATATTTTATATTCTTGTTGTTTTTGAGTGACTTTTTAAATTTACCTTAATGTTTTTCAGGTTCTTTCATACTACTTTCTGTCTCTATTGATTTGTGTTTTGTAGATATTTGACTATTATGAATAAAGATGCTATAAAACTTCAGGTGAAAGCCTTTAACTTGGATACAGATTAATTTTTCAAATACAGAATCTTGTACTAAATAGTTGCTTAACATTTTATATATCAGGAAAACTTTTCTAAAGTGATTGTAACATTTTATATTTCCACTAACAATTTGTGAGGGTTTCAGTTTCTCTACCATCCTCAATAATACTTGTTATTTTCTGTTTTATTATTACTATTACAGTGGGTATGAATTGGTATCTCCTTGACATTTTAACTTGCATTTTTCATAAAATTATTGGTGTTAAGCATCTTTTCGTGTCCTTTTTTCTCATTTGTATATATTTTTGAGTAAAACATCTATTCGTGTTCATATTTAATTATTTGTGCTCTTCCTGAATACTTTCTTGATATTCACTTTTGAAGCTCAAAGGTTTTTATTTTGGCGAAGTTAAAATTCTCTCTCTTTTTTAGCACGCGTCAATATTGTATTAACAATCATTGCAAATGTTAGAGGAACAAAGATGTTCATGTATATTCTAAAAACTTTGGCATTTACATTTAAGTCTATGATCCATTTTTAGTTAATTGTTTTATTTGCTGTGAATTTAGGGTCTGTGTTTATATTGTGCATGTGGACATCCAATTTCCCTAGCATCACATTTGGAAAAGATTACCATTCAGCAATTAATTGGTCTGACAGTGTTGTCAAAATTCAATTGAACCAACGTGTGTGGGTTTATTTACAGATCTGAATTCTATTTCATTGGCCTATATTTCTATCCTAGTGCCAGTACCATACTCTCTAGATAATGATATGCTTGTAGTACATTTTGAAATTGGAAAGTATTTGTTCTCCCACTTTGTTGTTCTTTATCAAGATTGTTTAGACGTGTTTTGGACCTTTGCATTGCCATATTAATTTTATCATTAACTTGTCAATTTATCCAAAAAATAAAATGGGGTTTTAATAGTGATGGTTTTGAATCTGTAGATCTACCTGATTCTATTGACATTTTAATAATATCAACTCTTCTAATCCATGAACATGGATTTGTATTCCATGGAATTATATTCCACAGTGTGGATATAACATTTTTATATATAATGTCTAGTTGAATAAAACTTGTTCCTTTCCATTTATTTGATAATATAGCTAATGCTCCCATGGCCTTTGTGCCAAGTTATTGGGTGAATATAAGTTTTCATTTCTTTTGTGTAGTTTGTTAATCCTGCTATAGCTGTATCCTGTAGGAAATAATTATTAGAAATTGTCATACTGTTTTCCAAAGTAGCTGCAAATTTTTACATTCCCATCACCAGTGTATAAGGTTTCCTGTAACTCCACATTTTAACCACGCTTGTTATTTCCCGTATTTTTTTTTTTTAATTATAACAACTCTTCAGGGCAAAAGTATTATATTCTTTTTAATTTTTACTTCCTGTTAATGGTTTTGAGCATCATTTCACGTCCTTCTTGGCCATTCACATTTTTTACCTTTGTGAAATATCTCCTCAAATTTTAGCCAATTTTATAAATTTGGTAGTGTTCCACTTCTTTAGTTGAAAAAAATCTTTATATAATTTGGATTCAATTTTCATTATTTTCTGTTATGTGATTTGCAAATAATTTTTCATTCTGTTTCTTGTCTCTGCCTTTCATTAATGTAGACTTCTATAGTGCAAAAATTTTTAATTTTGCTGGTGTACTTTAATTTTTATTTGTACTTTTTTGTTGTATTTAAAATGTTTTTGCATATCCCATAATCACAGGTATTTACTTAATGATTTTGTTTAAGATTTTAGAGATTGTTTTCTTTTTTGTTGTGTCTATAATATTTTTGTGTTACCTTTTTTGTCAGTGTGAGCTGTCTATAATCATCTTTCTGAATGCAGATATTCAAATGAAACATCTTTTGTGGAAAAGACTACCACATTACTCATTGAATTTTTTTAAATAGATTTTATTTTTTAAGAGTAGTTTGAGGTTTACACAAATGTTGTTATGAAAGTACAGAGAGTTCCCATATATTCCCTCTCCCTGTTTTCCTCACCCATATTTTCCCCTATTCTTAACATCTGGCATTGGCATGATACATTTGCTACAATTGATGATACAATATTTAAAAATTGTTGCTAACTAAAGTCCATAGTTTCCATTAAGGTTCATTCATAGTGTTGTACAATTCCATGGATTTGATAAACCGATGCATAATGTTATTTACGCACCATCACAGTATAATACAGAGTAGTTTCCCAACCCTAAAAATCCGATGTGCTCTATTTAATCATCCCCTCTTTCTACTCTGAAACCCCTGGTAACTACTAATCTTTTTACTGTCTCTATATTTTTGTCTTTTCGTTTACTTTTTATTGTGGTAAGAACATTTAATATGAGATGTACTCTCTTAACAAATATTTAAGTGCACAATATTGTGTTCTTACCTATAGGTACCATGTTGCACAGCATATTTCTGGAATTATTTGTCTTGCAGAACTGAAACTTTATACCCATTGAACAGCCATACCCTGTCCTCACCTTCCCCTGCCCCCAGCCCCTGGCAATCACCATTCTACTCTTTGCTTCTATTAGTTTGACTGTTTTAGATAACTCTTATAAGTGGTATCATGTGATATTTGTCCTTCTGTGACTGGCTTATTTAACTTAGCATAGTGTCCTCATTGAATTTCTTTGGCAACTTTTTCAAACACAAAGGATTCAAATACGTATGGTTTTATTTCTGGAGTCCTAATGCTCTTCTCTTTATCCAAATGTCTAAACTAATGTAAGTACCATGCTCTGTAAGTGGGTGTAGTTTTGCAGTATATTTTGAAATCTGGAAGTGTTATCTCTCCAAAATTGTTTTTCTTTTTCAAGTTGTTTTGGCTATTTTGCCTACTCTGCATTTTCATTCAATGTTTTGCTTGCCCATTTCTGCAAAATTCTAGTAAGTCTTTTGGAATGATGATGTTGAAACTGTAGATCAATTTGAGGAATATTAATATCTAACAATAATATCTCTTCGATTTCATGAATGTGGAATATTGCTTCTTGTTCTCTAGTACCTTTGAGTGATTTTTTTTCAACATCTCTGTACAAATCTTGTTTATCTGCTATTAATTTTGTATAGATTTTCCTTTATTTAATGCTATCAACAATGATAATGTTTTCTAAATTTTAATTTCTGACTACATTTCTGACATAGAGAAATGAAATTGTTTTAACAATTTATTGAAATATAATTTATATAACATAAAATTCACACATGTAATAATCCAGTGAAGTTTAATAAAGAAACAAAGTTTGGTAGCCATTGCCAAAATTCAATTTTTAACAATAATACCACAGCCAATAGAAACTTTGTTCCTGTTTCCAACCATCCTTGTTCCCACCCACAATCCCAGCCTACCACAAGTCTACTTTCTTTCTCTGTTGCTTGCTTTAGTGGACAGTTCTTATAAAGGGGATCGTACGATGTACTTGGTCTTGTTTCTTCTTTCACTTGGCATAATGGTTTTGAGTATCCTCATCCTTGTAGCATGTATCATAATTTTTTTTTTCATAATTGTGGAATCATACTCAATTGTATGGATGTACTAACTTTTCTTTATTCATCAACTGACAGACATTCCAGTTATTTACACTTTTTACTTATTATGTGTAATGCCCCTATACCTCCACTTACAAGTCTTTGGGTGGCTCTATGTTTCACTTCTCTTCTGTGGAAACCTATTTTGTAATATTGCTGAATCCTATCTAATTTTTAATATTTTTAGAAACTGGCAATTTGCTTGCCAAGGCAGCTGCAACTGTTTTCTTTCTCACAAGCAAGGTATGAGAGTTCTAGTTTCTTCACATACTCAAAAACATTTATTTTCTGTTTCTTTTTTTTCTTAATTTTCTCCTTCCTGTGTTTATAAAATGGATTTTGACATTATATTTCCTTCAAATGATTTTGAGTATCTTTTCATAGGCCTTATGGCAATTTGTTTATCTTCTCGGGTGAAATTTCTATTCAAGTCTTTTGCTTACATTGAATTTTATTTATTCATATCTTCTTGCTTTTAAAGGATTCTTTATATATTCGAGACACAAGTCAGTTACCCAATATATAATTTTCAAAGAGTGCTCTGGGTCTGTGACTTACTATTGCTCTTTGTTAATATTAATTTTTGATATCCAAAAGGTTTTAGTTTTGAAATTCAGATTCATCTCTTTTTTGTATGTGTGGTTTTGGTTTTTGTGTCTAAGCAATCATTACATCATTTCCAGGGCACAAAGATGTATTACTTCATTTTCTTCTAATGGTTTTAAAGTTTTGGCTTTTGCTTATAAATCTATTATCTATTATCCATTAATTGTTTTTTTGGAGGGGATTGAATTAAGTTTCTTCAGTCATCCTTAACATGATGATGTGGCATGATTCCAACATCATTTGTGGAAAAAACTATCATTTCTGCCTTGAATCATTTGGCAACATTGCCAAATTTCAATTGTCGAAAAATATATGAATTCTGTTCACTTGGTCTATATTTATGTCCTATTACCAGTACCAATCTCTTGAATAAGTTTTGAAATCACAAAGTTTTTATCCTACCATTTTCTTCTTCTTTGTCAAGATCTTTTTGACTTTTCTGTAACCTTGATATTAATATATGAATTTTAGTGTCAACCTGTCAATATCAGAAAAAAATATACAGTTGCAATTTTAATAGCCATGCTTTTTAATATGTAGGTCTCCTTAATTTTATTGACATTTTAACAATCTTGAATCTTCTAATCCATGGACATGGATTTGTAGTCCATGGAATTATATTCCACTGTGTGGATATAAGTTTTACTATACATCTGACCATTAGTTGAAGGACATGTTGTGATTCCTCTTTTTTGATAATGTGAATAATTCTGCTATGACCTTCATGTGAATATGACTTTTTGGATTGTTTTAATTTTTTTCTGTAGATCAGGGGTCCCCAAACCCCGGGCCATGGACTGGTACTGGTCCGTGGTCTGTTAGGAACCAGGCCTCATGGCAAGAGTTGAGCGGCAGGCCTGTGAGTGAAGCTTCATCTGTATTTGCAGCCGCTCCCCAGAGCAGGCATCACCGCCTCAGCGACACCTCAGATCATCAGGCATTAGATTCTCACAGGAGCACTGGTCCCTGGTAAAAAAGGTTGGGGACTGCTGTTGTAAATTATTAGTTGTACTTTTGCTATTTCCTATAGGAAAATTTGTTATTATTACTAAAATTTCCACATCATTTTCCAAAGTGCTTGCATCATTTTTTCCCCCATATATATGGAATTATACAGTATTTGTCTTTTTTCGGTGACTGGCTTATTTCACTTAGCATAATACCCTCAATATTCATCCATGTTGTAACATGTGTCAGAAGTTCTTTTCTTTTTAAGGCTGAATAATATCCCATTTTATGTATATGCCACATTTTCTTTATCCATTCAACCGTCAATGGACACTTGGGTTGCTTCTATGCAGCTATGAATGGATGTGTAAATATCTCTTCAACATCTTGCTTTCAGTTCTTTTGTGTATAACCCTTGAAGTGGAATTGCTGGATCTAATGGTAATTCTATGTTTAATTTTTTTGAAGAACTACCATACTGTTTTCCTTAGTGACTGCATCATTTTACATTCTTACCAACAGTGCACAAGGGTTCCAATTTCTCTACATTCTCACCAACATTTGTTTTTTCTCTGTTATTTTGATAGTAGCCATCCTAATGGGTGTGAAGTGATATATCATTGTGGTTTTGATGTGTATTTCCTTAGTGATTAGTGATTTTGAGCATCTTTTCATATGCTCATTAACCATTTATATGTCTTCTTTGGAGAAATCTTTACTTAGGTCTTTTGTCCATTTTTTAAAGTGGATTATTTTGTTGTTTTTGAGTTGTAGGAGTTTTTTATATATTTTATTCTGTTGATTATGTCCTTTAATGCACTGTTTTTTAAATTGATTTTTTAATTGAAGTATAATTGGCATATAATATCCTACTAGTTTCAGGTGCACATCATAGTGATTTGAATATTTATATACATTATGAAAAGATCCCTACAATAAATCTATTTACCGTCTGTCACCATACAAAGTTATATTATTATTCACTATGTTCCCTATGCTATATATTACATTCCCATGATTTGTCTATTTTTACTTTCATTGCCTGTGCTTTTGGTGTCAAATCCAGGAAATCCTTACCAAATTCAGTGTCAAGAATCTTCTCTATGTTTTCTAATATGCACTATATAGTTTTATTCTAGTGTATTAAATAGGCTTTTTTTTTTTTTTTTTTTATAATGTGCTGTGTGGTGTTGCAAGATGTTACCATTAGGGGAAAGTGAGTAAAGGGTACATGGAATATCTATGCATATTTTCTTATAATTGCATGCATATCTAAAATTATATCCAAAGAAAATGCTTAATTAAAATAGTATGATCCATCCAAAAATAAAATACATGAACCTCCAATCTATTACAAATACAGCAAGAAATTTAAGATTAAACAATCATAGTGGAAACTCAAATAATTAGAAATCAACATACCAATTGGTTAAAAAGTTAAGGAAAGATATAGATAATTTTAAGGATAGCTTCATTCTTTGAGAGAAAGAGAGAAAGGAAAAGAGGAAATAGTATTTAAAAAAGAATAATTTCATGCAATGTTGGAATTTTTCACAGGTTGGTCACGTAGTGTGTCACATAGTACTTTGAAATAAATTCCAAGTGGTAGATATATCACTTTCTATGACGACAACTAAAAATTGAACATTTCATAACAAAATCTGGTGTATCAGCCTAGAAATTAGGGGAGAAACACAGTCTTTTAATTTACTTTTTTGCTAAAAAAGTCAAAACTGCAACTGCAGAAACGTTTTAAATGAATGACAGTTAATATTCCATATATTAAAACAAAGCAGGTCTCAAGAGAAGATTCATAGTCTTAACTGATGTTAAATGGGAAATAACCCTGATTCGATAGTTGCTTTCACATACACCACCTGACAAACTTTATGGGATGTTGTATAGAACCAAGGTTAACATATTAAATCAAGGCAATTTATTCACAGTTTAATAAACATATTTAAATAACAGAGTTAAAAGCAAGGGTTGAGAGAGGAAGTAGGTTAACATACTCACAATATGAAATGGGAATTGAAGGACTGCTTTCCACCTTCAGGTGCTGCCTGAATTATGGGTTGTGCAAAGTTCATATGCCTTTCTCTACCTCGATTGCATTAACTTTCCCCTGAAAGTTGGTTTTAAGGACAAGAATTGAATTTTGAGTACATGGGTCCAAAATAAATTTCCTGTGCCAAACACATGCTTGCTCTTTTGGAGACATGCAGGAGCAATATGCCTGGTCAACAGCTGGAGCTCACCAATTAGCCTTATGAAGAACTATGTCGTGTGTGTGTGTGTGTGTGTGTGTGTGTGTTTGTGTGTGTGTTACTTAGGCAGATGTCATATGGGGCCAGAATGGGACTATATTAGAAAACACCCATGGGTGGCTGATTAGGGATGACACAAATGTCAGCCCGGGTTTGGTATGATTAATACTTTTTCTTTCTATCCCTGTCTGTCTATAAGTAACACTCTTCTTGTTTCCATCACATATTACATATTGATATTTTTTACCAGTGTTAGGAGTTCAGCTAAGTTGGGAGAGAGAGAGAGATGAGCTGCCAGGTATCAGAGTAGCTGATTAAAGCAACAAACCAACAATGAAAGAGTTAAGCCTTTGATTACTTACTGTGATGGTATAAGCGACAGTCTAAAACTGGAGAAAGTGCTGACTCACTGTGTTCCATTTTCCTCCATGGAAGGGTAGACAGGTCAAGGGTCAGATGGATCTGCACAGATATGGTCACCATCTCACTGTTGAGGGAGTCCTGAACAAAAGTCTCTGGCAGTTTTATGAGCCCTGAGGTGGGAATGGGGTGGATGGAGGTGAGAGGGAAGAGCTAGGAGTGGAAAAGTATTGAATACCGAGTCAGAGTGGAGAAAAGTATCTTCAAGATTCCCCTCTTTACTCCCCCAAAAGGAGGTCTCAGTAGAGGCACCTGAGGTAGACTTCTGTCCAAGGACTCAGATAAAGAGACCTAGGAATGAAGGCACAGGGGCTAGGAATATAAATATGTGAAATAGCATGACTAGCCATGGGGCCTGAGGCCTTGGCTGCAACTCCCTTCAGAGACTATAAAATGTATTGACTGCACCAAGTCTGGTGTGGAGAGGGCTGCTTTGCCCCTTGAGGCTTATCAGATAAAGCCGTTGTAGTTGCCTGTGGTCAGGCCTGAAAAATCACACACAAGTTTTTAACCAGGAGTTGGACTCTTCAACCAATTACTAACTTGCTCTCTTAACACATATTATGAAGTTTGCCTATGGCTTACAAAACACTTGCTTATTTATTATTGATTCTTAACAAATCCTGTTAACTTCATCTATATTTCCTAAGCTACTGGCTTAATTTATCCTCTATGCTTAACACTTGTATGAGCTTCATCTGTTCCATTTATTTTCTTGCCCTCTATAGCAGAATTGAATGTTTTCAAACAATACAGAAAACTCACATTGCCAATATATTTATTTTCTATATTTTTTTTCATGGGAAGATATTTAAGGAAGAAAGAAGAAATTTAACTCTAAAAATAGAGGAAAAGGCTAATACAGTAACAAAAATGTCATTATCAGTTTTCCTATAGCTTCCTGGTTCACCATCCTGGTTCACCATCATGATCAAATGAGTTTTGTCTTTCTCATTTCAAGATGGCTATTGCACTTCCAAACATTACATACTTTTCTAGGCAGGAATATAAAAAAAAAATATGAGAAAAAAAAGGTTGGTACCTCTATCAGCAAAACAAATATTTTCCAAATCTTTTTCATCTTCTGCTCCATTAGTCAGAAAATTCCATGCTGGATACTTTCTTTGGTAGAGTCTGTTTAAACCTTTGCCCATTTTCTAACTGGATTGTTGATTTTCTTAATATTGAGTTTAGAGAGTTCTTTATATATTCATTTTAATTTTAATTTTATTTTTTATTGACATATACTTGACATATTACATTGTGTAAGTTTGAGGTGTTGGTTTGATACATTTACATACTTGGTAAGTCCTTTGTCGAATATCTAATTCCTAAATATTCTTCCTAGTCTGTGGCTTGTCTTTTAATCTTCTTAGCAGTATATTTTGCAAAGCAAAAATAAAAATTAATTTGGTGATGTCCAACTTATCCATTCTTTTTCTTTTATAGGTCGTGCTTTTGATGTTATGTTTAAGAACTTTTTGTCTAACCCTAGGTCATGAATATTTTGAATATTTTGTCTTGTGTTCTCTTCTAAAGGTTTGACAGTTTTATATTTAAGTCTGTTATCCATTTTGAGTTAATTTTTATATAAAATGTGAGGTTTAGGTTGAGGTTCTTTTTATTTTTTATTTTATTTATTTTTTTGCCTAAGGATGTCTAATTATTCATGCATTGTTGAAAAGACTATCCGTTCATTGAATTGCTTTTACACTTTGGGGAAAAAATCAATTTGTTAGGTCTATTTTTTGTTTCTCTGGTCTGTTCCATTGATCTATGTGTCTCTGTCAATATCACACTGTAGCTGTATAGCAATTCTTAAAATCGAGTAGTGTGATTCTTCCAACTTTATTCTTTTTTCAAAAAAATTATCTGAGCCATTCTAGTTCACTTTAGCTTATTTATTCAGCCCCAATAAATATGTATTTGTGGGTTATCTACACTGCCATTACATAGCATTATACACATGTATAGACTACTCATTTCTTGCTTTACCTAAAAGAACACACTAAACATAAAAAAAGAGATGGAGAAATGTCATCTTATTTTCTTTAGAGTTTTAGAAATTCAGAAACAAAATAGAATGTTATGGTTGCATTTTCTTGCTCATCATGTTGTGTATGAGGAAACATAAATCCACTTATTGTGCTCATGACCCTGAATGTTCTGGCTTCACCATGTGAGCCACAATAATTAGTGTGCAATATTTATTACATTGTGTTGTATGAAAATATTTTGTTTTCACAACATGGAAACACATATAAATCAAATGGAAATAAAAACAACGTCATTTAAAAAGTTTATTAACCTAAATGATTTGATTACCTTTAAGATCAATCTAATCTGGCCCTTCTTTTAGCATTTTATTGGCACAAGGATTGTAGTAGAAGCTCATTTACCTTGGAGTTAGAAGACCTGTGTTTAAACCCAATATCTGCCATTTACTAGCTCTGTGATTTTAGATATATCTCTTCTTCAGATTTCTCTTCTATACAAGTGATATAATCACTAACTCATAAAATCAGAAATAATATGTGGTGTGTGTGTGTGTGTGTGTGTGTGTGTTATTCATGGAAATGCCTGGCATTTAAGTAGTAGGTCATGAATACTTATTGTTTTTTTGAAGAGTCTTATGTTCATGAGCCAATAAATTCATGTAAAACTAAATGAAGGAAACATATGAGGGGGAAGTGGGTATACATCCTTCTCTGGTGCTGTCTTATCACCCAGAATGTTTATAGCATCCCCTATGTCCCACTGCTTATTAGTGAAAGAAACTGTCAGTTGAGTGGATACAGGGAAGAATGAAGAATTGGACCGACTCATGGAGGCAACTAATCTGCCACAGATTTCATGCTGAATCTTTAGGAAGAAATTGGTCAAAAACTGTCATATACATGTGAATATCAATAAAACCAGCCCCTAAGGCGGAAGAATATCTTTGTCAGGAATCACTGCCAGATTTCATAATTCTATCTCTTTATACCTGAATGCACTATCTATTCCTCAGCTTTGTTCCCTGTATTTACTTTGAGCCCCATTTTATTTGTTTATGGGCAGAATTTTTCACCTGTTCCATGATTTTTTTTTTTGTATCTTGCTTGCCATAAATGAAGCTTATACCTCTCCTCAGTATTACTCCTGGCATCGATAATTGTATTCTGACTGATATTTAAACACTCCTTCTTTTGTTCTAATTATAACTCTCTCTATAATTGCAGAACAAATGATCATCCTAAAATATTAAAACTCATAAAATAACAATGGCTACTATTTATTCAAGTTAAACACCATATATATAAGATCAGATTTAAGTATTTGATATGCAGAAATAGATATTCAAAAGTTATAAATAACTTGCCTAAAGTCACACAACTTGTAAGTGGTGGATCCTAGATTTGAAACCATGTTATGTATGACTTCAAAGCATTTGCTCTTATTCAGTACAGAATATTTACAACTGTTGGTTAAATATTTGGCGTTATATGAATTTGTCAAAATGCCAAATTACAATTATCTATCATTCTTTTACTTTTTCATTACAATTTATATAAGTTCTTTATTATTGATTGCAGTCTTTTTATAAGATAGTTATATCTGCATATTGGTTTCAGATTATGAGAAGCTATTTATTATTATTTATATGTTATTATAATAAGTAACTAGATTATCATTTAATGGTAGTGGGCATATTTATCATATGACTCCACAATAGTATGATAGGCAGCTTTTAGAATGGCTCCCAGTGATCCTAGTTTCCTGGTATTCATGCCCCTGTGTAATTCTCACCCATTAAGTATAGGTTGGACCTAGTGACTTACTTTTAATGAGCAAAATTAGGATTATTAGAATATTTTATTCTAATGAGTAGAATATGACAAAAATGATGAGATATCACTTGTGTGATTAGGTTACAAAGTGCATACTTTCCATTGTACTGCAGCTCTCTATTTTGCTGGTACTCTCTCATGCCCTCTTACTTGATAAAGCAAGCTGCCATGTAATGAGATGCTCTACAGAGAGGCCCACATGGCAAGGAACCAAGGGAAGCCTCCAGCCAACAGCTTATGAGGGCTTAAGGTGTCAATCCAATAGCACACTGGGAATTCAATCCTGCCAGCAACCACATGAATAAAGTAGGAAGCAGATTCTTCCCAGTTGAGCTTGTAGATGAATGCAGCCTTGAGAGAAATCTGAAGACAGAGAACCCAGTTAAATCATGTGCAGATTCCTGACTCGCAGCAACTATGAGATAATAAATGTTGTTGGTTTAAGTTGTTAAGTTTTGGGGAAATGTGTTACACAGCAATCAATAACTCATACAAATAAGTTATTCATGCTTTTTGAAATGGCTGTATTCTGGTAGTATGCTCTGGCCAGGACCCTGTGTCTAAGTGAAATGTGACCTTGAAGCAATTACCAAATAACTAATGCTGAAGCCTCTAATCTTGATAATTCAGTGGAAAATATAAGTTGGTTCAACTTTTCTTTGCTAAATCTTAGTTTGTCAAGATTTGAGCAAACAGAGCAATGAGGAAAAAATCATGTTTATCATTGAAGACAAAGAAAAATCATGATATCACAGATTTATAAAACAGTGAAAAAGCTTTCATTCTCACTTCAAATCTTTGTCAAGAATGAGAACATACCAATGTTAAGATATTTACAGAGTGAAAATTGAGTTTCACACAACTCGCCACTCCAAAACAACTTTGTGTACTCTATGGCCTGTGAAAAGATAAGTGTGGAGTTTTTTGTTTCTTTTTGCAATGAAGATTTTAAAAATAGTGTACTAGTTTTCTAGAACTGCTATAAGGAAGTACCATAAAGCTTAAAACAACAGAAAGTTATTCTCTCTAAGTTCTGGAGGCCAGAAGTTTGAAATGAATATCTTGTCAGGGCCTTACTTCCTGTGAAGGCTCTGGATGTGCATCCTTTCATTGCTCTTTCAGCTTCTGGTAACCTCAGGTGTTTCTTGGCTTGTGGCAGCATGATGTTGGTCTCTGCCTCGATCTTCACATAGGTGTCTTTTCTTCTGTGTCTGTGTTTTCAGATAGCATTCTCTGTGGATGACTGAAATTTCCCTCTTCTATTAAGTACTCTACTCATATTGGATTAAGACTCATCCTAATGACCTCATCTTTAACTTGACTACATCTGCAAAGACTTTGTTTCCAAATAAGGTCACATTCAGAGGTTTTTTTTGCGTTAGGGCTTCAGCATATCTTTTGGGATGATATGATTCAAGCCATAAAAAGTAGTATTCCTTTCCTTTGTCTTATAAGGTCTTTTTAACAACAACAAAAAATCTATCCTTGGGTTTGTTACATCATTCAACCTTTTCTGTGCTGATCAAACAAATTATACTTTTTATCATGACATACCTTTCTGTAATGTGTCTACTCTCCTATTTTCCCTGCAATATTCTAATTGTTATACCTTTCAAGAGTTTATTATCAGTGTTGTAACAGAGTTTTCTTTATATGATTCAGTAAAATAACAGCTCTATCTCAAAAGAGCATTAAAAAAAATCTTATCTGTTAGATGAGAATATTTTTTTTCTTTTGTTATACCTGGTCTTAGAATTCTGAAATTTATTTAAATTTTAAGGGGTTCTATGTGTTGTGAAATTCTCTCTTACAGATTGTGTTAATATAAGGTGGTTGGAACATCAGCCAGTTTTTTTTCCTGTCATCCACAGGTTGATTGATATTGCATACCCTCTAGAGCAGCAGTCCCCAACCTTTTTGGCACCCGGGACCGGTGCTCCTATGAGAATCTAATGCCTGAGGATCTGAGGTGGAGCTGAGGCGATGATGCTGTCGCTGAGGAGTGGCTGCAAATACAGATGAAGTTTCACTCACTGGCCTGCTGCTCACCTCCTGCCACGTGGCCTGGTTCCTAATATGCCATAGACTGGTACCAGTCTGCGGCCAGAGGGTTGGGGACCTTTTCTCTAGAGGGTGGGAGAATAAAGTGAGATTACCCCCAAATGAACAAATTATAAAAATCTGTATGCACTCATCAAATATATGTTACTTACATATTGTGTTCTAGTCACTGAATTAATTAGAGATAGCATTATTAATTGAAAAATTATAGACTTTAGAGTCAGACAAACTTGAATTTCAACACTTGTTTCACCACAGGTTAGTAACTCTTCTAAATATTTCTTTCATCTATGAATGGGAATAATAATAGTACTTATACACTTGTTTTGAAGATTAAATATGATGGTATTAATACAATGTTCTTGATAAGATTGACAAAATGTCCTTGATTCCTTGCAAATATATTTATTAAAAGTTCAGATAACTTCCCCCCAAAAAATACTCAGAGCTTCTGATTTTCCTGTGTAAAATGAAATAGTGTCTACAGCAATAGTTTGTGTGTTATAATCTATGCAAATATATGGCACATTATATGCCCTTAATATCTATTGGGGTCCTCTAACACAGATATTATAAGATACAAAGATTGATGACAGTTATTCTTAAGTCTTGCAAGAACAAGTTCATATATTTACCAAGTTTGTTCTCATTCATTAATCCATTTACATATTCAAAATAACTTCATACATGTTATATATACATTGTACATGTTATATATGCAAACAACATTGTGAGATATAGAAGACTTAGAATACCAATAAGAAATGAAAGCTCCAAGAAGTTAAATGATTTTCTCAGGATAAAATAGTCCTTGAGTTTCAGAGCTAGCATGTGAATCCAGATGTGTGTAAGTCTAATAATTTTGATCCATCCACTTCAGTGCCAAATTTAAACACTTAGGGGATGGAAAAAGGGAAGGAGCTTTTGAATTAAAACCAAAAGTACAGTAAGAGAAGCAGAAGACAACTAGAATCATACTCTAACAGGAAAGCCAAAGGCATACTTTGAACATGAATTGGAAGCTCAATGAAATAGCTGTGTACAGTGTACATTCAGATCACCTAGAAGGAGTGGTTTCAGTTTGGACTGATGATCAAACTTGTGAGACATAGTACACTTTACCCAACATCAAGTTTACTTCATTTTTAAAAGGAATACCAGACAGGCAGCAACACAACATTTACAACAGCACTGTGGTAATCTGGTAATTCATAACACAGTTACCAGTGCATCAGTCATTCTATCCTTCGGACATGCATGATTACACTAGATGAGATTGGATTGGCACAGATTACTTCAGGATAAAAAAGTAGCTCCTCTTCTCTGATGCAACTCCAGCTCATCACTATTAGTTACATTGATATTATTTATTAGTTATTATTGATAAACCACCTTGACAGTGAGGGCGCTTTGTCTGATTCATAGTGCTCAGGAGGACTTTCTTGGATTTCATATGCACACATAATTTCCTGGAGTTAGTGTTGCAAGGAAGATTGGACTAAGTTCAAATCCTTAGCATATTTGAAGATGGGATGGCCACAAGTCCATTGCTATAGTAGGAATAACTGTTCCAATAGAATAATAGTTGATAAGTTTTTTTCTATCAGATATCAAGTAGTAGATACAACATTCTGTCATTAGCTGCAATGACTTTTCACTGACCTTCAGAGGGCTGGAGTGGAGACATAGAGTAAGAAACTCAGAAACAAGATTTGAAACATCTCCCTTGGCCCTGAGACCTTAACATTGTCATAGCCCTCCACCTCTCCCATGGTTTTCCCTTAGTTGACTATTCACTGAATGAGGTTCAGCCTTTGACTTGTTATTAATGGTTAATTTGTAAGGATTTGAATAAAGCTGCTGCCTGTTAAAAAACCCTTTTCAACTCTGAGCATAGATATTGCTGTAAATCTGGGATATGAGATAATTTGTCAGCCAATTCAACATTTCCTGACTTCTTAACTGAGGCTATCATTCTATACAAAGTATTCTTGTAAATGAAAAATTTAAAAAGAAAAGCAATTGCAGATTGTCTAAAAGTTATTGTATTTTAGAAAATTTAAGTTTGATTTTATGCCATTTCTGTGAATGTTCACAGATTTCTCCTCATCCAGTGTGAGGACAGATGTAAATTTGTCACTGAAATGAAAATCAAGTAAATCACCATAATAAGTTTAACTCTTTTATTCTTTTGCTTACAATAAAATGTTGTGTTAGTGAAGGGGAAAACATTAAGACTTGGCTTTAATTATAATGTGAACATTAATGAAGAGAATTTGTACAACATAAAAGAGCATGAAGAAAGTGAATATGTGCACAAAGTATGTATTGTCTGTTTATGGAAATCATAATATCTATAAATAAAAGATCCTTTTGTTAACACAGAATGAGGAAGCAGTGGTTCAAAGAATAAATAATGAGGCATTCTTTTTTTTTAATTCCTCAGGAAAAGCCTTCTTAAAGATATTTATTAAAACTTGGTAAAAAAATCTAAATTCTGTGTGTCTACATCTAGCTACTAGACTATTCTCTATCTTAGTCCTTGTGCGTCTGAAGACTTCGACTTGTTAATGAAGTCATCAAAGGAAAAGGGTAAGTTTTTAGTAAAAATTGTTTGTTCCAAGATGCTCTGCAAAATGTGCTCCAGGCTTTTTCAAGGCGACTCTTTCATTTTTTTCCCTCTTAACTTAAAACTAAAGCCTCCTTGTCATGCTTAATTAAACATCTGAATCAAATTAATTATTTTGTAACTAGACTGGTGTGTAGGATGCAAATTTCAAATTTAGCATGCGGCATTAATTGAAGAGACAGATTGTTTTTTATAAAATATGATTCTCTTTTTTTATGCCTTCAAAATACAGTATATAGAAACCAGGAAAGAACATGAAAATCATCCAAACTTATACACAGGATAAAAATGAGGGAGAGATATTCTAACATGCTTAGTAAAGAGGAATATATTATATTCTTGGACTTCCGAGAAACTTATGCGTGTGCATGTGTGTTTATACTCAAACTCCTTTCATGAAATTAGGAAGGATTTTCCTCCTTTTGTCAATCGTCCTCTGTGTATATGTAAAATACAAACATACTTATGTAAGAAAATGCCTGATGAATTCCACTGATTCTTATTATCTTAGAACATTAAGAATGGCTATTGTCAGAGAAAGCCTAATTTTGAAAAATGACATCCATCTACTCGATTTTTTATTGGCCTGTTGACAATTCCCTTTGAGATAATCTGGGTCAGGACCTGTTACTTTGCACTGAAAAGCAAGTTATGCAAATAGGGCAGCTGATTCATATAATGTTACACTCTGGGAGTACTAACTCAGTTTTAAAGGAGGAGTAGAAGTCAAAGTAATATGTACAGTCAGCCCTCTGTATCTGTGGACTCCACATCCATGTATTCAACCAACCCTGACTCAAAAATAATTGGAAGAAAAAATGTTATAGCATTGCTGACGTGTACTATGTAGTTATGCTTATGATGGTTGTGTCTGTACCGAAAGTGTGCAGACTTATTTTTCTTGTCATTATTCCCTAAACAATACAATATAACACTATTTGCAGGAGGATGTATGTAGGTTATATGCAAAAACTATGCCACTTTATATAAGGGGCTTGAGCATCTGTGGATTTTGTTATCTGTGAGGGGTACTAGAATCAATCCCCTGTGGACAGCTATATTCTGTGTCTTTAATTCGATTTTCTATAGTATTATCTCAAGCGATGTTTTTGTGTTCTCAAAGATAGTATTTAAAGGATTCAACTACTAAAAACAGTCCAGATCTGGTAATCGACAAGTAAAACAAATATGTGAAGGAGCCAGTACTAGTTTCTGCATGTACCATGTAGAGTATTGTACCATACAGTTTTTAAATGTCAATTACTGTCATTTTACATTAAAGATAAAGCTTGTAAATAAAGTCTTAATCTCTTTATTGTTGACAACCTGTGGAGGGAAAGCTATGTAATTTAACCACCTTAAGTAATTCCCAGAGCAGTTTCCCTTTGCAAAGGTAAATTGACTTAATTTTCTTATCCTTAGAATCACCAGAATTCTCCCTTATGCACAGATTGAAATTTTTCACATGTGCATTCAAACAGCTGTTCATATTTCCAAGCATAAATGGAAGTTTGACTCTGTATAAAATCTTAGTTATCACTTATGAAATAGTTTTAGTAAATTGAATAAAATAGAAGAATTGCAGGCTGTAATGTGTTAGGAGAAAGATGAATTACCAATTCTTTGGAGAAGGTAACATGATTAACTGATAATACATTTGTAAACATAAACTCAGTGTTCTAAACCCCTTTATACGAGTTCTGAATCAGAGAATAAGTTCTGGCTTTGCCACTTGATTGCTCAGTGACCTTGGGGTAAGTCACTTTCAAATTTTGTGCCTGAGCTTATTTATCCAAAATGTAACAATAGTGATAATTTTACCTGTCCAAACTGTCTAATAGACAGCTTGTGAGGATAAAAATGAAAGACATTTAATGTGAAAGCATTTTGCCAACTGTGAGGTGAGCACAAGAGTAAGGTTTAAAAAAAGCTTTGTGAATAAGTATTTTTATTGTGATGTTTAAATACTTTTATTAGACTATTAAACCTTTAAAAACCAAGTTGTCAACTATAGAGCATATTAAAATATCGATATGGTGATGGAAAGAGACTAGACTTTGGGTGATAAACACACAATGCAATATATGGATGATGTAGAATTATACACTTGAGACTCATATAATGTTATTAAGCAATGTCACCCCAATAAATTTAATTAAAAATTGATAAATCAGGTAAAATATAAAGTTCCTATATTTATATAAATTTAAAAAACTAAATTTTTTCCTGTAGTTAATGTTTTTTTATTTATGTGTTTTGTTACATTCACTTGAAAAATTTTATCATTGTAAGATAATAACACAACTGTTTAAAGGTAAAGTTCAAGCAAATTGACCATTTTATTCTCCAAAAGAAAAATCAACTTACTTAATATATATTGTCAGTATTTGCTTTTAACTTCTTAAAAGAAATTAACTTATTTTTAAAGAGACAACTTTATTTCAAAGCCTAATTTTGGGAGATGAAAGAAAAAAACATTAATATTAAATCCCAATATTTAAATTTAGTAGATTTGTATTTAGAATTACATTGATAGATTTAAAAAGATGGAGAGAACATTAATGTAATCAATACTACTGTAGAATGAAACGATTCCTGTAGTGCATTTTGGATGTTTCATAAGGCTTCTATTTAGATATGAATTTTTTTAGTCTTTCATCAAATATCTTGTTTTCAATTAATACTGCTGCATATTGTGCTTTTTAAGTTGAAAGACTGAATCACTTATTCTATCTTCTAATAAAAGAGTCCAAAAATATCAGTAAGATAGAAACATCCATTTCTGCTCATATGAGTGTTTGGTTGATTGCATATAACAATAACATATCTGTTGGATAATAAATACCTCTTGTCTTGATAAAGTTACATGGTGAGAACTCATGTCAATAGCTGAATATATCTCTATCTCTTCCACTAAGAATCTAAACCAAGAGCCAGAGATGACAAAAATTATAAGCCATTCTCTTCCTGAGGCTTGAATCCAGTTAGGTTTTACTCTCAAAGTATGAGTACTGTCTGACTAATATGTGTATTTTAAAGAATATATACAGGTTTTTAAGGAGAAATATAAATCTATTATTAATCCCTTGGGGGGAAGAAAACAAGAGTTTATTTTTATATGACTATTTCCATAATATATCCTAATGATTGCCAGTGTAAGTAAAAATTTCCAACAAGTAAATTCAGTTCTTTCATGAAAATCTAAAAATAATTCACAAAACTTAACTTTAGTCAACTCATTTTCCCCATACATACACATAAATGTATTTTTTTAAAGATTGAAAATGAACTAAGTACATTCCCTTTACATGGTCCTTGGATGGCCTTTACCACCGTGTGACATTGAGCAGATGTGCTGTTTATATTTTTGTCTTATTTCCAGGTTTCAAATAATTTTTCTGCCACTGGAATTTTTTCAAAAAACATCTTCAAAGAGAGATTTGGACGTATGAAGAAAAATTCTACTGTGTCAGTTAAGAAGCCACATTCAACCTCAATTTTCAGTCCTCCTGCTTAGCCATACTTCTGTAGAAATAGCTTACGTTTTCACACATCTCTATCTCTTCCAAGCTATTTCATTCTGTGCTGCTTAACTTGAAGTCCTCAAGTTAAGCTGTAATCTCCATAAAACATTTCGACAGAAGATAAAAGAAGAAACACTTTAATAGTTGTAAAGAAAATTATAGAGAACACAGTGAAATATAGAAACGCATGATTTCACTATTGAGTTAAAGATTTTTAGTGAAATTATATAAATATATTCACAGGATAAACTATGAAATAATCTAGAAATCAAAGATTATCATCTCAATAGTTATAGGAAATGGCCAATTTTTATCTTCTTTTTGACATGTAGCTAGACATATGTTTCTTTTCAAAATATTTGTCATAGGGGAAACCTGTCATTAGAGTAAAATTTTAGAATTTGAAAATGCATCTATATTTATTGTAATAAAAAAAAGATAAACATGTTTGCCTTTTCCTAAATGAAATGGAATGATGTTGCTACTGATAGATGCAGGATAACAAGTTTCAGGACATCTCTTTGGAAAAACTTTTGACGAATGGTTGACATATCTTTGGGATATTTTTATGCAAATTTGCCAAATAATACTTCTCCTCTCTTAATACTTCAGCTGCATTATGGCTTTGAACCTAGCATGTATTTATGTGTGTGCCTGTGTACGTGTTGTTATTATTCTTGTTTAGTTTTGTAATATTTCACTGATCTTTCAGTGCTATACTTTTTATTGTGGTAAAAAGCACATAACATGATATCTACCTTGTTAACAAATTTTTAAGGGTACAGTATGGTAGTATTAACTGTAAGCAGTGTTACACAGCAAATCTCTAGAACTTTTTCATCTTGCATAACTGAAACTTTATACTCACTGAACAGCAACGTCTATTTGCAACCATCCTGCCCCTGGCAACCACCATTCTGTTCTTTGCTTCTGAGTTTGACTATTTTAGATTCCTCATATGAGTGGAATCATGCAGGATTTGTCCTTCTGTGGTGGGCTTATTTCACTTAGCATAATGTCCTCAAGGTTCATCCAAGTGGTAGCATATAACAGCATTGCCTTCTTTTTATGGCTGAATAATATTCCATTGTGTATTTTATTTGTTCATCTGTTGATGGATGTTAAGGTTGTTTCCACCTTGTGGGTATTATAAAAAATGCTACAGTGAGCATGGAATGCAGATACTTTTTCAAGATCCTGATTTCAGTTATTTTGGATAAATACCCAAAAGTGCAATTTCTGGATGATACGTTAGTTCTATTTTTAATTTTTAAGGAAGTTCTATGCTGTTTTTCATCACAGCTGCAATATTTGACATTCCAACCAACAATATGGAAGGATTTTAATTTTCTCATATCCTTGCCAACACTTGTTTTTTCTTTAAATAATAACTATCCTAACAGCTGTGAGGTGATACCTTGTTGTTTTCATTTACATTTCCCTGATGATTACTGTTGTTGAGCATCTGTTGGCCATGTTGTCAATGGAGAAATGTCTACTCGAATATTTTGCCTATTTTTTAATTGAGTTGTTTAGGTTTTGTTTTGTTTTGTTTTTTTGCTATTGAGTAGTTAGGAGTGCCTTATAAATTTTGGATATTAACCCCTTTGGAGATACATGGTTTGCAGATATTTTCTCTGTGTTTATTCTGGCCATCTGGTTCTTTTGTTGTTGTTGTTAGGAGATTTTTTTTTTTTTTGGTTATTGATTTAATCTCCTTTCTACTTATGTGTATGTTCATATCTTCTTAGGTTTGAGGGACAAAAAGACAAGGTTCCTTTGCCTGATTATGGTCCAAGTAGATATAAAGCAAAGATGAGTCACAAAATTTTATCCTAATGAGGTTATGCTTGAATCAATAAGTTATCACAAGTGAGCACCTCATTGATTGTGCATGGTTCAAGTTATTAAGCTGTCTGAAGTGGGACAGATGATAAATGAAGTAAGTACCTGACTACATGAGTCTTGTATCAGGACAAAATTTTTTATGTATCTCTGGTTTACTTTCAACTCTGCCATAATGTTCCTTACTGTAATACATATATGTAGATAAGAAAGTATGGAAATGGCAGGTAATTTTCTGATTTTGTATCAAGTATGCAAAGTTTTGAAAGTGTATAGCCTTCAGAGAGCTATATACTCTGTAACACTGGACCAAATGATTTAAAACACATTATTCTTGTATCTCATATACATAACATGAATACAATGTAATTATTTACAGTATACATATGATGCAATTTCTGTAATTTTTCATTTTACAGTTATATAGAATTACTATCTATCTGTCTATCAAGAAATTTTGGAGAGCCATAGTTTTGAAGTTGCACAGACCACTTTACCTAGGAATTTGGCTCATGTGCCTGAGCAGCCTCGCATTTTCCATTTTATTTCTTCTTTTAGCAGAATCCATTGAACACTGACATCCTGCAAGCAGATAAGCTTAACATGTCCACATGAACAATAATGAAATAAGCAATAGATCCATAACCAATGTTTGCAGTTACTAGCCTGTACATGTGTTCAATGACCTTATTAAATGAACGATGTAGTAGACTAAGGCTTTGCACTGCATTTGCACTGAATTTGCTAAAGACATTTGTTATTTTAAACAGTGTTTAAAGAGAAAGGTACATATAAACTGCCTATAGCATTTACATAAAAATATTAATATTAACTAACAAATATTGAGTACTTGTGATATAGTTATTGTTCTAGGGCTTTGTTTATTGACCCAATTGCTTTTCACACAAGCTAAATGAAGGATGATTATGATACAAAATTTACAAATAAGGAAATTGAAGCACAAAGAGCATAACCATGCAGCTACACATTGTGACATCAGAATTGAACTTAGGCCATTCATCCCAAGGTTGTGCTCTTAAATCCTAATAAATGTTGCATCACACAGCAGCCTTTAAGAGGCTTTATATATTTATAATTTCATTGGTAATATATACATATGTACTATCTATCTATGAGTATGTATTTGTGGGTGTTTAGCAGAGGGTTAATTATTCAAAGGCTAATGATTTGTTTAAAGGATATTGAAAAAAATCAATTTTCCACAATAAACCTAGAATCTAGAGACTAGAATAACTAACTAAAGCAATAAAATTCACTATAACAGGTATATTTAACAAGGTTGTTCATTAAATTTTATAATGCTTAGTATTTTTAAATGTTTATGGTTCAGAAAAGTCACTTATTACTTCTGAGTAAACAATGAAGAGTGGAACTCTGATTTATTACAACAAACAATGTATTGACTGAGAAGTAATTGAGACCTTTGCACATCCTCATTATTCACCTTTGTTTACCATGCTTTCATGTATGGCAGAATATACTTTTCTCAAATTATTTTTATTTTCTTTGTGATAGTAGTAAACACAATAGTATTTTAAATTCTTAATATACTTATTTCAGCAACATTCTTCCTCTCAAGTCTTTTCATTAAATATTGTTTTACATATATATATATTTATATATGTATATATGTGAATAGTTATGTGCATATCTGTATATATGTGTGTATGTGCATATGCAAGCAGAAACCCAAAATGAGGGACATTCTATAAGATACATGGTTTATACTCCTCAAAAATGTCAATATATTTAAAATAAAAAAAAGTCGAGGAACTCTTCCAGATTAAAGGAGATTAATGAGATTGTTGGAGGAGGTCATCAGGAGGACATGCCTGCCAGTTGACACGCCAGCTGGACCTGGTCAATGGGAGGTTCCTCATTTCCTCCTTAGTCCTTGGAATGTGTGTTCCAGCCACCATTTCCATAGGCAGGGCCATTTCAAGGACACAGCTTTGAGAGGGTAATGTGTTCTTGAGACCATCTGGAAGGGATATGCGACTGAATCTTTTAAGGCCTGTATATAAGCTTTCTTTTTTAGAGAGAGAAAAAAATGAACACTTCACCAGTGCTTAGTTAAATGTTTATGCAGTGTTTCTTACATATTTATAAAGGAGACTAAGTTCATAAACTTTCAAGATTCTGGGGGACGAGTGTGGAAATCTACTTGTCTTGTGGTCACTCAAAACAAGCTTACTCATATATAAGTTCCCTTGCTCATTAAATCTGCCACCTAATGATCTTGAGTGGCCTCCCTCATTTTTCAGTCTCTCCTTGCCCCTCCCTGTATAGGGCTAGTTTCAGATTTCACCCAGGAAGCTCCCAGGTTTGAACCAATAGAGAGACTTGCTGTAAATTCAAATTGTAATCTTGGATTGGACCTTGGACTAGATTAGATTTTCTATAATGGACACTAAGGGTTAATTGGCATAATTGGAAAAAAAGGGTTTGTTTACATTAATGTTAATATCTTGACTGTGCTAAATATACTGTAGTTATTTAAGAGAGCATGTTCCTGTTTTTCAGAAAACACACTAAATATTTAGAAGCATTATAACTGCAACTTACTCTTAAATGTCTCAAATGTTTCAGAAAAAAATATATAGATAGATAGATACATACATATATATATATATATATATATATATATATATATATATATATATATATATGCTTGCAAATAAGTAGAGAATAAAATAACCAAACAAATGTTGTAAAAATTTAACATTTGGGAAACCTTTACACTCTTTTTGCTCTAAGCCTGAAATTATATGACAAACAAATGCCAAAGTCAAAATTTTCTTTTATGCCCTCATTTTACTTGATTGCTCTTTCATATTTGACATTGTTCAACACTCCTCTTGAAAATTCTTATTCCCTGAATTGCATGATACTGAATTCTGTGATGTTAAATGCACTTCCTCTGACTCTTCTGAAAACACTGCTTTTCCCTGGGGTTTCTGGTCTTTTTGGTCTACACATTCCCTAGTTCTGTGGCTTCCACTACCACTTTAGGAGTTAGGAGTCCTAAATTTATATCTCAAACCCAGAGTTTTCCTTATGTACTCTGCTTCTTTATCCATTTCTTACTAGATGCCTTCACCTTAATGTCCCATAGGCAACTTATTCTGAAAATGTTCAAAGCTGTCTATGTTATCTTTCTCTTGAAACCCAAATGCTGCTTCTATGTTTTTCTACTTATTCATTGCATCTGTCACCTCAATCAAAAACATGATAACCTCCTAAATCATGTTCACCAAGTTTTATACCAAAAATACCTTAATCTCTCTTGTTTCTACTCAAATTGACATTCATTCAACAAATATTTATTATCTATGTATTCAGTACTGGGACCAGAGCAGTGAACAAGATGTATGTAGCTCAGTTTTGATGAGCTTTCTATTGGGAAAAGCAGACAATTAGATGTAAGTCCTCTTAAGCACTTAAAGAAATCTGTATTATCAAGTAGCATATAGATTCAGTGTAGAAATCTGGAAAATAAAGGAAAAAAAGAAAAATTCAATAATCCTTTATCACACTACTATCATACATTATGATATTTACTGCTCCCAGTGTGATCACTTTAAAATGCACTTCTGATTATGGCATACCACTTCTCTGCTTAAAATTCTTTAATAGCCCTCCACTGGCCATAGGGCAGCCTCCAAACACCTTGAACAAGGCTTCACAGTACTTCCTACCCTGGCCTCTGCTTACTCAAAGTTTCCTTTTGCTTGTTTTCCCTACTCTCTCTTTTTACCCACTTTCCTCACATTTTTCTGTAGCCATCTTGAATAACTTGAGTTTTCCAGAGTCCTATGCTCTTTCTTACTCCACTGAGACACCACTGGACTGGTGCATTCTCCTATAACGAGAATGACACCCAATTGCAGATTTTTATTTATATCTTTCTTTACTGAGCTCCTGAAGGTAGAAAAGATGTATTAATCTTTGAGTTCCCAATACTTAACCTACTTGGTGCATAGCTGATATCCACAAATATTTATTGAAATGATTAAGTAGAAGTACAGTTATATATTTTCCCCTAAAGAATATAGCAAACTAAATGTATTTCGAATTCTTAGAATTCAGTCAATGTAAGTCATTATTGTTAATAATTACATTGTCTTGATGGACCTATATAGTTACTAATGTTCAACATCATCATAATTTAAACATATTTAT
Source organism: Eidolon dupreanum (assembly GCA_028627145.1). Lineage (NCBI taxonomy): Eukaryota > Metazoa > Chordata > Mammalia > Chiroptera > Pteropodidae > Eidolon > Eidolon dupreanum. The sequence continues at coordinate 14,014,373 of CM053505.1, forward strand.
TGAAAATCTGCAAAAGTGCTTCCTCCATAAACACAGCATCTCAAATAGACTGTTGCCTTCTACAAAAGAATGTATTTTTATTCAGCTTTCAAATTCTTACTAATTTGACATTTTATTTATTTCTACAGAAAACCCAAACCCAGTAAATACATGTCAATATATTAATTAATTGTGTTTTTAAACTCTACTTTGACCAATGTGCTTCAAGCTTGGCCCTAGCCCAAGACAATTTTGAATGTGAGGTAGGTTTCTGGTGTTTTTTTTTTTTTTGAATGTTTATTCGCTGTTTTAAACTAAGTTAAAATGTAGCATCTTAACACTTCTTAATTCCTTCTGTATATAGTAGAATATGAAAAAATGAAAACATATTGATGCAATCACATCTAAGGAGGAAAGAGAAGTACAGACCATATCTTTCTTTGTTATATTTTGAAATAAAAAAATGCTGAGGGTCCTCTCATGTCTTCCCTTTCCATATGTACAGGCATAACTAATTTTATTGTTTTGCAGATATTGTGGTTTTTACAAATTGAATGTTTATTGCAACCCTGTGTCAAGGTAAGTCTGTTGACTCCATCTTTCTAGCAGGCTCAGATGATGTTCAGCATTTTTTTTAACAATAATGTATTTTTAAATTATGGTATGTACAATTTTTAGACATAATGCTATTGATTGCATAATTTAACAGGCTACAGAATGGTGCAGACATAACTTTTATATGCAATGGGAAGCCAAAAAATTTGGGTGACTTGCTCTATTGTGATATTCTCTTTATTGTGGTGCTCTGGAACCGAACCTGCAGCCTATCTCCAAGGAATGCCTGTACTTGTGAATAAAAAGCAATATTTTGCCTTTCTAATTTGATGGATGCATATTAAAATTAGCATTATTTGTTACATCCTTTCCTGAATAATAGTTCTTTTAAAATATGATTATTTGTAAAATGTAAACATTTTATTCAAATGTAGAGGTATTCTATAAATGGAATCCAGTATGACAGTTTGTATGTTGGTATATTTTGAAAACTGAGTATTTTTGCTGAATGTACAAAGAGAAGAATTTAAAATAAGAGCAATAACTTATAAAAGTCAAAACTGAAAGGTATAGCAGATTGGTTAGAGATCCTTCTGTTGATAGGGGAGGGTAGGAAATATATGAAATAATAAAGATCGAAGGCTTTAGTTTCTATTATTCCAGATTGTTTACTTTCTTTGTTAATTATAGTTTAAGCACAAAAATGGCAAGAATAATTATTCAACTTTGAAATTGTGGTAGTAAATGATTTGGATAACACTTAATTATATAGCCTTTGGGGAATTTATGTTAAATGTTTAAGACAGAATATGGAAAAGACCTGGAAGGTTTAGTTAAAGTTAGATAATTTACTTAAAACAATATGGCAAAGTGAATTAAGTAAACCGAATTAGATTTTATTGTTTAAATATTACTTTAGCCATTCCAAACTACTCATATCTTTCTAGACTCTGTCAGTCTCTTGTAATCTAGTAAAGGAGAGTGATTTCCAAACTGATGATACCAGAATGTGGTAAATTCACTGATGGAGGAACATGATAAGGGAATGAAAAGAATGTCATATATTAGCTTGTGTGTGTGTGTGTGTGTGTGTGTGTGTGTGTGTGTGTGCATGCACGTGCGTGCATTCCCAAACATGTATCTGGGGAAATGGGGTTTACAGAGAAGGCAGCGTTTTATGTGCATGTTAAAGAGTACATAGTAGTTCGCAAGATAGAGATAGGAAAGAAGGGAAAATATATTTCCACTCATGCAAAGATGCTGAGATATGAGTGAGCATGGCATAGTTAGCAATTGGTAAGAAATTTGATATATATTACCAACAATGTTTTATGTTATCTGTATTCTCAAAATAATGTTTTTCCCAATATTATTTTACCATATTATCTTTTGCTCAAATGCAATAATATTTGGCAACCCAATTTGTAAACAAATTATCTCAGATAATCTCAGAAACAGATGTTTTGTTTGATTAGGGTCTACAGAGAACCGTCTCCCTCCCAATCCTCTCAAGTGATCTCTGATGAGATTCAGAAAAATCACCCCAGTGCAGTTCGATATTCATTGTCTCAGGTCATCTGGCCCAATATTACTTGTATGCAAATTTCCTTCTAGTTTACAGGTTTTCCATATTCTGAGCTGAGACATCAAACAATTAAAAAAAAAATCCCTGTACATCACAGCAGAGTTTTGCTACCACAGCTATTTGAAGTTTAACTAGCCATATCAGGCAGAATGGGCAAAGTTATGCTGTTGTAACAAATAAACCCCAAGCCTCAGTGGCCTAACACAACAAAAATTTATTTTTCACTCATGCTATACAACACGGGGAACTAAAAGCTCTGCTCATTGTAAACACTCAGGAACTCAGACTGATGAAAGTACCTCCTCAACAACTTCTTCCATGATAGTCTTGATGGAGAAAAGAGAATTTAGCAAATCATTCATTGCCTCTTAAATCCACCATAGAAGGGGCATATTTCATTTCCATTTCACATCTTATTGGCCAAATAAATCCATGTTTCTATGCCAAACTTAACCAGTGTCAGGGAAATGTAACCCTAACATGTACCGGAAAGTAAAGAAATACTTAGCAAACCACACCGAAGACTTCTACACTATCCATGCCTATTCTTCCTAGTGATTAATTAATCATAAGTATATTTAATTGCTATCACTTTTTTTGTACATGCATGATTAAGAAGAACCTCGTGGTTTTCTTTTTCAAAGAAGATCTTCAGGTCTCAATAGATAGCTAAACAGGTGACTTGGGCTTTGCTATGACTTAAAAGCAGTAAGATTGACCTATGGCAGATGATGACAGGGTAGCAGAATAAGAATCCAGAACAATCAGAGGGAATGTAAAACAAGAAACTGGAGGGGGAGACAGTGTAACAGTAGGGTGCTTTTTTGTCAGTGATGTATTTCTTAGATACTGAATGCTATATATACTTGGGTTCATCTGTTTTAACTATATCTCCCTAATGATGCTGGAAGGCAATCTTTTCAATATTTATTTGAAAATAAAATTGTTAAAAGTTTTAGTGAGAGAATCCACATTATGTATATATATTTGCCTATGTGTATACAGTTAATTAGTTAATTAGTAAAGTTAGTTACATAGTAAAGTTAGTCATAATTAAGTACGGAAAATTATATATATATATATATATATATATATATATATATATATATATATATATATATATATATCTGCTGTAAAGCTTGAACTAATTCCGTTTTCGTTTGTTTCTTAAGTGTGTTGGCATTGACTTTTCCAGGAGGTATTAGACAGTCTACCTAGATTGAGGTCTCAATCTTCAGTTGAGGTCTGTATCTCTCACCTTTTGTAACTTCTGTGTTCCACATTTTATCACTCTATGCTAGTTGCTTTAGGCTATCAGAAATGTTAATTGTGGTAATTTATCAGTGTCCGTCTGCTTGCAGTTGCTTTCATTTCAGTCCTTAAGTCTTTCTTCCTGGATACAGAATTAATCAACTGTACTAGTAGGTCAATCAGTGTTACTACTTCTCTTCCTAATTGCTGTTGCACTCATTTGTATGATGTTGGAACTGCCACTGCCACCGGAAACCAAGTACCTCTCCTCTGTTTTACCCCTCAGTGATTCCTGCACTTTTACTGCTTCAGTAAGGAAATTTTATGGGACTCAACTTTGGGTTGAATAGCAGATATTTTTCCCCCAAAATGTTTTTCCCCTCTCCTTTAAACAGTAAATTTAATAAACAGTTACAGAGTACCTATTTGTGCAGATACTGTGCTAAATGCTAGGGATTCAGAAATAGAAGGAATATGATCTCTGCCTATATGCTCCCAAGTACCTCTTAGGGATCCCAAACCGAAGTTCCTAAAACAGTTAAGCACGTCTCTTAAAAAAGAAGGTTGGATGTCAGACAATAATGAGTAGCCAGGACTACTGGTGAACCAAGAAACACCTATTCGTTGTTGTCATGAGGGTATATAATCAGATATCTTCCAACTTATGTGTAAAATCTTGAATTTGGATTTTTAAATGTTAGTAATTGGTCTGAAAAAATTTTAAACACTGTATAAATCCAATAAAACATATCCATGGATTGGATAAAACCTAAAGACCACCAAAATTGACTTTTATTGTAATCCATTTACATTATAATAGTTTCTTTACTTTTCTGCACTTCTTAAAACAGTGTTCCCTTATATGGGATTTACATGTTGACCACATAATCCAGATAGCTCTGGGCCTAATTGATAGAGAAAGAGTTAAGAAAATCATGAATTCAAAACCTAAGAAGCAAAATTATGCTTGGGATCTCAAAGATTGCTAAGACAACTTCAATTGAAACTAAGTATTTACTGGGATCCCATTGAGGCATCACCATTTTCTCGGGACTAGGAATAGAGAGAGAGAAACCAGGTGGCATGGCTGTGAAGCAGAAAAGACACAAGTAATCAAATACATTCAATTTAATTACTCAATTCCTCTCACTAAGCAAACATTTCTTGAGTGTCCTATACCTTAAAAGCACTACATTAGGCCCAGGGTTTACAGATATTTGCAGATTAAAATCCCTGTGTCTCTCTATAATAGGAATGAAGATTCTTCAGCAAGATGACTTACTAAAGGAGAAAAATTCTAAGGGAGAGAGGGAAGTAGAATGGGTCACATAAAGAAACTAGGCAGGGACATGGTTTCAGGAGTTTAGCTTCAGCTCGATCCCATGAGGAGTATAAGTTGTACTATAGGAGTTTTCTAGTCTACAGACAAGGGGTGGAGGAAACAGACCTTGACAGGCATACCTCAGAGATATTGTGGGTTCCAGAGCACTGTAATAAACAAGTATCACAATAAAGTGAGTCGTAATCTTTGCTGGTGGAGAGTCTTGCCTTCAGTTTGTCAAAAAACATAACACCTGTGGAGCACGATAGAGCAAAACACAATAAAATAAGCTATGCCTATATAGAGAGTCATTCATTAGAGCTGCTGGAAGGGACACTATAACTTCCTTGTGTCTTCAGGTGTTGTAGCCGCCAGCCCCCAATAGACACATGGACCACTAGAAATCAGTGAGTTAAAGGAAACACACTCTTTATTCAGCCAGCTGGGTCTGCCAGGGGTATGCAGACCCCAAATTAAGCAGCCCCAAAATGTAGAGGTACAGGGTTTTTAAGCCCTAAACCCCATTCTTCATCCTGTTTGAACACACAAGTCTATTTTTCTTCTTTTTACTAACTGTCAACCCACAGGTCGGTTGTGCAAGCGGGGGGTACAGAAGCAGAAGGCTTATTGTTAGAGTGTTATGTTCCATGGGTGATAGCCAAGCAGTAATTTTCCAGCCAGCACACAGGTATGGTGGCTCCAGTCAGCCAAGAGCAATCTTCCAGAGAAGAGTAATAGAAATCAATATCAACACCATAGCTATGTCCCTGGCTCAACAGAAGCAATCTGGACAACAGTAGAATATGTTACACTGTGTGTTCAAAGAGATGAGAAATTAATGGAGGAGACGACCAAGCATACAAAAAAACATGAGGAATGCTGTAACCAAAATGGTGTTCAAATGCCAAGGGAGCAGTGGAGAGTAAGGAGTAAGTAAGGTGGGATTGGCATGGACTTTGTAAAGGATGTAGTAAACAAAGCTGGTCATGTGACAGAGCATTCAAGGTCTACCATTCATTGAAGAGTGTATCCCGAGGAGCTAAAACGAGGAAGTTTGCCCTAACTAAAGAGAGTCTTTTAAAAAAATCATTATTATGCCTAGGTATTTGAACTCTTTCTTCAAAGTGGTGTAGAAGCATTAAGGATTTTAGACAAAGAATAATTACACAAACAAAAGAGAAAGAGATATGCCTACACCAAAAGAGATCCAGAACAGAAGTGAAACACAAGGCGGTAGCACCATGGTTTTTATTTATTTACTTTTAAAATTCATTTAGTAGCTCCAAGTTTCCTGTTTTAAAAGCATCCTTACTCCTCTGGGTGACTGCAGAAGAGTTCTGGGAGTGAAAACAGGTAACTATTTTTATTATAGAACCAGTGGGAGGCAGCATTATGTAGTGGAAATTGCATTAATTAGTATTATAAGAAAAATAGCTCTGATTTATCCCTTTCAAATTCTGAAATAAATCACTCTGTTTTTGGAAAATTGTCTTTTTGAATATGAAAAGTAGATGAAACAGGGCACTTACAATGCACAAGGAATAAGCAGTGATTGCTTTTTCAGTTCATTATAAAAAAAGATTATTGATCGCAGGCATCTTAAAAATATCTTCATGATAATATTTGGCTAACTGCCATTCATGCCACTCAGTTGAAAATAATGGTGTATAGCTGCATAGTAGCTATACCACACTTACTGTAAGGAAAGATAACTTTAAGAAAGGAAATGTTGGTGAAAGTTTATTGTGATCATATAAGGATTACCAGAACAAAGACTATTTGGCTTGATAATTATTAGTATTATTATTAAAATTTAAGACATTCTATGTTCAGGCCACAGATTTTAATGGCAACTTCAATGAATAAAAGGAAGCTTGAGAAAACAACTGAAGGCAATAATTAAAAGCCAATTAATGTATCTTAGTAAAAGGGGATATACATATGCACACTTCAGACAGCACCTTAGCATGAATGGATATATCAATGTTTATAATGGCTATGGTGGTGAGCCACTTAGAGTCTCCCTTCAGAATGGAAGAACTCTTTTCCCCCATGGCCAGGAATGTTACAGAGACATCTAAGTTTCTCTCCAAGAATTATCCTCAGCCAGAAAAGCTGTCCCGCCCAAGGTCACAACCTTATTAATTTATCCCTTCTCAGCTCCAAATTCACCATGCAATACCTACTCTGTAATAATAGACAGAATTCTTCAAGTGTTTCTGCTTTACAGTGACCATGATGATAAGCTTTCTCACTAGAAGTTGCTTGGTGACCTTGTGGGAAAAGAAACTTCTACTGATTCCAGCTGCTGTGAGTTTGAGAACATCTGGTGGTGTTCTGCTCCAGCAATATGCCAAAAAATGCATGATCCCTTTGGTGATTTCACAGCTCTGGCCTTGCCTGGTGATCACCTGATGGCCCTTGCAACACTGACATCACATGCTCTACACCTCCTTTCAGCACTGATGCCCCACTCTCCTCTGCCATGCACCCATCTGCTTGATGTTGCTTGGCTGTTTGACCAATGACTGTGGACCCAGCTCTGGCCCAGAGAAACCAGCAAACGTTTTGCCATCCAGTGAGCTGCAACTCCATCTTCTCCAGTGAAGTCTGCTTGCCTGCCTTGAGAAGGAAGCCCCCTTCCAAGTATGTATCTCCTTGGACAGTCTTCTCAGCCCTAGGTTACCATATAAAGTTCTCTTATGTCTTATAATTATTCTTTTATCATAGCTTAATAGTTATTGGTATTAAAATTTCCCTGTTTAGTTTCTCTGGGCCCCCATATCTCCTTCTATAAAACAGATATTAAAAACTACTCAAACATGATCATGTGTTACTTCTGGGGATCAATTGATATGATGTATGTATAAGCATTTTGTTAACATTTAATGTACAGTATAAATGCAAGCTATTTTATTTTTACATTAATAATGATAAATGATTGACTTGGCAAACTTAAAATCTGCTTATTAATACAAATGTTTGGTTATTATGCCACCACCATTCCTGATTCTGAAAAATGTTCTAGTTGTTTGTGGATTATTTCCAAATTATCATTCTCACTCATGCAGAAAAGTTGAAAATGCAAGCTGTGATATGATGAAACATCCCCTTCTCTATCATAAAATCTTACTTAGGGGAAGAATTCTGACTGAAGTGCCATAAGAACATGATAAAGAGCCGAAGACCAGAAGTGCAAAATCACCCAAGCAAATTTATAATGCTGAGAAATCCCAGGCAGCTGATGTTTATCACACAGCCAAATACTAATACATCCAGGAAAATAACATCAGTTCCAGATGTAGCTATCAGGCATGTGCTGTGGGACAGGTCATCTGTGCTTTGCATCTGCTAAAGCCTCCTTTAAAGGAAGTGCATGATGGACTTTGGTGAGAAAACGAATAGGGAGAATCTAAACAGCAATACTAACTTTGTCTTACCTCAGAAAATACTCAGACCTGCATAACACCTAACTATATTAACTTAGTGTTAGTTTTCACTTGGTAAAAGGCTTTGAAATATTTTCAAGTATTCAGATCAGTAGTACAGAAAAAAAGTCGCAAACTGTAATGTAATTTTTTGTTTGAACCATGCAAATGATTTTGAAATATTTTTAAGTATTCAATTTAAAGATGTAGAAAACAATAAAAACAGCCCAAAAACTCAAACATAAATTCTTCTGTACCAAAGCAACTTCTATTAACTTGAATAGTCAAAATATTATAGGTATTTTTTGTTAGATTATCTTGTTATCAAACAACTTTCAGTGTCCTTCCTGGTACCTCAAAGATAGTAAAAATATGAAAATTGAAGTATCTAGTTTTGGTACTATTGTAATTATTACAATGCCTTTTAAAGATTAATTTAGACTAAGTAATGACATTTTCGTATTTTAGAACATTTCATCAATTGAAAGGAATGTAATGGTATGCATTACTACTACAAGTAGAATCTGAGTAAAAATAGCTATTAAATTTGTTGTCCCAGGTTGAATTCTCCAGGAGCAGTTGTTGAAGACAGAGTTTGGGGACAAGATGTTTATCAGAGGAGAGGAGAGGAAGCAAATGAATTATGATGCAGGAAGCTCTGGAGTGAGTAATGCCTTTCAGAAAGTGTCATGTTGGATTGTAGTGGCTGGGCCTTTATGTTCCTGCTTTGCTTAGTGAGAGATGAGGGCTATTCTGGGGAGAATGTGTGACCTCTGATGAGGAAGTTCTCTGCAGCTGAGTGGCCTAGAAGATTCTGACAGCTGGAGGCCACCCTCTGATATTCCCCACAGCTGAGCGGGAAGTCATTCCTCGAAAGTAGATCTGGTTGGTGCATCTCCATGTCTGCCACAGTCTACACCCTATGCCACACAGGGCTACATCCCTATGCACATCTGGGGCACAGTTCCTACAAAGTTCCAGTGGGCATCTTTCCAGGGGGAAATGTGAAGTAGGAGGTTAAGGAGACAAACTATAATCCCTGGTACTGCAGGTGAGCCCAGGACCACAGTTGCTCTTCATTTCTCTCCTCCACTTTCATTCTAAATAACCCCACCATTGGCTACTACATATGTTGGCCTTAGTGGCTTACCTGATAACATGATCCAGATCCTTACCCCTGAAGTCCCTGAGTAGCTGGCCCTTCTCATAACAGGGTGGTCATGCATGTCTCTTTACAGTCATGATTGAGCAAGGGGATACCAAAGAGCACTCAAGTGGATCACTTGGGTTCCACATGCATTTCTCTGTGCTCTCATTGTGTTAGCAGCCCAACTTTCTCCTCATGGTTGGAGTCAATTACTCCTGCCAAGAAAGTAATCCCTTTTCTTGTGTACCTTATAATTCAATGGGACGCTTTCTATGTTACTTGGGGAAATTGTACCCTCTTTTGAGAGAAGACTGTCTAACCATGCAGGGCCCGGAGTTGTAGAAATGGGGAACACAAAAGATCCCAGTTGGTCATTGGGAATAATAGTGAGCGGACACTCCTGATTCCGTTCCTTGAAATCTACCTGTTCTACCTACTAGGAACACAGTATCACATAAAGATTGTTAATTTTGGGTGTATACAACATCCTGGGGCATGAAGTATTGCTTCTGAAGGGAAGCAGAGTGTGCCACTCCAAATTATACCTCTTTGGGGATAGTAATTATTTTAGGCTGGATAGTTTTAAGAAACAGCAGATATGGGAAAGCTCTGAAAATCAAGTAGAAGTTGCTGTTTGTAAAGGACATTTACATTTATAAGGGAAATCTCTATCTGTAAGGCTGTCTTCCCGTCTGTTCCAGGTAGAGGAGGATGACTCTGAATCTCTAGAAACTCTTATCAATGGGGAAGACGAGGACTTAAATTTGCTTAATAACCTCACTCTTGTTTACTGTGCTTTTCCTGGTTACCTCCCACAACTGACTTGCCACCCTAACATCTTCTTTTCTTTAAGCTGAAGATGGTATTTATTTAAGGTGATGGCTGTGACATTTTGGTGAGTTACTCAGTTTTCCTGGGTCTCTCCCATATACCTCCTGTGGAGGTATACATGTTATTAAACTTCTGTTTTTATCCTGTTAATCTGTCTTATGTCAATATGATTATTAGACCAGCCAGAAGAATCTTGAAGGGTAAAGGACAATTCTTCCCCACCCCCATCGCTTCTGAGCTGGTGTTTCAGCTGATCATCAATTAAGTTGTTCCAACACTATTGGGCCCACAGATTCTGAGTCATAAAATATGCAATATGGTGAGTAGATTCCTATGATCAAGGGCCCATTCTCACATCACCTTTGCTGTAAAGAGACCACTAGCCTGCCACTATGTTATGTGGACTCATATACCAGGAGATAGAACACTGTAAAACCCTTGGACAATGGTGCTGGCTGAGGCCCTGTGAGCAGTAAAGGCAAACTCATACCCAGAATAAGTGTCTGTTCCTATGAAAACAAGCGACTGGTCTTTCTAGGCTAGAAAGGGGCCCAGTGTAGTCAACATGCCACCAAGTGGTCAGCTGTGGCTCCTTGAGGAATGAGACGATTGAAAAATCATTGGTTATAGTAGCAAGATCATTTTGGGGCAGTGGGAGTTCATGTTGTTAGGAAAATACATCTCTGTCACCTTGGCTACATCATTTCAGCACTGGGATGGCTCATGGCAAGGACTGATGGACATCACTGGCCACATAGGTCATTGACTACTTTGCTGTTTAGTGCCTCTAACTAAGGCAGATGCTATCCCACAACTTTCTTTTCCTAACCTTCCAATCTTTCTCCTTCCAGGCCTCTGATGAGTTGGCCCAATTATTTGCCACTGTCCATTGGTCTGAATATATTTTAAACTTGGAATACTCCACATTCAACACTAAAAAGATGACCAGGTGAACTGCCTTAAGCTCTGTCCATTGGGAGTATTTCTCTTTCCTATTGTCTGTCAAGGTCATTGCTGTGTGAAGCTATAATTCAGCTACCATCTACTTTTTGACTTGTACCCACATACTAGGCCAATCCATGTGTGAATCAATCTTGGACTTTTTTCTCCTTCTTCAGCTAGTAATGTAGCATTCCACATGTAGCCATAGGAGTGACCTGGGAGAGTGGTACTGACACTGATGGCTATCATGAGAGGGTGGCTATGCTACCTGTCATGCAGCTTACTTGTGGTCACTACTTCTGTTCACTCTCGATCCTGGTTGTAACACTGCCATCTTACATTGCATTTTTGCTAGATTTATCCAACCTTATGATTTGGTGACTTTCATAGGCTCTAACTCATGATAAGCAGTTCTGACCATATGGTCACTTAGTGCCCTATGGGCAATCATTCCATCTCCATCAGGGACCAGAAGCATACTAGAAGTTGTTTTTCAAAAAGAATATAATTATTTGTTGATGATGACAAGGCTTTGTTCCAGAACCCCAGGAGCCTGTATTACGATTCTCTTACTAGGGTTTGCCACAATTTTCACTCAGCGTTTTTTCCCATTATTGACATTTCCAACATGATAGTGTCTGCCAAATTTTATGGCCTAAGCAGAAAGGCTGCTTGCTTTGCAGAATGAAACTGATACAGAGCCCTATTATTCTCTGGTTCCTGGTCAAAGCTGACAGTTTTTCATGTCACACAATATTTGGATGGGAGCAGTACTCCAAAGTTGGAATATGCTTCTTTTAGAACCTGAAGAGACCCACTTGTCTTTGACTTTGGATAGCATGTCCCAGCATGCCCTGACTAGAGGACTCCTAAAAATTTAAAGATGTAGCTGACCCTGAATATTTGTAGCATTTATCTCCTATCTCTGGAACTTATATGTCTTTCCCAGGCCTCTATGTTCTAGCCATCTACCAAAGAAGTTCATGGACTTTCACACCTGGTTTTCGGTGTCTGCTACTCTTTCTCAACTGCTTGATATCGTTTTGTGGTGTAGCCATGGCATTTAGCTGTAGCCACCCAATCCCATTATTATTATTATTATTATTATTATTATTATTTAATGAAGGAAGCCCCTGCATTCCTAAGTCGGGGTGGTTTTAATCTTTTACCAACTTTATTGAGATATAATTCACATACCATATAATTCACCCATGTAAAGTCTACATTCTATATTGTTTAGTAGATTCACAGTGTTGTGCAGCCATCACCATGATCTAACATTATAATGTTTTTGTCCCCCCACAAAAGAAACCCATACCCATTAGCTGTCATCCCAACCCTCTACTTTTGATCCCCAGCCCTATGCAACCATTAACTAACTTTCTATTGCTATAAATTTGCCTATTCTGGACATTTGATATAAATGAATAAATATAATGTGTGTAGATATGTTGTTTCATTTCTTTAGGCATAAACCTAGGAGTGGAATTGCAGGATCAAATAGTAACTCTATGACTAAATTTTTGAGGAACTGTTTTCCAAGTATACAGGGCCATTATATACATTTCTACCAGCAAAGTATGAGGGTTCCAGTTTCTCCACATCCCTGTTAGCACTTATTATTATCTGGCTTTTTCATTATAGCCATCTTACTGAATGTGAAGTGATATCTCATTGTGGTTTTGATTTTCATTTCCATAATGACTAAATGATTAAATGGCTAATGATGTTGTGCACATCTTCTGTGTTCCATTATCCTTTTAATATTTCATCCATAATTATCACGTACCTAGTAAATTGCAACAGCTAGGGTGTTCCCTTTCACTGGTACACCCTCCTAATTCGCCACCAGTGAAAGTTTTAACAATTAAACAGCCACCTTGTGCCAAGGGCTCACTGTGCTCCACTTGCCACCAGGAGTCTTCATAGCAAGTTAGATGGGGAAAGATCTTATTCCAAAACACTCTTTTTATTGCTTCTTTTCTCAGATCACCCCTGGTGCCAACTGTTGCCGATTGAGTTTTCCAGAAGCAGATACAAGACAGAGTTTGTGGTACAAGATATATATTAGGAATCAAATCTGTTAAGGGAGATAGAGGAAGGAGGATCAAGAAAAAGACAAACTGAGATTCAGGCCTAAAAGAGTTGGCTAACTTGGTGGAGGGTTCTGGACCAACACTAGTTCATCATAGTGTCCTGTTTGAGGTTAGAACGGTCAGGTCTTTATACCCTTGTCTGACTCAGCCACCAGATGAGAGCTGCCCTCATGGATATACCATGAGTAGGGCTATTGTTTGCAGGTGAGGCAAAATCAGAAGGAGCTGACAGCTGGAGGCTGTCTGCTAACTTCCTTCCAGAAGCTTTGGCATCACATCTTTTCCTTCTAGAGCAATCTGGGTATCACAGTATCATGTTTACCACATGCATTATACTTGGATGCAATTTAGAGGCCTTCCTAATAATTGTTATATTTTGCTAAGTAGCTTTTAGTCATGTCGAATAATCTCCAAACATTAAATAAGTAAGAGATGAATATGAAGTGTTGATAGATAACATATGCAGGGGTTACTTTCTTCTTTTCAGTTGTTTACTTATTTGCTAATAATTATAGTTTATTGCCTATTTATTATTATGTAGAACTGGAAATATAAGCTGGTTTCTCCTGATGAAACATGCAAAATTGTATAGCCTGGTCTCAAATGAAAAAATTAATATCTCTAATATCTCCCGCCTCTATATATATACTACTCTGGTAGTTTTTATTGATTAATATTCTTCCTTCTAAAATTTAGATATTGTTTAAAATGATTTTGTCTCATTTGAAAACTCTTGTCTGCAACAGGCACTTAATTACATGCCAAAGAAGTTTATTATGAAATGAAAGGTAAAATTTCACCCAGAGTCCCACTGGCCTTGAGGGAGAACCATAGACACGTTCCTCGTGTTTTTCTAGCCTTTTCTGTAATTTGACCTTTTGATATTAGGACACGACTCCTTCTGTTATATTGTAAGTGCACTGATCTTTCATGTCTTGGACATTCGCTCTTTGGTGTAGAATTGACTGAAATAAAATGTAATACAATATATACTTTGAAGTACCTAAATCAATTTAGGCAATTTTGCTATAGAGAAAGAAATTTACTTATAAAAGGCAAATTGTATTGGAATTCCTACCTTAAGTGGCAGGTACATTATCCATTTAGACTTAATAGAGTAGTTTCAAATATGCTTATGTAGAAGTGAATAACAAGAACAAATTCTTATAATACACATTTATATATTGCTTTCTAGGCAATGACTTTCTCATTCAATAAGTATTTTATTTTTTTTCTCAACAAGTAGACATTGCATTCGATTTGCTCTAATGGCTTCCATATTTTAATAGCTTGTATATTTATTTAGCTAAAGAGGGTGCAGTGGCTGTCTCTTATTCTAAGTAATTTACACTGGTCTGTGCTTTCAACACTTTAATTTTGATATGTTCGTATATTGTCTGAAGAATTTGAATTCCAGTGAATTGAAATGAAAGGCAAATTAAAGTCAATTTTAAACATGAGAAATTGAAGTACACATAGACACACAGACACAGACACAGATAGACAGACAGACACACACACACACACACACACACACACACACACACACACACACACCGTGAGCTTCTATGTTACATCAGAATACCTAGGAGTTTGTTTGATTTTTCTTGACCTGTATAGACTTTATCACAGTGGATAAGGGAGAGACTGAAAATGGGTCGATGGGCCCATCTTAACTACTAGAATAACAGGATTACTTCTCATCCTAAAAGGCTGTAACAAAATTGTTGCCAAGGAACAGAATGGTAAAATTTTCTCTGTAGGAACACAGTCGTCCATACAACTAATAATTTGGGGACATACTTTCTTTAAAGGGGTTTTCAATCTTGGCAAAATCTTAAAGAGAGGTGACTTCTGTTCAGTGAAATCTTTTGACTTCCTATTCAGTTTTCTGCCTTTTTGTTGAGATAAAAGGTGGGGTACAGCTTAAATTGGAAGAATTACTCTTTTAAGAAAAATAGATATAGAGATAAATTGGAATTATATTGAGATATTGAGATATTATCAAATTATCAGTCCTGCATTCTTTTCTCCTGCTGTCATGTCTGAGTTTGTTCTAGTGCTAGGTGACAGCCTTGGTAGTAGAAACTATTGATTAATATCTCTTCTATCAATAGGACATCTAGGGAACTCAGAAATATATATTTGGTTATGGAAAAAACCCTGCTTTCATTTACCAAACCATGTTTATTTTTGTGAACAACCATCATATATGTGAGGCCTATATGAAATCAGATATAACTTAGAATGCTTTATTTGAATAATAATCCAAAATAATTGAATAATCTTGCTCTTTTTTGTCAGATGTAGATTTTCTTTCCATAAAACTCTTTTCTTCAAATCAAGCATCAAAGCTTTTACCAGATCTAGTTTATCTCTGCCCAGGCAACATTTTTGAGAACCATAACTTGGCCTTAAAGCATGACATGAATCAAAGTCTTGCCTTTAAAGAAATAATTTTAAATACTAAATTATCTCAATAAGTAAGTCAGTCTTTCTGAGTGCTGACACTACAAATCTATCTTTCTCTTTAGCTAGCTCTGTGACTTAAACTGAAACTCAGTTATAACAGCCAGAAACTGGATTTTCTGTTTCTTTGTCCTCATGACATTTTTATTTAATTAAGAGGCATGTGGAGCAGGGACCAGATACATGAACTAGTTGGCACTCAGTTCCTAATTCTTCTCTCTTCTCTCTCATATTTCATAAGCTTCTGGAACTTAAAATGTATGTACAGGGTAGTTAATTTTTAACCTCTGCTGTCACGAACAGTTTGCTGCCTAGAAACCAATTTAATTCATGATCCATGGATTAAGCACCTATTAGGAACAAGCCATTGTGTTAGAGATTGAAAGATGAAAATGACATTGCCCTATCCTAATGAAATTATATCTAACTGGACTTCTTCATACTGCCTACAGTTAGAACCACTCCCTTACTACCACCAACTCCAACCACATGTTCTTTTATGTTAAGGACTAAATATACTTGTATGTACCCCTTCTCATTGTCTGCTCTCAGATCTCTTTGAAGTCTGTTTCTGTTGCCTGTAGCTTGGATCTCTCTCCCCTTTTTCTGAATGCCAGAGCCCAGCCACCTACTGACACCAGTTTGACCAAATGAACTGATAACTTGCTCTGAGTCCCAGGAGACAGGATGCATCTCTATTACATAATGATATATCCCAGATATGGCAAGAATCCAAGTTTTTTTCAATATCTGTGGCCAATATTTTTTCTTTCATTGACTTTATTATTGTTTTGGCTCATTTGGCAGGATCCACATACTTTCTTATATAAAGGAGTGTCGCAATCCTTCCTGTTGTGACAAAAGAAAGCAGCTAAGGAAGTAACACTCTTGCATGTGTTTATATCTTTCCACAGTGCCAGGTTTATTGAATGGAACCTTCCATACACCAATCAGGTACCCACGCAGGTTAACACACAACACACAGACGGGGGAAGTACAGAGTCTCATGCGAAAGAGCCAAGGGATAAAAGTCCTTAGCGCCTCCAAGGTGTGCTCTGTTGACTGGCAGCACGGAGAGCTGCAAGTCAGTCCTAACCCAGTGGCTACGACGGGCAGGTCAGAGCCTTTGGCTCTCAGCACGCTTGTCTGTGATGTTCTCAGGTCAGGCCTGAACATCTATCTGAGGTGTTCAGTTTCTATGGTCCTCGCAAGGTGGCATCCTCATGCTTGTCATTCCCTGTAGTTGTGGGCTTATCCAGGACAATCCTGGCTGATGTTTATGTGGTTTGGGGCATTCTGGTCACACCCTAAGGGCATCTCCATTATGTGCCAGTTGACATTACTGTCATGGCTCCCATGGAATCTATTTTGTAAAGTCCACAAAGTCCTTAGTTCTTGATGCTCTGTACACTTCAGGAGGTTGCAGTCACAAAGACTGTTTAGAAACTAAATCTTTAAATCCAGTAAGAATCTCTAATTAAAAAATAGTGCAGAAATTATGCTTAAGGTAGGAGGAAGCCTTTCCAAATGTATGCAAAATAAATCATAATTGACATAAAATACGAATGAGTATCAACAGGACATAAGGTATAATGAATAGTCAATGGGGTTTTGGAATTGAATGAAACTCTATTAATGTACTAGCTCTTTTTCTTATAACCTGTGTGATAATCAGCAGGCTATCTAAACTCTTAGGGCCTTAGTTTTGTTAAATGTGTTATATGTGAAAAGTAAATATTCTTTCCTGAGAGTTAGTATAAGGATTAAAGCATATTATTATATTTTTAGGTTAAAGCATACAAAAATGGCCAGGATACAACTTTTGGAACTTAAAAAATGGGCAGTTTTCTTATGGTTCACAATCTCAACTATATAAAACACTTTGTACACAGAAAGCACCAAATTACATGTAACTCTTGCTATTTCTGTGGAAAAGCTGGTATGTTCAGAACCTCTGCTTCTCTCACACCACCCCCTGCACTTCTGAAAGCTTGATAGTGGAAACAGAATTTAGAGGTAGAGTAGAGCTACGTTGTCTTCTCTATCTCTAAAAAAAGTTATGATTTCCCTACCACAGGTTTTTGGAAGGTGGTTCAAGTACATCCTGTAGGGAAGGGGTTAGGGGAGAAGTAAGGGGAAAAGTAGGAGGACATGTTTATAATTTAAAAACTTAAATCCTGTTGGATGCAAGCTAGGGTGTGCTAAGAGTGACAATTTGTTAAGATGCAACCAATTCAGTAGATTAGAAAAGAAGGAATACCTATTGGCTATTTCTGTAACTGTACTGTAACCACCCATAAACTTAATTTCATCTCTTTAATATAGTTTACTTTTCTGATTCAAGCTGGTTTTGCACAGATAATAGCATTTTCCACCCTTATCCTTCCACCTCTGTGGGCCTGCTCCTTAATCATTAAGCTTTAGGACATAGGACTTATTGAGCCTCTGGTTTATAATCATGACGACAATAAGTTTTGGTTACCGTAAAGATAACGTCTGAGCCTTAGATGTGTTTCATTCCCAGGCCCACCAAGACAGAACAACCACCCCACCAGCCATGGTATCAGATGGGATGGTGCCATGGCTGATTCCAGAACTGAAGACAAAGATCAATTACCCCAGCCCTGTCCAATCATTCAATCAGTAGACTCACACCCCCAACTCTCTTAGTTTCCATGACAACTGATTTTTCCCTATATAATTTGGACTATGAGATGCCTGGGAAGCCAGGTTGTTGAGAGCAATAGCTCGCCTGTGTCTCCAGCACTCGCAACTCTAAATAAAACTTACTTTTTTTGCTGCGTGTATTTCTTCTTTGACTCAGATGTGCTCAAGCAGATGGACTCCTTTTGCTCTGGTAACATTTCTATCTCCATTTCTTCCTACTTATTCTTTTCATAGCTACTATGACTGACACTCCTGTCCCCTGCAGTTCTTATCTCTCTCATGGGTATTTTGCAGTCCAGTAAATTAATGAAGAGTATTTGTGAAGAATTCAAGAGAAACTCTCTCCCTTTTCTCCCATTTCCATAACTCTTCCAGCAGCTAAAGGCAAGGGAATCCTCTGAAGCAACCAAAAAGAAGACAAGTGAGAGCTCATATACATTTATGAATTTACTGTTACTTTTAATTATTCACTTGACACACATTTGTTGTCTTCCAAAATAGACTGTCAGCAGCATAATGTTAGGGGCCACATCACATCTGTTTATTTTCCTCCTTTTTCTTTCATCCTGTTACTTAGTTTATTTTTCTTGTACATTTAAAGCAGTAGAGTTCAATAATAATGCACTAAGTCCAAAAACCAGTAAAGCCTTTTACTTTTAATATATCTGGTTTCAAGCTCTTTAATTCTCTAATAGAAAGATCCTACTACTATTTTATCTATTTTGATATGTCATTTCCTCTTGCTTCGGCACTTTCTAAGTGGAGCAACTGCTTAATTTCCTTCTGAAGATATCCTCTCATACACTTGAAGACATCTGTTAAGCTTGGATAGCTTCCTTTGTTGTGATTCAATAGTTTGAACTCCATTTTTGTTGCGAGTAATAATTTCTATCCTTTAATCTTTTCAGTTGATCTTCTTTGGATCCTTTCCAGTTTCTTCCATATACTTTCACAAATGAGAAGATTTAAACTTTGCCTCCAAAGATTCCCAGGGAAAAGCTGCATTATTAACCACTTCCTCCTATCAAAGTTCAGCTCCCCTCAGAACAACTAGAACAGTGCCATTGTTTATAGGTACAAGTTGAGCCTTGAACAATGCAGGGGGTCAGGGGAGCCGACTCCCCACATCCCGTACAGTTAGAAATCCAAATACAACTTTTAACTCTCCAAAAACTTAACTACTAATAGTTGGCTGTTGACCAGAAACCTTACTGATAACATAGTCAATGAACATGTATTTTGTATGTTATATGTATTATATACAGTATTCTGACAATAAAATAAACTAGAAAAAGAAAATGTTATGGAAAATCATAAGGAAAATACGTTTACAGTATTTGTTGAAAAAAAATCCATGTATAAGTGGACCCATGCAGTTCAAACCTGTGTTGTTAAAGGCCAGCTTATTTGGGTGTGGTACAGCTCACACAGTTTAACCAGTGTGTACTTGAAGCTTTTATAATCAGTGCTGGAGCTCCGAAATCTTTGTTGAGAGAGCCATCCTGAATTCTGGCTTTGGGAAATATTCTGGCATCATAACTCCAAGTGCTAGGGCTAACTTTAGGCCTCAGGCAATCTCTACCAAAGAGAGGTGTGGTTAATTAAAGATGGACACACATTTTTTGTTGCACTTTCTATGGAGAGGCCAAGTCTATATTTCCTCCCCTTAAATCTGGGCTGGCCTGTGATTGCTTTGACCAATAGAATATGGAAGAAGGAATATTATCCCCAGTTCAAGGCTATCTTACTTGGTTCAGGCTGCTGTAACAAAATACCATACATGAGCGGCTTAAAAAACAAACATTTATGCCTCACAGTTCTGAAGTCTGGGAAGTCCAAGATCAATGTGTCAGCAAATTCAGTTCTTGGGGAGGACTTTCTTCCTGGCTTGTAAACAGCTACATTTCACTGTATGCTCACATGGTAGAGAGAGAGCACTCTTTCTCATTTTTAAGGATATTGATTCTATCGCAAGGGCCCCACCCTTATGACCTAATCAAACCTTAATTACCTCCTTAAGTCCCCACTTCCAAATACCATACACTGGGGATTGGGACTTCAATACAGAAATTTGGTGGTGGTTGGGGAACACAAACATTCAGTCCATAACAGAGGCCTAACCTTTTGGAGGACTAGAAGTTAACACTTCGATCCTCTTGGAGTCCAGAGGTGCCAAGTAATCCAACTATCCTGTTGGAGAGAACTCATGCAGAGACAACATTGATAGGGAGAGAGACATAGCTTAGCCCAGTCTTCCAGTGGTCCCTGCCAAGTTGATAGGCTAGTGAGTAAAGCCATCTTAGATCCTCTAGACCAGTCCAACCACTAGCTAAGTACCATGGATTGATCATGTCAATGTCACAAAGAGCAGAAAAATTGTCTAGCCAAGCCCTGCCTAAATTCTTGACCTACTATATTGAAAGAGATAATAATAAATTATTTTAGCAAGCCGCTAGTTTTGTAATGATTTGTTATGTAACAACAGATAACCAGAAAAAGAAAGAAACACAACTGCTTCTGTTCACATTACTACCTTTTCAGTATGCCCCTCAATATTCCCTTAACCTGTAAGTAACTTTGAGTTCTCTGGCTAAGTCACTGTAGTTGTGGCTGTGACCTCTGGGGTTAATATAGAGGATTTGATTGTTACCATATAAACAACTCTCAGTATTTCTCCAAGAACTTGTATTTCTAGGCTTCTTGGCTCTGACAGCTTATCCAGGGACACCGGGAAAGACCAAAATACTAAATAGGCAATTTTATCCCTTTATGACAGTTTCTGATAATTTCATCTTGGACCCTTGGAGTTTCTGCATAAGAAGTAAGACCACCCTGCTTCAGAGACCACAAGGATATAAAATGGAACTTATCCAACATCAGAAGATAAATACAAGCCCTACTGCAACCTGTTCTAAGTCAAAGGATAAGTGTTGTGTCTTATATTTTTTATATGGAAGAATGATTCCTGATTTAGTTTTGTTAGAGGAATAAAGATATAGTGATATAATGGAGAAGTTGATTAGGTGTATATAGGAGCGAGAGGGGCAGAACTGCAGTCAGTGTATCCTAATATTACTTAGTCCACCTATGTGGGTCAAGAATATTAATTCCTAAATATTGGGGTCTTGAAAATTCTCTATTTATTGAGGGTGCTGTGGATATGTTTTTCTCTTTCTCCATGGCTTGTCTACTTAGAGCTCCCACTTAGGTTACATCTTCTAAAATCTTTTGCAAGTCTCAAAGCATAATCCAAATAAGCAGATTAGATGTTGCGTTATTTCCAATCGATGAACAAGACTTAATCCTCCTAGAATGATCTTCCTCTACTAGGATTGATCTTCACAGGCCTATCTTCCTCAGTTACAGCATCAGAAGTAGGGGCTTATTTCCTTTTGGTTGACTTATCTAAGGTCAGGAAATCAAAAGATTTAGTTCCCATGGATCCAACTATTTAAAAAAAAATTTAAGATATGTCAATATAGCTACCAACACACTTTCACTATCAGCAGTTACCAGTTCAAGATTATTTTCACTTTAACTGCCCAAAACATGGTTGATATCTGTATTCTTTCCCCATTTCTTAATATGTGAAAATAATATATATTTAAGAAATCACATACATACATATACACACAAGAACAGACCTACACACACACTGGCAATTAGTGTGGCTGGGGTAGTATGCATGAATTTATCAGCATTTCAGTCCACTCTTATGCTGGCCTCTGGCTACTCAGAGGTATTTCTTGTGTAGTGGAAGCAGTGATGCCCTGGCTGAGGAAGACATTTGAAACCAACCTCTCATGGTCAGAGGCACCATAGTAAGCCCATCTAGAAAGGCAAGCTGAAGACATAGACAGTGTAGGACACTTAGATCCTTGCTGAATAAACAGCTGGGATTGTGCTCAGGGCCTGCAGATCTGATAACCAGAAAAGTCAGCAAGGGCAGTTCGGTTGAATCATTGGTAATAGATGCCAGAGGCTGGTTGAAAATTAGACAACCTTTGGGCTTTTCTGAACTAGAGGAATAGATTTTCATCAGCCCTTGAACTTTTTAAATGCAACATACAGGAGGTACATTGGACTGAGGGAAACACATTAGGAAAGGAAGCTAATTGCTGTGTTTCAGGAATCAGGGATGGTTGAGATATCCTTAGCTTGGGCAGCTCTCTGAAGCTTAGGTGACCTGAGTACATGTGTCTTAAATCCTGTGATTACTTAATTACTGGATTCTGTGGACTTGAGCCAATAGGTTGGTATAAAGAAACTTTTAGGTCAAGGGAGAATATAAGATAGACTCTTAAAAATATAGTTATAGTCATTACACATCAACAGTACATGAAGAACAGATATGGGCATCTGTGTGTTTTGTAAAATTTACAAAATTTACATGCCTTCTGTCACATTTTCCTTCTGTCAAGTGCCACTGGTTTGGTCAAAGAAACTTTTGGGATTTGACTAAAGTAAAGGTGAGTTAGGAAATATTTACTTTGGATTTATTGGGGTATATTTGTGTGGTTTTCAGCTATGTCTGTGCAAAATTATTTCTAGCCATCCATGGGTCAGTAGCTTCCAGGAAAACTCCTATAGCTCACCATTTTGTCTGACTTAGTATCGTGACAAGGATATGCGAGTATTACTGTGATAAGAACATGCTCTAAGGAACTCAGCATTGAAGGTTTGAGGATAAGGGAGGAGAAATGGGATTTGAAACGTATGAAACCAGAAGCTAGTCTGTGGGAAATTATTTCACTCATCAGTCATATGATATTGTGATGGGAGGATGTGATTTCCCTTGATGCTTATCAAAGCTCACATTCTTTCCAGTCAGAAATATATTTGACAACATGGTATATGCTATTATAAATGCATCATAACCATTTTCCTGTTTTGATGGGAGTCAGGTGAAAAGTAATTAATCTGAATTCCTATTAGTGTGTTGGGGCAGGGAAGGGAGGAGAACCTATAATATTATTACCAACACCTAGTAATGTTTGGAAAGTTGCATGCTTTAGGCCTCCAAAGGATCAGACTATGCCTTAATCTATTTATTCTGATGAAGCAACAAAGCATCCCCACTTTGT
This sequence comes from Eidolon dupreanum, assembly GCA_028627145.1. Taxonomy (NCBI): domain Eukaryota; kingdom Metazoa; phylum Chordata; class Mammalia; order Chiroptera; family Pteropodidae; genus Eidolon; species Eidolon dupreanum. The sequence continues at coordinate 14,037,728 of CM053505.1, forward strand.
TGGAACAAATTCTGGAAGACCTAGATAAAACAGTATAAAAAATTGCCACATGTTCTGCAAAACGACAAGAAAAATACAAGTATTCTAGTGACAGTTCACCTTCTTCATTAATAAATCAGTTTGTACATTAAGAGTAATTTGATTACACATTGGTTTAACACACCACTATGTAGCAGCAATACATTTGAATTGTTGATCTGTGGCTTCTTTCTTCATAAACATAGACACAGTTCAACTTGGATCTTATGGCTGTGTGAACTCGAGCAAGACATAGAACCACTCTGGGCCTGTTTCCTTACCTCTAGAATGGAAATAATATTTGCTCTCTTTATCTTTCAGGCTGTATTAAGGGAAATCTGTCACAATATTTATTATAAGTATTTGCATGCTGCAAAGTGCTGTCTGATGTTTATAGTAAGTCTTTAGTAGAGATGGTTTGAAAAGGAAAACATTGTCTTATTCTGTTTACTTCCTGGATTATCCCCGTTTCTGGAAAACCTGACTATATTTTGTCTTGGCACAAATAATCACTGCAGGTTTCTTTCTCAAAACTAAATTTTAAAATTTACCCCAAATCAGCCAGTGCAATAAATACAGGAAGAAAAACAAACTTTCAAAGAATCATAATACAGGAAGTATAACTTTTTTTGAAATTCTTCCTGGGGAATAGCAATTAAGTCTGCTTCCTGGTTTTATTGAAGATACATTAAGCCTATTGAGAGTAGCTTTATCCAAAGTAAAATACTGTCCGTTATAAGGAAATAGTGATTTTTCTACATAAGGATGTTATCTCAAAGATATGTGAAAAGCAACGAATGGCATTCTTACAGATAAATATATTAACAGAAAACTGGCTGCTAAGGGCTCTCACCCTGTGGGAATTTCTTAATGCATTTATCATGATCCGGGTCTAGAAACTCAGTGTTTTCAGTGCATTAGTGTTGATCAAATTTAGGGATGTTTACCCACGCTAAGCAACTCCCAGGATATTTCAGAGTAAACTGGAATGCCAATCTATTAATTTACAAGGAAAAATCCAACTGTCGAGTTGATTGGAGGGTCAGATCAGCCAGACCAGCACATTCTCTCAGTTGTGGAACAACGCCAAAGGAAGTAAACTACAATTAGAAAAGCCTGGGAGGGAGTTAGCTGACTGACTCAAATATGATAGCCCAAAGCAGCTATGTCTCTTGCTATGGCCAGCCAGCAGAAGGGTCAGAGTGGACCAGAGTGGACCTTGCACAAATCTTTGCTAACTCAAAGAAAAAATTCACTAATGTTGTGTTTGGCACAGTGGCCAGATGGAAGAAAGTGTTGGATCTGCACTCTTCCATCTAAAAAATGTGGAGAAAGAATACTAACGTAAATGTTAGGATTACTGAGTAATATAAATTAAAATAATAAATTAACATAATTAAAAGCAAGATTTATATGTCAACATTAAAAATACTCAATAGGAATTGAGATTCATGATATCATGATGTCATTAAAGGGGTTCATTTATGGTTGAACTCATTTTGATAGAAGACTGCATATAAATCAGAGTTTTAGGTGTAGAAAGGGGCTCATATATAAATAAGATATGGTCAACTTTATTAAAATTCATTGGTAAGTAAGATTCTCTTATACTTGCATCTCTTGTGAATGTCTAGATTTTTAATATTATTTTTCATACCAGGAAACCTAATTAAGGCATTAATTAATTTTCACTTGCTACCATCTATAATCAAGAGATAGGGAATTAATTTAGTGAAAATTAATTTAGTGAAATCACATTTACATATTTAATAATTATTTATTGACTACTTACACCGATATTTATAATCTTGGCAACATACTTCACTCCTTGATCTATGTCATGGTGATGATTCTCTGACATTAATAACTTTTTAAAAAGGTAACCAGGAGACCTACTCTGAGATGGAAGATTTTAATGGAAGAAGTGATATGATAAAATTTTTTTGCTTTCAATCAAGATCTTTCTAGTCTATGTCTATACTGAGGGAAATGTCTTTCACAATGAAAACCTAGGCAAAAAAACAGTATCAGGGAGAAAGGAACCAAGGAGGTTATTTAGGCCTACATATTTGTCTGGGACAGCAGTTCTCTAAGTGTGGTCCATGGAGCCCATGATACTCTTTAAAGGTAATCTGTGAGGTCAAAAGATCTAGCATGCCAGATTATAATGTAAGAAAGAACAAAAAAATCATTGATACTGGTTTCAAATTCCAAATTACAACTATCCTTTAAGAAACTGCCACTTGGGTGTAGTGTTGAAAAGTATATGTACAATGATCTGAAAAGCCTACACAAATACTCTCCCTTTTCAAACTCTATATCTGTGTGGGGCCACATTTTATTCAAATACATCAGCCAAAACTATACACTGCATCAGCTTAAATGCAGTAGCAGATACAAATGTCCCAGTTGTCTTCTATTAAGCCAGTTAGAGATTTTCAAAAATGTAAAGCAATGACATTCTTCTATTTTGTTTAAAATATATAGTTATTCTTTTTCATAAAAACATTGTAAATATATTTAATGGGTTTATTATTGACATTTTAAATGAATTGATAATTTAAAAAGTCGCAGTTTTGATTTCTAATGTTGTAACTATAGATAGTTATAATCCATATTAATAAAAGCTCTTTTGGGTCCTCAGTGGTTTTGATCAGAGTATAGGAGTCATGAGACCAAAGAGTTGAATAATAATAAATATAGAACTCTTTAATGAGACATGCTAAGTATAAATGGTTAAGTTTAAATCTCTTTTGCTTATAGGGCCCTTGTCATGGAAGGGCCAAATAGTCAAGTGAAAAGCAACAAAACATTCTTAGTCAATCAGGACTTTCTCTATTTTTTATTTCAATGCGAAAAATAAAAGAGAAACTTTGGGATGGGTTTACTCTCTGTCTCATTAGGATTTGGGAGCAGAAAGGAGAAAGATAGGTATAGAACACAAACAGGAGTAAAGTTTTTTCCCTTGTGTCTCTTTCGTCCTGTAGCCTCCAGAAACTGGGTGAGTCTAGCAAAAGCCATGGGAAATTTTAAGAGACACTGAAACATAATTCCATGCTGGACACTGAAAGAGATGATTTAAAAAATGCCCCATGAGGTCCATGTCTAAAGGCCATGTCTCCCCATTCCCTGAAGGAATGCCAGACTACAGAATCAGCTACTTTAGCAACAGCTTCCTCATGTTCTTCCAGAACATCATGTCTTGGAATTAAGGACTTACTAAATAGTTGATTAATATTTTGGTTCTGAAGTGAAAAGGTGGTGCCAGTGGAAATTTAAATGGATATATGAGTGTAAGAATAAATATTAAATGAGTATTAAAAAGAAATTCTAGAGTTTTACTGATAGGGTGCAATGCTGCTGATAATACTGTTTCCTTACTCAGCCTTTTCATCTTTTGCATCAGTGCTATCCAATAGAAATTTAATGCAAGCACAAATAAAATGTGTACCATAGAAGTAATTTAAAATTTTCTAGTAGTCACATTTCCAAAAGCAAAATAATTGTGTAAAATTACTGATTTTATCAATCCATTGACTGCAGAATAATATCATTCCAACACGTAATTAGTATAAAAAATTTCATAAGATATATTACTTTCCTTTTGACTAATTCTTCAAAATACAGTATGTATTTTACACTTACAACGTGACTCAATTTGGACTAGCTATAATTCAGGTGCTCAATAACCACATAAGGCTTGTTGCAAACACACTGGGCAGCTCAGTTCTGCACAGCTGCAATTTCAGACTTCGAGGAGCAGTTTTAACTTGAGGTCCTAAATGTCTTCTTCATGTTTTTTATTGTTTTCATTTTCCTTTTTCTCACTGTACTAACAAAACACATAGATGTCAAAATTCTCAGTTTCTTTTCTTTCTACTGGTGTTTTAGGTTGGAACTTGCACTGATTTTTGGATCTCAACACTTCTGTTTCCATAAATTGTTTAAATATAGGTATTAAAATAAATTTTCCCCTATTTATCTTAACTTGGGGATCAATGTTATCACACCTCCCTCTATTAGTTCATTCTGATTTATTTTTTGTTTTTGTTTGAGTCATATTTGATAAGATGGTACTGCCTTTCTTCAACATAAAAGCTGCTCTTCCATTTTTTTTTGTATTTTTCTTATTCTAAGAGAACTAGCAGCTTTGAATTTAATATATTTTAAAATTTAATGTTGACTTAGATTTTCTCTTCTGAAATAATGAGTAGGAAACATTTAGGCTCCTTTTATTATGGCATTTTAGGTCACTGTTCACCTGAAGTAGCACTTTGGGATTTAGGTAAATTGTCTTTTATTATTTCATTCATTTCACAATTATTTATGGAGGCCACTGTGTTTCAGGCAATAACTGTCTCTGCTTCCTTTCCTACTATGAAGAATCAGTTCTATTTTTTAAATTGTTAATTTTGAATTAATTGTATACTTATAGAAAATTCGAAAAAATAGTGGAGTTCCCACATATCTCTTGTCTAGCTTCTCCTGAAGTTAACATTTTACATAGCAATTATCAAAATCAGTACATTAACACTGGTACAATACTATTCACTGAACTATAAATCTTATTCAGGTTTCACCAATTTTTCCACTAATTCTCATTTTTCTGTTACAGAATCCAATGTTGGTTTCTGTATTGTATTTAGTTGTGTGTTTTCTTAGTCTCCTTCAATCTCTGATAGTTCCTCAGTCTTTGTCATTTATAATCTTGGTACTATTGATAGGTACTAGTTAGTTACTTTGTAGATAGCCCTCAGTTTCGTTTTTTTTTTTTTTTTCTGATGTTTTCTCATGATTTGAATGAGGTTATATGTTTTTGGCAAGAATAACACTAACATAATGTTGTGCCCTTCTTTGTGCATCATAGCAAAGGTCCTCGTTATCTCAACATGTCACTACTGGTAATGTTACCCACGATCATTTGGTTAAGGTACTTGTTTTCAGGGTTTTCCGCTATTAGGTTACTATCTTTACATTTGTGGTTGACAAATATTTTTGAGGAGAAACTTTGAGACTATGTAAATTCTATTCATCAGACTTTCACTCACTATTTTTAGTCTCCCTCAGTGGATCTAGTCAAATCGGTTATTATCAGGGTATGTGTTTACTAGTGAATTTTCTATTTCTACATACATCGGTTGGAATTCTACTTTGAGAAAGCACTGTCCCTTCTTATTTATTTACTTAGTGATGTGTTTATATCCATATGGACTTATAGATATTCATTTTATTCTATAGGTTTAAATCTAGTGCAGTTATTATTATTATTATTATTTTGCACAAAATATTCCAGCTTTGACCTCTAAGAGATCTTTAAGGTTGACTACTGTATTTTTTCAACAATCTCCCATTCCTTTTTTTAAAATCACATTTTGAAGTTTAATTAAGATAAAAAACAGTGCATACTTATTGGTTTCCTGTTACCTTAAAGATACATTTTAAATCTCTTTATATGGCATGCTAAGCCTCTCATGACCTCATGCTTGCTTGCTACTAGTCTCATTTTCTATCAGTGCTCATCCACAAATACACCTTCAGTTTCTCAAATAAGTCACATTTTCCCTCCTCTTTAGGCCTTTGCATATGCTGTCCCTCAGCGTGGAACACTTTCCTCACATCCAAACACCATCTACAACAGCGCCTACCTTTCTTTTACCTTCCAAGTAGTGACAAGTTTGTAGAACAAGTGACATTGTCATATGCTGATGATACAAGTGTAAACTGGGACAAACATGTTGGAAATCTGTTAGGCAGTATCTACTAAGACTGAGCATATGCTTACCTATGACCCAGCTGTTCTACTCCTGTATATATAAACTTAACATCAATACTATCCATCAAAAAGCAGGAATAAGAATGTTCATAGCAGTGTGGTTTATGCACTCCTCCCATATCTATTCCAATATCTACTTAGATGGTGTTTCTTCCAGGATCAGCTTTTCTCACATTCTATATCACCCTCACATTCTGGCTGGCTTTAGTATCTCTATTGTATCTTTCTATATTGAATATGTTTTACTGAAGTGATTGTTAAATTGTATGTATGTCTCTGTATCTTGTCTGTCCCATAAAATGGGGTAAGGTATTAGTATTATTTGCAGTTTTATTCCCACTCTCTAGTTCTTCTTTTGCTTCTAAAGTGAGAGGACTAAAAAAAACCTCAAGTTTTAGGTACTTGGTTACTGACTGAAAGAATCTTACCAAGAACAAGATAAATTGGTATGGCCACTATGGAAAACAGTATGGAGGCTCCTCAAAAAACTGAGAATTGATCTACCATATGATCCAGCACTCCCTCTACTGGGTATTTACCACAAAGTCTTGAAAACCCATATCCAAAAAAGATATTTGCACACTGATGTTCGTAGCAGCATTATTCACAGTGGCCAGGACATGGAAGCAACTGAAGTGTCCTACGATAGATGATTGGCTAAAGAAGCTATGGTACATATATGCAATGGAATATTACTTAGCCATAAGAAAAGATGAAATACTGCCATTTACGACAACCTGGATGGACCTCAAGATAATCATGCTAAGCGAAATAAGCCAGATAGAAAAAGTTGAAAATCATGATATCACTTATATGTGAGTTATAAACCTAAAAGCAACAAATGAGCAGGACAAACAAACAGAGACTCCTGGACATGGACTATATAGACTAGTGATTACCAGAGGACTATAGAGTAGTGGTTACTAGTGGAGTGGGGAAGGAACGGGGAGGTAGACGGGGTAAAGGGGATCAAATAAAGGGGGTAGGGAGAGGGTGAAGTGGGTAAAGGGGATCAAATATACGGTAGCTGAAGGAAACTGGACTTTGGGTGGTAAACACACAATAGAATATACAGATGTCAAATTACAATGTACACATGAAAATTATATAATTGTATTAACCAATGTTACCCCAATAAACTTAATTAAAAAATTAAAATTAAAATTAAAAAAAAAACAAGATAGATTTCTGCAGGTCATGAGGAGTTTGTTTTTAGACAATTTAACCTTAACAAGATATTGGCCTATTTATCTTTTAATTGCTCTTTCCTGGCCATAACATTCAAACTGCCATTACACATTCTTTGAACTTTTAAAAGGGTTATTGTTATCTCTGTGTTTTTAAAATCCTATATTGCAATTTTTTTTAATTTTCAAATTTCTCTTTTCCAAAATATTTATATTACATATATACCAACCTGTACTTAACTTCACACCATAAAACCCTGAATTAAGCCTTTAAAAATGTCTTTCCAATAGAAAAAACAAAAAACATTTTTAATATACTGTTACCAAAATATTTGCTAAGGATTTTTAATAATAATTTATCCCTTCTACATGTCTTTCTTATATTGAAATTATAGCTATATTTAAAGAAACAGATAGTATACACTTGTAAAATTCTTGGAAAATTATCAATAAAAGAAGTTCCTTTTTACTATGTTTATTGATTTCATTTTTGATAAAATACAAGAGGTGAAATGCAAGGTGCTGTGGTTTGCAATGTAGCAACAATAAAGATAAAATCATAAAAGAGAATATTTGGGTTAGATTTTGAAGAAAAGACTTAGGTAGCCCATGGGAGCAGTTTCCAATATACTCTCCATCCTAAACATTTAGTATCACTTTTGGTATATTTCTCTTCTATACTTCCAATTCGATTTATTTGTACACTACCAAATATAAATTGAAATGTTGTAGTTTTATAAATGTAGACAAATGATTTAGAATATTTTCATTTTATTAGAGTATACAGTACCATTGGAAAACTTCCACTCAGGAATCCAAAATTGAATATACAAAAGAACATGTAACAAGAAGCTAGTTAGTAGGTTTACAAAGCGACTTCTCTGGAGGGACTTAGGTGTATTGCTTTTTCGTGGTGTCCAAAACCACAGATGAAAGTAAGAAGTAGTTTGAAACTCCTACCCTCACAAAATGGTATTAAAGGCAGTGAGTAAATCTTGATAATATGGTGTCCATCCCTTTCCCCATTTATATATCATGGCCTCATATAACTAGCCCTTCTTTATATAATTAGCCAGCAGGGCTTTATGTCCTCTGGGACAATCTGGGAAACACAAACTATCTCATTACCAAAGTGACTTCAGTAGTATTTACTACCAGTAGAAAAAGGCATTAATAGAAGTACTATTTTAAACCACCTGAAAGAACAACTCACACACGAAGGCATATAAACTGATCTGAGGGCATAAGTGAGGGTGGGGAAGAGAATTTCATTGACTACATTCCCCATCCCACTCTACCCCTAGCTTCTGGAGAACTGGAACCAGTGATTCTCATTTATACAAACTGAGAATGGTTTAGATTTCTAAATATCAGGTAAACAAATAAAAAACATCAATATTTGTTCCTAAGGCAACCAGTAGAACAAATCTTAAACTATTACTGGAATCTGAGAAGAAAACTAATGGTTTACTTTCCTAAAAGTAGTGGAAACTTAAGGTCCTGTTATCGAAATTTTATTAGGGTGAAACTAGAGAGCTACAACTTCAGCCACAAATTTTCAAAGGATATTGTCTCCAGACCATAGGGAGCTTAATAAAATGATATACTCGGATCTTTACTTGGTTATGGCATGAAGAGGACTCACGTTAATGGCAAGGAGGATTAAAGACAATTTACACCTGAAGAATCACAAAAGCTAAACACCATTCTCATAGTTATTTGGAAGACATCTTGTACTGTCCACATGTAGAGGGAGGATGAATGATTTGATGATATATAATAAATGCATTGATTTCAACACTTAGCTGTGGAAGGTATTTTTTAATTTTGAGAAAGGAGGGATTAGTTTCTACTTGCAAAGTCATCCTTCCTGTGTGAAGACAAGTCACAGGGTTCATCCCACTATGTTTAAAAGTTGCCTCAGATAATATTGGGGGAGAAATAGTCTTGTTTCTTAATTTCAGAGAAAATTTTATAATTGCCTAAGGCAAAATAACATAGTAAATCTTAATTATTTTTCTCTTTTTAAGTACCAAATTTCACTTCTAATAAAGTATATTTTGTCCCAGAGCTATTACTTCAATGTTAAAATATTCCTACAGTATACCAAAGATTAACATGGAATAGAAATAATTCAAATTATAAAGTTAGGTCTATATAACACCATCAATAATTAAGAAATGTTCATAAAAGCTTTTACATTATATACTTATATAATTTATTAGGTTATATTAGATTTCATGAAATATTTTATCACAAGCATATGAGGAGGATTATACTTAGCTTATTGTAATGTTGAATTTAAAACTATAGGTACTGGTATATGATTCAAAACTATACGTACTGGTATATGATTCACCTTATTTATTTCAAATATGAAAAACTTTTTCAAAAATATTATCTTGGTATAGGTATTGGCATTTTGAGTAGGATCATTCTTTTGTGTGGTACTATCCTGTAGGCTGAAGAAAATTTAGCCTCCAGCTACCCATCTCCACAAACACAGCAGCACTTTCCAGATATTATGACAACCAAACACTCCCACATTTTCAACCTCCTCCTAACTTTCCTTTTCTCCATTTAGGAAACTAATTTAGAGGATTATGATGCTTTCTAATTTTACAAAATTAAGGGAATAAATTCCTCTCTTTCTTTCCTTCTCTCTCTCTCTCTCTCCCCCTACCTCAATCTCTCTATTTCTCCTTCCTTTTCTCTTTCTTTTTAGAAACTGTTATTGGAAACATAATAACCAAACATCTTTTTTTTTTCACAATACTTTAGAGCTAGAAAAATTCTTTTATATGTATTATTAAATCATTGCATATCTATGTTAGGAAAGCAGAGCATATATTTTATTTCTCTTTTGATAGGTTAAAAAAAACCTAAGGTTCAGAGAAGTTAAGAAACTCTCTAAGTATCATACTGTAGTGAAGTTGAAACTAGTGTCTTGATCTTGTAACATTTAGATTAGTGACCTTTGAACTGCATCTGACTGAAATGTTAACATGTCCCCTGTCTGCAAGAAAACAATGGTTTAAATAGGCAGAAAGTATCAATCAGTAGAACTTAAGTCATGAATTTCATGATGCAGACTAATGTGCATATTGCCTACAGAAAAATGTTAATGGTTTAATAATTAATTGTTAAAGATAAAAAATGGATAATATAGTTTTACCATTTATTCATAAAAAAGTATTGAAGCCTAATATTTGTTTGGTGCTCAGCTTGATGTGGACATTACTGCACATAAAAAATAACTTAAAATGGTTTCTATACTAAACAAAATACATATGAAATACTAAGCTATAAAGCCCTAGATTTGTCAAAGGGAGGAAGTAGAGAAGAAATAGTTTCAAATAGCTTTTATTGTAATGAAATCACATGCTTAGCCACAATGTTTAAAACAAATCAATTTTTAAAATTATTAATGCATCTTACAAGTTCACAATAATATATATTATAAAATATATTATAAAATCAGGCAGTAAAATATGAGATTGTTTTGATTAACATAACTTATAAAATGGGCATAATGATTGAAAATTGCAATCAGTTTACCATTTTAACTTCATAATGTACTTTTATTTCTAAATTTTATTTCTGTTACACAATCCCAAGAGAATAAAATTCATATAGATAAAGCATGGCTAATCGCATCAGTCATTTCATAGCTTATCTTTAAATTTCAACATATTCTTTAACTTATTCAGAATGTTGAAAGAATAGTAAGAATATATATGTATATAAGTTTGTAAACCAACTAAAGTTATTCTTTCTTGGTAGAAAATATTGAAATGTATCTTGCAACTTTATGAGATATTTAAAAATTTCTTTGTAAAGAAAATGAGAAAGTCTAAATACTACTTACTATTATTAGTTGTTAACAATTTCTAAATAGTCAAATTTATTTTGCTTTGCTCATCAAACCTAAAATTTAATTTGTACTTCCATTTGGTCACTCTCTCCAAATTTATAATATGGTATCATGAGCAGGCATTTTTGATTTAAATATTTAGGCCTATGTTAAAGTCAGATACAAAATACTCTAAACTCACAATTGTGACTAAAATGATCTGCCATACAATATTATAATGATAAGCTAACCTATAGATTTACTTATTATCTTACAATTGACTTCTGACTTCTTGCCATAATATAGCAAGTGGTTACACCCACGTAGTCCCTGGTCTGTGAGTGTAGAACATGTGCTTAATGATTGTGCTTGCTTCTACAATATTTTATGAAGGGATATTAATAGTGTTCAATTTTTAAAAGAACCAGAGCAGACCTACAAACTTTCTAATCAATCATATTTTCATGAGATGTACAAACATGATGAACGCAGATAGTATTTGAAAACATCTTCTTTGCTTACTTGTGCTAAAGGGACAGAGACAAATAAGGGAGAAAGACCAACGTCTCAAAGTAAAGTATATATAATATGCTTAAGAAATCTTTCAATTTTTAAAAATGTGAGTCAATACCTAATATGTTAGATGAAAATTCATAATAATTAACAGGACACCATATACTGTAATTATGGTCTCTAACAACAAAGTAAATTGAAATAGGGATAAAATCTTGATGTTTTATTCAACTTTTTATCACCCCAGCACAGAAAGGCAAATGGCTAGATTCAACTGCTTTCTTTTCCACGTTAAGATGACCCAAATATTTTATTTGGCTAGATGCTCAGTATGAAACCAACTCAAAATCTCTTGTTGCAGTTCAAACTTATGAAAGGTAGAAATCATAAATTGGAGTGACCAAGAGATAAAATATGATTACATAGTTCTTGAACACAGAGGGATTTTTCCAGCTGTAGATGCCAGATAACAGAAATATAAATAAAAATGAATGCATTCAGATGAAAAAAAAAAGGATGATGAAGAATCTAGAAATCTGATTTCTATTGCCAAAACATATGTCAGGTATACCAAGATATGAGGCGATTAACAGTTCCAGATCCAAAAAGGTAGATTATTGAAGACTAAATTGTGAGGCAAGATTGTTAGGAGGATTATCTACATGGAATAGTACAAGAGGAGTAATAATAAAGCAGACTGTGATATGTACCCCAAAACAGACTGAATACTATTAGAGGTTCAGGGGAACAAAAATGACCATGATCATTTAGAAGAAAAAGGAAAAGATTTCTTTGGTTTTCTTCAATCAGGTATTGATTAAGCTCATCCTAAGAGATTTTGATTATCCTGGGGGATGCATCAAGAAGTTGAAAATATGGATAATGAATTCTACTCTGCATGGGATGTAAAATGATGCAGAATATCTTTGTTCCCATAGTACATCAAGATAAATCCAGATAAAATAGAATCCATACTTTTCTAAAGAATTATCAAAGAGTAGCGGAAGCACAGAAGCCTGAACGAGCTGATTTCTAGAGAAAGGGGCCCTTCTTCAGAGATAACAGTGAGCCAAAGATACTGCTTGAGGGCAAATGCTGGGTTTGGCTATTAAGCTATTGATGCAGGCAGAGCAAAATGAAGTCTGAAAGTCTCAAGAATATGATGATAATACACTCAGTCTAACAATTCTCTCCACTCCAATTTTCCTGGGAAAATGACAACAAAGGCAGGAATGAAAAGCAGAGAGAATTTGCACTGTCTTATGGAATCTCGTTGTGCCTGGAACCAGAGGTCTTTGAGTCAATGAATCGAATGCTGAACCATGACCCAACCATCTCCTGGCTCAAATACTAAGATAAAGAAGGCATCCCATCTCTCTCTCTCTCTCTCTCTCTCTCTCTCTCTCTCTCTCTCTCTCTCTCTCTCTCTCTGTCTCTCAGCTGATATCTGTACTCACTCAATAATCTCATTTCCATGCATCCACTCTGATCACTGCTTCCTTTCTTTCTAATTCCTTCCACTTCATAAACTGACCTTTAATATTATTCAAGTGTATAGGACCACCAACTGACCTTCATGTTTTCCCTGTCTCTCAACCCCTAAATCATCACTTTCAACCTTACCCAAGCCGAGTTGCATTCACATACACTTTCAGTTTCCTTGTTCCCTCTCTCTTCATTTTACTTGCCTGACAAAACCCCAACCATAGCTAAATACAATTCTCTGCCTATTTCACATCTGCACCTAAGCAGCTAAACCTGAATAGAAAAACACATAAAGGTGCTAACAGCATCTTACTGTAAATGCATGAGTCCTAATGGAATCATACCATATTTCCCTAATGCATTTGTTCTCCTATTTTCTTAAATAAATATTTCTCTTCACAAAGTATGAATATTTCTTTCTCTTTATTTACTTTCAGTTCATGGCCTTTCTTATTTCTTGATGAAATAAAATACAACTGATAAAAGAGTCCACTCTTGTCACCATATCTACCAAACTACTTTCCCTGCCCTCCTATTGCTATCAAAAAATAGTAACTGATGCTATCCTAGGCTAACCTGTACACTTGTGAACTGAATTCTATTCTCCTTAGCTTACTCAGACATAATTCTTTCTCTCCTCTTTCATAAGTTTCCCTCTCTTGTGGATTTTTCTTACCAGCACATGAGTAAGCTGTACTATCTCCTTCACCAAACAAAAGTCCCCTAACTTCATATCCTTCTATAGCTTCCTCTCCATTTCTCTTCCCCTCTTCACATTAAAATTCTCAAAAAAAGCTATTAATACAGTCTCCAATTATTTCCTCTTGTCCTCTCTTTTGAACCCACTCCAATCAAGGTTTTACTCAAACTAAAACAGCTTTAGTGACATTCTGTCATGGCCTCCCTTTTGCGAGTTCCAGTGGTCCATTCACAATCTTTATTATCCCTGACCAGTTAAACAACATCTGACACAATTGTTTGCTTCCTCTTAATGCAAACATTTTTTTTTTCACTTGGCTTCCAGTACAACACCTTTTCTTGGTTTTCCTCTGATCATATGAGTGCTCTTTCTCAGTCTCTGCTACTGTATCCTTCTCCTCTTAACTCCAACTGGAAAGCTCCTCTCTTCTCCATCTTTACCTAGTCCCTCATGGCTGCAAGTACCATCTATATGTTGATAACTTCCAAATTTATAATCCAATATAGATCCCTCACTAGAGATCATCTAATATCAAACTGTCTACATGACATTTCTCTTTGGATAGCTAAAAGGCACTTCAGAAGTAACAAGACCAAATCCAAACTCCGGATTTTGCCAGTGCTCTCCTCCTCCAGTCTTTCTTATCTCAGTTAATGGTAATTCCATCATTTTAATTAATCAGACTCTGAACCTTGGAATCAATTTTGACCATTTCTAATGTTCTTCTCACAGGTTTCCGTATTTTACTCCCTTACTACAGATCATTGCTCAATTTTCATGTAAGAAGAGAAGCCTTTTCTGATTTCCCTAGGTTCTCCTTCATTCACTCCCTCTGAATTACACCAGTTCCTTTTCTTCATAACACTTATGACTGCCTGACATAGTACACATCACCTTGTTATTTATTTTCTGTCCCTTTCTCTAACATGTAAAATATAATCAAACAAAGACAGGGGCTTTGTCTTTTTAGTTCAGTGTTACAGCCCCAGGTTTACAATAGTGCCTAACATATAGTAGGTGCTTAAAGAAATGTTTGTTGAACAAAGAAATCTATATCAGTGAAGATGGAATTTTGTTTTGTTTTAAAAATTTGTAAAATAAACTTTTCAACCAATTTTCCTTTAATTATACTTTGATGACCCTAAGGATTGTTGGTGTTTATTTTCTGGAGAGCAAGGATTTTTTCTTCTCATTTTACTCCCCAAAATTAAGTTTCTGCATTTTTCTCTTTGAAATACATTTTAAAGGAAGGCAAATATGTGGTAGAGGGAAGAGAGAAGTATTCTAGAGATATTCTTATCCCTTAACTCTTTCAAAATGAGAGACTACATTAATTTACATATCGTCTGAATATGAAAAGGCCTAGAGGTGGTGAGAAGATAATTAAAACCTAGATCTGACAGGCTTGTAGAGGAACAAAGCAATTCTTGTTAAATTACTATATCATTGTAGTCTTGAGGGGTTAGAGAACTTGATATGATTATTAATATACACACATTTGATTTGTTTAAGCAATTACATTGTTTAATGGATGAAAAGCAATATGTTTGCTATGAAAAGTTCACCCAGCAGCCTTCTAGATTTAATAGCTATAGAATTGTCTAGATAAGAAAGATTAAGAAGACAAGCATGTCTGTACTAATATATGAAAAGAATCTCACAAGAAACAATTATATACAAAGTAATAAACTTAGTATTGTCTAAACTTATGTGCAAATATTAATTTTTCCGGTTAATTTTAAAGCCATTTAGTTCCTATGAGTGTCAGTGTGATTGTAGATACTATTCATAAATTGTGTTTTATTTTCAATCCTTTTTAAAAATTGTCTTCTGTTGTCATTATATATAGGAAGTATTTTAGGATGTGTATAAATCATTGGTTCTACAATCAATATTCAGAGAATAATACTGTTGCAAACAATTTTTCTGTTGGTATTAGAAAAACACTTTTGAAATACTTTCATGGGCAGAGATTCTACTCTAAATATCTTCACAAAGACAAAGTCATTTATATTGAGTTAACATAAACATATTTGCATTGATTTTCACAGCTGTAAAAAATAAATATTATCTAAGAATTTATTTCAGTGATGATTTCATAGAAATATTTTATAATGAGATAAATTTTTGAATGTCATTAAACTGGCAGAAAAAAGCATTTTCTAATTTTCTAGCAGATATAAGAAGAGAAAGACAACATGTGGCATTCCTATGAACTGAACTTAAAAATTCCGAATTTCCAATTCTGATTTATTTCTAACTATATAATACTGATGTCTTTTCCTTGCAGTGCTTGTAGATTTCTTTTGAGCATCAGTTTCACTCAGTAGTCAATTTATAATGAAGATTACATAAAATGTGACAGGTTAAAAACAGGCCAAATGTTAATGCCAGGTAAAAAGGCCAAAATCAATATAAAAATCATGTCTGGGAGGCATTCTAGTTTGATTTACTTAGTAATGGAGAGAAGTAAACTATGATAAGGAAAAACAGCTATAAAAGTAATGAATGTTTTACTGAAAACATAAGGTGTTTTCTCCTCCCATTTGCATCGCATGGAAACAAGCTGACTCTCAATGAGAATGAATCGCATTCCACTTTAGACGATGAACAATACAATTCTTTATGCAGCACACAATCAAGCTGTGGAATTCAATTCTGCAATATATCATTGTGGTAAATAGTTTAGCAAAATCCAGGAAAGCATTAAATGTTGCTATGAATAAGAATGACATTTTAAGCCATGCTAAGTAGGTCACAAAGTTTAAAGGGCTCTCAGCCCTCTAGCAATGGGGCACAGGAGAATTTGTGTGAAGGTCAGAAAGTAACGTTCTCTCCTTTGATATTACTCTATATCACTCATGAATTATGGGATGTTTATGTGGCTCTTTCTCAAAGCTGAGAATTAAGGGTATCTACTTGAATCTAAAGAGAATAAAAACTATTTAATTTCCTAGATCTATAAATATAATTTTGATATAAATTATTAATTATATTATCAATGAATGCAATAATTCTACAAGATAGAACCAAATTAAAATAAACAAACAAAATATTCTCCCTGCAGAGGAGCAAAGGAATGGGAAAATATGACTGGTGTGAGGATTAGGGAAGGCAAAAATGGCTGAAAAACAACAATATATTTTGTATGAAAAATATTTCCTTCTAAAACATAGCAAAGTTCAATCATCAAAAAGTAACCTCGACTTTGTTACATAAGTAATTAGTATCCTGATCTGTTAAATTAGAGGTTTGGACTGCTCAGTTGCTTAAATTTCTCCTCCCTTGCACTGAGACATGTGAAAGAATGGTCTTAACAGAGTTATTTATTAAACACAAACAGTAACTAACCCAAATTTCAAATGAAGAGTCATATGGGGGAAAAAATTGCCTATTGTTACCAGCAAAACTATAAAGCAGTGAAAATGGGTAAAGAGAGCTGCACGCAGTAAAACAGACACATCTCAAAGGTATTATGATAACCTGAAGATCCCTTACAATAAAAATTTTACAAAAAGAAAACACAAAATTAAACTTAAGTATTTAAGAATGGTTAATTATGTGGTAAAACTATGCAGGAAAGTGAGTGGATGATTATGATAAGTGACATGAGCGTGGTTATTTTTATGAGAGAGGATGGTTGTAACAAGAAGGTGGCAAAAGAGAGCCATCTATAGCATTGCAATGTTATATTTTTGATCTAGGTCAGTATTTACACTCATCCCCCCCAAAGCCCCAACAAATCTCCATCCCTCTCTGTCAGGCTGATTCCTGTAGACTTCATCACCTGGGCTATTTAGCCTTCTGGATACTTCTGGGGTTTGGCTAATGGAAGGCACTAGCAAGAAATTGCAGTGCAGAGAGATTTATTTTTTTCTACTGCTCATTTCTGCTGCTTTTCTACCTCACTC
Source organism: Eidolon dupreanum (assembly GCA_028627145.1). Taxonomy (NCBI): domain Eukaryota; kingdom Metazoa; phylum Chordata; class Mammalia; order Chiroptera; family Pteropodidae; genus Eidolon; species Eidolon dupreanum. The sequence continues at coordinate 14,055,168 of CM053505.1, forward strand.
TCAACCATTACCTATGGTTTCATGGAGAATTCCTTATGACCAGATAAAAGAAGAGGAAAAATGTGTAGGTCTGGTTTAAAGATGGGTCTGCAAGAAATGCTGGCAGCAAATAGAAGTAAAAGTTGCTGTGTTTGTTGAGTGGCAAATGTGGTAGCCAGTGCTAGTTATTCTCTATTGCCAATTCCAAACTCACACAGATACTTTCTCTGTGCTTCTCTGCCCTGAGTAGTGGCTTGGAAGGCTGAACTCTGTTGACTGAATTATGCAGGCTCCAGTCCCAGCTGCATATTCATTGGATTCAGTTAATGAGAGTCATGATCTCAATAAGTGGTCATGGAGTGGGACTAGAAGGATGCAGAACATTTCTTTTCCTATTCTACACTCACTTTGGTATTACTTTACTAGCTTCCTTCTCCAGAAGCACTGTTTCTGCTAAGTGATTTCTCCTTGACACTAGGTCTCTTTGGGATCCAGGAACACTGTTTCCTTCTCATTCTGCTCCAGTCTTTGGAGTGATAAAAACTTCCCTCTGTTGCTGTCTGTGGGTGCTGTTCCCATCCCGTGTTTGTTCCTTTATATCTCTTCATACCTCCATAAGGAGAGTTTTATCTAATGTCTCTTCATTTGAGCTACTTGAGGTAGATTCTGTTTCCTACAGGACTTGTACTGATACAAAATCGGCAGTTTCAGGCATATGACAAGTACATTAATTTTTAAGGTAAAGCATTGAGAATGTTTTGATGATGATGATGATGATGATGATGATGATGATGGTGATAAGGTTTGTCTGGAATTCTAGAGGCTTGACTCTCACAGTCACAAATATGACAAGCTCTCGCACCACAGATCTTTGGAGCATTAGCATAGAGCTGGGTAACTACTATAATTAGTGATTATACAATGACCATCATATCTATGTTTTGATGCTCAAAAATATTATAGCACTCAATGAGTTAGTTTACATAAAAGATGAGATATTAAAAAATATCTAATGTTAGGTGGTGTAATGAAGAATAAAAAAAAGATGGAGGAAAAGGACACAAGAAAATATTGTTGTCCGTAATAGGAAATATTAGACTTTTATAAAGAAATAAAGGGCTAAAAATAATTATATAAACAATGCGATTATAAAGCTAGCCAGTGGACAAAAATAGAAATGTTTCTAAATATTAGCTGGCTCTATTAAGAGAAAAAATTTACATAAAGCAGAGTGAAATTCATTTCTAAGAGATTTTATCTATTTTTGTGATTATAAAATTTTTAGAATTCTGAAAGTATGAAAAAGCATGAAAATCATCTCTCATAATCTCATAGAAATCATGTTGAAATGCTGTATATTTTTTCTTTATTGCTTATATATTTTACATATATACACACACACACTAACACACATATAGTTAAACTTATGATCTTCCTGTATATAGCATTTTATAACCTACTTTTTTCACTTAATGTTTTGAATATTTTACCATTTCATTAGATATTCTTAATAGTAGCATATGCTTCTTAATGGTTGTATGAAATTTCATCAGATTTATTATACTGTCTTTTTTTCAGTGTTAACTTATTGGCTACTAGGTTATTTCCATTTTTGAAAAGCTGGCAATATGGATTAAGAATCCTAAGTGTGCGAATATTCTTGGCACTGGTAATGATTTTTACCTAAGTTTTGAGTCATTTTTTTATTTTTTATTTTGTTAAATTTTAAAAGTATAGGAAAATATTAAAACCCTATATTCCTACTATGCAAAATAAACCACTAATTATAATTCCTCATGCTCACTCTGTATATTTTAGTATAATAAGATCAACGATTTATAGAAAAAGTTTCATCCAATCGTTATGTCCTGCCCATTTCTCTCCAGATATCCCCAATGTATTGAGGCACTGCCAGGCTCTGTCTTTGGTGCTGGAAATGTGGAAATAAACAACATGTAAAACATCTGCTTTTATGGAGCTTATAGCCCAGAAACAGGCTGCAGAGATTTGGATAGAGAAAATAAAAATATAAAAGATAGAAATAAATAAAATACCAGACTGAGATAACTGTTATAGGGATAATACAGGGAGAGTTGGAGGGATTTAAGTTTTAATTTTTTTAACTTTAATGAGAAATAATTGACAAATATAATTATCTATATTTAATGTATACTGCATGTTGATTTGATATACATACTCATTGTAGAATGATTACAAAAGTCAAGATAATTAACATATTCATCACCTCATGTAGTTAACATAGTTAACTCTTTTTTTGTGGTGAGAATGCCTAAGATCTACTCTCAACAACTTTTAAGTATACAATAGAGTATTATTAACTGTAGTCACCATGTCATACATTAGATCCTCAGAACTTGTCTTATAACTGATAGTTTGTACCCTTTCACCTACATAGCTCCATTTCTCTTCCCCCATCCCTGTTAGGATGGCTATTATCAAAAAGGCAAGAGATAACAAACACTGGCAAGGATGTGGAGAAAAGCAAACCCTTGTGCACTGTTGTTGGGAATATAAATTGGGCTGCCACTATGGGAAGCAGTATGGAAATTCCTCAAAAAATTAAAAATGTAACAACCATATGATCCAGCAATCTCACTCCTGACTATATATCCGAAAGAACTGAAATCAGTATCTTGAAGAGATAATCTGCGTAGCCATGTTCATTCCAACATTATTTACAATAGCCAAGAGGGATTTTAAATAGAGTTGCCAAGAAAGGCAACTGATGAAGGACAAATATCATGAAAGTCAGATATCTAAAAGAGAAAAGGGAAAATGAGTCATGGGGATGCCTGGGCAGATGGCAATGAAAGGGAAAGAGAAGGAGAGAGGACATGAAGTGCAATGACACTGAGATCCAAATGGGTCTGATGTGGATGCTGATATGGCTGGAATGGAAAGTGTGATGGGGACAACAGTAGGAGATGAAGTGGAGGAGGTACCAGGGAGCCATATAATAAAGGGCCTAAAAGTCATTGTACTCTAGCTTTTACTGTGTGAGAGATGGGAAATACTGGAGAGTCTTGAGCAGAGATGTAACAAGGGAACTTACACATGAATTTGCAGTCTGTAAATCTGGTTTTTTAATCTTTAAAATAATGACCTACTTTTTATCTCTTTCTTCAGATATACTTGGTTATATGTGTGTGTGTTGTTATGTATATATTAAAAAAACTTCCCCTAATATGAGGTTATAAAAATATTCTCATTCTTTTCATCTAATTGTTTTAAACACTTATTTAAAACTTTTATCTGCTTAGAATGTATGTCCTTTCAATCCACCTAGAAATTTATGTCCTTTTAGTCCTACATGGAAAGCCAAGTTTTCCAACATCTTTACTGAGTAGCGTTTGCTTTCTACATTTTATGATGCCAAGTCTGTTATATAACAAGTGTCCATATATGCGTATACTTCTTGACTCATAATTCTCTTTAAAAGGTTCATTAAATAAAACATTATTTTAATTTGCATAGCTGTATATATATCTTTCTATCTGTAGGATGAATTTCCCTATTCTTTTTTTATAAAAAAATAACTAAACACATAATTTAAATCTCATATAAATTTACTTTTTTCATCCAAACACTCTGTTGGAATTATCATTGCATATACATAGAATTTTGAAGAAATTAAGAGATAATTGACATTTTAAAAGTAGTATGCCTTTTTACCCAGGAAAACTGTCTATCTTTCCATTTATTAGGTCTTCTTTTATGTCCTTCATATATGTTATATAATTTTCTCTATAAAAATGTTGCAAACATTAGGTTAACATAATTCTGCGGGATTTTAAAATTATATTACTTTTGTAAAGGGTTTTATTTTTCTACAACAAATACTGGTTGGTTATTGTTTTTTGTTTGTTTTGTTTTGTTTTGTTTTGTTTTAGGCGAGGCAACCTTTGGTTGGCCTCACAGACTGCAAGGACCTTGTTGGCTTACAATCCTTTTTTAATTTTTTTATTTTTTATGCCTACAGCACCTGGTCTTCCTAAGTGGTCTCCCATCCAAGTACTAACCAGGTCCAATTCTGCTTAACTTCCAAGATCAGACAGGATCGGGCTTGTTCAGGGTAGCATGGCTGTAGACGGTTATTGTTGATATGAAGTAATGATTCATTTTTAAGTTGATCTTGAATATAGCATATCTGCTGAACCAATTGATTCATTCTAATACTGTCTCCATTGTTTTTCTTTAATTTTATAGGTAAATATCTGACACATGGAAACACTGAATTTTACTTGCTTTTTCTGTTATTATTTAACATTGGACATCCATGTTGGATTGTAGCAGTAATGGAACTAATCGGAACTTATCCCTATTTTTAATGAGAATGCCTCTAATCTTTTAGCTGCTTTTCCAGTCTTTTAAATGCCATTTTTTTTATCAGTCTAAGGAAATTTTCATGTTTCTAGTTAACTAAGTACATTAACTTACATGTGGTAATGTTATCAAAAGTTTCTTTTTCTTCTATTAAAATATCCTTTGGCTTTTCTGCTTCATGTGTTAATATACTGAATCACAGTGATGGGTTTTTAAATACCGAACCCTCTTTGCTTTTCTAGATAAACCCTATTAGGCCACAATTCTTACTGTATTAGTAATTTTATTTACTAATATTTTTATATACATACATATATATATGAGGGAATTTCATATACATAATTATTATTTATATATGTATACCATTATTATTGTTTATGTTGTTCTTTTCTGGTTTCAGTATCAAGAACATATTAACTTCATAAAGTAAATTGTATAGACCTCTTTATTCAGTAATCACCATCGTCTGCAAGCATTTAGGACAAGTGCACCCTTATAACTGACATGTTGGATAGTAAAAATATCTGTTATAAGAATGTGTGTACAACAAAAATTTAAATAAGATTAGGTTTCTAAATAATATAAACATAATTATATAAATATAGATAGATATATGTAGGCATAAATGGACACATTTTGGTCCTTTTTAAAAAACACACACATAGAGAAAGAAAAAAGCCCTAGACTAAAATATTAACAATAGTTTTAGATGATATAATTATGTAAATTTCTTTTCTTTATTTTCCCAACATTTCCCTTATTTTCTATATTGTATATACATCTTTTTGTTATGGTAAAAAAAAATCCAGGAGTATATATAAAATGAAATGGTTAGGATTTCTTTTATTTTTAGTTCTAATAGTCCATGAAGCTATGCCAACTAAACATTAAATCTTTACTCATATATTCTGTGCTAATCTGCCTTGATTGAGTTTCTGGTTACTGATGGTCAATCATCCTGCCCAAACATGTACACTGTTACCACGCCACCTCCAATTTTCTCCTCCATACCATCATGCTCAATATCACTATAGACATCATCATCACCATCATCATTAGATGACTGATTTTATTATTTCGTACTTTTAATAATTTATTTTTAATTATGTGCAGAAATAACCCAAAAGGCATGGACAAACGTATCAAAACATTTAATCACAAAAGACCTATGTTTACAAAGGCATGACAGATTTTTAGTTAAATTTTATACTGTTGGCAGCATATGTTGATCTCTTGTTTTGAGTGATGTTGAAAGCTCTTTGGTTAAGAATGAAAGCCATGATATCACTTATATGTAGGATATAAATCTAAAAGCAACAAACAAATATGACAAACAAACAGAGACTCATGGACATGGACTATAGGCTAGTGGTTACCAGAGGATGAGGGGGAGAGGGGAGGTAGATGGGGTAAAAGGGGTCAAATATGTGAAAGAAAGAACTCTATGGGTGGTGAAGATACAATGCAATATAAATATGACTTACTGTTGAATTGTATACTTGAAACATTGGATTTTGTTAACTAATGTAACTATAATAAAAAGAAAGCCACAAATTAAAAAAAGAATGAAAGTTTCTGAGAAATTTCAACTTTACATTTTCTAATCTTAAAGCTAAAGAAACATCATTGAAAATATATTTGTAACATCTAACATGATTCCAAGTCTCATAGAAATTTGTAAAATCAAAATTTAATATTTTATTTCTTCATGTATTTTTATTTTATCAAACTCCAGTTGTCACCAAGGCATGACTTGTTTTATATATAGTTTTATCCTCAGAAAGTCAAGAAAGGAGTTGTGATTAATTTGTTAAAGACATCCTAGTATATATTAAAGAAAGTGAGAGAGCAGAGGAGAGGAGAGAAGAGAAGGGAAACAAAATTAAGGATATTTCTTCATTTAATTTGTTTAAATACTCTTTATGATCAGTTAATATGAATGAAAGGAGAATATAACACTTGATATAATCACTGTTTAAAGTATTGCTTTTATTTCAACTATCTTGCTTAAGGAAATGCCTTGCTCTAATAATCAAATTAAAGATCATTGGGGTCATGGAAACTGAAATTCTTAAATTTATGTGAATGTTGGTACTATAATAGAAGCATTAAATTATGCGCTCATTATATTAATAAAAACATTTATGATTAGTGTAGAATATCTAGAAAACATAGAAATTAACAAAGGAATATACAGAAAATAAGGGATGGTAGTAATTTCATAAATAAAAATTGACAGTATAATTTGAATATTGTGTCATATGTCTTTCCAGTTTCTTAACTGCTTTGAAAAACTTTTTCAGACTACTTTTATTTAAATACAAATTATATATTTCCAAATTGCCAGATAAGAAGATACTATCAGTTTCTTTCAAAATCTTGCCATAATCTTGCCATAGAAACAGATATGTACTTTTGTAGACCTCGCTCTATCATTTGTGAGGCCCTGGGCAAAAGTACAAATAGAAGGCAACATGCTTTATGTCCAAATATTTTAAAGTTAAAATTCAAGCTAAAAACCTGTTAAAATGTACTATTCTCTAAACTTCGAAAATATACAAAACAAAAATTTTTGTTAAGCTCTGGGTTTCATATAACTAAAAGTCACAAAATAGCAAAACTATTAAATTTAATTATTACCATTACATATAAATAGTTTAGCAACTGTTTAGATGAGTAATAAAATAAGGACAGTAATTCCTAAATTATTTTTTCATCCATTCTATAAAATATGTATTTTTGCCTTTGCAACAGCAAAATTACTAGTTGTCTTGTTATAACTGAGTTTTCAAATAATTTATCTTGTATTAAGTGACTTAAGAATTAAAAAAATGTTATTACATTCAAAATGTAAATAATTTGAAGTATTTTCACTAAAAATATGAATGATATGAAATGAAAAATAAAAAAATTAAAATTATTTTTCTTTAAAAAATATTTTTCTCCTAATATATTAAAATTATTTACTAAAAGAAAGTATACAATACATATTTATTTAATGACACTAAAATTATTTAAAACAACTAAAATTTTAGATTTATTTTTGAAAACTTTATTATATTTTATAAGATATTTTTTATAATAAAACTACAAGTGACAGAAACACTTAGGTGTGCTCTTAAAATTTTTTTGCTTTGTGATATCTGTGACTCTATAGAGCCAGGACAGCAGTCCTTCTTACTTGGTTTAAAGGAAATTGTCTTTTTGTTTTAATTTTTATATTGTCATTAGTGAATTTTACCATTTTTTTGTTATTTTATATTTATTATTTTGTACATTTTCTATTGGAGTGATTGCTTCCTGTTTAACTGCTTTATTTTCTTTTTCATGTGCGTGCTTATGTTTGAGATCTGGATGACAATTTTAAACTTTAGTGTACCATTTTAAACTTTATTTTTGACTTAAAAGACAGCTTAGGAATTTAAAGTTCCAAGAGACTATATTTAAAATGCATCATTCTAGTTATTCACTTATTCACATTTAGATGCTTTTTATTCAACCAAAGTGAATTATGCATAGCCTGCATTATAAAGTTCACACTGATATAAAATAACACAAAATACATTTGGAAGCTTTAATTCAAGCAAAAGGACACTAGTTATATATCATTTAGTGGAGATTTAACCAAGAAGTTTTCATAGAGCTAGAAGCAGAAATCATAAAACAAGAACTGATATCACAGACTTAACAAAATGTATAAAGTGTATTTCTGAAATACAGTGTGCTGGAACACAACTATTCCAACAATATATCAGTCAACACTGATAGCCACAAGTACACCTTTTTATTTTGTCACAAGTGGATATGAAATGTGTGCTATTATCAGCTGGGGGCTTAGAGGGTTAGATAGCTTTAAAAGGTATAGGAATTTAAAGGCATTCTGTGACCATTTGTAATTTATTTGTTATATTTGTTGCTATATTGGGAGATTTGCCTCATAACTTTTTTTTTATAGAATAACACAAAAACAACTTAACAGCTGTTTGTTGGCATTCACACCTTTCCACAAAGCTACAAAACGTTGATATTTCCCAAATTTTCATTAATTTGTTAAGTTTTTAATAACTGTACACAGTGCTGTTTTATGATTCTCTGGTATCTTGTATTTAACAACAGTAGTACAGTTTTGCCGAATCCTTCCCACAGAGATTGAAACAACATAACTGCTCTTCACATTCATATACAGGCAACAAGTTTTTGCCACCCTCAGCTTTTTACATTCTCACGATAACATCAACTATGAAGATACTGGTTTTGAGAGTCTGATCTTTCTTAAAGGAGCAAAAGCATGACCTTGTAACTTTAATTGCCATGCTTAGTGGACTGTTCCTCCATTCTACATATGGAAATAAAACTCAATGCATAATAATAATTTGTACAGGTTGTTAGGGCATTAAGGTGCTAGCTACGTGGAAAGCTTTCTAAGTGCACACTGTAGTAGCAGATTTTGTGTCACATTCATACTCTGAAGTGCCAATTTCAGTTATCCTTCCTTACAATTAGCATTATTTCTTCACTTCAGCAATATGTTCCTGAAGGATTTAGACCACACATCAAATCTTTCACTTTATTCTATCTTATACAGTCTTAGCATTGAGGTATGCACATTGCAGAAGTTCTGTAAATATCTTGTGAATGAATGATTTAAGAATTATTTATATGTGACATAATTTGAGAAACACGAGAAAAATCACTTAACTAAAAATCTTTTTCTCTAACTGGTATAACAAGTGGAGAATTATAGTCACCATTTTTTTTTTTTTACAAATAGATATTAATTATAAGAAAAAATTGTAGAAGTGAGTGCTGGGGCCTACCTTTGCTGCCCTCTATAAATATTCATTCCACCATGGTATTAATGCCTGGTGAGCAGAGGTAGAAAGTCTAGACATGCTTCTGTGAGATAATGGATAATGGAGGAAGAAATAAGGAGCAGTCTAATGGTGCACAAATTGAGTGGAGAGTGCTGGAGAGTAGATTCTAAGGTAAAGAGGTTGTTTGTTTTTCTTAGCAACTTGGATGAGTGTGGAAATGTAGGGAGAGGGAAGATGTTTCACCAGTATTTGTAGGAGATTTTATTTGTGAAGTATAATGGGAAATTCCTACAAAGATTCCCTTAAGAAAATTTAGGGTAGAGATATACATTGTGTCAAGGTAGCTAAAGTCAGTTGGCTGTGAGGGTGGGCCTTTTAATATTTGAATTACATTTTGGAGGGCGTTCATCTGGGATTTTTTCATAATGTGCAAGACCTCATTGCACATAAAGATATAATGATCACTGAAATGAGCCAAGACGACATTATTCATTCTTAGTATCTCACTATTGCAAGGAAATTATTGTAAGACTGGTGTTCATCAGACTTGGAATATTATGTTTCATAGGATACGACCAGTATGAAAAAGATATTGTATAATTGATAGAGGAGAATATTTGGCTCTAAAAGAAGAATTTTAGCTGTATAGAGGCCACCAAATAAAAGAAGCCTTTGTGATACCTTTATAAAATTGAAAATTAGTTATTTTTCTTCTTAAGGTCATAAAATACATACATATATATGTATATATATATGTATATATATACACTGTACTAACATTTTGTTGTGTTATATATTGTTCTAGCATTTTGAAATTTGGAGGTTTGGAGTCCTGCAGACTTTGGAAATATTGAAACATATCCCTCTTTTGGAAAGATCTTCACTGGAGCTGGCTTAAATTTAATCTTTGGACATCTACCAAGAAAGCAAAAGTTCTGCCCTCATCTGTTCAGATCGGAAAAACTCCTACAGTAAGACATTTGCCCTGGGGCATTAGAAAGAGTTTCTAAAGAACCAGGTTCTTACAGGCACATTTTGCAGTGAAGATTCGCTGAATAATCTTGTTCTTCATTTCAAATAAGTGAGACATAGCTGAATTCTCACCATGGGTGGAACTAAACACAAGTGAAGACTAAAAGAGACTAGAGTAGTAGTGCTCTGACGAGCAGTGAGATAATAGGGGAGACTTGAGTACAGAGAATGTCACACATCTATCTCAAACTCTTGAAAGTAGATGAGGTCCCAGGGGGCTGGTGGTAGGTGCATTTTCCAATGCTTTTATTGATCTGTTAGATTTGGTAAAATTAACATCGATGGACTCAGACTGATTTAACTTGGCACCACCTTCTGAGTTTCTTGAGGGAAATTCTCTGCCCAATAGATGAAGAAAAGCAAACATGGGCTTTATATAAACGAAGTCACAAAGGAATAATATGTTCTTTTTGAAGAGATATAGAAGCATTAACTGCCCTAGAATTTTAATGAGGTTATATTTACTACGTGCATTATTATGGCATGGAAGATAGTCTTTAAGAAGTTCACAGGTAGGATCTGTGTACTATTTCCAATTCCCAGTGATATATCTTTCTGAGTTCAAATGTTTCGTGTGACTTTCTTTTCTAGAGTTTGGTAAATTATTTCCTACGTTAGTACATCATTTCTCTAGTGATTTTCCTAATTAAGCAATGATAGGGAATTTAATTTAAATTTTTTCTCTGAGAAGTCAGAATACAGCTCTTTTACTTGTTTTCCTGTCCTTCAACTCTAGAAAATCTCTTGGATGCTGCAAGAGGGTCCATTTATTCATATCCTATCCAACATTCTAATTACAGTAGTTTGATTTTCGGATTCCTCAAATTATAGTATATTAAAAACATCAGGGGACTTTCATCAGAAGAAACACAAGTATAAAAGTATGGTAGTTGGCAATATTAAATCTAGGATGGAGACCAGAAATATATTAGAAAAGAGATTAGAACATATACCCAGAAGTAGAATTGCTGGATAATATAGTAGTTCTATTTTTAATTTTTGGAGGAATCGTAATAATGTTTTCCATAATGGCTGCACCAATTTACATGATGCACAAAGACTTATTTTTCTCCACATCCTCGCCAGCAGTTGTAATCTCTTGTCTTTTTGATAACATCCATACTAACAAGTGTGAAATAATACCTCACTGTTGTTTTGATTTGCATTTCCCTGATAATTAGTGATGTTGAGTGCATTCTCATATATCTGTTGGGCATTGAAATATCTTCTTTAGAAAAATACCTATTTTATAGATAAAATATATTTTATATGTTTTATAGATAAAATATCTATATAAATAGAAAAGTTTCAGGTCTTATGCTCATTTTTATTTGAATTATTTGGGGTTGGGGTTGCCACTCAGTTGTTTATTACAGCATTATTTATAATAACTAAGACACAGAAACAACCTAAGCGTACACTGATGGATGAATGGATAAAGAAAATGTGGTGTATATAAAATGAAATATTGTTCAGCTATAAAAAGAAGGAAATCACATCATTTGTGACAATGGGGATAGACCCTGAGGGCATTATTCCAAGTGAAATAAGCCAGACAGATAAAGGCAAATATCGTATGATACTTATGTGTAGAATCTTAAAAACAAAAACAAAAAACTCATAGAAACAGAATAGATTGGTGATTATGAAGTGAAGAGTAAAGGGTGGAGGAATTGGGTGAAGGTGGTTAGAAAGTATAGCATGGTGACTAGAGTTAACAATATTGTGTATTTGAAAATTGCTAGAGAATAATTTTACAAGTTATCACAAGAAAAAATTGTAACTATATGAGGTTAAGAATGTTAACTAACGTCACTATAGTAATAATTTCACAATATATACATATATTAAATCATTACATGGTACAAAAACATAAACAATGTTACATGTCAATTATTTCTCAGTGAAACTAGAAAAAGATTAAGAACTTGAAAAGTAGAGCAATGTAAAATCAGTATAACTGATGATATTTTAAATTATGACAAAATACTCTTGCTTACTATGCTGTTTATAAAGACAGAGAAAGCAACATTTCAGAACAGCATACATCAGAATAGCAAACAAATAGTGTGGGTTTGGTTTTTATGTTTTCGATTAAAGTAAATTTCAGTAATTCTAAAAATACAATGTTGAGGCTTGAATTACCATGATATAAGAAATAATGAAGTATGAATTATCGTCAAGTAAATTTTATGAATTCTTTCCTATATAGGATATGCACTTTTTTTCTGAGATTTGCCCTGTTATTTTCTAGAATAGAGCTTCAGTGGTCTTAGTGGTTGTCATTATTTTTCTTAGAGCCTTCTAAGATGGGCTGAGTCTCTTGAACAAGATCTGTGATTATTTAACAGAGAATTATTTAATTTCCAACTGGGCTTCATAGCTTTTTTTGCTTTGAATACTAACCTACCATGACACAGGCAAGATCACAAGCCACGGTTTTTAGCTCAGCAGAAGTTGTCCTCTGCACGTATTTTCACAAATAATCATGATTTTCTTTGCTACACTGAGTTTAATTTTCTTTGAAACTCTATTCCAGAATTTCTTTCACTGAATTATGTTTGATAATCTTTTTTCAAGCCCTATATCTTTATTTCTTTAATGGCATTATTTTTAGTTTTTGTTCCCTCTTCTCTCATTTGTGTTAACCACCATTTAAATACTCTAGTAACTATACCAAAATAATGGTTCCATATATAATATGGAACAAAATTCAGAAAAATGTGTTAGAACCTGAAGAGATAATTCAGCTCTTAATATGACTAAGAAGTTCTTTGTTTCTAAAGGAAAAAAATAGTTTTTATGTTGTATGTTATACTTAATAATTTAATTTAAACCTTGTGTATTTTTCCGTTAGTAAATATATAAAGATACATTTCAGTTAACAAGAGTGCTAACATATTTTTGAAGCAATTCTAATTTACTTTTTATTTAGAATTCAAAAAAAAATACTTTATTTTTGTCTCAGAATTTAACAGTTTTTCTCTGCACAAAAATTGTTTTCAAGGTAATTTCCTTAGATGTAAAATATAACCAATTAAGTAGGTAATGTTACTAAAATGTTTTAAGTCTTTTCATACTGATCATGTAGACCTTGATATTATATTGTGATAAAATAAAACAGAAGTAATTTCAAATATTAATGCTAGTAAAAGATACAATCTTGGGAACACTTTCTTTTTGCTTTAAATTTCTTTTGAATCTGCAAAATGAGGAATAACTCCAGTTAAGTAGCAATGTACCTTTACAGGAGGGACACTGAGGTTTACCCTAAAATTCAAAGGGAGCCAGCCTTTAAGGGAAGACTGGAAGCAGGAATTTTAAAACCTATAGACATGCAGGTGACCCTCTTCCATTTCGTTCTTTCTGCTTCTCTACCTGCTAAATTCTTATTATCCTGAACATTATTTTTCTCTACGACTTTTTTCAAATAAGACAGAGGAAAGCTCCTCCTCTAAGATTTATGAGTCCCTCAGTTCCAGCATTTACAGAACCTAACAGCATGGCAATTTCACATTCCTAGGAGAGAGAATCTGATTAACTCAGCTCAGGCCTGCTGTCCAACACTGGTCCAATCAATAGTACCTAGAATGACAACATGTACTGTTACCATGGTTTCAGCTGCCCACACGACTAGATACAGAAGTTGGGGCAATACTGCATTGATAAAGGGAGTTCTTTTAAACTGAGCTGACATCCCCCAAATTATTTTCATACCTATATTGTTACAGTTGTTAATCAGAAGAAATAATGATACTGAATATTCAACAGGTATTACGCTCCTATCACGTGTCAGGAACTATGGTTAATGCTTCCCATTTGTTATTTCATGTTTTCTTCACAAGGTCCTTATCTCTGTTTTATTGATGAAGAAACTAAAAATTAGTAGTGGCTAAATATTGTGCCAATACTCTCAGAATGGTGTGGACGAAATGCTACAAAGTTATAGGATGTAAATTTCTTTAATGGAGAAAAGACAGAGGAGAGTACATGACTCTAGGGAGGATTTACTTCTTAGATCTCCCAAAGTTCTTGATAAGGAAGTACAGGTGTGAGAAATACCACAGGAATTAACGTCATCATTCTCATAACAGTTTTATATCGTCTAGGTCCTCTAGTGACAGTGGGTTGTTCTGCAGATTCTGGCTACATGTCAAACTATTCACCAGCTGGAAAACAGCTGGTACGACAACCCAAATGCATTGTGTGTGTCCAGTGCAAGCTTAGGTGAAATAAAAATCAGTTTTCCAGATGTATGTCCTGGCAGGCCCCTCAATGCTTATGGTCCCTCAGCATTTTCATCCTCATGTCACTGAATTCCTTGCCAAATGACTCTTGGTTTTAGTGCTAAAGCTTAATAAAAATGTCTAATGCTTTTAAAGAAAATTTTTATTAGCTACTCTTTTATAATAGGAAACCAAATCACTGCTGTCCAGTAGAGAATAATTGTTTCTAGCTTACACACCCAAACCACCTTAAAATAATAGAATTCAGGCACCCCATAGCTAAACTTTAATTATGTTGTCTGATAGTAGATTGCTATATTTTGTCATCATTTCACTTCTGCCTCTATCAACATAACGCTTTATTGTTCTCTATTACAAATCCTGTTAGTTATTTATTGTTAAAGACTCAATAGTTGAATTTACACTCTGTCACAATAAATCATGCTCACCTAGCTAATACAGCATTAAAATGAAATCAGGCTTGCAATATTGTTAAGCAATATATATTAAAGTGTGGGTAGATAGCATAGAGCAGGCATTCCAAAACTGTCTCGAGTCAGGGATACCATCAGAAACTACTCATTGAATGCCTCTATGCTTCATGAGTTTATTCCAAGTGTACTGGAATTATCAAATAAGAGAAAAAAACAAATGCACAATAAATATGTACTCCTAAGATGGAGTTTTAAAAAATAAACACAAGAACCTACATTTATAAGCCTAAATATGAGATTTGAAATTACATGACTAAGTGCTCAATATTGTTTGTGTAAACTTGGTGTCATAACAAGTGTTATAATGGCCTTAGTCTCCAGTTTAGGTTCTGCAAAGGAAACTTTATATATATGTATCTATATATATTCAAATTGTATCGCAATAAATGTTTATTTGACAAGGTATACATCATGATGTTTAGTATTTAATGAGAAAATCAGTGTGTGGTGCTGCAATTACTTATTTATAATGTCATCTTTCCTTCTCTGGGATTTGTCCATACTTTAATAGTTTGAGTTTAGCACTTTTTTGAGATAAGTGCTGTTGTAGTGGGAAAAAAATAATTGGAAGCTTCTGGAACTGCCTCTCCTCTCTGGCCAAGAGTGTCCATAAAAAACACTAATACATCTGGAGCACATGCTGGAAAGTAATGCTACCTTTACGACCTCAAAGCTACAAGGACGGTGGTCCCCATTATATCTCATTCACCATCTGGACCTTGGAGAAACTGGATGGATCCAGGAGGATGACCACAGACTACTGCAGTTGTCAATGAGTAGTAGCCTCGATTGTAGTTGCTGTGCTGGACATGGTATCATGGTTAGAGCAGATTAATATGGCCTCAGGTACATGGTATATGACCATTGATTTGGAAAATGTATTCTTTCTATTTTAATCAGAAAAAAAGAACAGTAACAGTTTGAATTCATGTGGAACAGACAAATGAATTCATTAACAGTTTTGCCTCAGGGCTGTGTTGACTCTACTTGTTTTATTATAATAAAGTCTAAAGAGCTCTAGACTGTCTGGCTATCCCACAGGACATCACATTGATTCATTACAACAGTGATATTATTTTGATCAGGCAGAATAATCAAGAGTTGACTATCACAGTGGTGAGCTTGGTAAGACATGTGCAATCCAGGGGATGAGATATAAATCTGAGGAAGAGTCAGGGGCCTACGATATCTGAACAATTTTTATGGATTCAGTGCCAGGACACAGCCTCTAAAGTAAAAGAGAGATCATTACGTCTTGGACCTCCTATCGTGAAAAAGAAAGTGCAATACCTGGTGAAATTCTTTAGGTTCTGTGGGAAACATATTCCATACCTAGGGACACTGCTTTAGCCCAGAAACTAGGTGACACAAAAGACTGCCAGCTTTGAATGAGGCCCAGAGCAAAAAAAGTGTTCTGTAGCAAATCCAAGGTTTAGTGTGAACATTTATGCTTTTTGGGCCATATAGTTTGCTGGACCCTGTGATGTAGAAGGTATTAGTGGTGGGGAAAGAGGCATCAGACAGAGAAGAAAGATACAGTTCCCTCAAAAGAAACTGAAGTATTATTACCCTAAAAAAGGAAAATGGATGCTGGACATGAAAAAACAAACAGATACCCAATTCATCCCTGTTGTAGTCGTGGCAATTTTTCTGAAGTTTTCTGATTCTTGTTTGATTTATACCTAAAAGGTCAAAAATTTTTTTTCCAGTGAACACTTTTTAAACTTTAGAATACATTTGAACATAAAGAATTAACAATTTTAAAAGCATTGTTTACCCACAGGATATTAAAAAAAAGAAGACATGACTACATGTCATGTGGATGCTTTCATATTTTTGATGTGTCAAAATATTTTATCAAAGATATAATCAAAATGGGAATATTTATCAAAAATGCACATATTTTTGAGAATTTTCTCTGCATTGATTAAATCCAGAAATAAAGTAAAATATTTCAGAGCAGATCACAATCCAACTAATATATATCTTTAATCTGAAAAAGTGACCAAGAAATAGATCCACTGATCCCTGACTTTGCAATTTAAGAAGTCTGCATTATATGCTAACTCTTCAACATAATTCTAATAAAAATAAAACTTTTGTTCATTACCACTTTTAAGCTTTTTCTGATTAACTCTGAATAAAATCACTGAAATATAGATCCGAAGAGAATATTAAAATACTTATTTCTTAATTCTCTTAAGTCTGCAATATTTGAAAATCTACAATATCATTAAAACCTCTTAAAGTTTATGAACTTTGGAAATAAATAATAAAATAAATGTCACTATCAGTTCTCATTTCCCTCACATTCCACATATATAATATTATTCTTTTTACCTTTCTATAAAAAAACTATATAGAGAAGTAGGTAATAATGCAGAAAGATAGAGGATATATGTCTTAGATTTATGAAGTAAAGAGCACCAATATAATTGTCTAAGAAAATTGTTTTATGTTTTCAGCTACAATATATTGTAAAAGTAAACAGAATACATTATTAGTATTTTCCTCTTGATGATGTAACAGTGAATGCTTGCTTCATACAATATTTTTTAAAAGAAAAAGTATATATGAAATTTTTAATAGAGATTTTGTGGGTGATGATACCATCGCTGCTATTTATGGATTTATTGTATTATTAGTATTCTGGTTTTTTTTTTTAATATTCTGAAGTGTTGCAATATAGTGTTCTTTTGGGCCTTCCCAAGAGTAAATCATCCTCCATTAGAAAGCACATTGTTTTTCGTCTTCCAAAATATCAATCATCAGTCATAATATTAGCATAATGTAATGAATAGTACATCAGTTACTTTAAAGTTGGAAGAATAGGTCTTTACTCTCTATGAGAATTGGAATAATTAATTCTGCTAGCATAAATGGAAGTGACAGATTTTGTTTCGTATTATTCCAGTGATGGCTTGTTTATGTACAAGAAAGAATAATTCAACTCAAATTAATGTAATCCAATATAGATATTTATTTACCTATCCAAAAAGAAAATAGACTTGGGTTCAGTCATAACTGAATATAAAGTATGCAGTGTCATCAGTTCTTTTTTCTTCCACTTTTGCCACTGCTTATTTTGTTATGGTGATTCTCTCTGTTAGGGGGATAGAATTGCTGCTGGAAGCCCTAGATTCATAATTTACAGCTTAACATCCCCATCAGAAAGAGGATTTATCTCCCTGATAGCTATGGAGGAAATTGTCCTGGGGAATACTGATGGGACATGCCTGGTCTTACAGCAACCACTGGCTCAATCACACATACCACTGTCCAGGAGGTGGAAGAAAATTTGGGGGCAGAATTAGTCTTATCAAAACCACATGAAATGTATTTCCCAAAGGAGAAAAATACATTCTCCTAGAAGGAAGATAAAATCCTGGACTGATGGGGAAAAAAGCAAAAAAAAAAAAAAAAGTACAATTATTGATTCTCCATTTATAATCCATAGGACTACCCTACTGAAATTTCAAGCTACATTGATTAAATATAAAAGGAGCAATAAATCTGGAGGATTCTGATGGTTAATCTCTTTGCCTCTTTAATAATCTAGAAGTCAGTAGTCTGAATTAGCTCATCAGAATAGCAGGCTAATACCAATTATGGGGCCTCAGGAACCCTCCATTTCTAACAAAGCCATTTCCCCAACCAGTGAGCTCTTCTGTTTCTTAGTTACATAGATTCCCCCTGCTCTCCATAATGAAAACATGGATATTTAGAAATTTGGGGGGAAGATTTCTTCTGTCTAGTACAATGTGATGTACACAGACCTATGTCCAGTCTTCACTGTGGTATAGGGAGAGTTCAGGAAAATATGTGTGCTTTACATTTCTCTGTTTGTAAGTTTACTCCCAATAAATCCTGTTTTATATCTGCACCACATGGTGCTTTGCCTGACATGATTTAACCATTTTCTTTCATTGGTTTGAAAAACTACGAATTGAGTTGCATGATTTAACAGTTTCACGTAGCAATCAACATGGTTTCCTAATTTGTGTGCTCAGGATCATGATATATTTGGGAAAATAAAAGCATGTTGAAAAAGAACCTTCCATTATTTTACCTCTTTTATTAGTATTATGCCTTTTTTGTAGGTTTCTATTTGTTTCTATTGCAAACCATCTACTGACATTTTCGTATTCCCCAAATATCCAGTTGTCTGTCTTCTAGTGACTAGTCCACACGTTTGTTAACTGCTCAATTTTTAAATGTTTTCTACTAAGAGTCTTTTTCAAAAGCACTGTGTTTCATGAATTAGACAATAAATAAAGGAATTGTTACCTTTTATGGGACAAGGGAACTAAATATGTCAAGATGTTTATTCAAAAGTATAATGGTACTTAAATAATGTAAAATATAAATAGGTACTATTTAAAAAATAAAACAATTGTTTTTTGTGCAACTTCTGTCATTTATAGTTCTAACAAATGGCAGCATTCTACTTTGTAATATCACATGGCTTAGAAACTTTGTCGAGGACATTTAGGTATATTTTTCTGTCCCATGATTGGTTGCAGATAGTTATAAAGCTCAAAAAACACAGGAGCTTAGAGAAAACTCAGTAAAATATGTAGAATGAATTTTCAAAATAAAATTACAGAATTTACTTTGAATGACATATATATGAAGCATTTGAGCAATACATAGTAGAATGAAAGGCATTAATTTTCAACTTGTCCCAGTGAGATCAATCTAGATTTTAAAGAGGATACACAAGAAGTTACATAGAACTTTAAAAGTGTAACACAGGATGAAGTACAGTACATGGGAGCAATATAGTGTAATAGAATCTATTAGAGTAGAAAATAAATAAATGCAGTTTGGACTCTGTTTACTAGCTCTGGGATTATGTGCAGATTATTTGTCTTCTTTGAAATATGATTTCCTTATCAGCAAAATGGAAATAATAGTAAAACTTTCATAGACACAAATACATATGGCATCTTTGTTGAGAATAGATATACATGTCTCCATGTGTGCACAGCCCATAGTTATACATCTTGGAGAGCAGACAGAGCCTTTGTATTAATTAGAAAAAATAATCTTCTGCCCCACAAAGCAAATTATTTTTAAAAGAGCTTGGAATTGATTTCAGTCTCCACTTGCCCTCTTGGCTGGTTGCATATGTAAAGTGAACAACTGGAACATGTGTTCAGGGCCTAGCTCCCTTGGTTATTGTGAGTTCTGTTGATACTAATGGAAAAGAGGGAGACAAATTAATAGGCATTTGTTTTTCAGCTCTGTTATCATAGACCAAAAGGAATAAAACTTTAAAGAAAGGTTTAGTTTTTTTTAATAAGAAAGACTATCCAAAACTTATGGCTTTTTAGTTTCAATGTTGAGAAAGACAGGAAATCACTCTTTTATGATTAAACACACTCATCTTGATACAACTTTTAAATTTTATTTGGAAAACTATGGATCAATTTTAGGTAAGTGGTTTTAATCATAAGTCAAGTAAGTGTGACAATACTGTGATGAACAGACTGAGGTTTCTTTATTTTAGGTTGTCTTAGACATTTTAATATGATAACATATATTATGGATCTTGAAACAGAGATGTCTTGCAAATTTCCTCCAAAATAATTTACAATGGAAACTATTTGTGAATTAGTGAGGGTTCAACCAGAGAAGTTCAACTAGTAGATTAGACAGATGATAGATGATGATGAAGATGATAGGTGATTGGTAGATAGATGATAAATAGATAGATAGATAGATAGATAGATAGATAGATAGATAGATAGATATGGATGATAGATATCCAGATTTATTACAGGGAATTGGCTTTTCCAATTGTGGGAGCTCTATTTACAATCTTTTTAAGGCTGTATTTACATATTTGATGCTAGAACTTGAAGTCCACTGGGAAGGCAGTCAGAGAAGGAAGATTACAAGTAGGCTAGAAAACGCATGAACATAAGCTGGCCCAGAAGTCAGAAAAAAGTGAGGGAAAATTCAAGAAAGCTAGAGTAATTGCAAGCCTAGATGCAGCTTCACGCCAGTGAAGTGAGTCAGCAGATCAATAACAGCATGTGTAATCTACAAAATGGCTACTTCTTTCCTTCCACTCTCCAACAAAAACTCCTTGAGAAAAGGATTCACTAGTAACCTGTCCAAATTCCAGAAAAACCAATTTTCTTAATCACCAAAGCCTAGATGAAATAAAAGATAGATAAATTCTACTGCTTAAAATTAAAGAAAAATTCCATAGTGAAAAGACGAAAGAAACATAGGCAAAGTCAAAAGAAAAGTGACAATCTGGGAGGAAATATTTGCAACATGTGTTACAGATAAATTATTAATATCATAATAAAGAAATCTAAATGATGTTTAACCAAAAAAATACAGAAAAAAATGGGAAAAAAAGGAATAATTTTATATTTCAAAGTGACTTTAAAAAGACATGAAAATGGTCCATAAACATGTGAAAAGATACATATAATAAGGACAATGTAAATTCAAACTACACTGACAATTTCTTGCACTATCACGTTGCCAGAAGTTTGAGAGCTCTACCACACCCTCTGTTGGCAAGACTGTGAAGAACAGGCACTCTTATATACTGCTAGTGAGAAGGCAGAATAGGATACTCTTTATGGAGGTTATTTGGCAAAATTTAACAAATACGCTTAGGCCTTTACCTTTTTATTCAGTAGTATCACTTTCAGAAATTTAGCCAGAGGGTACATTCCAAAAATGTCAGGAAGAGGAGAAGCAGGAAGAAGTCAAGAACAAAAAAAAAAAAAAAAGAAAAAAAAAGAAAGAAATACACAAGTCTATTTGTTATAGCATTTGTTTCCTATTGAACAATATTGGAAACAATGTTAGTGTCCATACAGAGAAGATTAAATGAATAATTTATCGCACATACACATAGTGGAGCTCTTCATTGGAAGATTTATTTTAACTGAGATAGAGTGATTTTTTCAGGCTACACTGTTGGAGGGAAAGGAGAATCTGAAGAAATATTTATTGCATGCTCCCTTTCATTATAAAGAAGAGAAAATAGGAATATATATATATACACACACACAAACACACACACACACACACACACACACTCACACACACATATGTATCTTATTATCTTTGGAAAAACAAAAGGGAAAAGTAAAGCAGAAGCTACTGAGATTGATTACCTAGAGGGGATGAGAAAGTGATGGAGGAATTGTGGGAGTGGAAGTGACTATCTGAATATATCTTTTGTATAGTTTTAACTCTAATGTTGAGATTTTTTTTAGTCTGTATATCTGTCCTTAGGCCAGTATCATACTATTTTAATTACTGTAGCTTTATAGTAAGTTTCAGTGTTGACAAGTGTGAGTCCTCCAAGTTTTTTTTTCAAGATAGTTTTGGGCACCCAGTATCCCTTGCAATTCTATATGGATCTGAGGGTCTATTTCTCCATTTCTGTGAAAAAGGCTTTTGGAAATTTGATAGCAATCGTATTTAATCTGCAGATGGCTTTACACAGTATTATTATCTTATAATGCTAAATCTTCCTAGCTTTGAACATGAGATATCTTTCCATTTATTTAGATATTTGTTTTGTTTCAGTAATGTTTTATAGTTTTCAGTGTACAAGTCTTTCACCTCCTTAGTTATACTTATTATTTAATTCTTTTAGATGCTATTGTAAATGGAATTTTTTTCTTAGTTTCCTTTTCAGATTGTTCAGTACTGGTATATAGAAACACAACTGATTTTTGCATGTTGTTCTTATACTCTACAACTTTGCTTAATTCATTTATTAGCTCTAGTAGCTTTCATGTGGATCCTTTGAGACTTTCTAAGTATAGTTTCATGTCATTTGAAAATATAGTTTTACCTTTTCCTTTCCAACGTGCATACCTTTTATTTCTTTTTCTTGTCTTATAGCTCTAACTAGAACTTCCAGTACAATGTTGAATAGTAGCAGAGAAAGTCGACATCTTTGCCATATTCTTGCTCTTTGAGGGAAAGCTTTCAGTTATTCACCATTGAGTATAATGGATGTTAGCTGTGGGTTTTTCATAAATACTTCATTGCATTAAGAAATTTCTGCTCTATTCCTAGCTTTCTAAGATATTTTATCATGAAAACCTGCTGGATTTTTATCAAATGACTTTCCTACATCAGTTGAGATGATATTGTGTTTTTCTCCCTGGTTCTATGAATGCGGGGTATTACATTGATTTTCTTATGTCGAACCACCCTTGCATTCCTGGGATGAATTCCAGTTGGTCTTGATGAATAATCCTTTTAATATACTGTTGTATTTGATTTGTTAATATTTTGTTGAAGATTTTTGCCCAATCATTTTTATGAGACAATGAAAGTTCTTAATATTAATGTAGTCTATTTAATCAACCTTTTACTTCATCGTGGTTTACCAAAAGATGCCATTATGAGAGTGGCAAAAGAGCTGGAGCTGTATAAGACATTTATAGTACATATAGCTAATAAAAAGCTTCCTGAATAAATAAAGAATTTCTAAAAAATCAACAAGAAAAATAGGGCTCTAAAAAAAATGAACCAGCTCTTAAATCTCCCCTCCCCACAAAAAGGATGCCCAAGTGGTCTATAAACGTACAAAATATGCTTGATTCATTAGTAACCAACAAACTGGAAATTAAAATTATAACAAGATAGCAGCACTAAAATTTAAGAAACACATATGTATGCGAACATACACACACACTACCAGATGTCAAGGATGTACGCAATGTAAATTCTATTCAGATATTGTAAGAATATAAATTGTTTAAAGTACTTTG
The DNA here is from genome assembly GCA_028627145.1 of Eidolon dupreanum. NCBI lineage: Eukaryota > Metazoa > Chordata > Mammalia > Chiroptera > Pteropodidae > Eidolon > Eidolon dupreanum. Next base: position 14,078,822 of record CM053505.1, read on the forward strand.
AAATACTGTTTGATATTATCTATCAAAGTTAAAGATATTCTTGCCCTATAACTCTGGAATTCTAATCTTAAATCTCTACCTAAAAGAAACATAGGCACATATATAGTAAGTAACATATACAAACATATTCTTAGGATCATTATTTGAAGTATACTCATTAAAAAGTAAAATGGAAAAATAAATTATGGTAAGTCAAGCAATGAAATATTATGAAACATAAACACGAATGAATTAGAGCTACATGTATATTTCTCATAAATGTAATGCTGAGAATATAAACATAGACACTTCTAGATTATTCCATCAAATTAGTATAAAAATCAGGTACACATAAACCATACTGTTTAAGGATACATTCATAGAATGTAAAACTATGAATAAAGAAAAGAAGGAAATAATCATAAAATTCAGATTATCTTTACAGGAGAGAAGTAGTGGTTATGACAGGATCTGAATGAGGTGTTTAGGTTGGTGACTTTATTTTATTCCTTGATCTTGAAGATCACAGAACAGAAGTTCACTATATGAGGAAGAATTAAGCTGTAAATTCCTGCTTTGTACATTTTCTGCAGTGTATATTACAGTTCACAAAAAAAAAAAAAAATGTGATTAAAAAGCAAAATAGTTGGTTAAAACATGATCCTCTAATATTTGGAATTGCTCTAATTATAGGGAAACACTTTTGCTTAGAACAAGGAAGTTATAAATGTATTTGCCAATGACAAGAGAGAGGCCTCAAGACTGGTGGTTGAAAATTATGCTCTGGAAGATTTTTGCTCATAATATAGCCTCCATTTCACACCGCTGAGTTGTGGGCTACCAGAAATGGATGTCTTGGCAACAATAGGAAGGGAGGATTTTACAAAACTGTGGATCGATTTCTCCCACTGCCCTTCAGGGACAGAAAAATTCAGGAACCCTAGAACATATATTTTAGTATAAAAGATTGCATGACAGCCTGAGTATGATTTCTTTTATGTTGAATTAGTCACAGTCTTTTTTTAATAGCAAGAATATATCTCTCATACAACCTCTGAGAAAATAGCAATGCAGATTTAAACACATACGAACGTGAAAGGATTAGATTTCCTTTCAAACCAATTTTGCTTGAGGTCTGCCAATTAGATAAAGATCTGAGAGCTAAAGTTGCAACAGTGAAGTTGCTTCTTAAAGGAAGGAAGAAAACACCTTCACAATCATTTGAATATTCATCGAGTATTTCCTGTTAGATATTTTCTATGTGTATTCACTGAAGTTATCTCATTCACTATTTATAATGCACAGTCGAATAGTAATTGTTTTCTAAACTTTACAGATGAGGATATTGAAACTCAAAGTTTAAGTATCTTTTCCAGTCACACACTAAAGAATTGGAATGTTCAGATTTCAAATGCAGTTTTTCTGACCCAAAGAACATTTGTTTTTGTACCTACTTGCTGCTTTGAGATACCATGTTATCTGCGTTGATCACTCATAGTGCAATTAGGAAAACAGAAGTCATGGCAGGTAGTTCAATGAAGGGAGTTTTATATGAGAAGCTAGTCAAATTATTAGAAGAGCTGACAAAATGAGGGAGAAGGGAGATAGCCTAAATTAAGCACAAGGTAGCTGTTACCATTACTAGGGCTGGAGGGACAATAGAAGGAGCTGATGTAACCAGAGCCCAGGGTCTGAATTCCTTTTTGGGAGCTGGAAATTTGGAGGAGTGCAAAGTAGGAGCTGGCACTGAAGAGGAAAGTGTGGCAGCCGCAAGTGCAGAGTCACTATAGACACTGATAAAGATACCTCCAGAAACTGAGAGAGGAAGACGTACCTTGGCTTCTCATCTCCAGTTTCCAGTCTGTGCCTCTCATTGGTGGAGCCCCAAAAGAATCAATTTGGTGGGAATCTGGGAAATGTAGTTTGCAGAAGTCATCCCTCCATGGCCTGTGATACAGGGCAGAGCACAGGAAAGTGGGGGAGAAGGTGGATCTAAGTGAAGAGGGAAATTATCTAATCACAAGGCTAGTTTTCTGGCCTACCTCAAATTAACCCAGCCTCAAGATGACATGGTGAGTAGAAATTACCTAAAGTATCTAAGCAGACTCATGTTAGAATAATTCATTTAATACGTAATATTTATTCTTTGTTTCCCAAGAAAATAAATCATTCTGTAACTTGAATAAATCCGTACTTGCTGTTTCAGTTAGCAAGGAGTCTAAATAAATAGCAGTACACAAAAAGGATGAGAAAGCAAGCTAAAATGTAGGAAGCAAAGAAAGATGCCTGCTATGATATAGGATTTATTCAAAGGCATAAGTAGATGAATGTGGAGAAGAGTCTAAAAATAAGGCTATGTCTAATATTGCCTGTTAACACTCATAAGGGACATTGATTTGAATGATAATTCCAATAGTCGGTTTTGCCAATGTCTGAATAGTGCTTTCAGAAATCAATTCTTTTGTTATATAAAGTAGCAGCTTATAATTAGGGGGAGGAATTCACATTTGAAACAAAAGAATTGATTTCTAATTCTAGGTGGTGGATAAAATAGATAGCACCAGGAAATTCAAGACCAAAAAAAAAAAAAAAATACAAAGAAAGAAAAAGAAAAAAGCCGTGAAAGAAAAGGGAAAAATACAGGGCTGGTATTTCATTAGAATACATTAGTGATGGAAAGTTTGTGTTTTCTTTCCTATTCTTTTTTGGTAATTATCCAAACTGATAAAATCCAGAAAGAAGGATACAAGGAACCTCTTTCAAACATTTACTATATAATTTTCCCCACCAGTACCTAGCCAGTGCTTTCCACTAGAACTTTATGAGATGATAGAGTAGTTCTGTGTTTGTTCTATTCAATACAGTAGCCACCAGCCATGTGGCTATTATGACTGAAAAACTAAATTTCCACTTTGATTTAATTTTAATTAATTTTCATTTATATTTAAATAGCACTTGTAACCAATGACTACATTTTTGGACAGCACAGACCAAAGACATTGTTCAAACTTGTTGAAAGATGTTTTCCTTTTATAATGAATAACTCCAAGAAGGTCAGTTTTGGAGCACTGAGGTAAAAAGATGATTCCTTTCTACCAATCAGAACAGCTAAATGATCCCTGGTTATGTCACAGCCTAATTTCCCTCATACTCATCTACACTCTAAACTGATAGTAAAATGATTTAGAATTAGAATGAAGGCAGTTTTAACGCTAAGATGAGCATTTGTTTTCTACTTTATATCCGTTAGTGTATGCTATGAAGTTACGATAAAAAGGGGAGTAAATAAGTATTTTCTGATAGCATTTTGAAGCACTCATAAAACTCCATTAAGATCCATAGTGGGAAATGGAAAGCAAAACAAAACTAAAACGTAGAAGTTGCTTTTTCCATTCATGCCATTCAGTCAGGTTTGGCCACTTCTCACTACCTCCACTGCTACTACATTTGAATCATTGTCTCTTGCCTGGATTATTGCAATAATCTCTTAACTGGTGTTCTGCTTCTATCCTTTCCCTCTTACAGTCTCTTCTCAACACTGTGGCCAGTGTGATATTTTACAACAGAAGTTAGATTATGACGTTCCTCTCCTCAAAACACTGCAGTGACTCCATTTTATTTCATTCAGAGTAAAAGTCAAAGTTTACAATGGCCTATGAGACCCTACATGGTCTCCACCCCATTTCTTTGACTTATCTTCATTTTTCTCCCCCTGTTCGCTCTGCCCCAGCCACATCGGCTTCTTTGCTGTTACTCACAAGCATGAGGCATCCTCTTACCTTAGGGCCTTTGCACTAGCTATTTCCTCTAGAACATCCTTCCACCAGAATATCGTCTATCATTTCCATGTCTGTCTTCTTCCTCTCCATTGAATTTTGCTCAATTGTCCCATTCTCATGATGCTACTTTGACCACGATTTTTAATTCTGTTCCTGTTCCCAGCACCTCCCAGCCCTCCAGATTTTCCTAACCTTGTTCTTTTTGGTTTGCCTGTTGTTCAGTATTTACCAGCTTTAACATACTAGAACATATATTTATTTATTATGCTCATTTTTCACTGTCTACCTTCCTCCAGTAGAATATAAACTCCAGGAAGGGAGCAAATGTTGCCTGTTTTGTTCACTGATATATCCCAAACACCATGAAGAGCGCCTAACACACAATAAACACTTCTTAAAAATATATTAAGTATATTAGCAAATGTTTATTAATCAAAGTCATGTCTATGATTTATGTATATACATATATAAATGAAATTCTATATGTGAATTAAACTTTTGTGAGTAAATATATCTGATTGTTAATGTAATGTGAAAATTGCAAAGTCAGAATTTCTAAATGAAATGTCATAAAATTTCTTTAGTAAATGTTAATTTGTTTCAAAGTGTTTTAATAGTGATATAAAATCCTATATGTGTTCAATTGGGTTGAGATAATGATATTAGAGAAAATTATAATTTTTTGATGCCCAAATCCATCCATCTTTAATTTTAATACTTACCGCACTTCATTAAAATGTATGTTGTGTTTAATTTTCCAGGAAATTTCAGAGCATAAAAGAAGTATGTATATGAAATTTCCAGTTAAACTAGTTGAAACTTTTAAAATGTAAGCTCATGTCTTTTTAAATAGAGCTCGTGTCTTTTCTTGATGGGAAACATGCTTCCACGGGTCAGTGTAGCTCAGAATAAATAGGCAGAATACCTTTAACCTTTGTTCAGTGCGCCTATTTCTTAAACCCTTTATCACATTCTGTACCCTCTCTAAGTTGCTGATATTGATTAAAAAGCCCCAGTGCATACATAGTATTCTCATAATACTTGACCACTGCTGACAGCTGTGGGAGGAAAGCTTGCTGTTCTTAGAGCCTCCGCTTCAGCATATGAATCCTATTTTCATCCCTTCTTTCTTAAAAGAATTATATTACTGACAAATTTAACTTTGAGTCCATAATAAGCCTTGGCATATTTTTCTGGCAACTGCTTCAAAGCTGGTTATTTCTGATTGTGTAGTCATGGAAATCATGTTTTATCCTTAAAATTATCCTATACTTATCAATGTTAAAATTAGCATTTTTTCTCTCTTTCTGCTTGTGAAGGTCAAGTTTCTTTCTTGTTGGAGAGGCTGTTTCACAACCTTTATGAGAGCTGGTATTTCCAGCAAAATTTATTGTCTACTATATTCCATCTCTAGTTCTGCATGAGTATAAACCATTTGAGGACAAGGTTATGTCCCATTCATTTTTGTATTCACTACAGAATTTAGCACATAACAGGTACTCCATTCCAGCTAGCACCAATATGGCCTGGTCCCTCATTTTTTCTTATCTAGTCTAGATCTATAACTTCTTAACTAGTCTCCCTACCTCTGGTTTCTTCATAACTGACTTGGGCTACAAACATATTAAATTTCTTATAAGTAGCCTGGCTATAACCTATTCTATATACAAAAACACATACTACTTTCTCTTCCTGAAATGATTTTCACCCATATCTGCCTGGCTCAATACTGTACATCCTTCTGGATTCTATGCATATGTTGCCATCTCTGCAAAGGCACTTCTGACGCCTCAGAGTGGCACTACAGCCTTGTGGTTAACAGCTCAGATTTTGAAATCAGATGGCTGGGGTTGGTTTATTTTGCCTCTTACTAGTTGAATAACCTCAGGAAAGTGATTGAACTTCTCTGTACCTCAGTTTCCTTAAGCATAAAGAAAGGAAAATAATAGCATCTATTTCATAGGGTTGTTGTAAGGATTAAATAAGTTAGTAAGAATAAAGAGCTTGGAACAGTACCAGTCTCACAATAAGCAGTAAGTAAATGCTAGCTTTTATTATATTAACATTGCTAGTTTGTTATCACTCTGATCCCTTAAGCAGAGTTCAGTACATAATTTTATTACTGCTGTTTAACATTGATTTTTTTGTTGATACAAATGACATAACATTATATTAGTTTCAGGAGTACAACATAATGATTTGATATGTGTATATATTGAGAACTGATTAACACAATAAGTCTAGTTAACATCCTTTGCCACACATAGTTACAAATTTATTTATTTTTCTTGTGATGAGAACTTTTAAGATCTACTCTGTTAGCAACTTTCAAATATACAATACAGTGTTATTAACTAGTCAGCATGCTGTACAGGACTTATTTGTTTCATTACTGGAAGTTTATACCGTTTGACTCCCTTCACTCATCTTGCCCACCCCCATGCCCTGCCTTTGGCAACCATCAATCTTTTTTCTCTATCAATGAGTTTAGGGTTTTGTTTGTTTTTGTTTTTTAGAGTTTCAACATTGATTTTTAATTATTTTTACCTCCTGACTAAACCATGCGCTTACTGAGAACAGACACTTTTAACCAGTCATCTGCTGGATCTAGCACAGTGCTTAATATTCAATAAGACACAATAAATATTTCTTTTGGAGTGACTAAATAAACTGAATTATCTTTCTAATGAAATCATCAACATTTCTAATGATTAGTTCCTAATATTTGCCCAAGGAGAATTCATGATAATTTTAAAGTATCATGCTTAAAAAGCTGTGTTAATAGTCATCTTTTATCAGTGTCAGGAGCTATGCTAGTGATTGTACTCAATATAATGTTTTCTTCTAAACCAACCCTGTGAAATAAATACTGTTAAGACATGAGGAAACCAAGACACAGAAGAGTCATTTTTTTTCATTGGCATAGAGGAACTCAAAAATGTAACAAACACTTCGTTTCCTGACAATTCAACATTCATTCAACTGGCCATTCTACTTCCATTTTTAGCACAATAAATATAAAATGCTTCAATCATCAGTGTTTGAAATTATTTCAATATTTCTGGACAATAATTAACACCTGGTGTGTGCAAGCAACTTCTGTTCATGTCAATAGAAACACAAGGTGTTTGAGATATTTCATTTTCCTAATGAACTGTATTGTATGAAAACCCTAATGCTGACATAAATTATTTTAGACAATTGAGGCCTTATGCCGCATCTGTGTTCACGGTCCATTCTCCATGTTTAGAAACAACATGTTTCTCTCACCCTTAAAGATTTGATTTTATTATTAACCCCATTTTTATTATAATGTAAAATCTATTGCTATGCATTTTAAATCTATCACTAAAATTTAGCTGTCAGTAAATGATCTCAAACTGATCCAAAGATATAAAAATAGAAAAACTGTATGTTGATTCATTCATTCATGAAACTCCTTGGAAAATCAGGTATGCTTCCTGCTGACCTTGAAGGAGGAAGCATGTAGCCTGAGGAGGCACTGACAGTTATATGGGTTCTAAGATGAAGGAAGATGAACCAACAAATAGATACAGAGAAACTGATAATATCAAGTGGGCTAAATGCACCTAAAACCACTTCTGGAAAATTAAACAGAGGATAAATTAATTGGAAGGATATTAATAGCTCAAAGAATTAAGGGGAGAATTGGGGAATCATGCCCAGGAAATAAGGAACCAAAGAGTTGAACAATGTTGCAGAAAAAATCTGATCTTCAAATGTATCTGATGCTATTGTTTACCATCTCTTTCACAAGACACAGCCACCATAGCTAGATGCAAGCGACCAAATGATAAAACTCTTTTCCCTTCATGTCATGAGTCCAAGGTATAGAATCCTGGATGAGAGCATCTGAGTATTGATTCCTGTGCCATGGCCACCAGGAGATAGGAAGAGAGTAGATTTTACCTCAAAGCATCTCTTACTGGGAGATGCTCTGTCACTCACTGAGAATCATAGAGTGAGGATTCCTTAACGCTAGAAAGGCTCTTCATTTTCTGAGCAGCCAAAAAATGACAATTATACATCCTACAAGGTCCCATTCACATTGTTTGAAACCAAAAGTAATCATATACCACCATGAAATATGCCACTTTGGCACAAGGATTATTTTGAGATGAAGGCAGTTGAGAATCAACAAATGAAGGAAGCATTCTCTGCATCTCCTTATCTTCCTAAAAGTGGGGTATGAATTTCCCTTTGAGGAAGGTGTTCCTTCTTCCTACCCCAATACCAGGGATAGAAGAGGGACTCCTACCATCAAAGACTGGAGTTAACACCAAGATGAGTTTGCATAAACTGATCTTACTAAAATAGCCTTTATTTTCCATTATTTCTCCCATATAGGCTTACCTCATTCTATTGCACTTCACTTTATTGTGCTTCACAGATCCTGCATTTTTTTTACGAACCAAAGGCAAGACCCACAACCTGCAAAAAATATTATGATTCACTTTATTGCTATACTTGCTTTATTGTGGTGATGGTCTAGAATCAAACCTGCAATATCTGCAAGGTATGCCTGTATATTTCCTAGTCACTTTCCCATAATTTGCCATACCTTGAAGCCTAACCCTCTTTCTTTTGTTAGAAGGATATATAAGCTCCCAGTCTAACTTATTCTTTGAGTTTCACTTATTTTCTCTGAACTGTGCATGTAAATATTAATAAAAATGGTCTGCCTTTTCTCCTATTAATCTGTCTGTCATTAGTTTAATTTGTAAGACCCCAGGGACAGAACTTAAGGGAATGGAGGAAAAGTTTTTCCTCCCTAACAAGACACAGGTGGAGCCTCAGCTAAAGCTGTTTTCTTCTGTACAGTGTGATTACATGGCTTATTAAATTAACCTTTTGTTTTAAGCCAATTTCTTTCAACTTAATCTGTGCTTTTGTATTAGTGCTCAGGACACCTATATTTTCTCCATTATGGGGTCCCTATTCTAGGATTCTAAAGAGCTCTCCCCTTAACTTTGAGGAGACTAGACTTCTGATTTTTAGTAAGGTTATAATTACTCAGCTGTGTATTATTACCCAGTCAAATTGGCTACTTGGCTGGACTTCTGAATGTCACTATCTGGATCTTCCATTAGCATGTTCTTTCCACATTTGGGCACATGCCACCCAGGACAAACACACAACTTCAGATGGCACCATTCACATTGAGTATGTATCCAATTCAAGCCATGGGGGACAGAGCCTATGGGATTGGCTGAACATGGCAATCCTGATCCCTCATTCCTTAATATTTTACCATTATCTGGATTATTTTTACCTTGAATTTTTTTTTCTTCAGAAATTATTTTATGTAGCTTACAAAAATCCATACAATTAAATTCAAAATAAAATTTTAAAAATTTGTAAATAAAAGTAGACTCAAAATTTAAAGAAAAAGTAATTAGCTCATAAAACAGAGTCATCCTTTTGTTTTCAGCTTTCTAGCAGCCAATCTCCAAAGAGGAAGTAGTCATTTATGAAAGTAACTTTGTCCATGCATTAAAACAAAACAATTGCTTATGAGAAGCAAAACAAGTTGGTTCAGATCTTGGAGAAACAGACACTAAGACAGGATTAAGCAAAGCAGAGATTTATTGGAGAAAATGGCTGTGAGAGAAAATGGAGAAAGAGCTGAAAGAGGCCTGGAAAGCTATCAGACCATAATGCAATTTGGACCCCTGTGCAGGAGGGATGGAAGGAAGGAACGTTGGGTAGGAAGTCTTAGACTGCAGTACAGTGAAGTTTCAGTAAGGTTAATGGGGAGTCCTGGAGCCAAAGTTGCTCATTAGAAAAATCCTATACCTTGCAAGGACACCCCTGCTTTAGCATCCCTGTTGCATACTGTCACTGGCTAGAAGCAACCTGTGGGAAGTGCAGTGACGGATTCAGAACTTTATAGCTTGAGCCATTGATCAATTATGCTTCCCACAGTAGGAGATCTGTGAGCAACATTTTCATAGCTGCCATATCCCTTCCCTCATTTTGCTGGGTTTGAAAAAGTGATGACTACTAAATGTAAATGATTTACTTGAACCAAGCCTGAAACTTTATGTATCTTGAAAACTGACACCTCCCAATAATTTTAACCTTCATGACCAGCTGGATTTGCCCTTACTCAAATTATACTGACAATGAGTTTTATAAATCTTGAAATATGAAAATTCATGCCCCATAGAACTGGCATTCTAGTGAAGGTTATAGACATGTCAGCAATGAAATATAATACAAGGTAAAAGGAAATGTGTATTTAATAAAGGTATAAACAATGTATTATGGAAAGGCTGGGAGGAATGGGAGATTTCACAAAGAGTTGGCATTTCATAAGGGACTTTATAGGCAAGCAGTGTTCCAATGTAGATCCACTGAGATTAACTCAATTTATTACAGTTACTGTTTAAAGTAATGAGGGCTAATGATTATTGTAGATCCATAGTTCTCAAGCTTCGGTATACCTCAGAATCATCTGGAGGGCTTGTTCAAACACAAATTGCTGGATCCACCCCTATCCACAGACTTTCTAATTCAGTGAGTCTGGGAATGGAGCCTGAGAATTTGTATTTCTAACAAGTTCCCATTTGCCGCTGATGTTGCCAGTCTAGGTAGCATATGTGGAGAACTTAGAAATATAAGAATAGTAGTTTTTTAAGAATATCAGTTACCCAAATAATTGCTCTGATACTTCCCTCTAATTAACCCTGAACATGTTAACATAGGATCATTGCTAAGAAAGAGGTGTTTAGGTATTGAACAAGCCTTGGTTCAAGATTGAAATTCTTGGCTAGGTTTTTTAGTTAATTTGTTTTTTGGGTTTTTGGATTTATCATCTCCCACACCCCCAGCCACTGGCAATCACTCATCAGTTTCTGTCCCTATAGTTTTGCCTTTTCCAGTATATTAGATAAATGGATAAACATGGTGTGTAGATTTGGTGGTCTGACTTCTTTTACTTACAACATGCATTTGACAGTTACCCATATAATATCAGAAAATGTCATGCAAATATCAGTATTTCATTTATTGTATTGATGAATAGTATCTCATTGTGTGTATACACCATACTATGTTTATCATTCACCAACTGAAGGACATTTTCATCATTTCTAAATTTTGGCATTGTGAATAAAGCTGCTGTAAATACTCAGGAATATAATTATTTCATTTAAGTAAACATCTAAAAGTATATAGTTTCTGGGTCATGTGGCAAGTGTATGTTTAATTTTATAAGTAACTGCTAAACTGCTTTCCAAAGTGGCTGTACCATTTTGCATTCCCATAACAATGCATGAGAATTCCAGTTACTCCACATCTTTGCCAGCATTTAATACCATCAGTTTATTATTATTTTATTTTACCCATTTTAATAAGTGTATAGTAGTATTTTATTGCCATCTTAATTTAAATTTCCCTAGGATTAATGATGTTGATATCTACTCATATACCTAGTTGCAATCCATATTCCTTCATTGGTGAAATTTTGCATTAGTGTTTCTAGTATAGATAACTTAATAATGGTCTACTCTCAAGTAATATTATATTCCTTCACCTACAGTACAAGAACCATAAAATAGTACAATTTATTTCCCTTCTCCAGTCCTTTCTGTTATTGTTGTTATACACTTTATTTTTACATCTGTTATAAATACCATTGTACATTGTTATTTTTACTTAAACCTTCAATTATCTTTTAATGTAATTTAGAACATGAGAAAAATAGCATTTGTATTTACTCACATATTTCTCATTTCTGGTGTTATTTATTCCTTTGTATTGATGCAGATTTCTTTGTGGTATCATTTCCTTATACTTGAAGGACTTCCTTTAAAATTGCATGTCAGCTGATGATGAATTATTTCACTTTTTATAAGTTTGAATAAGCATTTCATTTTTATTATTGAAATATATTTTTACTGGTTAAACCATTCAAGGTTGATTATTATTTTCTTTTAGTGCTTTAAAGATATTGTTCCACTGTTTTCTGATTTGTACTATTCCCAACAAAAAGTCTGCTCTAATTCTTATATTTCTCTCTGCAAAATGTGTTTCCCTCTATCACTGGTTGTAATTTGTCATGATGTGTCTTACTGAAGTTTTCTTCATTTTTATTCCCTTGGGGTTTGATCCTTTTAATCTTTTTTTTAAGCTTTGTTAAGCAGTACCAGAGGAGACTTTGGTCTAGGTCTTATCTTGCCCCTTAAAAGAGTTGATGCACTTCTGAACAGTTTACCCAATACTCCACGTATTATGTTTTCTACTCAGCCTGGTGAAAACACCAATAATTCCTGGTCCATTTGAGCCCTGGAGACTTTTTCTGCCTGCTTCTTTCAGGTTAGTCTTTCCTTGGCTTCAGGTAGCTTCTTCACTTGCATGTTCTGATAAATAGAAGAAGACTCAGAGAGGGAGGACCTTCTGCAGATCTTCAGAGCTTTCTCTCTCTGCAACTCTTTCTTCTCCTTTACTCTGCCCTGTGAACTCCAGATAACTTGATCTCCTCCTTCCCAAGTCTGTCTCTTCAACTCAGGTTCACTTGGCTTTCACCACCTTGTGCTTGGTCTGAAAACTCTAAGTACTATACTGGGTGATCATAGAACTCAATTCATTTTTTTCCCTCTTTCAGAGATCAGAGTCCTGCACTGCCTATTGTCTAACATCTGAAAACTATTTTTTTTCTACTCTTTTAGTTGTTTAAGGCAGAAAGGTAAACCTGGTCCTTTTTTCTCCATCTTTACTGGAAGCTTGGTTGTTTTATTTCACTTTATTTCATTATTTTCTATAACACTTGCAATAATAATAGGTACTTCTCCAGGTTGTTACAAGGATTACATAAAATAACGTATGTCAACTATTTGACATAGTTCCTCTAAAAGTAAACTTAATCTCTTCATCTGCATTTTGTCAATCTTAATTGAATCATATTCTTACTATTTAATAAGGAATTCATATTATTTTAAGCTATCATTTTAAAAAGCATCGATAAGTTTTTCCACATTTGGAAATATGAAAATCTGGGGAATTGAAGTGTGATTTTAAAATATATTCTACCAAAAACTTTATAAATTAATTTACAAATGAGGTCCCCTAATGAATGCTTGCCTCTAAGCAAGATATTATTGCATAAACATATTATGTAATCATTTATTTTTAATATTCAAAGAATATGACTTTTATTAAATTTAGTAAATATTTCCTTAGTCATGTAATTTTTGTTCCAGTTGTGTAGGATTGTATAAACTTCTACCATTCAAGATTTTATGTATACATGTGTATTTTTGTGTATATGGATACTTATAATTATTAATGTTTTACTTGTCTTTTAGTTCAGTAGCCTTACATGAAGGAGGAAAACATGTTTTAAGGTTTTTAGAGTAAGTTAAAATAAAGACAGGAGAGATATAATCTATAGAATATCTCTTTGGCTAGTATTTACCTTATAGAATGCTTCTTAGTTTTTAATGCATGAACTTCATGTATTGTGTGTTTCTCACAACAACCAATATTTGTATGCTAAAATTTATATTTATTTTCTCCAAACTCAATATGACCTTTAAATTTTTTAGCAAAAAGATATATAGGATACATTTTGCATTATTTTCCAAATATAATTGGCATGCCATCAGAATCTTACAGTCATTTTGAAAAAGACATATGATTTCAAAAAAAGTGATGTACAGATTGGGTGTTGTAGGTGATAAGAGAAGCATCACAGCATTACTGTGATGATGCCCATTATTATTGTTTTTTAATCTATTGTTTTTTAATCTACTGGTTTTTTAATCCAAAAGTGATATTTTAACCATTTTCCCTTTTAATACAATAGGTTGCTATTTATATGTAGATGTTTTTACTGCACTTATAATACATTTTAATAACTTGGTTTAGGCTTTGAGGTGGTGAGAAATATATTTCCCATTTCAAACAATGGAAACTCAGCTCTTAGCATTTCCACTTAGAAATTCTCATTTCAGAAATGAATTACTGATGTTAGGGAAATATCTGTACTATTCAGTAGAAGAAAAGGCTATAAGGACTCAGAGCCTTGTTAAGGCAAGAGATCTGTACATTATTATCAATTTGCTGATGTTAACTCTCATTATGAATTTTGTAGGAAATTGTCTTTTTACCTTTTTTCCCATAAAATTATTTCAAAGGTATTTTTAAGTTCGTTTTAATTTGTGTGTTTGTTTCTAAAAGAGCTATTTTTATTTTTATACTCTTTTATTTTAAGTAAAAGTTAAAGATAACCTGAGATGATTCTGGAAAGACCAGAAACCAAGAGAAACTGATAAAAGAATCCAAGTAACTTCTGATAAATTCAAGCAGATCTATAAAAATACATATATTAGTGCTTACATATACGTATGATATGATTATAATATTAAAATTATTAAAATGATTAATAAATCAAAAACAGTAATTAAAAGCAATAGGATGACAGTAATTAAAATATTTCTTGTCACTATGTTACTTTACATGAGGTTATCCCTTGACTTCTCTATTAAATTGTGACCACACATTGAATTATTGGTGTTTAGTTTAGATGTGTCTCATGCAATGTAACATATAATATATGAAGTATTCGGTTATTTTTTTTTTGTTTGGCTGAATGATTGATTTGACTGTGAATGAACTGATTAGGACATCTCTAGTTCTTCAATGACCGACGGATTTAGTGTTCCAAAAATTCTGCTCTCTCTAAAAGAATTATATTCTCCTGAGTTTTTATTTAACTCCATAAGAACATCTTAACTCCCATTATTAGGTCTTTGCACTTAATGTTGTCCTTTCCAGAACACTCATACGACTTCTACCATCTGCTTAGCTCCCTCACTACTTTTCTACCTAATCAATGTCCCCTCTTCTGAGAAGCCTTCATTGCCACTATATCTAAAGTATACTCATCATGCTGACCTAAGACTTTGCTTTTCTTTGAGAGCTACTTGAGAATGTGATATATGTGTGTGCAATACATACACATATATATTTAATTTGGTGTCTGTTTCTCCTACTAGAATGTAAGCTCCTTGACAGAAAGTAACAACAGTTTTTGAAACCACTTTATCTCCAGGGTACAGAAGAAAGACACAGAGGAGATATTCAATTAATATTTGCTAAGTGAATGAATAAATGTAGTAAGAGGTGGATGATACACTTCATTACCAGAAGCTTCATCATTAAGACTTTTAGTAATATAGGACACATCTGTTTTTGGTGATAAAGCAGACTGACTCCTCTGAAAAAACTGCCTGTTACAAATCACCTAGTATACTAGATAAATATAACCAACAGGTACTTAATTACATAGCTGAGTTCTCAGGAATCTAAGGGAAATCTCCAGGAGCCATACAAAAATGAAGAGGAAACTAGGAATCAAGTGATACAATGGAGCTGAAGCCATGCTATTCTGGGGATCCTTTGCCTTTTTCAGTATCTAAGACAACTGCACCTTTCTACAGCTGGGGAAGGAGAAGGAGATGAGTCCTTTGCTCCTAACAAGGGGTGAAACAGAGAACAGGCAAAGGTGGAACAAGAAAGATCCCAGATCAAGCCAAGATCTACACCTTTAGTGAAAAGTTGAATTAGACAAAAACAACCTTTGTCAAAGATCAATGACAACTAAAATTATCTATCCAGGTCTGGGTTCTGGGAAGAAAATTTTAAGAAGGTTCCACTGAGATTTCACAATTTCATTATTGCTGTCACTTATTAGTTCCTGTATTTACTACCCACATAGTCCATAAACCCCATGCCATAAAATTAAAAAACATTCTTAGGTAGTAGTGACTGGGGCGACCTCATAAAGGTAAATGCATTGCCATTCTAGAAGAAGGTAATCTCAAAAAAGGATTCACAGGCTCTTCTCATAGAAAGATTCTCTGAATTGAAACTCAAAATCAAAATTACACAGCAGAAACAGAAACAAGGTACCATAAGCAAAAGTAAGGAAGGAAGAAAAAGATAGATTTTGATGACCAAGAAATTGAGATTGAAATTAGTGGGTAAAGATGATAAAATAACTATGTGTAAAATTTTTAAAGAAATAAAAATGACAGAGCTTTCTGCAAATTATCGCATTTGGGAATCATACATAAAAATATGTAAAATAATATTTTATATTTTTAGGGATATATAAATATGGGAATAAGAAAATGAAAAAAAATATTATAAACATTACATTCAGTATAATGATACCTGTGAAGGAAGTGGAGGCAAGGAAAAGAGGATAATATATTTTCAGAAAGTATCTTGATAGAGGCATAATTTGTATTTTAGGAGAACTGATTTCAAAGGCTAATAGTAATATTTTCTAGTTGATCAGGCATAATTTTAAAAGTAGCTTCGATATAATTTTTGGATTTGCATTCACTTATTAGGAAATTTAGATCAGGGACAAAATAGGCAAACTTTTCTAAAAGAGGAATTTAGGATTGCACAATGACTGTAGTTATCTTACAGTTTTACACTCTCTTCTTAGTTGATTGGACACAGTATGTTATGGGTCTTAGCTGTATCCTTTTGCATACTCCAAGTCTTCATGCTCACCTTCATTTTAAAACAATAAATAATATACAGGTAGAGAAAGGTAGACAAAACACAATTAAGTGGCATAATAATGATCCTAAGTAAGATTCATGTAACCTGGAATTGGTAAGAACCTGCAAACCAAAATGGTTCAATTAGAGCTACTTTAATATTTCATACATATTTGACTGTTTCCATTAGCCTGGAAATAGTTTGAAACCTCTTTGTTATCCATGCCCAAGAACTGCAGGAATGTTTTCAGATTGAGGTAAAAGAATGAGGAATATTGGAATATTCTTACCTCCATTACATTAAGGACCCATGCATTCACATATGAATTTAAGTAACCTTATTTTAGATCTGTGGACATTCTAGGATTCAACATGTTTTATTTTATTTTATTAAATTTATTGGGAGACATTGGTTAGTAACATTGTATAGGTTTCAAGTGTACAGTTCTATAATATATCATCTGTATGTTGCATTGTGTGCTCACCACCCAAGGTGCAGTTCTCCTTCTGTCACCATATATTTGACTCCCTTTACTCTCTTCAAATTCCCCCTTGCCCTTCTGGTAACCACCATACTGTTGTACATGGATGGATTATGCTAATTGAAATAGTTTAGACAGAAAAGGACAAGAACCATATGATTTCACTTGTAATGTGTTATAAAACAGAAAACAACAAACAAAACAAACAAATTTGATATGTTTTTAAAATAGTCTTTTAAAAAGTTAATTTTCTGCTATAGAAGATAAAATCTTAGGGTGAAAATAAAGATAGAGAATAGAGATTAAAAAGAGAACATGAAAACAATGACTGTACTTTATGTGTTAAATAAATAATAAAGAAAACACAGTAATAAGTTAAATCCTAGTGGCATTAACAAAAAGCAAATGAATAATTATTGACATTGTAAATTTAGTTTGTCATTCTGTATCTAAATAAAATGATCTATTTCCTTAGAACAGGGGGAATAATGGAAGTGAGGAAAGATATCGGCAAATAAAGAAAGAAGTGTTTTGCCTTTGGAAAAAAAATCCTCAGTTATGAATAACACTTTTCTCACTATTTTAATCTTTATAGAAATTAAAACTAAATATCAAATTCTATACAATTTTTTTCCAGTGCATATTCATTTGCTCAGTTAACAACTTTTACTTAGATGAAACAAAAAGGCCTAAGGAACACAAAGATCTTAGACTATGTAGCAAAAATATACATAATATATTTTACTTTATGTTTAACAGCTCCTGAATATGTGAACTCTGTAATTGACAAAACATGATCCAGTGTTTATACTTTTTGCCAAAGAAGGGGAAAGTAAATATAGTGGCATATATCTAGATCTATGCTGTCTAATATGGTAGGCATCAGCTACTATGGCTCTTTACATTGACCTTAATCTAAAAATCAGTTTATCATTAGCACTAGCTACATTTTCAGTGCTCAATAGCCTTATGTGGCATGCGGCTACTGTCTTGGACAGGACAGCTCAGATATAGATGATTTCCATTGTCACAGAAAATTCTATTGGACAGCATTAAATAATTCAAACTCTTCTGATGCTAGCATTTAACACATTATTCACTGTGTTATTTTAAAGCAAAATAAGTCAATTTACTTTTTCTGTTTATGCTAGTTGCCTAAGTTATCTTCTTCATTGGTATATATAAAATCACCATAAGAATTTTCTTGATTAAAATAATGTGAATATTATAATTAAAAGTAGACATTTGAATGTCAGATATTTTACTTTCAGAAATCCTAGCAGTACTGTGTTCCAAGAACCTAACTTTGACATAGTAGTATTAGATACTTTTTAAAAACTAAAAATGGCTGTTAGCACCTGTATTTTCTTTTCTCGCATTTCCAAGCCCCTTTGTAATCCTTATCAAATGCTTTGCTCTTTAATTTCTAATATTTTTAACTTTTGGAGTTCCTAAATGCCCTGTTCTAATATGAGTTTCTGAGAGTGAATTCTCATGCAAATTAAATTCCTGTCCATAATAAAAATAGCTACTATGTGTTGAGTGATTACAATGTGACAGACATAATCATTGACTATATATTATCTTATTTAATCTTCATAACATTATTTTCCTTTAAAATGAGAAAAAAATCAACAGGCGAAATAACTCACGAGATCACATAGCCCACTATTTCTAACTCCAAATCCCTTGAGTCTAACCATTATGACATATAAACACTTTAAAGATGGTTTTGAAATCTAGCTATGAAATGTAAGCATCAACCCATTGATTCTCTAATTGAAGTAACTAATTACTACAATTCATTTCATCCATTTCTTCGGTCATATTCATGGAGTGCTTACTATATACTAGGTACCGACTGAGCTCTGGGTCTATAGTTGTGAACAAAACAGATTAAGCTCCTGCCCTCATAGACCTGTAGAAACTGAAGTTTCAAGGCAGAGAAACTTGATTAGATGTGTTCAGTCATCTGCAAAAGACTCAAAAAGAAAAATAGATATGGGCTTCTGAGATCCATCAATTAGTTGCTGGGTCATTTTGTCAATTCTAATAACTTGAGAGTATTCTATTATTTCACCACTCAGTCATGCATCAGCAGAGATGAGGTTAAAATATGTTATAGAATGATGAGGACCTGGCATATTATTATTATTTCAGAGCAAAGTGATTTAAAAAATAGAACTATTGAAATCTTGGATAAAAGAAACAAAATCAGGACAAAAATCTCATCCAATTCAAAAGTTAAAAGAAAAACATAAAGACCAAAGATTTTCAAATTGCTTGCAACTTTTTTAGAACTTTAGATTGTCTTATTCATCTAAATTGATCAAAATTGCTCTGAAGTGATAACAGTAAAAATTATTTTTATACATATGTCATAAAAACAGACACGTTTAAACTGACATGTTTAATTTAGGATGTAAAATTTTTCTAGGTTGCCATAATCTGAAGAATTCAAAACAAAAGAGTTTTAATTTTAGATTATCTGGGAGAGAGGCTAATCGTTTAGAATAATAATTTGTTGCCAGTATGCATTTCTCTAGTTTTAAGAACAGTAACAAAAAACACATTTATATAATAGTTGCCAGAATAACTGAATCCTTTGTCTACTTTAAAATAGCAATTCCTGTTGGCTCATTTTGTTCTAAATATTTTGAAGTCATGAAAGCAAATCCAGGAAGAAGACAAGAAAATAATACCAGCAGAATGCATCACCTTGATTCATATATTTATAAACATTCTTCCATGGGGAAATGCATTGCTATAATAAAATACTTGTAAAGACATTATGTCTGCAATAGGAATAATTCAAGAACATAGTTATACACTTAGGTGGAAAGACTGTGACATATACTGTAATCTTATATTTTTCTCATCAAATCAAGATCTAAATATTTATGAATAAGGATTTATGCAGCATCTGCTAGTAAATGTGTGCTCTAATGCATTTTTGTGAAAATTTGAAGAGAAATATGGAAAAAAATCTTAAGTAACATTTCTGCAGAGTGGGATCAATTCATTGACACATTAGCCTATGAAGCAAAGTAATCATGCATTATTCAAAGAGTTTAGCCACATTCTATGAGACTTATGTCTCTTCTAGGTTTAGATATAAATAACATGATTTATTTTTTCAAGTAGTCTGTAAATAAAATTTAAGTCACTCTATTTTAGTAGCTGGAAAGCAGTAATTTCCAGATATTCATTTGTTCCTACAAAAAGGTACTGATCACATATTTTTACTCAACCCCTGTGTCACATAATATGACGAGCACGAAAATGCTGAGGCATTGCCCCTATCTCCAAAAAATTTTTACTTTAATAAAATAGATATAGATAAAACAAAACAGAACCCTACAAGATACTGCAGGAAGAAATTTTCTAAATTATATTTATTAATCAAAGAACTCTAAGTAGAATTACCAAACAAATAATCCTAGCATTTTATAATGCCAAAGAATTCTAACTAAAATTGACAACCATGAATAATCCAAGCATCTTATAAAAAAATCCCAATAAATGATTTCTTAGTGAAGAAAGCCATTTTTTTTTGTTTAAGCATTCAATTAATATTATGGCTAAGCTAATTGATAAGTGTGTTTTTAAGTAAATGTTCATAATACAAATATGTATTGTGTTTACATTTGTCAGATTAAGAACAACAATTCCCTAACGTTCAGCCTGAACAAAACCAGCTTTCATACACTCATATCCACCATTGATTTTTTTGCCAACTTTAGAAACACTCTTCTCTGAAGCAACTAGAGATGGGCGACTGGTCAGTTACTCAAAAAAGTCCAATACAGAGGAAATAACATAATAATTATATATGTATGTATATGTATATGTATGTGCAAATATGAATGTATACTTTAAAATGCTCATTTAACTTAAATAAAAATATATTTTGATTCACAACTCATTTTACCTTAAAATTAATGTACTTTCATTTCTCATTTTGTTAATATAGTGCCAAGCCAGTTTCTTTGAATTTGATTTTGCAAATGAATTTTCCAGTCACATGCATGTACACATTCTAGTTTTAGTTTTCTTTTTTATTAATAAAGTGGAAACTCAAAGACACTTAGGAAGCAATTTATGTAAAAAAAAATTCTAGATTATGATTTTTCCCATTATTTACAAGTGTCTCTTCCACATACTTTAGCAGCTCACATTTATCAAGTGCTAGCAAAAGAATTCAACTTAGTTCTTTATAGGCAAAAATCTATTTTAGCACTTAAATTTTTTGTCTCTTTTGTTCATATTGAATTAAATTATATGGTTAAAACAAGTAAAAATGGCACAACAAATTTGAGGGGATAAAGCATAAGTGACTCTTTGATAAGTAAATAACTCCATTGATGGGGACAGACATTCAAGGGTGTAGTGGAGCACAGCCTCGTAGCTGTGAGCATTCAGGGTGTCAGACAGAGCATCTGTCACTATGTTTTATGGAGGTATTGAGGACAATTGCTCAATCCAGTGCTTAAGAGGATGTCTGTTATAAAGTATACCAGGCATTCACATAAGCATTTTAAAAACATTGGTGTATTTAATCCTCATGACAACATGAGAACTCTGTGAGACAGGCATTATTATCTCATTTTTAGAAATGAAGAAACTGAATCTCAGTGAGCTTAAATGCTTTACCATTAGCTTCCCAGTTCATAAATAGCAAAACCAAAACTGGATCCTTGTTCTAAATAGTACTGTCTCCAATATAGTTTTGACCATATTATACAATGATTCACAGTTATTTCTTGATGTCTGGAATTTTTTAAGAGCAGAACACAGTTTTTTTTCATTACAATATCTCCTGTGTGTAACACCATGCCTGCCACATAAAAGATGCATGGGTTCTTTGGGAAAACATTAACTTACTCAGACAATAAGTTGTTAGGTTGATCCTTGGTTTAATTGGTTGATAGTTTTGAGCAAATAATTAGTTTTTGTCTCTTGCTTTTAAAAAAATCCTCTTAACAGATTTTAAATGTACAACACATTAATGTTAACTATAGGTGCTAAGTGAAATAAGCCAGACACAGAAAGAGAAGTACTCCATGGTTCCACTTATATGAGCTACTACTGTATCTAAACTAGTCAAATTCATAACATCTAAGACTAGAATGATGGTTACCAGGGACTTGGGGGAGGGGAAAATGGGGAGTTATTAATCAACAGGCACAAAGTTTCAGTTCCATCTCTTGTTTTTTAAATTTGGTACATTGGAGAATGTTACTTCTTAACATTTTCTATAGCTATCTAAAAATTTGCCATTTTAATTATTATTTACAAACTTTATTCAGTTGTTATTTAAGTAACATTGAACACCCTACATCAATGATTTCTTACATGTAAAATAATATTTCAGAAAATAAATTTGGTTTATATAATAAAAATGAAAAAGTATATAATCTCATCATCTAAAATGATGCTATTATCTGATATAACTCGCTCATTTATTTTGATTTTTCATGGAAGCTCAAGTCAAGATGAAGATGGTGATTAGCAGTTATAAAAGTTATTTAGTCAATGTAAATTGTACTACAATAACTCATTTTTAAAAGATCTCTCTAGTAGATGGGATCTCCTAATGTGGAGTAGTAAAATTGGAGCCACCATTACTTAATATTTAATTCTTTTGGTGATGACCCTAAATAAATTTGAACAGGCAAAACTCTTAGGGTTTTTTTGTTTGTTTGTTTGTTTGCTTTTAATAAGCCGTAGCCAACAAAATATTTTATATGAATAAGGTTCAGCTGCTTTCCTTAAACATTGTAACCAGGTTATTATGAAATCAAATCTCAGAATAAACTCTGTCATAATAGAAACATTTATTAGCAAAGAGGCAGACATGGTTCATACGGCCTATTCTGTAAGCTTGATGAAGTCTCAGCTGTCTGTCATCTTAGGAGCTTTGGCTGACCCCGAACAAGAAATATTGACTCAGCAATGGACAACATCCCAGAAGTAGGACTCAGTTACTATTATGGTCAGCATTAGACAACCAGCATCCTTCTAATTCAAAGACAGGATACAGGATAGTTTATAGACCAAGTCTTTGGCACCATCCCTAAGGGCAGAAGCTACAAACCTTTCTGGATTTTTATGTCCTGTTTATTCAAGGATAGGGAGTGTCTTTATACTATTTTAACCAATTTATGTAAGTTGAAAGCTTTTCGTTACACTAATTACTATCCATTTTTAACAGGTACCATGCTAATTAATTGCCAGCTACTTATTTAACCAATGAAAACCCATTTCTGACATGAAGTATGGTGATTAGCAAAACATCCGGATATGATCAATGACAGAGATAGCTAATGTGTTTCTAATCACTGCCTCTGGAGGGGAGCATGCCCTCTTTGAAAAAGGGATATCTGACTGTCCCTGGAGTGGGGATTCCTGGTTAGAATGCATAAACAGTCTATGCTGAGTTATTTTTCAGCAAATTATGATCACCATTCAATTTTTTAAAAGTATAATTAGGAATTCAGTTCTAAGAAATGGAAAATAAGGTGATAAAATGCAGAGAAAGTTAGCTAATTTATATTAACTGTTTTTTCTTTATATATATATATATATATATATATATATATATATATATTTTCTTATAATGACCTAATGCATTAATTCACAGTATCACTGATTTAACAATGATACTGCTGCATGCTATTTGATAGGAGGCACTGAATGGAGTGGTGAGGGCGTAGGTAGCTGCTATCTAGAGTCTAATCAGTGAAGTCATATTCTGGAGATTAATGGGCAGTATATAGTATATGTCTCTGCCACAACCCTCACAGCTTGGCTTATTTAAACTAGTACACCTTTAATATTTGTTCAATTTTTATTTTTATTTTATCCAGTTTCCAGTTGATTGTTGTGTTCAAGGGTGAGTGGGAGGACAAATCTGATTGTCAAAAAACCCTGCCTCTAAATTACTATACCCCACTCACTGACATCAGCCAGATCATCATTCATTGGTTTTACCCTCTTAGTAAAAAAACCTAATGCTCCTCTATTGTTACTTTTAAAAGTCCCTTATAGGATGTGGAGAAAAAGGAATATTTGTATACTATTAGTGGGAATGTAAATTGGTATAGCCATTATGGAAAATAGCATGGGATTTCATCAAAATATTAAAAATAAAACTACCATTTGGTCCAGAAACCTCACTTCTGGGTATATATCTGAAGGAAATGAAATCACTAACTCCAGGAGATATCTGCAATCCCATTTTTTTTTGCAGCACTTATTCACATTAGCCAAGATATGGAAACAACCTAAGAGTCGGTCAATAAATGAATAATAAAAGAAAATGTGACTTGTATAATAGAATATTATTCAGCCTTTAAAAAGAAAGAAATCCTGCCATTTGTGACAATGTGAATGAACTCGTGATTATTATGCTGAAGGAAATAAGTCAGACACTGAAAGATACATACTGCATGACATCATGACATCACCTCACTTATATGTGGAATCAAAACAAAAAGATGTTGAACTCATAGTAACAGACAAATAGTGGTTACCAGAGGCTGAGGAGTTGGGGAAAATGGGATATATCAATCAAAGATACAAACTTTCAGTTGTAAGTTGAATAAGTTCTGGAGACCTAATGTACAGCAAGATGATTATAATTAATAATATATTGTATACTTGAAATATGCTAAGAGAGTAAGTCTTAAGCATTTTCACTAGAGAAAAAAATGGTAAATACATGAGGTGATAGATATGTTAATTAGCTTTATTGTGGTAATCATTTTACAGTGTATACATGTATCAAAATATCACAATGTACACCTTAAATATGTACAATTTTTGTCAATCATTCCTCAATGCAATTGGAAAAAAATAAGGTTGTTAAATAAAGGAGAATGAAAGAAAAAGAAGACTGTCCCTTTATAGCAGTCTCACCCTAAGTGGCTTGCCAAAATAAAATATACCTGGTAATTGTAGTTAGTAGATTTCCAAAGAGGAGTTCCAAAGAATACATTTTCTCTAATTCTTTACATTTTCATTGACATTTTAGGTCTTCTTTGCAATAGATTTCCCTGCTGTGTACCTGTATGTCTAGTTCCAACTCATTCCAGCTCCAAATATAGAATATATATATATATATATATATATATATTTAATATTTGTATATTTTACATATATGTTTTAAGTCAGTCACAGGGCATTAAATAATAATAAAATACAGATACACACACATTTTTTTCTGGAATGGTTTTAATATGTCTCAACTTTTACCAATTATTGAATATTCTTGAGAGTCTTACAGGATTTTTTTTATATTTTCAATTTGAAATATGACTTTGGTAAATGATTTGGCCTTTCTATTGAGAGCATGAATGCTGTCATGGGGCTGAAATTATTAATGTGCATAAATATTCCTTTTCTCCTTTTCTTTGAGGCACAGGAGATTATTATTTCCTTCTCCAACCATTGAAGTTAAGTGTGGTCATGTGACTATTTCAGTCAATGATTCATAGGTAGAAGTGACATGTGTCACGTCAGGCTTGAACATTTAATTGCTGGTGCAAGGTCCTCCAGTACTGCTCCTCCTCTGACATTATAAGTAGGGGAGCACTTGTGAACTTGGAGCCCCTCATCAGTCCAGGTCTCTAAATATCTACGATTAACCGGCACCCCTAACAACCCGAGTGGTACATATAGCATGTGCGAGAAGTAAACCTTTGTTTTTTTCAAACAGAGATTGAAAAACAAACAAACTAAGCAGCCAAGCAATAACAACTAAAACAGAACATAACCTAGCCTGAACTACTTAGTACTTGTTCTTTAATAAAAAGCAGATGACTCCTTTTTCTAGCTATAGAGGAATCACCTAACTATACGGTATTATTTTTAAACTATTTGCTATAGCTGAAAATCTTCCTCAATTAAATCTAAGTACTAAATGTTAGCAGAATGCTGGTTATTTCACACAGTAATAAAGTAGTTCTCTATTTACATTCAGCAAATTGTGGCAATTTAAAGGTTATCTCTTCATATAAATGAGACAGTGCTAGAACATCAAAAGTAAATGACCACAAATGTTTTTGTCAGGAATAGGACATAATAATAGAAATAGTATATATCTTATTGCAGCTCTTTTAGCTGTGTCACATTGATTGAAAACTAAATTGAAATTATTAAACTGCATTACAAAATCCCTCATCAAGATGTAATATGAGCCACCAAAATTTATATTAAAATTTACCTAGTTTATTTATAGTGTCCTTTTTCTTTTTTCCTTTTTTTTGCAAGTTTCAGATATTTATTAATCAGTGTAAACCCAATGCAATACACCAACATGATTTTGTGCATTTGGAGAAGAAATACTTCCTGGTTAAGTGGATAATTGTGCTGATGACTTCTGAAAGACTTTTATTCTAAGCAGCTTTATAGTGAAACATTTCATTTAGACGTCCGGACTTTCTTCAGTTTGTTGTAATCTACATTTACTAAATAGAACTGGTATTGTTCATTGTGACCCAGTTTGTTTCAAGGTTCTGAGTTATTCTTTCTGTCCCAACAGAAGCTGGATTGCACAATACCAGATGCAAGATACACAGCATTACTCTAGTACTTCCGGTTCCAATAAATATAAAAAGGGGGCTCAAGCTTGGATGCTTCTTGGTCTGATGGAGTATCTGGCAGACCATGGTTGCCGGCAGAGGGCTCAGGTCCCTAGCGTTATTTTTCTTGATAAGGTTATTCTTGTTTGTCCGTGTTAAAATTAATTATACAGAAATGTTAATGTTTATTCTTTTTCCTTAACATATATCTTTAAGATAATATTAATGTAGTTTTAAAATCAAACATTTACTGTTGAACATGAGAAATCAATTTTTCTCTCTACAACCTCCTTCTGTCGATTCTATCTCCACACTTCAGAAACTCTGGAATTAATCTACTTGGAACACTCCAACTTCTACATCCTGATTTTGAAATATCCAGGGAAAATGAATAAAGACCCAGGGACAAATGAAAAGTCAGAGACTAATGCAAATTCTTCTTTTGTGTACTATTCACTCTAAAATACTGTCACTATAATCTAAGAAGTTAAAATAATCTGACACTTTAACCTCTAAGTAAGTCAATTTAAGAGAATACTGGGAGTACCGCTTTTAAGAGACTGATTGAAATCAACCCTTTGGTATAAGAATAATTATTAAATGGTTTTAGATTCCAGAGCAATAGTTATCTATATACAAGTTATCAGTAGCTGATTGGCTCCAATTATTCCTTCAGACATTTAAGAAAGACAAACCATCGACATAAAAAGCTCTTGCTCCTTTACATATTCATAATACCTGAGTGAATCACTAGGACTGGCACTGATGCTGCCTGAATATTAATGCAGAGCCAACAGTTGAGCTGAAGGGCAAACCAATATATAGAAACAAACTGCAATTTCCCTCCAGAATCCACAATTTAACTTAATGGTGGACAGCTTTTAAAATTGTATATTATTATTATTATTATCATTTCATCCTCTATTACAAGATTGTTGCCCATTTTTTAGAGTACCTAGTCAGATCACTGTAGGATTACAGTACATCTTTTATTTGTATTTTGAACCAGATTTAATCACGCAATCTTACACCAAAACTCACAAACTATTCCTGTTTACATGCTCAATACCTATGCAATATGCACACTGGAAAGGAGGAATCCAACTTGTACACTGCATTCAGCTGAAGGACATTCTATTTTTATATGCTTTTAAATGTTTCAAATTTGTGAGCAGTTAAAAGTTCGGATAGTTAAGTACCTTTGCCTTCAATTTTTCTCCCTGCTCTGCCCTTTAATTTCTTGTAAAAACCTCTGTCTCCTGACCCTACCCTCTGTCACAACTCGAAGGGCTATTTCTGCCTTGGCTTCTGCTGAGAGCCACAGATTGGGGCTTCGGAAGAAATGCTGCAATTCTGTCCATGAGATGCAGCAGAATATTTGTGGAGGGAGATATATGTTTGAGGTTTGCACGTGTGAGATGTTTGTAACATCGTAATTACATTTATATGTTCGTGATCACAAGATTGTTTATTACAGGATTCCTTTTTTCCTTGGAGAAGTAGCAGATTACACAAAATCTCCTGGGCATTTGCATTTCCTTTTCCTGAAGAAGCTGCTGTCTACCAACAGGGCTTTCAGAAAACACACAGGAGTAGATAAAACAGCATTTCTTAAGAACAACCTCAGGTTTAGAAAATAGAGTTCTGTACCTTACCAATTATCACACTGCTTTGCTTTATTTATTTTTATTGGCCTTATATTTCAAATGACAGTAAATAATCATAGCTATAGCTAATCTTTATTGACCATACATTATGTAAGTCAATTTTTGTTGCATAACAACCTCTAAAATCAGTGACTTTAAGAACTAAAATACTATTGCTCAGGTGTCTGTGGGTTGCCTGGAATTTGGCTGATGTGGTGATAGGTTCAGCTTGGCATTTCTGTCTCAGGCTGTGGAAGCTAGGGTGGCCATATTTCTCATTGAGTTGGCTTGAGTGACTGCTCCATTTGTCTCAATCCCCATTAGAGCAATGGCCTAACCAGATAACATTCTACTCATTGTGTTAGCAGAAGCACAAGGGCACAAGCAGAACATATGAGGCTTCAAGGCTTATGCTAAGACTCAGAACACTCACCTCCTCCTTATTCTCTTGGTCAAAGTCAAGCATCAGGAAAATAAACATTATCTCTTTAGTAGGTGAGACTGAAATGACACATGACAAAAGGAGGGGTGAAAAATGTAAACCAATAATACAACTTACTATCCACACTATGGCCCAGACTCCTTTGTTCATATTATATACATCATCTTATTTAGTTCTCAGAGCAGTCTCATGTATTATTGTCATCATTATTTTACAAATAAGAAACTGAGATTCAGAGAGGTTAAGCAACTTGTTTAGGACCACACTACCAGTAAATGATAAAGCAATGATTGACATCTAAACATATCTTAAACACTATGTGGTTTTTCTCAAATGTTCCATTCTACCTGGTTTCAAAGACTATTTCTATATTTAGTATAGAGATTATAAAGATATGGGATATAATGTTCAGTCATCATTATAATGATAATGAATAAAGATAGAGCATAACAAAAACTCTCTTGGGATAACACTATTCATTTCTAAGTCATCTCATCCTTAAAATTCATTTATACATGAGACAGAATAAGGATAATGTCTTCAGCAGGGAAGAACCACAGGCAAATTAATAAATTAAATTTCCATTTATAGTTCTTTTGTGACCAATAATTATTCCTTGGAACAAGAAAGACACTTTTCTTTGACAACAAACACCACATATAAAAATTATAACAGATTCTGTTTTATAAAAAAATGCACACCACACAAATACAGTTTTGTAGTTTCTAATACCATTAACCAAAAGCCAAAAATAATTATAATACTGACAAAGAATTTTAGTGAATGAGAAGTTAATTATTCCAGTGTCAGTAGAAATCTAAGTACACTCCTAATTAAAGTATTTTCTAATTGTCTTTTTGGCAATCAATAGCAATGTAGTCTTAGAATATGTTTATATTTGCAGTAGTTTCTTGATTTCACATATTTTCATTTTTTGTCTAACAGTTGTTTTCAGAAATCTGAAGAGGTTTAGTTGAATCAAAAAAAGCAGGTCTGTGATTTCTATATTTCCATACTGTTCTTCATTGTATAAAGTGTGGCTTAGTAAATACCACAAATTGTTAAAAAGAGCATAATATTCTAGAATAAACCAGAAAACAATAAGGCAAAATTAAATAAGATGGTCTCTGACATAAATCCAACCTCCATGTCACAAGATTTCTCCCTAAAGTTAAGCTGTACACAAAGATGAGACAAATTTTATTTGGGAATACACTGGCATTTATGGAAATTGGAATACTAAAATACTGAAATGAATGTCCAGGTGAAGCTTGTGAAATAGCAGATAGAATCTTCATCTTATATATACACTATTAGTTTTTTCAAGATTACTAGTTGTACTGAATCTCACACTTGGTCCACTTACCATACTTCACACCAAAAACATTTCAGAACTTCATTAAATGCAGACTGGAAGCTAGGAAGCTGAGAGCGTTTTTGAGTATGTTTGTTCTGCTGATGAAAGTGTGTGGTACATAATAAATATTCAATAATTATTTTTGGAGAATGCAGTATTATGAGATTTACACTGCTAGACTCAAACAGAACTGGATTCTTAGTAGTTGAACAAACAGTCAAGTTATTTAATACTACAAAACCCCATTTCATCTTGTTTTTACCCATAAAAATGAAGCTAAATCTACCTATGTCACAAAGTTGTTTAGAGGAAATCAAAACATGAATTCATAACCAAGTTTCCCCAACCTTTATTAACTGTTGAGTTAAAATAGAATCATGTTATTAACTCAGATTTTAATAATTCTAGCTCCTATCTGCTGAGGTAGAACTTCGGTCTCTTCCCCCTAGATCTCTTCCAGTTATGTTTGGATGTCCCCAGTGAGGGTCTCAAATGTGCTCATGAGAGGCCTTCTCCCATTTCTTGACCTTAATCCCTTTCACTGATGCTCATGGCCTACAACAGTACTCGAGAATCAATTCTTCTCCAGCTGGCTGCAGCTGCCACTCAACCCTCTGAGAAATGCTAATATAGTACCCTATGTTGCTATCTTTTCTACATGATGTCGTGGCCTTTCTGAGTACCCAAAGGACACTGCATTCTCTGGGCTTCTCATTGAGTTGATGCTCGTATGTATTTGATACAAAGTAGAAGGATTGTCCTTGCCTTTCAGCCTTCTCTCTCTAAAATTTCATTACAAATCAGGTTGTTGAGCGAAGAGAAGTCAATATCTGAGACAGAAATCATGCTGTTGAATACATATGGTCATGTAAATTCACACACACAGATCATCTGCTAACCTTCCCAAGTCTTCTTTCTCCTTTAGGATGGATTTTAGCATATGTGAGAAGAGGAAACTCACATCTTGCTGCCAATTACAACTTTTGGAATGTATTACTTGGGGAGACAGACCCTGTGTTAGTAAGGTTTTGTGTACCTGGTGCATTGTGGCTCACCATTAACATGGACTTCATCATCTAAAATGGCTCCCTTAAGATTTTTCTGGATCTAGGCCCCTTAGAGAATCCCCAGAGAGATCATAATTTATTTGGTCTGGGATGAGTTGCTGGCATAGATAATTTATAAAAGTTACCCAGATACTCCTAATGTGTTAAGAACCACTATTCAGAGACTCTGAGGAAAACATACTTTACCAGATAAAATGTGCATTTGTTTTTGTCTATAATTTTAGTAAAATGTCAGGTGTCTATGAACACCCTGAAATCTAGTTTGAGGATAATTGACTTAAAACCAGTAAGTTTGGTTGTTTCTACATATGAGGGAATAGCCATGGTGGGCAGACTTCTAGAAGAGATATTAACAGGTCCATACCCTAGACAAAGCAAAAAACAGCTTCATCTCATACAGTGGGGTTTTCCCCTTATTTATCTGTTTTTTTTTTTTCTCCCAATGTTGCTGGTTTTATGCTATCTCTCAGTAGGTGATTATTAAATGCTTGTTGATTTAATGTTATCAAAGTCCATATTACTTCTTAAATTAAGGAGAATATTTAGATATAGCAGATCAGAATGAGAGAATCATAGAGATTTATAAGTTCTTCACTTTTGGAAAAATAGAATGACCATGTTTCATTGACCAGCCAACTGATATTGAAAAAAAAAGTCTATGTCCTAGTTCTAGAGAAATAGTAATAACCATTTCTCATAAAACAGAGGAAAATATCAGTGAGAAATATTTCACTGATGGTGTGGCAAGAGGGTCACAGAAACACTGTGAAGGTTTTAAGCAAATAACTGCTCCCTGGGTTGTCTGGAAACTTACATGAGTCTTGGTTTTTATTGAACTGTAATAAAATCAGCAAGAGTGTTTTCTAGCTAAGACAACGTGAGAAAATAAAATTGCAATTAAGACAAGACATGGGAATGTTTTGATTATATCAGAAATAGAATGAATGAATATTTTCAAATTTTGGCAGCTCTAAAAATCAATTTTCAGAAATAGTTAGGACACTTGGAGCTAGGTACTATGACCCATTCTGCGATTTGACTATTGTCATAGGCCAAAAAAAGTGCTGAAAGTGAAGAAAGGAGAGGGAAAGAGGAGAGTTAGTATAATGTGTGTGAATATTGCCTCTATAAGAAAGCCGATGTATAAATAATTATATAAGGAACTCTATGGATGAATATGAAATAAAATGGCTTTTATAAAATAGCAAAACAAAAAAGATCAGTCTATTGTTAGGAAGAATATATGTATTGCAATATATGAAATAAATATGGATAATTTTTCAATTTTTTCTCAATATTACCATCTGGAGTAACCATTCTGAATATATATTATATATAATAAGTATACACACAGTTTGACATTTTCTATACACATACATGCCCTTTTCTTTCAAAAATGAGATATTGTCCATTTGATTTTTAATTTTTTCAAAAATATATTATTTACATCTTTCATTGTCATTAAATATGTTCCAGAGCATCATCTCAAAGGTGGCATAGTATCATGTAGCTTTGGCATCGTATCATTCTCATAAGCAATACCAGAGTGAGTATTCTTCCACATAGCTCTCTGTGCACATATTTGTTATTTAAGGAAATTCCTAGATGTGGAACTACTGGTTCAAAATAAATCATTTAAATTGTCAGTTCAAAACACTTGTGATACTGTGGCCAAATACCTTACAAAATGGTTATATGAATTTACAATCTGTCTGAACTGTATACAAGTTTTTAAGAGAAATTGTTCTTAACATTGTGTTATAGAGAATAAGGAAAAAAAATGATCTGATGCATAGAAATTCAGTGTTCCTCTCATGCACTTCTGTATTTACCTATGATGATCCAAGGCTTCTAGTATCCAATAGCAATTACATTTTTATTTGTCCTTCATCTCCAATTAGAGTATGAGTTGTGGGTAGAGACTATGTTTTATTTTCTATTGCATTTCCAATATAGAATCTACAGTACATTCTTCATATAATAGGCATTCAAATATTTGTTATATTTGTTGAAGGAATATTAACAAATAGCATATGAAAATAATTCTGATCACCCAAAGCTTCAAGGCATAGAATAGAATAAATTATAGCTGATAATGACAGTCTACCAACATATCACAGTGGTAATACCATCGGGTGAAAGTAATGCAAGTAAAACAAATATAACAACAACAAGGTCAACAAAAACTCACTAAAAGTAGGGAGTCTCTGTAAATATGTGACATCAAGAAAAAAATCTCATACATTATGTGTTCAAAATCATTTAAAATGTAATAAAAATTAGTGTTATCCACTTTCATCAATAATTTATATTTTATTGTGATTCCACTGTAAATAGTGTCCTTTCAAAAATATTAAAGCTGTGAATGTCTACAAAATTAATTACTAAAATTTACAGTAAAAATAGGAACTAATCTTCTCTTATGGTGTATGAAACCTCTATACAGCCTCTAACATTTTAGACAATAAAAACAAATAAAGTTTTTATTTAATAAGAAGACTCAGAAAAAAACTGGAAGTTTCATTTGACAACTGTTTCTCCTGGAAAAGCCATCATTGTATTTGAATACATTTGGTTGTTTTAAGAGACACTTATTACTTTATAAAATAATATAAGTAGTAACTACTTAACCTTATAAGTAAACAGCTTACACAATTTTAGGTCATATCTATCCAGGTAACAGGTATCATATATTTTTGCTTGGATAGAAAATATTCTGCAGTGTAAGTGTTAAGATAGTCTGAATAATTTAGATCTTTGTAAGTCAGACAACTGTGCTGGTAACACAGCATATTTGTTTTTCAATATTATTCTGTGGAATATACTATGTAGACAATTGAAAGACGATAATCTTTTTTTTTTTTTAATTCTGGTTTAAAAGATAATTTTGTTTTCTATGATTCAATGATGTAAAGCAAAAATATTATACAATTTGTAACGAACAGAATTGTTTTTAGCATGTACCATCTTTTCTCTCTATATTTATGCCTTAAACTAATGCCATTTTAAAAAGAACATAATTCCGATGCTATTTCCTTTCATTGTAACATATTACCCACACAAGAAGTGAAAAGGGCTAATTGGTTTCAACAATAAATACTACAACATGTCCTGTACACCAGGGGTCCCCAACCCCTGGACCGAGGACCGATACCGGTCCATGGCCTGTCAGGAACAGGGCCACACAGCAGGAGGTCAGCGGTGGGCAAGCAAGCAAAGTTTCATACGTACTTGCAGCAGCTCCATGGTGCTAGCATGACCGCTTCAGCTCTACCTCAGATTATCAGACATCAGATTCTCATAGGAGCGCTGGCCCCTTGTGCCAAAAACGTTGGGGACTGCTGCTCTACACCTGTGCTTCTAAAATTTTAATGTACGTATGAAGCTAGTGGAGAAATTGTTAAAATGCAGATCTTGATTCAGTAAGTCTGGGGAGAGCCAAAGATTCTGAATTTCTAATCAGCTTCCAGATGACACTTCCAGATACTGCTGGCCAAGGACTACACATGGAGTAGCCAGCATCTATGATAAAAAGGTCCATGATGGGGGTGGGGAGAGGGTGGTGAGGTGAGAAGGAGTGTTAAAGCAAAGATACAAGGCAACTGATAAAAAATATTATAACTTTTCCTCAGCAGGTACAGATACTGACCTAGTGATTTTCATTTGGTGAGTGGATGCTTGTTTGTTTTGTTTTTTAATTTTTTGATTATTAGGAATAAGAAAAATAAATACTTTCTTGTCTGGTAAGCTATGACTAGGTTAAATCGGACATGAGGTTCAGTGAGTGAATGTGTAAACCATCTTTTTTAATAACATCAAAATAAATAAACAAACAAATGTACTAAGCAAAAAGAAAGAGGAAACTAAAGTTAGCTATAGAAAAAAAATAAGGCAAATAGTGGTTTCAAAGCTCTGTTTTAGAATATCAAGGAGAGTCAGACTGAGAAGGGCACAGGACTAGATCGCTTATGCTCAACTGTGAGAGAACAAAGACAAACTGGAAATCACAAAGTCTAGTTCAGCTAGAGCAAATCAAATTCTGACAGACTCAAATATTTTGCTAGTAAGTAGTTGTTTGAGGTTATGGTTTTGTTTTAAAAATACTGAATAACAATGGAGATTGAAAAGGAGAATATTTGCTTGTCAAAATACTTAAAAATCATTTTTATTCCTCTGTGAGCCTTTTATACTATGAAAGAATTTCCAGGATTTCTTTTCTTGAATAATCTTTACGAAAGCTATTAATTTATCAACAAATACTCTTGTTTGGTTATTTTACATATGAAAGATATTGACTTCTATGGCATGATTTAGAGCTCAAGTTTATAAACTGAATTCATAGAAACCATGACAGTCTTTCATTAAACAAGAACAGATTTGGAAGACATGTTTTTATCAATCTGGCATGCTTCTTAAGATGATGGCTGTGGCTCTGGAAGCTTTCACGATAAACAAGTGATTCTAGTCAGTAAGGCTCCTTCTCAAGCAGAGAAAAAGGTCCTCGTCTATGTAATCAGTCCTTGCTCTTTTATCAATATAAAAATCACAGGATTAATGGCCATGAAGGGAAAATATCTCTATTAGGGACAAAAAGCCTCCAAGAAATACTATCATGAGAAAAAAAATAATGAATAAGACTTAATCCTAGCTATGTCCTGCTGGCTAGGAAATTATCAGCTTACAGGATACATCAGTTCTCAGTTTGGTTTTCTAAAAGCAAATCCGGAGAGAGGAGGATTTGCATGAAAGTTATGTTTGGAAGTCATTTCAGTGGAAAAAGAAACTAGCAAACAAACAATGGGTGAAAAAAAGGTAGGTAAATAGAAAGAAGTGGGGCAGGGAAAAACAAAAGGCTTCCCAAAAGTGAATATATCAAGCAAATCCATGGAAGGTAACTGGATTTATGTCAAAGTTACTGTCCTCTGGACACAGTGTAGATCACACGTAGGGTTGTCTCAACCAGAGGGCAAAGAAGCTGGAGTATTTATACCCCTGCAGCCAGTGCCATAAATCACCAGGAACTTCTGGCTCTGTCTGTTTAGGCAAAGCAGTTCTGCAGCCTGAGGGAAGTTTTTTGTTTGTTTGTTTGTTTATTTGTTTGTTTGTTTTAATGTTATTTTACTATTAGTTTCAAGTATACAGAACATCGGTTAGACATTTATATAGTTTATAAAACAATCCTTCTAATTGCTCCTTCTTTCCTCTGGCCCTCCGCCTAGCCATTACATTACTGCTGACTGCATTCCCTCTGCTGTGCTCCCCATCCCTGTGGTCATCTATCAACTATTAATTTGTACTTCTTTAACCCTTCACCACATTCTCCCAGCCTCCAACTCTTCTCTCCTTTGGCCTTCACCAGATTGTCCTCTATACGTGTGAGTCTGTTTTTGATTAATTTGTTGTTTTTGTTTCTTAGATTCCTCATATGAGTGAAATCATGTGGTATTTATCTTTGAGGGGAGTTTTCAGACAATACAACTTTGGGTAGATAGGGGTGAAAGCTCATTAGGAAGCTGTGTGCATACAAATAGTAAAGAGGTAGATAAGATAGGGGCAGGATAAACAGAATAGCTTCTCTTCCCAATTATACAAAATAAGACCCTAAAAGAAATGTTTATTTTTTTAAAAAAATATTTGTATAACCTCACTCTATCACAAAAAGATGCTGTCAAAGAAGAAGCGGAAAATGTTCACGTTTGCCAAGTTAGTCATAGGAAACATTTATAGTTACTGTTTAATGTAAATTTGATTATCTACAGAGTTTTCTGTTGACAAGTTATCCCTGGTTTTGGCTCTTCCCAACACAAGTTATTGGTGCCTCTGTTTTAAAGACTTTTTCATAGATGAGCTTCATTCACAGCACTTTACTGTTTATTTTTTCTTGGAGAATGATTATTTAATCACCCAGCATTGCTTAATCTAAATCACCTACCCAATATTTCTAAAAGGACACAGAGAAGCAAGTTTCTCTAGTCTCAATTCCATAACTCTTCCATCTGTGTTTCACAGTGGTTTTTAAAATCTTGTTTGCTTTGTTGCTACCATACTTCCTGAGTTTCATTTTATTTTGTTTTTCTAATGCTTCTTAAAATCTTTACTGATGTTACAGATTATTTCTAAATTGTTTGGTTTAGTCAGGACTTTGATTTCAAGTAACAAATACACAACTGAAACTTGCTTCAAATTTTAGGCCTCTCTTCTTTCCCATACTACAAATTTGTAGCCGTAAAGGAGAATCACTCCTGAATACACAAAAAATAATCTGTTTCTAAACATAATGAACATTTTTATCTATCCAGTATCTATTCCATCTCTTCATAATAGTTTTTCATTTTTGGTAGAGTGAGAACCTACTTTCAATGATATCCACCCAGAAAAAAATAGAACCGAGTGATGGAAAGAGGGAACCCAAGGTCCAGAGAAATTCTTGAGTTTCTGAAAAGCCATGCTCAAACTTTTTATTTTCTCAAGAGTCTACATTCTCATTTGCTAAGACCAATTTTGCCTGTTTTCTGTCACTTTCAACTGAAATAGTTCTAACTAAAACATACAATTACTTTGTAGTATAAATATATTTAAGGAGCATCATTTTCAAAATAAGTAATGAATTGAGATCCTGGAACTTCAAATAATGTCAATTTTTAGAACAATGAACCCAGATGAAGTATTGAATTTTACATGTCATACTAAAGTAAGTTTTAAACTCATAAACAGTCTATCTTAATATAGAACTAAAATCTTCAGTGTAACTCCTTAAGGGAAAAAAAATTATATATAAAATGTTAGTAAATGACATGACCTAGAGAAAAGCACACTGACGTATTATAACAGAATAATTTCAACTTGTATAAAGATTCCATATCAAGTAAAGTGTCTGCTTTTGTGCAGTTCGGCTAATCTAAAGGTAGTCATGGGCCTGGGTGATTTGGGCAATCAGTTTGGAGTATTGCAATGCATTACAATAGGGGAGCCTAAGAGGGATAAATGGATTGAGTACTATTGCCAGTTAATCACTTTGAGAAAATGGCCTTCACCTATAGTAGGAATAAACTCAGTCGGCAAAAAAGTTATTTCTGACTAATGCAATCCAAAGACTTGAGGCCAAGACAACTACAGGGTAAACCCTTTATATTTGATAAATATAATCCCTCAATTTCAGATAAAGTTTAATTCATGGTTATTTCCTCAAAATCTTTCACATTGCCTTTTCACGTGTCAAATTTGGATTTCCAGTTGGAACGATAAGAAAAAAAGTCTCTGCATATTATTTGAATTAGTTACGAAGCTAGCAACTGCTTCTATACTATTTTAGATTGAAGAGAGGTGAAATTTATCCTCAGGACATCTTGACTTAAATATACAACTTAGGCCTATGTAAGTCCCCACAAGCCCCTGAAAAGTTTTCGTAACTTCACCCCTTCTCCCAACAAACGCTCACATACATAAACATGCCACTCCTAAAGCCAAGCAGTTAGGAAGTATTCTCATATCTATAAGCTGTATTTATGTAACTATAATTTATTTTCTTGAAAGTTCTAAAGAATCCAAAGATCAATCTGAGCTTTAAATAGAACTTGGGGGTAGGAGTAATAGCAATCATAATAATGATAACAACTACTACTACTACTACTACTACTACTACTACTACTACTAGTACTACTTTTACTGAGTCCTTTTTATATAGCAAATATTTTTTTGAGTCAGTTTATATGTATTATATCATTACCATATGCCAAACATTTAAAAAATGCTTTGCTTGTAATTAACTCACTTAGTTTTCATAACAGCTCTTCAAGAGGTATAATACTCTATATGTATTTCTTGTTTCTTAGATAAGGTAGTTGAGGCACAGTGTTTAAAAATCTGCCCAAGATTGCACAACTATAAAGTAAAAGACTTTAAATATCGAACCAGGCAACCTGTACCTGGAGCCCACACCCTGATTCACCCATCTTAACTCAAATTTCCACACTTTTCCAGATATGAATGATTGTTAGAATCAAGTAAGTTATTTGTTTAGTGAATTAGGATAGCATAGTAAAGCATAGACTTTTAGTCAGGCATGCTTTTCCACTTATTATGCTGAGTGACATTTGGCAAGTTATTTGTGCCCTGGTTTAACAATTTAATTCTGTAAAACTGGAATACAAATGTATCATTATGTAAGAGATTAAAGAAAAGTATATGTATTTGTGTGTATATCTGTGTGTGTTTATGTAATATCACATTTCTAAGCATTTATTATTTTCAATAAACAGTATTTATTTATTTTGCCCTCTCTGCCAATTTCCAGGGAGAATGTAAATCATGTTAGTCAACCATATTAGTTATATGGGCTTCCTCTGCTTAGACAAAATTAGAAAGAGTGGAATACTAGAAAACTGGGGCCTAAGGTAGGGTGTAGAGGCTGGAGAAATAAAATGTATCATCTCTGCTAAAGGAGAGATAGAGAGCCCAGCAGTATCACCTATGAAGAGCCTATGAAAGTGCAGGCACTGACTTTCTCATGTTCAGATTCTGAGAGTATGCAGCCATCATACAGTACTGCCAGTCAGGAAAGAACTTTCCTATTTCCTTTACTGTTCATCTCTCCCAATGCTTTGACAGTGGCAAAGTTTAAGGAATCTGAAGGAGAAGTAGAAATGTTAGACTGTATAAAGGAGAAAGAAGATCTACAGTTGAGATGGAAGAATTGAACCCTATTTTGGATTGGATACTTCAAATTACAGAATTGAGGCTTTGTTTTTGACTTGGAGTAACCATAAGACTTTATGTTTCTTCAGAGCTGACAAATCAAGGGTCTTGCCCTTTTTAACTTCCAGTGGTAAGAAGACCATAACTAATAGGCAGCAGAGAAGGCAAGGTAATCAGCTGCCAAAAGATGCCCTGACTTGCAAAGCTCTCTAGCTATGCCTAATTAATCATAAGATATCTTAAGTTTGATTTAATTTGGATAATTGAGTGCAGAGAAAGATGAAACAAAACTTTAGTCCCACCTTAAAGCAACATGAGAGCCACAGTTTATCAACCCATTTCCAATCCTGAGTCAGTTCCCAAGCCAAGAGCAGTCT
The DNA here is from genome assembly GCA_028627145.1 of Eidolon dupreanum. Classification (NCBI taxonomy): domain Eukaryota; kingdom Metazoa; phylum Chordata; class Mammalia; order Chiroptera; family Pteropodidae; genus Eidolon; species Eidolon dupreanum. The sequence goes on from CM053505.1 coordinate 14,118,771, forward strand.
GCTATACCACTTAAGTCTCTCTCGTAACACCGAAAGTAAATAATCTGTGTCTCTTTCTAGGCTTCCCTAGAGTGATTTTTACTGATTGACCTGAGTCACTAGATGCTGAAAGTGAAATCCAAATACCTTGGGTACAATTGTAAAAGGTATTGATTAACACTAATTTTTGAAGATGCAAATATCACTGTTGTCTAGAGTAGGAATTTTCAGTGCTTGTATTTCAAAGGAATTTTCAACTTAAGTCTATGTGGTCTGATATAGATAGAAGTATATATCAGCATTTGTATATGGATGTATGTATGCGTAAATGAATACCTATTTATAAAATAGCAGAATCTTAACATAGGCACTTTGCTACCTTAGGAAGTTTCAAGTAGAATCCTTTGAACTGCCTGTTTCCTGCCAAAATAATGAATTAAACACCCCCAGGTGGTAGCAGAGATTAGAACCACCATGAATGAATCAAAAGAAGCTGGAGTGGTAATTGTCAGTCCATTACTATTGGTTCTTCAGTTTGGTCAGCACAGAATGTTTATGGGACTTGGAGAAGGACAGTAGATTACCATGACCTTAATGAGGCAATGACTAGCTGCTGTTGCAGACTTTTTTTCTTAACTAGAGGAAATCAGTGTAGTTATTGGCATTCAATATTGATCTATTGATTTTGTGAATGCATTTTTCTCTATTTCAACAAATTAAGACAGAAGTAGTTTGCATTCACCCTGGGACGTTAGTCTATACTCCCTCTTTCCCAACTCTCCCCAGACAAACATAACTAACTGTGGACAAGGGCATGCTTCTGGCTAATTTTTAAAGCTCTGTTGAACTTGGAATTATAGTATTCAGTTCAGCAAACATGATTGATCCCTAAATACACTAGACGTTGGATATGACAACTTGAATAAGGCAATGCCAAACCTTTATCTGAGAAAGGAGCTTGAATTCTGGTATGACTACAGAGACATAAATCAATTCATTCTGCAAGCAATGAGTGTCTACTCTGTGCTAGAAACTGTGCTGTTAGATATACAGGGGTTCAAAAAGTAGACATGGTGCTGACCTCCTGAAATTTATTTTCTGACTGGTAAGGCAGATTTTAATAAAACAAACAAACAAACAAAAAATTGGAAATGTTTCCATGATGTTAGAAAAAATAGAAATGCATTAATGAGAACCTATGAGAGAGAGTTTAACCTGATCTTAGAGGTGAAGGATAACTTCCATGTGGTGATGATGAGGAATAGAGGGTAGGTTCCTAGTTCGAGTGAGTATCATTTGCCATGTCTATTTCAGGTAGAAGACTCATTAAAAACCCAAGGATGTTCACTATGATGGGAGATCAGAAAAAGAGGCAGGCTTTGTGAGAGATGAAGCTTAGAAAGTGGAGGCCAGATCATACAGGGCTTTACCAGCCATATTAAGAATTGTGCTCTTTATCTTAACGATATTACACCACTGAATATTTTTTATTGGGTAGGTGACAGGATTATATGTGAACTTTCTGGCCATATTGCAGAGCAGTGTGTGTAAGGAGATAAGGTAAGAATGGATGTGGGTAAACCAATTAGAAGGCAATCGCAATAATCAAAATGATAATGAGAATTTTTTCTAGTGTAATGATGATAAAGATAGAAATAAATATTCAACACACACACACATATGTATATATGCTTTACTGTTGCATTGTACACTTGAAACTTATTGGCTTTCATTAACCAATGTCACCATAATAAAAAATAAAATAAAATAAAAATAAAATAAAATAAAATAAAATAAAGAAGAAAAAATAAATATTTAAGAGTTGAAACTGACAAGACACTATGAAAGTTGAGGAGGAGGGTTCAAGCAAGGGTAGCTTCTTATTTTCTAGTTTATATACCTACCATTCTTCAATAGAACATTAGTGAAGGACCATATTTTGAGGAAAAGACAAAACATTTGCTTTTGAAGAGTCTATGTCACATTCAAATGTAAAGGGAAGTATATAAAAAGTGTATGGTGTGGAGATTTCTCAGAAAATTAAACATAGAATTACCTTATGATCCAGTAATTCTACTTCTGTGCATATACACAAAAGAATTGAAAGCAGAGACCTTGAACAGATATTTACACACCAATGTTCACAGTACCATTTTTCATAATAGCTAAAAGGTGGAAACAACACAACTGTCCATTGATGGATGAATAGATAAAGAAAATGTAGTATATATATGCAATAGAATTCAACCTTAAAAATAAATGAAATTCTGATACATGCTACGACATGGATGAACTTTGAAAACATTATGCTAAGTGAGGTAAGACAGACACAAAAGGACAACTATTATATAACTCCATTTATATTAAGTACCTAGCATGGGCAAATGCATAGAAACAGAAAGCAAAATGATGGTTGCCGGGGGCCAGAGAGAGGGTAATGGGAATTATTGTTTAATGGGTATGGAGTTTCAATTTGGGAAGATAAAAAAGGTCTGGAGATGGATGCTAGTGATAGCTACACGACAGTGTGAACGCACTTCATGTTACTGAACTGTATACTTTAGTTAAAACTTTAAATTTTCTGTTATGTGTAATTTGCCATAATATGTAAAACGAAGTATATAAATCTGGAGCTCAGAATGTTAAGCTAGAGATGTAAATAAAGGAGTCATTGCCATATCTATGACAACTGAAGTCATGTAAAATTGCTTAATTTGAATGTAGGCTAGAAAGAAAAAATGAGTATATAACTAAACTTGATGAATGCAAATATTAATTTTATACAGAGGAGGATTGGTCAGAAATTCGAGAGGAAGACAAAGAGAGAATAATATCAGAGAAGTTAAGGGGAGAGAACATTTCTAGGAGCCAGGGATCAATACTGTTTCAATGTTACTTGAATCTCTCTTGGTGGAAGAATTCCATTTCTCATTTATCTTAAAGGCTCCTCCTGGGGCTGTAATGCTAGAATAGTTGTGGTTTTGCTATAAGGCAGAGATTGCTGTAATTCCAATTTGAGCTCCCCCCCCCCTACTTAGTATGTCATAGGGAATTGCCATCAGGTCACAAATGTGGCGTGAAGAAGGAGAAGTAATTTGGCAGGAATAAAGCACTCTGGAAGTATGAGCTACCTGCTTATGCAAATTACTTGTCTTTAGAACTTGCTCAGACTCAGTGCTGTACATATTTCTTTTCACTTGATATTTAAAAGCTTCTGAGGATACCAAATTTTATGGCTAGGTATAACAGATTGTATCCAGTTTATGATAATGGTTGGGGTCAGGTATTTCCATGGTTCTTGAGGCAGAGAACTCAGTCTGTCTGAGCTGATCCAGAGGTTCTTCTTAAGAAGAAAATAGTTACTTGGGAAAAAAGGCAAAACTTTGCTCTAAAAGTCATGCATCTTCCTCCATGATTCTTCTTTCATGGTTTACAATAGGCTTGAGAGCACATTCCCATCTAACTCCTACAATTCAAGTACCACAGCATGTGCTGTTTTCTAAGGGCCAGTTGACAAAGCCACTTGTCTTGTACCTTGGACCAGCTAGAAAGTCTTTGTTTGCTCAGGGCCCCACTAAAACTGGTAGGTTTTTGCTTCATGCAATAAATGGACCTAACTAGAACAACATAATGTGGTATATTCCTTAATTATCTCTAGAGGCCACCCAAGCACATTTAGTGGTAAGGAAATAAAAATGTGTAAACATATCCTATATCTTGCACCAGATCACTGAGACTCAAAAAAACTTTCTCAGGTAGTAAAAACCTGTCCTTCCCAATCCCTGGTGCCATATTCTGGGATATAAAGCACTGTTTACTTCTTTATTCCTCAATCCTATTGCAAGAAGTCATCGCTGTAGAGGTTCATTACGACCTATAGGAAGAAGAGTTAGTTGAGGTCCCTATCGACTAAACAGTGGCACAGACCTTAAGGGTGGACATATCTCTGTGGCTATATTGTAAAAGTTTGTTCTTGCCCTGCAGTCCCAAGATAATAAAACTGTTCTGCAGTGTGTGTGGTTGAATTGGGAAAAATATAAATTACATGAAACAGCAGTCCCCAACCTTTTTGGCACCAGGGACCGCTACTCCTATGAGAATCTAATGCCTGATAATCTGAGGTGGAGCTGAGGCAGTGATGGGGATCTGGGGAGTGGCTGCAAATACAGATGAAGCTTCACTGGCTCGCCTGCCACTCACCTCCTGCTGTGTGGCCCGGTTCCTAACAGGCCATGGACCAGTACCGGTCTGCGATCCGCGGGTTGGGGATCCCTGACATAAAACATTGATACTACTGTCCAGAGTCAAGCAGGGTCTTAATGGTAGTGTTAAAGCACGCATGAATAAGAATGTGTATGAGAAAAAACAATAAAAACACTCTGCAAATAATTTCTCCCCTTTACATAACGTTAGAGGTAAAAAATAATGAAAAAAACTCTTAAATATTAGAACTTATATTCACTGATTTGGTCTTTCTTGTCATCATTTTTCCTGCACATCACAGGCTATCCCTTCTCCATTTTCCTGTCCATCCAGTCCCTAGTGTCCAATTCCTCTCTGAAACAGGGAAGTATTTCTATTCAAGTATTTAAAGCAGTTGAACAATTGGCTAACTGACCTCCCTGCATTATCTTAGCCAAAAATTGGTACTTCAATTCTTTCAATTGTAAAGTGAAAAACTGTGTCCTATAAAGGGATTTCAGACATTGCGAAGCAAGTGGAAATATATTATGTTATTGATACATTTAAAAACTCCTTATCTATGAAAATAAACTTGATTTAGTCAGTTTTAGGTGATTGGATGGCTAGAACTAGAAAGTTAAATCTGCATTCTCCTTGTTCACCTAGAAACACACCCTGAGGAAGTGAGATCAGTAAGTGATGGCTTTGCTGAAGTCTAGACTAAAGGTATTGCTGGAGAAGAAGCAACAGTTTCTCTGATCAAAATTTATTACACAAAGGGGGGGGGGTCCTGTCTTAGAGGTAAATATCTATAGGTTGACTAGTGTCCTTGAATTGGACTAATAGAGCCCTTGTACTCAGCAGTGTGTGGTAAGTTTGAACGGGAGTGACATAGCTGTTTTTAGCAAAGGAAGAAATTAAACATACACACACACACACACACACACACACACACACACACACATGCACCATATTTGAGTTAGCAGAAGCAGTGAATCAGTAGTGAATCAGCAGTGAATCAGTACAGGCCTTGGCATGAAGGTAAGAGTAGAAAGAAATGGTGGCAAAAGTAGAGACAGTAAGTAGGAATAGAGACAGGGAATGATCCAGCATAATGTTGCATCCTTTGATTGTGAAACACTACATCTCTTTTCTTCAGTGGGGTGACAAGGCAACCGGTCATTAGCGCCGCACCATCCTGAACTGCATTCATGTTCTTTGGGAGGTCCACTCTAAAATTAAATCCCATTAACTAAAGCAAACTGAACCAAAAAAAAAAATCCAGTACACCATGTTAATCAAACCAATCACTTATTGTACAAAATTTTCATCATGTCAGTTGTAATTCATTTTAAAACAAGGCATCTATTTACCTTATGTGATTGGGTTAAAATTATATAGTTGTAGATGAAATGGTATATCAATTCTTTGAATATTTTGCTATTGAAGTAGCTTTCAGAAAGAGTCCACATTTTAAGGCATTGCTCTCTGAATCTTTCTTGATCCCAGTTTTCTTATTTGTAAGATAAGTCATCTCCACTTATTTTCTAAGCTGAAATTCCCAGTCTATGTTTATACTACAGAAACTAATTTTACTACAGACCTAATATATTGTAGAAATTCAGATAATTATTTCTGGTCATAGAATATAAAAATAAAACTAAAATACTTTTTTTTTTTGGTTTTAATTTTTAAATGAGACTTCCCAGACACTTAAAAATGTTTTATTAAGGTCAAACTGTTGGTATATTTAGTAAAAGCATTTTTAAAATTATCTCTGAATATAGGAATTTTCTAAAAAATTAAAGAAGGAAAAGACCAATATTGAAAAGAATTTATGAGAAAGCAAAATACAATGATTTGTTTTAAGGAATGTCCAATAAAGATGGATTATCGCCTTCTACTTTAGAGTAACTTATTTTATCTCAGGTTTAGATCTTCTTGTAAAAACTTTTCTGTCTTCATTTAATTAGTAAACACCTTATGTGTATCAATAAAGTTGATTTATGTAATGGACTTATATTGTTTGTAGTTGTAGATAATAAAGATTAAATTATTGTATGACAAAAGATTATGGGCATCGTGATTCAGGTCAACATGAGTTCACGATGTTGGCAAAATGAGTATTTTTATATGTTGAAGCTGCCAAGAATCTTCCCTGAGTCCTTTATTTAAAGGAAGAAGACTGTATTTCTCAAGAAAAAAATCCTGTAAAGTTTTATGTATGTTCTATTGACTCTTTGTCTTCCTGACATATTTAATACTTCCTGTTAAAGCCACAAGATATTGAATGAGAGGGTTCTCAGTTGGGTCACTGTTCCATTTGAATAAACCTTTAAAGCTTTAGTCTCCAGGAACTGGCAGCTATCACAATGAGACCCATTTCACATGTAACATATAACGGTTTGTCCAAAGATCATTATAATTACATATGAGACTTCTCTGAAACTAAGTCTTTAAAAAGGAATAATTAGTAGCTGAGGATTTAGTCCTATAATATTATGTCCTCTTAGCTTTAAGCATGCCTAACTCAGCTCTTGATATCATGCCTGCAAACCTTTCTTTTTGTGCCAAGGCAAGAAAAGTAATTGGCTTTATCCGTGCTAATTTGCCAGTGGTAGTTGTTGAGAACTTCAAATGCCCTTTCCACTGTCAGTGCCTGCTTTCCACTGGTGTGTTTTATATTACTCATTCAACAGGCATGAAGTGGGGTGTGGCAACTGTGAAATTTGAATCCTCTATCCAGCAAGTTTTGGGAAGTGAGTAGCATTTGTTACCATGACTTTAGTTTTAGTTTCATCTCCTTAATTAGTTTTCTACAAACTTCTTAAAGTTGTATTTGTTGTTTATTTGAGCTACCATCAGCATACGCAGTAGCAACAAAGCCCTACCCGATAGTCAGCGTATAGACGACCCATAGCTATTTAATGTGTGTGCTGCAACCAGATCCCCTCAATTCCCCTTTTACCACTTTTTTTTTTTTTTTGGTATTATCCACTTCCGTTTTCTTTCTGAGCACCAGTACCAGTACATGGCTCTTCTGTCCTTGAGATATTGAAACTGCTTTTGCCCATAGGTACAAAAAATTTGAAGCAACTGGGAGTTAATGTGCCCATCACCTGGGATAACCTTAATGAATACCAAACAGTGAGGCAGAATTAAAGTCCAGCTCCCTAGCCTGGGATAAGGATAAATCTGAGGCATAACTTACTCTTCAGAGTTTCTCAGCAAGAAAGCTACCATCTGAGACTTTCACTGGAAATTGAACTCTTCTTGCCTTCCACTGTCCCTTGCAGGACATCCCTGAGAACACTTCTTTAAATTATTTTAACACACATCCTCAGCTAAGATTTTATGTCTAACTTAAGACACACCTACAATAGAGACCTCACTGTCGTGCCCAAATATCTCCTTCTGGTGGCGACACAAAGAGTATCAGTTGTTCTTTGCATTCACTGCATGATCTTTTTATTGAATACCTGCTCTGTAACAAGTACTGAGAGAGATAAAAATAAGACATTGACATTATCTCTCCCTCAAAGAGCTAATGATCTCTGGAACCAAAAGAGAAGTGACAACAAATGTGACCACAAGTAAGATCTGTACAGCTGTCATAAGGAAACAAAGGAGAAGCAGCATGGGAAGGAGAAAAGTTTCCTGAGAATCAGAACAACAGAATCTCATCATCTGAGACACATAGACATTTCCAGGTTCTATCCCAGCATCTTTTATTATCAGAAGAGGCCAAAGCAGATTTTTTTTTCATATATTTAAACATAATAAATAGTTGCAGACTTGAATTACAAAGACCAGCTTATGTCCAGTTAAAGTAGGCCTCAGAATGACAAAAATGAGTGAAGTACACATGTGGACAGTACAAAGAAAGGTTGAGAGACTAGTCCAGAGACTGTTTGATAGCAAACAAAATTCCTTTAAGGTCAAAGCCATAAATATGCTACATTTAGGACATTAAGAATTTAATAGTGAATCCTACTATATTAAGTGGAACTATGCATCATTAATATAGGTCAAAAATGAAAAAAAAAGTAATCACTTTTATATGGTTCCACCAAATCCAATGTTTTACAGAGTAGCACACCTTTGACATAAATACATAAATTATATAGGTCATCTAGTCCAAGCTATCCATCTACACCGAGTTAAAAGTTCTTATACTTGGTGTTACAGACTCGTTTTCAGCATTTTAGTGATGCAAAGCTCATTCATGAGATTAGTGATCATTTGTAAGCCTGCTCAATTACAAACATTGTAACTTTATTAATCCTACTTATAATATTGGGAGATAACATTTTATCAATTTTCTCTTTTAAATTACAAACTCATTTATTTTAACATACCTTTTATGATGAGATTCTTTTGATCACTCTTTGGAGTCTCTGTAACTGATTAATTTTAGAACAGGATATATCATATCAGCATTGTGCACTGAGCTTTTACGTCATGGTATTTTCTCTGCAATTGAGGGCATCATAAAGAAACTTCAATGCTTTGCAACTGATTGCTCATGAATAAATCGAGAAGAAATTTTGTTTTCCAATTTCTAACTGAAAATAATATGTAAAAAAGTAATCTAGGTGGGAAAACTGAAATGACTAGATAAAAAAGTTTGGTATCCCCTCTACTACTTTTAAGCAAGCAAAACACTAGGGGCAAGCCACACCAAGAGACCACCTGTTGAGAGTCTGACAATAATTTGGGGTGAAGAAATAACTGGTTTGTGGATGAGAAGACTTTGTCCCACAAGACAATTTTATTCGATGACTATATTAAATAACTATGTAAAGGAAATAAAATATAATTATCTAATTTCTTTTTTGCATCTTCATTGTTAGAATAAAACGTACTTAAACAATTAGAGGAAAAACTTGTTCACAAATGAATAAAACTGAATGAGTTAAATACAAAAATATTTATAAATCAAAATAAGATAGCAAGAGAAACATAAGTAGATGTCAGTACTAAAAATATTTAAAAATAAAAATAACAAAAAATCACCTCTAAACTATATAAGCAATATAATAAGAATAAAATTCACATGATTCTGGAATGTGTCAAAAATACAATATTAAAACATTAAGAAACCATTCTTCCTTCATAAAGTTACTTGGCTTTAGTTCCCCAGCTAAAACTCTGGAGCATTAGGTTTAATTTGAGTCTGTATTTTAATAAAGGATATGAAGAAATTAAAGTATCTGCCAAAGAATTTTTAAAAATACTGAGGAGAAATCTAGTTGTGTTAAAAGGCTAAATAAAGTTCTGCTTGCTCAGAAAATGGAATAAAAAGAAAGAATTATTTTTTCTTTTAATAATTTTATTTTCAAATACAGTTGTCATACAATATTACATTAGTTTCATGTGTACAACATGGTGATTAGGCATTATGTAACTTACGAAGTGATCACCCCCATAAATCTAGTACTCATCTGACATCATATGTAGTTATTACAATATTGACTATATTACTTATGCTATATTTTATATCCTCATGACTATTTTGTAACCACCAATTTGTACCCACCCACATAACCCCCTCCCATCTGGCAACCACCAAATATTCTCTATATCTATGAGTTTGTTTCTGTTTTGTTTATTTTGTTCTTTATATTCCATATGTAAGTGAAATTATATGGCATTTGTTTTTCTCTGTCTGACTTACTCCACTCAGCACAATACCCTCTAGGTCCATCCGTGTTGTTGCAGATAGCAAGATTTCATTCTTTCTTGTGGTTGAGTAATATTCCATTGTATATATGTACCACTTTATCCATTCATCTATTGATGGACACCCAGGTTGCCTCCATATCTTGGCTACTGTAAATAATGCTACAATGCACATATGAATGCACATGTCCCTTCGAAGTAGTGTTTTGAGTTTCTTCAGATAAATACCCAGAAGTGGGATAACTGGGTCCCTGTCTCCTGTTATAGCCTTTGTTTTAAACTCTATTTTGTCTGGCATAAGTATTACTACCCTAGATTTTGTTTGTTTGTTTGTTTGTTTCCATTTTCATGAAATATCTTTTTTCAACCTTTACTTTCAGTCTGTAGGTAGCATATTTAAAGGTCTTGTTTTCTTATCCATTTGGCCGCCCTATATTTTGGTCGGAGCACTTAATTCATTTACATTTAAAGTAATTGTTAATAGATATGTAGTTATTGACATTTTATTATTCATATTTTTTATCTTTTTTTTTCCCCTTATTTTTCTTAAAGTCCCTCTAAGATTTCTTGTAATACTGGTTTAGTGCTGATAAACTCCTTTAACTTTTTCTTGTCTGGGAAGTTCTTTATCTGTCCTTTGATTCTAAATGATAGTTCTGCTAGGTAATCTTGATTGTAGCTCTTTGCTTTTCATCACTTTGACTATTTTGTGCCAATGCCTCCTGGCCTGAAAAGTTTCCATTGAGAAATCAGCTGCCAGTCTTATGGGAGATCCCTTGTAGGTAAGCAACTGCTTTTCTGTTGCTGCTTTTACAATTTTTCTCTTTGTCTTTAATCTTTGGCATTTTAATTATGATGTGTCTTGGTGTGGGCCCCTTTGGGTTCATCTTATTTGGGACTCTCTGGGCTTCCTGATCTTGTATGTCTATTTCCTTTTACATGTTAAGAAAGTTTTCCATCATTATTTCTTGAAATACATTTTCAAATTCTTGCTTTCTCTTCTTTTTCTGATACCCCTATGATACAAATGTTGGTATACCTGATATTGTCCCCGAGGCCCCTTAAAGTATCCTCATTTTTAGAAATGTTTTCTTGTTCCTGTTTTGATTGGTTGTTTCCTGCTACCTTATCTTCTAAATCACTGATTTAACACTCTGTTTTATCTAATCTACTGTTGATTCCCTCTAATGTATTCTTTATTTCAGTTATTATATTCTTCATTTCTGACTGGTTCTCTTATGTTTTCCATCTTCATTTTTATGTTTTCTAATCTCTCTGTTAAAGTTTTCACTAAGTTCATCTGCTCTTCTGCTAAGTTCGTTGAGTATCCTTATAATCAGTGTTTTGAAGTCTGTATCTGGTAGATTGCTTGTCTCCATTTTGTTGAGTTCTTTTTCTGGAGCTTATTCTGTTCTTTCATTTGGGACATGTTTTATTGTCTCTCCATTTTGGCTGCCTCCCTGTGTCTGTTTCTATGTATTACATAGGGCTGCTATATCTCCTGGTCTTAGTAGAGTGGCCTTATGTAATAGGTATGTTTTGGGGCCCAGTGGCACAGTCTCCCTGGTCACCTGGGTGCTACAGGTGTGTCCCTTGTGTGGGTTGTGTATGCATTCCTGTTGTGGTTGAGCCTTGTTTGAAGTTTGCATGTCAATGGGAGGGATTGACCCTCTGGCTGGTTGGTTGTGAGGACTGGCCAGTGAGGGGCTGATCCTATGGAGCCTGATTCACTTTTACAGGGCTCTGGGGCCTTTCCAGTCTGCTTTCTGGGTGTGTCGGACTCAGATGTAGCCCTGGGTGGTGCTCCTGATGGATTTGAAGTTGGCCTGCAGGCATACTGGCCCAGGGGCCTCCTGGAAGGGGCCCTGCCATAGACCAAGTTCAGCTGTAGCCTGTGCCATGTCTGGGGCCACTTGGCAAGAGCCACCAAGCAATCCACAGATGGCTGCCACCTGTGCTGGGCTTGGAGTTGCCTCAAGAGGCCAAGCCAAGAACCAACACCAGCTGCCATGAGCACGGCATTTACCTACTCCACCACATTGACCAGAAGCCTAATTATTGTTTTTGAATATAATATTGTTTTGTCTAAATAGGATCGAATAAAAGGAAATGGACTTAAATGTAATAGAGAAAGATTTCAGTCACACATGAAGAACTGGTTAATTATCTAATTGATTAAGAGCAAAATGGGCGGATCATGATGAAGTTTAGAATAGTTTTTTCAGCAACTACATCTGTAAATACTAGAACTTCAAAGGAACATATAACTACCCCATGGCGTGTTCTCTCTCTCTCTCTCTCTCTCTCTCTCTCTCTCTCTCTTAGGTAAAAAAACACAGACACAGAAATTAAATTGCTTAACTCACCTCAGCAAGTCAATGACTAATTTAGGACTAGACCTCACAGTTCTTTACTAGGCTAGGTCTGTGGCCTTGGATAAGCTACTTAAAAACTTTGTGCATTTGTTTGTTTTGTTTACATTTGTACAATTGAAATAATAATGCATAACTCAAAAGGACAACTATGAGCATCAAATAAATATTTGGAAAGCACTTAGCATGATGACCATCTATAATAATTGCTCAAAAAGCAGTATTTTTTTGTTGTATTGTTATCACATAGTGGTTTTCTTCTAAAAAAATCATCATCTAACAATAAAAAAGTAAAATCTAGAACTATCTGATATGGGCCAACTTTTATGTAAAAGTCCAGGTCAGAACGCTTTAAAATGTTAAAAGCATAAATTTTTCTGGTGGGGAAAATGTATAGTCTTAAATTATGCCAATGAGAAAATTGTCCCTAAAATATTAATATCTTAGTATATTTGATAAGTAACCACATGGAAGCCATTTTCTCACTTTAATTTTTTATTCATTCTCAAATCCAAAAACAAGTTCCTTTCTTTGAAACCACACTCAAGGTAGGTTTTGTTATCATCTCTACTTTATTGATGAATAAAACCAAACCTACAAGAGGTGAAATATCTTATTAGTGGTCTCTCTGATGTGTTCCTCCCTGGCCTCTGTGGCCCCATGCTGATGACCAGAAAGGATATGGGAAACATATTTTTGCTGTTTTCTAAATTAGCACCCCCTTTTTGGAGTACAATTTGGCTATATCTATCAAATTTAAGAGCACACATACTTTGATTTAACAATTTTCCTTCTAAGAATTCATCTAATGAATGTACTCGGAATATATATGTAACAAATGTACTCACACATACACATAAAGATATATGTACAAGAATACATTGTCACATTTCAGCCTCTATAATCAGAAAATTGTGGTTACAAAAATTAGTGTTACTTGTACAATGGAATGCTTTGTAACCATTAAGAAGAATGAGATGACAGAATATGGGCTGACATGGGAAGATATAACTGATTCATTCATTAATACATTCAGCAAGAATTTGAGCTCATACTAAGTTTCGGGCACTAGTGATGCAGCCATGAATGAGACAAAATCTCTGCCTCTGTGGATTGTACAATGTAGAGAGAAGTCAGCGTTAAACAAAAAAACAAGCTAAAATATCATGTATGTCATATAATGCAGTGCACTGGTAAGTGCCATGAAGAAAAAATTTTAAATAGGAACAGAAAGTATATATTGCTCAGTGAAAATAAAAAATAAACAGAACAATTTGATTGTTATAGTTCTACTTGTTATAAAAATAAAAGGAATAGACATATATAATTACATATACGCATATATGTATGAGACTTTTTTTTGAGATGCATAAGACACTGCTGACAGTGGATACTTCTGGAAAGAGGCTGAAGGACTAAATTATGAAAAATTATTAAAATATTAATATTATTAAATTATAACTTCCTGTGGTATAAATTTTATACATGACTTTTTTTTTATCACATACATCTATTATTTTCCAAATAATAAAACAAGATATATTAAAGGAGGCCGGGAGCTTGGATGCACGCAAATTATGAGCAATAGGATGATCTCCACTGGTTCGAATATTTATCTGGGTTGCAAGTTGAAATGCCATCAATAGCCTTCCAATAATGTAAATCTGTGAATCCAGGTGGCAAGAAAAGCATGGAGAATTATAGAGCATGTGATGATATGAAGAATGCATGGCTTGACTATAGATATTTAAATTATTTTATTTTCAGACACATAAATTTAAAAATGTAGGAGATACAATTTTTCAATTCTTTGTCCCTGTCTTTCTAGAAATGTAAGTAGTATTTGGCTTTCTTGCCCACAAAAGTCCAACCTCCAGATCTTTGTAGTGATCTTGCTGAAATGTAAATTACATCAAATTGTTCACTGCTAAAAAAAAAAATTGTGTAGTCTCTTACTACATGCACAATAAAATGTCAGGTTGTTTCAATGGCTAACAAAATCCACTATAACCAGGCGCTGCCCATCTCTTTTCTCATTTTTTCCACTCTGCCTTCACTGGCTATCACACAACAAACTGAGTTTTGCTCTTTTTCTCTCTTGAACCTGCACATTTATTAATTTCTCTGATATGAACTATTTACAACTCAATTATATTGATGCAAAAGTTATTTTATTTAGAGCTAATATACCTAAAATATAACTACTTTGAAATTTTTCTTGACTTAGATGGAAAGTACACATTGAAAACATAAAGGGTCATGTCTATTAATATTCCCATATGTCATCAAGTACCACTGAAATAAGCATTTTTTTAAATGAAGGACAAAAATACATTTCCCTGAGCCAAGCAATTTTTCTGTTATTTCTTTGCACATTTACCTGAAACTTCTTTAGATATATGCACATTTATCATTCTATCAGAATGACATTTAATATATTAAGATAAAAAGCTAACAAAATATCACATTTAAGATCCAAATCAAATTGTAGCAATTCATTAACTTTATGATTATAACAAGGTTATAGCTCTTCATAAAGTAGCTGATGTTATACTATAAATTATTTTTTATGTTAAATAGGTGTGGTTTTTTGTTTCATTTATTTCTGGAAAGTTGTTTTAAGAGAAATATGGCTAAGCTATTCCAGGTTTCTAAGCATTTCTAAGAGTCAATTTAAATCCATGTCAGGAAGGAGAAAAAATAGATATAACTGCAATTCATCTAAGAATAAAATAAAACTTTAAATTTCTACATAAATCATTAATATATATCAAAACTAGAGTATTGTTATTAGACTAGAAAGATGTAGTTATATGTGATAAAAATATCAAAAAATGAATAAGTAATGATAGGTAATCTCCGCTGAAAAATCTACTTCTGTTTCTTTGTTCTATTTTAATTACAAGTATAAATGTTATTATTAAGATATTGGGCCATGGACTATTCAAGAAATTTGCAAATGATAATCCTCAGAGCAAGCTTATGATATAGGTACTATTGTGTGTATTTTATAAATAAGGAATGTCTCAGAAAGCTGTGTCTTATAATTTGCCAAAAATTGCATGCCAACAAATGACAGAGATTGAATTCACACTCAGATGATCAAAATCTAAAACTCATGCTACTATGTGATCAGAGTGAACAAGGGTAGATAGTGAGAATAAGTGGGTGAAATTTTTTTTTTGGATTTGAAACCCAGAAGTTTAAAATATGGAACTGTCATTAGTAGAAATAAGATTATCCAAAGAAGAAAGGTTTGGGTTGAGTTTGGGGAAATGTTAATTCTATTAGAAACATGTTGGTTGTAATGCACTTCTGTTGAAGGTATAATTGATATAGTTGATATAGTTAAAATATTTTACAAGAAGCTAGAAATATAAGAGTATTGATTTAAGATATCATTCTCAGTGGAGGGGAAGGGATGTAGTTTAAGGACTGACATCTCCCAAGTATCTTCCAAATAACATAGCTCTCCTCTTTGCTTTATTTGCATGGACATATCTAAGTTCACTATAAAATTGCTTGTCACTGAAGGTGCTACATTCAGATTTCTGGTATTTTGGAAATATATACTTAAAATTAGACATTAACATAATATGAATGTCAAGGGGGAAAAACAGCCTGACATGGACTTTTCATAGTATTGTGAGAAAGACAGAATTTACCTATAGAGACTCAATTGACATTTAAAAGGAATCCTTAATGTACCAAGGGGTTTTGTAAAAGGATTTAATGTGTGAAATGTCAAAAGAATATGCATTTTTCTCATTTTCACAATTTGTTTTTTGTTTTCATTCAAATATGTTATTTATTAATACTGCTCAGAGTAGATATTATTTTAAACAAAAGAGCATGGATGAGCTAAAAAGTCTGTATCACCAAGATGTAATATGCAAAATGTTGTTTCATGTGGAATTTTTCTGAAGAGAATTAGTTAGATTCTCAAATGGGTCCATGACCCTCAAGGGTGAAGAATCAGAGACTTAGAGAAAACAATTTCTTTACTTTGGTAAGGTATTTCTTACCCCTAACCCAGTAGGTCTCAACCAGGAGTTGCTTATATCCCACAGAGGACATTTGGCAAGTGTCTGCAGACACTTTCAATTGTCATGACATTGAGAAGGGGCGTGTTCTATAGGCTAGTGGGTAGAGGTCAGGGAAGCTGCTAAGCATCCTACAGTGCACAGAACTGTCCCTCCAAACAAAGAGATACCCAACCCCAAATGTCAACAGTGCTGGGGCTGAAAAACCTTGCCTTAACCATGCCAAGTTCTAGAAAAATATGAAAGAGATGGACTCCAGTATTTCATTATGCAATACATGTGCCAGTGTAGGAAATAATTATTTTAACCAGATCATTGATAGATATACTTCATGTGTGAGTTTTATTATGAGCCATAAATGAAATGCCTATCACTTTACTAGTTTTTGCTGTTCACATAAAAACCTGTTCTATAATTTTATTTTTAGATTTTAATTCATTAATTTCTGTGTTTAATATAAGTAGGCTAATACTCTTATCAAAAATCAAAATTTATATGAATAAATATATATAAATATATAAATATAAATATATATAAAATAAAAATAGGGTATTGGGTGGCATACTAGAAAGAATATAGCCAAAACTGACTGTAACTAGCTGTGGGGCTTTGAACAAGAAGATTCACCTTGTGTAGCTGTATGTTTTCGAGTAAAAAGAGGGTTTAGACTGAATACCTAAACAAGCCACTTTCTGTTTTAATTCTATCATACTTAGTCCTCATATTTGCTATTTAAGAAATAGTTTTATCTGACCAAAATCTACATAGAAATATTCTTTAATAAGAATAAATACTTTAAGACATATAAGCATGCACAAATTATGACCAAATGGCCCTCGAGATTTGTTTTACTTTTCTTCCTAAACACTAGTTTTCCAAACAAAAGGCCTCTAGGTGATTGATAAGTCACTTCTTGTCAAGTGCAATAGTAAATCTTTCAGAGAAACTGTCAGTGGGTTTGATTCCTCAATTTCTCTTTAAATAGACTCCATAGGGCTGTCTAGACACAGAACACAATGGCGGGAAAGACATTTAGAGTCAAGTTGGAAAGCCTTGCATCCTTTAGAAGAAGTAGCTTTTTTTTTTTTTTTTTTTTTTTTTTTTTTGGTATAGAATTAATATCTGAAAAAGGAGATTTCCACAACTAAGTTGGGAAGCTCAATCTGGCATTTTCAGTTTATCAGGTCATAAGGGTTTGAGGAGGGCACCACTGCCTGTGCTACAAAAAGTCTGAAAATATTTTTTTTTAAATGTATACAATATTCTCTAACCTGACCTAACCCCTGATACTTGGTTAAAAGCTGAATGACACTTCTTTTCAGCTAAAAATATCCAGCAAAACAAACTGAGGTCACAATTTTGCACAAGTCAGATTGACAGGGAAGAGGCCTAGAAAAGGACTTTGTAGAGGTGATAAAAAATATTTAGTGGTTATTAAACAAATACTAAAACAAATCTTCTTATGTCAACTTTAATATTTGTACTGCACAGTATTTTCTATCATTAATCCTTTCCCTCAAAACCAGAACTCTGGATATGTGTAGTCTTTATGTTTTCTAATAGTTTTTGGGGTTGAGAAAATGACAATTATGTCCAATAATGTATGCTAAATTATATACATATATATTTTATATACTTTTCAATAAATATTCTTAATGTTCGGCTAAACTTGTGTACTAAATGCAGGGTTGGAGGATTGTAATATATTTCAGGAACTCTAAAAAACAACTGAACTGAAATACACCAAAAACATAAATTTTACAACTAGGTTATTAATTATTCTGTTGTTTTTTATTTACCTTTTACTAAATACAAGTAACTATTAGCTATCAACTTGTCAATTTCTACTGGAAAAAAGACCTACTGAAATTCGTATTAGGACTTTGTTGAATAGATATATAAATTTGGGCATAATTGGCATATTTTGAGTCTTCCAATCAAGAATTATAGTATATTTCTAAATTCGTTTAAATATTCTCTAATTTTCTTGCCAGCGTTCTTGTTTTAATTGTTGTGTCTTATACATTTTTGTTAAATTTATTCCTAAGTATATGGTGATTTGGCGTTCTATTGTAGATGAAATCTTTTAAATGTTATTGTTTTTTGTAATATTAACTTTCTACCCTGTGACTTTGCTAAATTCACTGATTTTTCTTCTATTAAACAATCACATCATCTATATGTACCGTTTTTCCTTTAACATCTTTATGACTCATTTCCTTTTCTTCCCTCATTGCTATGGCTGGGGCCTCCAACCCAAAGTTTAATAGAAGTGGTGAAAGGGGGCATTCTTGTTTTATTTCTGATCTTAGGGGAAAGCACTCATTCTTTCAGCATTCAGTATGATGTTAACTGCAGAGTTTTTTGTTTTTGTTGTTATAGATGCCTTTATCAAACTGAGGAAGTTCTATTTTTAGTGTGGCAAATATTTTTATCATGAATGAATATTCTTTGTAGAATAATTTTCCAGCATCTCTTGAAATGGTAAAATTATCTTTCTCCTTTGTTCTCTTATTTTTGAATTACATTAATTATTTTAATTATACAAAACTTGCACTCTAGAGATAAACCCTAGTTAGTTATATTATCTTTTATATATTACTGGAGTAGATGTGCTAATATTTTATTTAGGATTTTGCATCTAAATTCATAAAGGATATTGATCTGTAGTTTTCTTATAATATCATTCTGTGATTTTTCCATCAGGGTAATGCTGGCCTCATAAAATGAGCATGAAAAGTATTATCTCCCCTTCTGTTTTCTGAAAGTGTTTGTGATTGGTATCATTTCTCTCTTAAATGTTCATTTGGATTCAACAATGAAACTGGAATTTTCTTTTGGGGAAGATTAACTATAAATTTAAAAATTTTAATAGATATGGCACTATTCAGGTTATTGCAAATGTTGATGCCCTGGATTCTACTGGATTCGAGGCCATTTTACCTCAGTCTTATGTAAAAAGCCTTCAGCCACCTTACAAAATATGTTTAAAGTAGAAAAATATAGACAAAATTTTTTTTTAAACTCACAAGACATATATTTCTGGGTGCAGAGCAAATTTTCTGAAAATAGCTCTTTATCTCCATGCTGGAGAATTAAAATGTTTTTTTTCCTATAATTCCTAAAGAAAATAGGATATATGAAGGGAAATGGGAGTCATAAGTAACTAACATCAGATCTGTTCTTGATATCCGGGGTGGAATTTGGAAAAAGTAATGAAACATCAAGGCACTTTAACTGAATAGTTAAGAGTATATGGATGCAGGATCTAGATTAGCAAGTGTGAAAAATTACTTAATGTATCTGGATCTCTGGTTTCTCATGTGTAAAACAGAGACATCAATAATACTCATTTCATAGGGTTATTACAAGAAGTAATGTTTTAATATTTGTCAAAAATGTAGAACAATGCCTGCACAATAAATGTCAGTTAAATAAAAAGAATGTATGAGGGGAAGTTATTTATATGAAAAGAAGTAGCACAGGAAAAGAATCGGGGGCGGGGGGGGGCATCACTGCCTCAAGTTATGTCATGATAAGAACAACAAACAGGGAAACTCAC
Organism: Eidolon dupreanum; assembly: GCA_028627145.1. NCBI lineage: Eukaryota > Metazoa > Chordata > Mammalia > Chiroptera > Pteropodidae > Eidolon > Eidolon dupreanum. Next base: position 14,138,591 of record CM053505.1, read on the forward strand.
AGTAATAATTTTTCTTTCAGGTCATTTTTGCCTCAAACTTTAGCTACGAGTACAACCAGACTTTCTAAGATACTTAATGCTAGATTAATTATATCCCTTTCTTCAGAATAGATAGAAATATATTCATTTTTCTATCTCAGAGCTTTTAGCATTATTATTAATCATTTTTGAACCACACATTAAATAACCTTAAATTTAACTGTGCTGCATTCCCTCTTCATTGGCATCGGATAAACTAGAATACCAACAACTTGGTTACTTTTTATCTTTATTAATAAATCTGATAAGACTTGTACTGAAACAATTTATTTGATCCTGTTAGGAAGCCTCACTATCAGAGAGGTCCATTAACTCTTTCAGGATGTTGGGGAATCAGTGAAGAAATTGTTAATTGCTAAAGGGACAGGTGAGCGCTGTGAATACCAAATTATGCATGGCAGCAGCAATTTCCTAAAAGACCTGTGATTTCTTAGTGGTTAAAGCTTTAATGTGCCTCTAGTGCCTAAGTCGTTAACAGAGAATGATTTAGGCACAGAGAGAATTAACTAAAATGTAAAACTGTGAGGGCATTACGAATAATAGTGATCCCAATGAAAGTGCTTAAATATTAATTAGTGTCAGAGGCAGACATTTTTCCAATTAATTATGATCTATCATGAAAGATACAAAGCAATTGAAAAGCACAAAAAGAAACCTTATTATAAAATGACAAGAATAATTGGAAATAAGTCATAAAACCTTTTTCTTATATATCAGCATCTTCCTCATATTTATAAAATCTTCACTTTTTTATTGGAATTATTGGGGTAACATTGGTTAATAAAATCAAATAAGTTTCAAGTGTACAATTCAATAATATGTCATATGTATGTTTCATTGCATGTTCACCACCCAAAGGTAAATTTCATTCAGTCACCAAATATTTGGCCCTCTTTACCCCTACCTACCTCCTCTTTCCGTCCTTTCCTCTGGTAACGACTAACCCATTGTTTGTGTCCATGAGTCTCTGTTTGTTTGTCATGTTTGCTTGTTGCTTTCAGTTTTATATCCCAAATATGAGTGAAATCATATGGTTCTCAAACTTTTCTGTCTGATTTATTTTGCTTACTCACGGTGGCCAAGACACAGAAACAACCAAAGTGTCCTTCAATAGACAATTACATAAAGATGTGGTACATATATACAGTGGACTATTACTCAGCCATAAGAAAAGAGGAAATACTGCCATTTGCGACAACATGGATGGATCTTGAAATAATCATGCTAAGTGAAATAAGTCAGACAGAAAGGATTGAAAACCATGTGATTTCACTCATATTTGGGATATAAAACTGAAAACAACAAACAAGACAGACAAAAACTTACAGACACAGACAATAGTTTACTGGTTATCAGAGGGAAAGTGGGGAAGAGGGAGGTAGATAAGGGTAAAGGGGATAAATATATAGTGACAGAAGGAGATCTGACTTTGGGTGTTGAACAAATAATGCATTATACAGACGATGTATTATTGAATTGTACACTTGAAATCTATATAATTTTATTAGTCAATATCACTCCAAAAAATTTAATTTAAAAAATCTAAATGAAATGAATAAGATTCTAGAAAAATAAAATCTAACAAAGCATAACCAGAAGAGAAAGTGGAAATATAAATCTCCCTAGAGAACTGTGGAGATCTGTAAATAAAATAATAGCATCCTCTCTATAAATAACACCAAGCTCAGATGGTTTCATATGAAATCCTACCAAATTAATTGAGAACAGATCATTCTGATGGTAATTCATCTATTCAAGAGTACATAAAAAAGAATTCTTTAAAATTATTTTCATAAAGTGTGAGTAATATTTTATCCATAACCAGAAGAAAAGCACAAAAAATGAAAACTACAGAATAAATTCTTATTTATCTCTCACTAATGCAGCTCACTGATGCAATTCAATGCAAATTCATGTGATTGCTTGTTGAAATGTTGAAAGGGCATTTACACTGGATTCAAACATATTTCTTCTTAAAACAAAAATATCTAAAAATAAGATTCAACAGTTATTTCATTAAAATGTTTCCCAAGCGAATATTTTATTCATGATGATTTTCAGGTGTTCCAGCTAAAATCAGGAAGAGGACTAAATACTTACTACCTCAACTGCTATAAACATTGCATAAGATGCATCAGCCAGTGAGAGTAACAAGAGAAAGAAATTAGAGGTATATAATAATGTAAAATGAGGTAAATGTATTTCAGATGGCAAATGATAAGAATATGTTCCTATAGTCCCAGGAGAATGATCTGAAAAGTGACTAGAAATAATAAGTAATTGGGACATAAAATTAGTATTGGGAAATCAATAGACATCTTCTACATAAACAAAGTCCATTTAAATAAACAAAAATTACTCAGTTCCTTACAATAGCAAAAACAAAAAAGAGAACATAGCTAGAAATAAATCTAAAAGGAAACCTATAGTTTTTCTGAAGGACTCAAGTAGAGTTGAACAAATATAAAAATATATCATGCTTTAGCTAGGAAGATTCAACAATAAAAAGATGTCTATTCCTCTAAAAGTGAATTTATATGATAGAAAATTTATAAATAACAGTGTAATCTCTAGTATTAAGTTCTGTTGCTGTTGTGTTTGTTTTGTTTTCTAAAAATTAAGTAAATATAATTGAAAGTTTATGTGGGAAAATAAATAGGCAAAAATAGATGCAAAACATTGTAAAAAATTTTATTCAGGAACACTAGCCCTACACTAAATTAAAGTATACCTTAAAATCTTAATAATTAAAACCATATTATACTTATATATAAATAGAGAAAGCAAAGAAATAGATGGAAAGTTCAGAGATAGACTGGAATAAATATGGAAATTAGTATATGATAAAGATGGCATCTAAAAGTTATTTGGTAAAAGTGAAAATTTTAAATAAATCTTGTTTGGACAACTGGGAGCCATTTGGGGGGGGAGATAAGTTTTAGATCTAGCTCTCCCAGTATACACCAAGATTAACTCCAATTGGATTAAAGATTTAAATGAAAAAACAAGAAACCTCACACATATCAGAAGTAAATATAGGTAAATGTTTAAAGTCTGTATTTGGGTAGTACTTTCTAACATGAGTCAAAATCCAGAAGGCTTAAGTGAAAAGAGTAATAAATTTTACATATTATTTTCTAAATCATAGGCAAAATCAAAATGCAAATGAAAAATAGTGAAACATCATTACAATTTGTATCACAAAAGACTAACCTCCTTAAGATATAAAAAGCTTCTAGAAATCAAGAATAATAAGACCAACAATCCAATAGAAAAAAAGAACATGAACTGATAATTCTCAGAAAGACACAAATGGTCTTTAAAAAAAGAAAAAAATATTCTGATTTTTCGATTATGAGAAATGGAAATATATTACAGAGATGCCATTTCTCACCTGTCGAATTCCAAAACGAAAGAAAAATACATATGATGATGAGGCTGTGGGAAAACAGCATTCTCAGACATAGCTGGTGAGAGTGATAAATGGTATAAGTCTTATGCAGGGAAAAAATTGAATAAAAATATCAGTACATGGTGAAGTAGAATGGGTTGGAGAGTTAGGATCATAAGAAGATATTTGTATATGTATTTTATATTATTTTTATTTTTGAATTATGTACATATATTACTAATTTGAAGAAAAATTAATGTTAAAAGATAATAACCACATAAAATTTACAACTAAACTATAGAATAGTCATCATCGAGAGTCACCTGAAGTCTAGCTGAACAGAAGTCCTACTACTGGGGACATACAGAAGAAGCCAGCTTGAGACTGAAATAAAGGAAAAGGTGGCATTACAAAAAAAAAAAAAGAAGACACAAATTACTAAAATCAGAAATGAAAGAGATCATCAATATTCATCCCATGGACATTAAAATGATAATAAAGGGATATTATGAAGCACTCTTAAAAATTATCAATAGGAGAATCTAAATTTTGTTCTTTGATATGTTTGATATCACTGCCAGTTTAGCTCATCTTCAGAGGTGGGTAGAAGTGGTTCTGAGAATTAAATGAGATAATGTATGCAGAACATCAGGCACAGAATAGATCCCTGTATCATCACAATTTAAAATAAATTAGTCCAGATCTTTTGGAAACATGGTGGAGTGAGAGATCCCCACATCTCTCCCTTTGAAACAATAAGCTGAACATCTAAAATGCAACAAAAAAACACCCAAACTGCACACCAGCACGTCTGAGTGTGGGATCTGTGCATAAAAGCTACCACAGGTAAGAACCCCAGGTGTCGGGTGGTGGACTGGGAGAAATAAAGAAGCCGCCTTTCGCAGCTGCCAGAGCTCCCTGCAGGAATATGGTGAGGGGAGACGGTGCGGCAGTTTCCCTGAACAGCCCTGCCTGGAAAAGCTGTGAGCTCTCTGTGACCAGCAGCAGGACCTAGTCATCAGGGCAGAAACCAGAGAAGCAAGATGGCAGAAAAACAACAGTTGATTTTTACCAGCTGTGGTTGCAAAACCAAGGCTGAGCCACGGCTCCAACTCCCAACCCAGAGGGACCCTCCCCATATACCCTCCAAGACTGAACACCACAGAGCCCCAGGGGAATCTGAGCAAACACTAACACAGGGACTGAAACTGAGGATAGCCAGTGTGATTAAATATCTATCAGAAAATAAAAAGGCATTTTTAAGGCTTTATATAAAGCAGGGATCCAAGAGACTTAGAAGTCACCCACAGGATACCAAAAGAAAAGTGTCTTCTTTGTAGCAGGCTAAAGAGAGACTTTATATAATAAATCTTCTTTCTGGAAAAACAACAGAATACATTTCCATTAATGCCCAGGCAGAGAAATAGTCCATTAAACACCATGAACAACTAGGTGACAAGGCATCTCAGAAATAAAGAGAAAACTCTCCAGAAAATAAGCTTACACACATAGAAATATGCAATTTAAATGACAGAGAATTCAGGATGGTACTTCTGAAGAAACTCAATGAATTCCAAAATGAATCATATCAACAATTTCAGAAATTGAAAAAACACCCAGATGAGCTGAACAAGGAGATTGAAACCTTCAAAAAGAACCAAATAGAACTTCTGGAGATGAAGAACACGCTGCAAGAGTTGAAAAATGAAATAGCAAGCTTGGGAAATAGAGTTGACCAAATAGAGGAAAGGATCAGTGATATCGAAGACAGAAACCTAGAAATAAATCAGAAGGAAGAAGAGAGAAATTGAAGAATGAAAAATAATGAAAGAGAAATACAAGAAATTGTGATACCATCAGGAGAGAAAACATAAGAATAATGGGCGTTATCAAAGGCGAGGAAAAGGAGCAGGGAATAGAAAGCATTTTCAGACAAACAGTGGATGAGAATTTCCCAAATCTAAGGAATCAGCTGGACCTTTGAATTCAAGAAGTCAACAGAACACCAAATTATCTCAATCCAAAATGCCCTTCACCAAGACACATCGTATTAAAATTATCAAAAATCAATGACAAAGACAATTCTCAGGACAGCCAGGGAGAGGAAAATGATAACTTACAAAGGAAAACCCATTATATTATCTTCAGAATTCTCAGCTCAGACCTTACAAGCCAGAAAGGAATGGAATCAAATATTTAAACTATTAAGTGAAAGGAACTACCAGCCTAGAATAATGTATCCAGCTAAGCTCCTTCAGAAATGAAGGAGAAATTAAGACTTTTCCAGACATATAAAAATTGAGGAAATTCTCCACTATGAGGCCTGAAATACAGGGAATACTGAAAGGGGTCAGCTCACCTGTTGGGAGCCCTTTGTAAGGAAATATCAGTTCCTGAAACCCCGAAGGGAGGATAAGCATCAGTTCCTGAAATTCCAAGGGAGGAGTTTTTCTCTCGGCCTTATGTTAATTCATGTTAATCGCAGCTATTGTTTCTGGATACTTGTGGTTTTGTTTTGAGCAGTTTGTTACTTTGTTAGGAGCAGTTTGTCACGTACTCAAGCTGTATAAGTATACGGTGCTAAATAAATTCAAGGCTGCAGCTTTGACTGTATGCCCTCCCGAGATCTTTCTCTCTTCTCTGTCTTTTTTCCTAACCCTCACTCCCCCACTCAGGACTGTTTGACTCTGCCCGGCTGGCTCCGGCACTCACCTAAAACAAAATGATTTAAAAAAAAACATAATTAGGAGTAAAGTTACTATCAGGAAAATAGAAGCAGAGGAGCGCAACTCTTACTAAGAACAGGACATTATAAGCTTAAATAATAAAAAGAGAATTGTTATAACAATTTAGTAATGAACGTTCAGCAAACATAGGCACAAATTGAGATAACAATGACTGAAAAAAGGAGGATTCAAAGATCCAAATTCATAAAAGGGAATGGAGAAAAGGCACATGGAAAAGAAAATGGATGACTGTATATATATGTGTATATATATATATATATATATATATATATATATGTATATATATATATATATGTATATATGTGTGTGTGTGTGTATGTCTGTCTGTATGTATGTATGTACACACACACACACACACACACACACATATATATATGTATATATAACTATCCTTTACATATTTGTAATGGTATCCACACACAGAAGATTCAGAACTGAAGTATATAACATAAAATAAAAAGAACCAGAGGGAAAACTCACAAAAGCCAACCAAAATAAAGAAAACAAACACAAGGACAAGGAAGCAATGGAAACACCAAGCTACCAGACAGCAAAAGATAAAATGGCTAATAAGACCTCATATTTCAATAATCACCCTAAATGTAAATAGATTGAACTCACCAATAAAAAGGCATAGAGTTGCAGGATGGATCAAAAAACAAAACCCAACCATATGCTGCCTCCAAGAGACATATCTCAGCTCCAAAGACAAATATAGACTCAAAGTGAAAGGGTGGAAAATGATATTTCAAGCAAACGGCATCCAGAGAAAAGTAGCAGCAGCGGTACTAATATCAGATGAAATAGACTTCAAAATAAAAAAGGTAAGGAAAGATGATGAGGAATACTTCATAATGATAAAGGGAATCATGCACCAAGAAGATATAACACTTATTAATATCTTTGCTCCCAATCAAGGAGCCCCAAAACATGTAAAGCAATTACTAACAGAACTAAAGGGAGAAACAGACCAAAACACTATCATAGTAGGGGACCTAAATACTCCACTATAGGATATGAATAGATCATCCAAACAGAAAATCAATAAGGAAATAACATCCTTAAATGACACATTAGACCAACTGGATATAATTGACATTTACAGAACCTTCCATCCCCAAACAGCTGCTTATGCATTCTTCTCTTGCGCACATGGAACATTCTCAAGAATCGACCACATATTGAGACACAGAGATAGCTTCAACAAATATAAGAGGGTTGAAATCAAACCAACTATATTCTCTGATCAAAATGTTTTGAAACTAGAAATCAACTGCAAAAGGAAATCAGGAAGAACCACAAATACATGGAGATTAAACAACATGCGACTAAAGAATAACTGAGTCAGAGAAGAGATAAAAAGAGAGATCAAGAGATACATAGAAACAAATAATAATAATAGTACAACTTTAGGGACATGGCAAAAGCAGTCATAAGAGGATAGTTCATATCATTACAGGCCTACCTCCAAAAACAAGAATGAGCCCCAATAAACAAGCTAATGCTTCATCTTAAAAAGGAAGAACAAATGAGGCCTAAAGTCAGCAGAAGGAAAGAAATAATCAAAATTAGAACAGAAATAAATGAAATTGAAAACAAAACAAACAAAGGAAAAAAAACAATAGAAAAAATAAATACAACAAAGACCTGGTTCTTTGAGAAGGTTAATAAAATTGACAAACCCCTGGCTAGACTGACTAAAGAAAAAAGAGAAAGGACGCAAATAAACAAAATCAGGGATAAAAGAGGGGAAATTATGACTGATATTGCAGAAATACAAAAGATCATACGAGAATATTATGAAAAGTACATAACACCAAATTTAATAACCTAGAAGAGATGGACCAGTATTTAGAAAAATACAACCTTCCTAGACTGAATCAAGAAGAACTAAATCTAAATAGAAAATCTAAATAGACTGATCAGCATTATGGAAATTGAAACAATCATCAAAAACCTATCAAAAAGTAAAAGTCCAGGACCAGATGGCTTCACCAGTGAATTCTACCAAACATTCAAAGATTTAATACCTATTCTCAAACTCTTCCAAAAAGTCAAAGAGGAGGTAATATTTCCCAACTCATTTTATGAGGCCAATATTATCTTGATACCAAAATCTGGTAAAGATAATACAAAAAAAGAAAACTACAGATCAATATCTGTCATGAACACAGATGCAAAAATCCTAAATAAGATACTAGCAAGCCGAATATAGCAACACATTAATAAGATTGCACACTACGATCAAGTGAGCTTCATCCCAGGGACACAGAGATGTTTCAACATATGCAAATCGATTAATGTGATACACTATATAAATAAATTAAAAAATAACAATCACGTGATCGTATCAATAGATGCAGAAAAAGCCTTTGACAAGATGCAGCATGCTTTTATGATAAAAAAAAAAACACTTAACAAAATCAGTATAAAAGGGAAGTACCTTAACATATTAAAGGCCATATATGACAAACCCTCAGCCAACATCATACTTAATGGTGAAAAACTAAAAATCTTCCCTCTAAGATCAGGAACAAGGCAAGGCTGTCCACTACCACCACTGTTATTCAATATAACATTGGAGGTCCTAGTGAGTGCGATCAAACAAGAGAAATATATAAAAGACATCCAAATAGGAAACAAAGTCAAGCTGTCAGTATTTGTGGATGACATGATTCTTTATATAGAAAACATGAAAGACTCCACAAGAACACTACTAGAAACAATAAGAAAATACAGTAAAGTTTCTGGATACAAAATCAATGTTCAAAAACCTGTAGTGTTCTTATACTCTAATAATGAAGTGTCAGATAAAGAAGTGTAAAAAATAATTCCTTTTGCAATTGCAACAAATAGAATAAAATACTTAGGAATAAATCTAACAAAACATGTGAAGGACCTGTATAATGAAAACTACAAGATTCTATTAAAAGATACAAAGAGATGGAAAGATATTTCATGTTCTTGGATTGGAAGAATCAACATATTTAAAATGACCATATTACCTAAAGCATTATACAGATTTAATGCAAACCCCATCAAAATCCCATCGGCATTTTTTTTAAAGAAATAGAACAAAAAATCATGAGATTTGTATGAAAAAGACCCCAAAATGCCAAAGCCATCCTGAGAAAAAAGAACGAGGCTGGAGGCATCACTCTGCCTGACTTCAAATTATACTACAAAGAGACAGTAATCAAAATGGCATGGTATTGGCAGCAAAACAGACACATGTACCAGTGGAACAGAATTGAGAGTCCAGAAGTAAACCCATATTTATATGGGCAAATAATTTTTGACAAAAAAGCTAAAAACAGAGTGGAGAAAGGAAAGTCTCTTCAATAAATGATGCTGGGAAAACTGGAAAGCCACCTGCAAAAGAATGATAATAAGTTGTTGTGTCACCACACACCAAAATTAACTCAAAATGGATTAAGGACCTGAATATAAGACCTGAAACAATAAAATGCATAGAAGAAAACATAGGAACTAAACTCAAGACCTTGGACTTAAAGAGAATTTTATGAATTTGACCTCAAAATCAAGGGAAATAAAAGCAAAAATAAATGAATGGGACTACATCAAACTAGAAAGCTCCTGCTCAGCAAAATAAATCATCAACAAGGTAAAGAGACAACCATTCAAATGGGAAAATATATTTGCAAGTAATGCTTCTGATAAGGGCCTAATATCCAAAGTATACAAGGAACTCAGAGAACTCAATAACAACAAAAAACAAATGATCCAATCAAAAAATGGGCAGAAGACCTGAACAGACACTTCTCCCTAGAGGATGTACAAATGACCAACAAATATTTGAAAAGATGCTCGACGTTGCTAGCTGTTAGGGAAAAGCAAATCAAAACAACAATGAGATACCATCTCATATCTATTAGAATAGTATAATCAACAGGACAAGTAGTAACAAATGTTCGAGAGGATGCAGAGGAAAAGGAACCCTCATACACTGCTGGTGGGACTGCAAATTAGTACAGCTACTATGGAAAACAGTATGGAGGTTCCTCAAAAAACTAAGAATTGATCTACCCTATGATCCAGCAATCCCTCTACTGGGTATTTACCCCAAAGTTTTAAAAATCTATATCCAAAAAGATATTTACACACCAATGTTCATAGCAATATTATTCACAGTGGCCAGGACATGGAAGCAACTGAAGTGTCCTATGATAGATGATTGGCTAAAGAAGCTATGATACATATATACAATGGAATATTATTCGCCATAAGAAGAGATGAAATACTGCCATTTGTGACGACATGGATGGAACTCGAGATAATCATGCTGAGAGAAATAAGCCAGATAGAAAAAGTTGAAAATCACATGATATTACTTACAAGTGGGATATAACCTAAAAAGCACCAAATAAACAGGACAAACAGAGACTCATGGACATGGACTATAGACTAGTGGTTACCAGAGGGTAGGGGGTAGGGGAGGAGGGGGTAAGTAGACGTTTAGATGGGGTCAAATATAGGGGGGTAGGGGGAGGTTGAAGTGGGTAAAGAAGATCAAATATATGGTAGCTGAAGGAAACTGGACTTTGGGTGGTAAACACACAATAGAATATATAGATGTCAGATTACAGTGTACACATGAAAATTATATAATTGTATTAACCAATGTTACCTCAATAAACTTAATAAAAATAAAATAAAATATTATCAATAGGAGTATGTCCCTGTTCTCTACACTTGAAGTACATTTTAAATAATAGTTTAAATTGATTTTTCTGCTTGATTTTAAATCATATGATTACATGTGGAAAAATTTAACTGGACAAATTTGGTATCAGAGGATTTATTTTTCTCCCAAATTTAAGACAAAAGTGTTCTAGTAATGTCTTTACCCCTTTGTGAGGAACAGTGTCCCTTGCTTATTTCACTTATTACTGAAGATTGGTATAAAGTCCTGGGAAACTGAGTTTGTAATAGTTCAGACTATAGAAAATATTTAATTTTCTGCTAGAAAGAACAAGGAAAATACATCCTTTTTATTCAAGCTGTAATTGCAGTATAATCCAGTAGATGACCTGTCTACTAACTTTGCTGGAATGTACAGTATTAAATTCATTGGGCAACAGAAAAGCAGGTTATAAAAACCCATTTTGTCGATTTATGAGATGCAAGCATATCTAGTTTTTCACTGCTACAGAATGGATTCTCCAAATAACTATATTCACATTTATTAACAACATGATAGATTGTTGTCTGATTTTTAACTAAATACAGTTGATCTGCTTGCATATTCTAGGTATTTTTCTATTTTAAATTATTAATTCACCTCGCATGTACTTTAAAATGGGAGAAAAATAAGTAATATTTTAGCTAAAAGGAACCAAACTGTCTTATAAATAAATAAGTGTATATACTCTGTTTCTGAGAAAATGGAGCAATGGCTTGCATACTTAAACATATTTAACCCTAAGTAATTATTAAGGAAAAAGAAATAAAATATTAATGTTATTATAGGATTCAAATCAAATATTGCATTCAGATTTCATGTTTGCAATTCTCTCTATATATTTTTTTAAATAAGAGACATAGTTTGTAGCACATGCTAAATGCAGGACAGACTGCATGGCTCAAGTAAGAATCTTTAGCTGAATCTTTCAGTAGCCCTGTAAGAGTCATCCTGAGTGACAGTTAAATTTGTAATATGTAGGAAAATGCAATTGAATACTCGTCACATTTCCAGAGGACATACAAACTGTCTAAGGGATGCATTCCATTTCTAAACTACTTCAAATGCTCTTTAAGTATGAAGATAAAAGCTCAGATCAGCAATCCTCACATGGAGACTAGACTGAGAGTTAATAGCAGCTAGAATTGAAAATTGTTTCTCCCCACCTGAGAACAGATATATTTGCAATAATTTTAAATAATAAATTTTACCTGCTGACATTTTAACAAGGTAGTATATTTATGTTTTGTCTTTATTTTCAAATTTTATGTGTTATGATGGTCTAGTTGAGCTCAACATATAAATGGTTGTAAACTCTAAAGGTAAAGATCATACACTGCATTTTAAATGCCACTGAACACACACACACACACACACACACACACACACACACACACACTGGGTAGCATTTCAGATAGAGTAATATAACCTGCAAATTAAAATTATTATAAAGAAACTAAACTTAATGTTAAAATATAAATGTCTAGGAGTCATACAAAGTATATTATGAAATTGATAGCAAGAAATAAGTTAATCTTTTATGTGTATATACATATGATAAATAAATAAATATAAATAGATATAAATCAGAACCTCTCTTAAAAATTAAAAAACTGCAAATATAAATATCTTTTTCATTTGTTTCCCATCAATAATGTAGCCATCTTTGAAAAGAACAAGAGGAATGAGTTAGCAGCCTATTTTAGGGTTTTGTAGTATCTAAATCAGTATAGCTCTACCCTCTTCTTATGTACCCTACTCACTCTAACCAAAGCTTGGTAGGTTTTATATCACAACACAGACCAAATATGTTGTCATATTTCAGTGCCCCTTAGGGCATCCCTTTCCATTTGCTCCCTCCAAAATAAGTTTTCACAGGGGCAGCTAAGTGATTATTCTTTGCCTTATCAGTTCTCATAACCTCTTACCTCCTTTTAATTTGAATGAGATTTGAGGAATTAGTTTTTAACAACTCTTTCTCCAGAATAATTCACAGTCTTAAGATCAAATATTATGTGGTCCCTTTCTTTATGTCATTAGCTAATATCGACTGCATACCTACTTTGTGCCAGTCATGAGACATATATTGTTTTATGTTTTTCTGAGAACACAATAAGATAGGTACCTATTTTTAAATAAAACTTTTAGTATTATATATACATAAAAGCTCACCTATTTTTATTAAATTTGTTTTAATTTAAATTTAACAAATGAGTCTTTCAATAGTTATTAACTCAGACTTTTTTTTATTTTACCCTTTTTCCGTAGATTGAAGCATGCTTTTCATACTTGTTCCAAAAAAATTCACTCACTACATATGTACATATGTATACTTTGATAGATATACCCATATGCTTTATTCTCCTTAAAGTCTGTGTTCAGTACATTCTCCAGGATGTCTTTTTTTTTTTTTTTTTTTTGGTCCGGACTTTGCAAAACAAACAAACAAACAAACAAACAAACAAAACCCTATCCCAGCATTCCTATCCTCTTCTCCTGTTTCATTTTTATACTTAGCATATCACATAATATTAATAGATCAGGACATGGGTTTTTGTCTTCTTCACTCTGATTCATTACATCTATAACACTGCCTGATGTTTTTAGTAGGCATTTGATAAATATTTTAAGCGAATTGTTTTTTAAATGATTGTGAAGAGCATGCTTCAGTCTATGGAAAAAGGGTAAAATGAGAAAATGTCTGAGTTAATAACTACTGAAAGACTAATTTACTAAAACATAAATTTAAAAATAGGTGGGCTCTTTGAAGAAGATACTGTCTCAGCTGCAGTGGAGCTCAGTTCTGGCTGCTCCAGCTCCTGACCCACCGTAGGCTGTTTTCACTGAGGAACAAGTCAGTCAGGGAGCCACACCCCAGCTAAAGCTTTTAATGACGTGGAAAGACGTCCATGGAACCAGGGGTGGTGATTCACCCGATTAGAATTACTCTAACCAGCCACAAGGTAAAGTCTTTGGTGAAAGTGTGTGCCAACTTGATCAGAGGCTCAAAGGAAAAAAAATCTCAAAGTGAAAGGACAGGTTCAGATGCCTAACAGGACTCTGAGAATCACTACAAAAAAAAAAAAAAAAAAAAAAAAACAACTCCCTGTGAGGAAGGTTCTAAGACTTAGGATCATTTTCAGATGAGGATCCACAAGCGACTCATTGACTTGCATAGTCCTTCTGAGATTGTTAAGCAGGTTATGTCTGTCAGTACTGAGCCAGGAGTTGATGCTGAAGTCACCATTGCAGATGCTTAAAGCAATCTTTTTAATAAATTTATTATCAGTTGTTAAAAAAATAGGTGGAATGTAAAACTCCCTGGAGATGGAAAGAGTGTTCTATAATACATATGAGGTTTAGCAAGATGAAAATGAGAAGTCTTCAGTTCTTTGAGAGAATAAAGGAAAATAGGAGAAGCAGCCAGTGAGGTATAATTTATATGTAATACAATCCATCCATTTTAAGTGTATGGCATGATAAGGCTTAACAAGTGCATTCAATCATGTAACTGTTAGAAAAAAAAAAAAATGGAGACCAGCCTTGAAAATTTCTGGAGCAGACAAAAACCAGTTTAGTCATACAAACAAAGCTTAATTTAGCTTATTTTGCAACACTAACTCGACCTGGATCATTTCTTGTTTATGCTTCTGGAAATCAGAAGCAAATCTCAAATTATTTCCCAAAGTTGATACAAGGTACCATTGAAAATTCTAATATGATAATCAATCACTATGAAGAAGTCACTGCTTTCTTACCATATAAGAAGCTTTATAAAAATATTCACCTGAGCCTCATTTCATGTTTTGGTTTGAACACTTCTGGTTTGCAAACACTTTTTGGTGTGTGCACAATAAATTTTACTAATTATTACTTCAGTGATTCATTGGTTTTACTTCTATTATTTCTGAATTTTTGACATAACTACCATGGCAATCATAATATAGATTATTTCTATCATCTCCCCAAGTTTCCCTCATGCTACTTTGCACTCAATCCTCTCCCATAATCTCAGCTTTAGGTAAGCAATGGCTAATCTTGAAAAAAAAAAATTTTCAATCACTGTCCTAAAATAATTTTGATGCTGTATGGGATGAAAACGACTGAGTCTAAGTATACCCATGGGTACCTAAAGCAAAGGACTCCATGGTTGAGCCAAGCACTGCAGGAATGGATCAGCCTACTTTGAAAGTTCTCACTGGTGGCTTTGTGGGAATTAGCTATTAAGATTATAAGATTAGTTGCCAAAAATGTCTTTATGAGGCAGTGTTAAGACCAAACATTAAAGAATTTAGCAGATAACACTTATTTGGATTTAGAAGTTGGACTTATCCTTCTTTCCATGACACTTGCCAACATTTAGGTCTCTACAAGCTATGTATGTTTTCAACAAATTGAACGTGGGGGTGGTGTGCTTAGAGTAAGAAAAAAAGATATTGGATGTTCTGCTAATTTAGTCCTATGATATATGAACTCACATATTTTATTTAAAAAAAAACTAAAGTTTGTTTAACCATATTTACAATTCAAGCTGTGAACGAGATTAAGTGATTACAACAAGCTACAAGCTACTCATATATTTAAAGTAAATATACTATAATGTTGGCAGATATTTTGGATTTAAACCTTTGGAGGGTTTTGAGCTTAAATATATTTCATTCAATTGGCTTCAGCCTGGTATTAAGTTTATAAGTCCCAATTTTATGTCACTAGCTTTTAATACCATTATTCAAGCCATTGATAAAAATGTTGAAATGTTTAGAATCAAGTACAGAGCCTTGCACCTTGTGACCACAGAATCTACTCTAGGCTGGCACTAGTAATATTGACAGCTAACCTCTACATAGTGCTCACTATGTACTATAAAACATTCTAAACATTTCAAAAGTATTAATTTATGTAATATTAATTAAATTATTAATATCAATTTGTATTAATTTTTATTACACAATTCTGAGATAGTTGTGATAATTAATCCCACTTTACACATAGGGTCACAGAAGCACAGAAATGTCAAATAGCTTGCCCATGATCATATAATTAGAAAAGGGAAGGGTCAGGATTCAAACGTAGGCCCTGGATACCATGTTTTTAAACATCAAGTTTTGGGCATATCTATTGTGATAGTTTTAAATCTGATAACACACATTATTGCATAGTCTTAACTTTTTATTCCTAGTTTAGAAATATTTTAAAGATGCTGTGAAATGACTTGTTGAGATTAATATACACATACATCCCCACATCAGCTTCCTATCGTGGCTATAATAAATTACCACACATTTAGTGACTTAAAATAACAAATTATCTTACAGTTCTGCAGGTCAAAAGTCTAAAATGGGTAGTCAGAGCTGCATTCCTTCTGGAGGTTCCAGGGGAGAATATTTCTTTTCCTTTTCCAGATTCTAGATGCTGCCTATATCCCTTACCTCATAGGCCCGCATCTGATCTTTGTTTCCATCATCACATCTCCTTCTCTGACCTCCTGCCTTTTTGTCTTACGAAGATACTTATGATTACATTGGGCCCAACTGGATAATCCAGGATCATCTGCCCATCTCAAGCCCTTTAATTTAATCACATCTGCAGATTCTCTTTTGCTATGTAAATTGACATATTCACAGGTCTGGAAGGAAAGCCATTATTTTGCCTACTATGATTCTCTTGTTCATATGAAGAGGGACTGCATCACTCAGGAAAATCATGTTCCATGGTCATGCATTTACAACATCTGTGTTGAATAACAGTGCATGGTCTCCCTATAGCTTCAAGAATTCTAAACAGATGGGTTCCTACCTAACTGGCGGCGACATGGCCAAACACACCAAGAAGGTAGGTATCGTTGGTAAATACGGCACCCATTATGGCGCCTCCCTAAGTAAAATGGTGAATAAAATTGAAATCAGCCAACACACCAAATACACTTGCTCCTTCTGTGGCAAAATCAAGATGAAGAGAAGAGCTGTGGGGATCTGGCACTGTGGTTCTTGCATGAAAACAGTAGCTGGTGGTACCTGGACCTACAACACCACTTCTGCCATTACAGTAAAGTCTGCCATCAGAAGACTGAAGGAATTGAAAGACCAGTAGAAGCTCCACATTTGAAATGTGGCTAGCCTATAATAAATAGGTTAATTTATGTAAAAAAAAGAATTCTAAACAATCACTGGACAATTTCTTCTTCAAATGACTTATTACTGTCCTTACACATGCATCATCAACCTGATGAAAACATGTCTGTTCATATTCTAAAAGAAACAAGTCTTGTGTATTCTTAATCCTGTGACTTTTTATCTTTGCCAGGAGGACTCTTCCTTTTCCTCTTGGCAGTTGTTTGGTCTCTTTCAATTCTTTAAAAGTTGTTTTCCTAACTGCCCAGACCTTTGGGACTCCTCCCTATTTTGAACCTCTTTGGTTATAACTGTCTTTACAGCTCACTCAATAATGAACACATGCTATTTGAGTGACTTCCTTTGGGATGTAAATGATGAAACTGAAATGAATGACAATATATAATAATTTTTTAAAAACTCACTAAATTTTTTCTGCTCTAAATGAGCACTACCTTTTAAAGTAGTCACTGTGGAAAGCTATGCATTTATTCCAAAGAAAATGATGCTTCTTACACTATATTTGTAGTCTCATTTTTTTGAAATTGACTTTAGAGTTTATTTGGAAGCCATATAAGAAAATCAGCCATGTTGTATCACGGCATCAACTTGTGTTTGACTAAAATCGGCCACAGAATTCATGTATTCTAGCCTTCTCATTTGCATTTTATAAAACAGAATCCAAGCAACCAAATCTTACTATTCACCTGCTTTCTCTTCAAGTAGTTTAATTAATTTTTAAAGCACTTTACAACCCCCCCACCCCCGCCCCAACAACATCCTCCAGTAGAAGCTGGACCAGAAAACATAGTTAAAGTCAGAAGCTGAATTAGGGATCAGCTAATTCACCCAAAATCTAAATGTTGAAACTAATTTAGTGGATGGGTTGGTGGAGGGGGCAGTGAGTGGGGAAGGGGAAAGATTAAAGAAAAAACACAAACAGAGTTTTGATGTGACCTATAGAGTAATGAGTCTGTGTACACAAACAGTTCATATCACACAGAGTCAGTGGCGAAAGACAGCAAGCACTAGCATTTCTACTGAAGGCGGGCCCTGGGCATTGTCCAAGCATACTTTACTGCATGTTGACAAGAAGCCTAAAGTGCCCATCATGTCTGAGCACTGAGGCAAAAATGTTGGCAAGACAGGAAGAGGGTGTGTCATATGTTGGAGCAGTGAATGCTCCACAATGAAATGTGACCTACTGTATTTCAGAGTCTGAAGTATCACATTAGGAGTAAAAAGTGGAAGTATTCCAAAAATGGGGAGGAGCAGAAATTTCCTTCTGCATGTAAATGAGGGGAGAAAGAAAGAAATAGTGGCACTACTCCCAAATAATATGCTTCATAAAATAGACCTTTGTTTACTTTTAAATTTAATGTGCTTAATTCTCTAGGGTGGTGATAAAAATTCCATTCTATTATACCAGAATCTTTTCATATTTTAGTTTTATAGCTTTGTTTCACACATTATCATGACTACCCATTTTATATACCCTTAGAAATAATGTTCTCTGACTTATTTAAATATATCAATATCTCTAGTGAGATGCAAGAATATTCATTTTCCATGCTTACTATGTGCTTTATTAAATGCACAACTAACAGCTAATGAAAATCAAAGACAATTTAGTTTTCAAAATTATATTTTTATTTTTCTTGAATGATACCGTTTCTATAACTCACTGAATTATGTAACCAATAGAAATGTGTGATATATGTCAAGAGCTCAAACTTCCACAAACACATTTTTTTTTAATTTGAAGCAATGAAAATAATTAGAGTTGGGGGCTGCATTCAGCTTTTAAGACAGGTGGTAGTCATTTGTTCTTTGGAGATATTGATACATTTTTGGCATAAATAAAAAAAGACAAATAGACTAATTATAATGAAATGACTGCTATTTTCTATCTCTGCAGATGTTTCTCTTTCTAACTTTAAAATTATTCACATCCTCCTGGGACAGGGCAACAATTAGGCTTGCAGAGTAGATTGGAAACAAAATGTAAAGACAGGATGGCACTAAATAGGGAAGTATTGGATAAAATCGCAACTTTGACCAGATGGAAAGATGAGTGGCAAAAAAAGGACATGAGAACTGAATCTCTTTAGTATTTAATGTGTTCTTTCCTGTCTATTGGGGCTACTCTCTTGAAAACATGAAGCCAGATTGTCCTGTTGCCTTCTGAACTCATTTTAAGTTGTTCACAACACATTTTTTTTTGCATAATACTTCTTTACTTTCAATCACATGGTGTCTATTTAATGAATTGTGAATTATGAGAATCCATGCTTGCTGATAGGCATCTTTTCAAATATGTCATCAACCCTAGTTGAGACTTATAAAGTAAGAGGATGGTGACAGAAGACTTAGTTTCTATGAGTAAGTCAAATGCTACATCTTCTACTTTCTACTGGACATTCATATTAAGAGTGGGGTCAGCAGATCCACTAAAAAGGTCTCATGGATCTCTTGTCCCTCCCCATGGGTCCCTAAGCAGTAGGGGTAAGTCAATTTCCTACATTATGGATGGAATTTAGAAGAAGTGAATTTGATTACAAGTCACAGTGCAACCACCAAATTAATCCCACTTGATTGGCAATAAATTGGCATCCACTAATAGAATTGGAAATTTAGGACAGCAAAAATTGAGAATTCTGATTAAATATTTATAATACTAAGACATTAAAAATAAACACTAAAACATCAAAAGTATTAAAATCCTAAAATATTAAAGCATTGAAAACAAATATTGAAATACACCATGGTTTTGGCTTAATTAGACAAGATATTATGTAACTTTAAAACTGCCTAAGGTGCTAGGGGAGGTTCAAATTCCACGTCTGAAATTCATAATATTCAAAATGAAACTGGAAATTGCCCCTTCAAATCCTACCCCATTCTATCTGTACTATTCTCCCTGGGTCAGGGTCACATAAGGTAGATGACCAAAATAACGGTGTGCCTTATCTTTCTTTCATAGTCCTTATCCAGTAAGTAGGTCAAGAGCATTTCCAGTCTGTCAACAGAGAATTCACTCCATCTCTTGAATCTATTCCACCTGTGTTGCACTTACCATTAAATTAAAGACTAGATTGTTATCTGTCTGCAATATTCTGAAGCCATTTAGTTGGTTCTTTCATTTGTTTTCAATGAATCACTATTGGGTGTCTACTCTGTACTCTTTACCAAAAGCTGTAATTATAAAGATAAATCAAGAGCAGTACCTATTTTCAACTTACTCTTGAGTAGAGGAAACTAGACACATAAAAAAATATCAATGTTATTATATATATGTTTGTAAAACAGTCCTTTTAGATAGAATGTGAGAAATTGTTCAAATTTAGTTTCCAAACATCTAACCTTGCCTCTATCCAATGATTTCCCCACCCTGAGAGTAATCATTATAAAATGCAAATCCAATCCTTGCTTAAATTATTTAATTATCTATGCATCACCTACTAGATAAAATCCAACTTGTTCTCTGTATGTCTTTATAAGAAGGTAGCAGTTCTTAAAGTGTGCTTAGGGACCCATGGGGAGGGACAGGAGCTCCATGAGACCCTTTCAGTGGATCTGAAAGGTCAAAATTATGTTCATGATAATCTTAAAATGTTTTTTTCAGCCTCCTTCTCTCACAAATGTACAGTAGAGTTTCCCAGACACTGCATTACTTGTGATATTGCAACAGATTGCTTGAAGAAGCAGATATGAGAATCCAGATGTCTTCTATTAAACCAGACAATAAAAAAATGCAATATTGTGAACAATGCCAATCTTCTCATTAAACCATTTGTTTTTTTGGAGTAAATTAATTATCTTTTACAAAAATATATTATTTCTGTTACCATGTAATGGATTTATTATTCTTGTTTTAAATAAATGAGTTAATAAATATTTAATATTTCTCAGCTTTAATTTTTAGTGTGGCAAATATCAGTAAGTGTAAATCACATAAATACAAGTACTTTGGGATTCCCAATAATTTTTAAGAATGCCAAGGGGTCCTGAGACCAAAAAGTTTGAGAACTGCTGCAAAAGAGCATTCTGTTAAAGGCCGGCCTTGTCTCATACTGCTGTTTACACTTACTCTGTGCTCTAATCATACCAAGACTTTCCATTTCCCAGAATATGTCATGCTGTCTCCTCCCTCTAGTCACAGACAATGTGTTAATCTCCGAATGTTTCCCGCCCTGCCAGACCCCACAGAGAAAAGGGACCGAGGCTGAATGAGGATGAGGCAGGGGAATGGGGGCGTGCATACACAAGGGCCCGTAAGAGAATTCCTGTTAGCTTGCTGCATGCTGCTCTGTTGCTCTTCCTTAAATGTTACACTCAAACATCTTTCCTGGAAGCCCATCTAAGACCTTTGACTACCCCAAAACATTTTCTCTGTCACTCTACTTTCACAGGACCCTCTGTTAATAATTCAACTAGCATACATTTTGCTATTTTAATTATTTGTTTATAATGGAAATTGTTCTAGAGTATAGAGAATATTTTTTCCTCTTCTGATTCCAAATGGCATCCTGAAGTTTTTGGGCTTCCTAGAAATTTGAATAGGTTATTTCTAAAATCTAGGAAGTGCATTTAAATGTAAGTTTTGCTAACACCTTATGAAATCTTCACAGAAAAATTTCTACTAATTTTAGTATGCACTTCACTTCATGATAATTACTAGTTTACAAGTCTGTCTCCCTCAGTAGGGTGTTATTTCTATGAAGGCAGAAAACAAGACAAGCCTATTACATAAGGGAGGTAATATAGCATTTTAAAAACAATTGTCTCTTGAATCCCCAAACTCACTGAGGCACTCAGATAAAGGCCCCTCTTTGATTGTTGCTTTCAATTTGAGGCTGCCATACTGCTGATCTGCAAGAATAGTTAAAGTGTATATATAGAGAAAGAAAAATAGCATATGATTTCACTTATAAGTGGAATCTAAAACAAAATAAAACAAATGAACAAGCAAAACAAAACAGAAACAAACCCAGTAGTTATAGAGAACAAGCTGATGGTTGCCAAAGGGGAGGAGGTTGGGGATGGAGAAAAATAAAAATCAGGGTAATAGTTTCAAAACCACTGCATTAGTCAGTTTTAAAACCACTCTAATAGACAAAGGTAGATGGTTCTAACTCCAGTCCTTATATTTAAAAAAAAAGTAGTTATAGCGATGTCCTGAGATATTCAAATGGCTCTGGAAGGTTTCTTCTAAAAAATACCTCTTGTAGAGTAGGAAGTTCCTCTTAGATGAAGGAAATAGCTTCTGGGAAAATTAAGCTTATCAGTCAGCCATGTCTTAGAGTGAATTACTTTAATCTTTTAATCAAATTGCTTTTGCTTTAATAGCTTGGGTACAGATGATGGTGTTCTGGGTCATCTTGTCCTCCTAAGCTTCATATATACTTACAGGCCCTAAGGTAGTGAAGCAAAAATGAACTTTAGTTCCTTTCTGTTTGAACACATTTGCTGATCGCAGCAAAAGTTGCCTCCAATGGGACTTCCAATCTGCTGACCCCATCAAATTTGCCCTCTTTATCTTCCCCCTTTTGTCTTTAATTACATTTTTTATAGTTAAATTCCATGTTTCCTTACTATAAAAATTTCATTATGTAGAATCTAAGCTCTTTTGCCTCAAACTCTCCATTATCCTCAACTAGCAAAAGAATTCGGAATTTAGTTGAATTTGGGTATTTGTCTATTCCACTCCCATCCTCAAATATCTGAAATAGAGGAAAATAAATAACCATGCTGTCTCAGTTTACTTTTATGGTAACAAGTCTCCGTTCCTCTATTGTGCTCATTCTCTCATTCTCTGAGTTGACTATTCTTCACCTTTTTTTGCCTCAAAGATCCAGCACAGCTTCCATCTTCCTCATTCATAACTAATATCCTTCCTTTTTTATTCACTGGGAGAATGGAAGCAATTAAAAGAGACTATGCAACCTACTTGCCTCTGGGCTAAATATTTTGTCTTCCCTCCTGCTACAATTCCTCTGCTTGGGCATTGAGTCCTATACCCTCATCCCTATTCAAGACTTTCTTTCTGAAACTTCTCTCTCCCCTGCATTATCGGTTTTTACCCTTACTACTAAATCATTGTCATCAGCATGTAACATCTTGTGAAAATCCAGTTTAAAAAGAATTATCCTGACTGCATTCCCCCTTGTAGCTATCACTTCAATTATTGTCTCCCCTATGCAATAAAACACTTCTAAGAGTTGTCTCTACTCACTGTCTTCATTTCTTCTCTCTTCTTTCTCTTCCAAAACTTTCCTAGCAAAGCATTTGTTCTCACAAGCACTATGAAAACAGTTCTAACAGGTCGCTTGTTACCTCCCTGTTACCAAATCCAATGGTCAGTTCTCAGGCCTTATCTTAACCTCTCAGCAATAATTGGCACAGGTGATCACTCTTTCCTTTGTAAAATAGTTTCTACACCGTCTTCATATTCTCACGTTTTTATCCTCTGTGAGTGGCCGGTTCTTCTGCTCCACATGCTTATATTTTCTTTCTCCTCCTAAAATAAATATTTGAATGTTTCAGTGTCCAATCCTCATATCTCTGTTCTTCTCACTATATACTCACTCCTTAGGTGATTTGCTTTATTCCCAGTGGCTAATGACTTCCAAATTTATATCTATATTTATAATCTCTCCTATAAACTCCAGACTTCTGTATCCATTTGTCAACTCAACATTTCTGTTTTCTCAGTGTCAAGTGGGCATTTTTATACTTGACAGAAATAAAACAGAACTTTTGATTTCTCCATCCCCATCTCTAGTCTCCATTTTTGTACATTTTGCTACCATTCACACATTGCTCCTAGCAAACACTTAGGAGTTATCATTGATTCCTTTATCCTCCAGGGACTGGATAGCTTACATTTGCCCATCTAGATTTATTCTCCTCCCTTTTTTCTTTAAAATTTTTTAAATTAAAAATGTTATTTCTGTATTTTTTACTTTGGTAAGAACATTTAACATAAAATCCATGCCAGTGACAAATTTTTAGATGCACAGTACAGTATTGTTAACTGTAAGTCCAATGTTGCACAGCAGAACTTCCCATTTTAGCTTCATATGAATTTGAGGTTTGGCTTTTTTGTTTCTGAAAAAAAACTGTTGGAATAATTTTGATAGAGATTGCATTGAATCTGTAGATTACTTTGGGTACTATGGACATTTTAATAATATTAAGTCTTCTTATCCATTGACACTGGATGCCTTTCCATTTATTTGTGTCTTGTTTAATTTCTTTCATCAGTGTTTTGTAGTTTTCATTGTACAAGTCTTTTACCTCCATGGTTAAGTTTATTCTTAAGTATTTTATTCTTTTTGGTGCTATGTAAATGGGATTATTTTCTTAATTTCTTTTTGAATAATTCATTATTAGTTACCTTGATATGAAATTCAGTCAAAGACACTTCGAGAAAACTGTAGGCCAATATTCCTGATGAATATAAATGCAGAAATCCTCAACCAAAAACTAGCAAACCAAATTCAGTAGCACATTAAAAGGATAATACACCATGACCATCTGGAATTTATCCCTGGGATACAAGAATGGTTTAACATAAGCAAATCAGTCAAAGGGATACACCATGTTAACAGAATGAAGGATAAAAATTACACAATCATTACAATAGATGCAAAAAAAAAAATTGACAAAATTTAATACCTTTTCATGATAAAAATTAAGTATAGAAGAAATTTGCCTCAACATATTAAAGGTCATATATGACAAGCCCACAGCTAACAGCATACTCAACAGTGAAAGACTGAAAACTTTCTCGTTAATATCAGGAAAAAGGCAAGGATGCCTGTTCTCCACACTTCTATTCAACACAGTACTAGAACTGCTAGCTAGAGAAATTAGGCGATAGTAAGTAAGTAAGTAAGTAAATAAATAAATAAATAAATGCCATCTAAATTGGAAAGGGAGAAGTAAAATTATCTGTTTGCAGATAACATGATCTTATATATGGAAAGCTCTAAAGACTACACACACACACACATCAAAATCCAACTCTTAGGACTAATAAATTCAATAAAGTTACAGAATGCAAATTTTACCTTCGTATGACTCAGTGGGAAGTATCAGCAAGAGAGCAGAGAGAAGAGAATGAATTTGGGGCATTTGTCTCCCTGGCTTCCTCTTTATGAGTTCACTGAAGGATGGCTAATGATAGCTTCCATCAAGTCAGACTCTCTACACTGCTCTTTCTGTCTCAGGTTTTTGATAACTACTCTCTCTCTTCCCTACCTTTAGACCTAGGAGTATAATATAAAAACTTATGCTAATTTATTTATCCACATTACTCTTGATAGGCTTTCAGGTGGTTTTGGGTTGCTGTGCTATTCTATACAAATCACTACGAATATTCTTTTACATGTCTTTCCATTACTATTAGCCCTGGAACCATTCTCTCTCTTTAGAAGACTTTAAAAAAAATAGAAGACTTTCTACTTCTATGTTTAAACAATTTTGCATTGATCTTACAATTACTGAGGAAAATTTTGTTTTCCTCATTTCGGCATTCTTAGTCAGCAGTTTATTGTAGCCCTTCGAAAATGTACTGACATCACCTTAAATAATTCATTTGGAGCTCTGAAGTTAACACATCAGTGACAATGAGCTGTCTCTGAAGAGCTGTTTTCTTTTCCTAAAAGCACCTCCCCCTCCAATAAAAAGCCTTTAATATATTTTGGGAGATATTTAAATTTTTAATAGTTCTATAACATCACAGAAGAATTTTTTTCATAAAATTGTGTTGGTGTTCTCTAAGTATCTTAAATTGAATTAGCCCTAAATAAATAAGTAGACTCTGGTGAGAAAAAAGAAAAAAAATTGTGCTTCTACTTCAAATTGGTGAAGCAGTTACTCATTTTGGTGTCTACTTTAGATTGAACAACTTATTTTAGCCTTGATTACACTGAGGG
This sequence comes from Eidolon dupreanum, assembly GCA_028627145.1. Classification (NCBI taxonomy): domain Eukaryota; kingdom Metazoa; phylum Chordata; class Mammalia; order Chiroptera; family Pteropodidae; genus Eidolon; species Eidolon dupreanum. The sequence goes on from CM053505.1 coordinate 14,164,522, forward strand.
ATTAAATGACTCTTCTCCTAAGAAAGCCTGCCTGATGTAACAAAAATACAGATGCACAGTTAAATTTGCATTTCAGATAAATAATATTGTTAGAAGTATGTCTAATACAATATTTGAGATCTACTCATACTAAAAATTTTATTTAAAATGCAATTAACTAGGCATCGTGTATTTCATCTGTCATCCCTATGCTTTTCCTACTAATTAGAACTCTCGAGGTTTTCCTCAAGTGTTTGGTTGTTTGAAGACATTGCTTGTATTTCATGAACTCACTAGCTGTGAGGACCTTAGCAATCTTTCATTACGTTTGCCTATTCCTTTCATACTGTGCGTTATCTTTAAGCAAAGCACTGAGAGTCTTAGGATAACTATTTTTCCCAAGGAAGATTACTTTTGTCGATGGTTCTCTCTTAAAAATGTTTTCCAAAACACAATACATTTCAATCTTCAAAAAACACCACGCACAGGTGCTGACAATGTAAGATGCTGCAGGTTTGGGCCTCAGAGTCTGGAAAAATCGGAGAGGTCCCGAAACACCGCGAAATGCTGGATTGGAAGTCTTTTGAACCTCCCCAGTTCCCATACTTGTAACTGCCTCGGCCAGATAATGCCCCGCCCCCTTTGGCCTACCTGGAATGGTGTCTTGGCGCTAGGCCTACCTTTTATCCGCTGGCCTGTCTGCACGTGGAGTTGGCCTGCTCCCTTTTCCGGCCTTCTAGAACTTTTCCCCACTACGGCCCAACTACAACAAACATCATTCAAGATGTCTGACAATGAGAGCAGCACAGATGGCCCACCAGAGGAGCATTCTAGAGTGGAGGCCGGGAGCGAGACATTCTCAGATAAAAAAATGAGCGTGAGCTTGACCAGAGATGGAGACGGTACCACGGATGGTGATGGTCCCAGCCTTGCCAGCGTAGAAAATCAGAACTCAGACTCAGAAAATTCAAATGAAACCATTATCCCTCCAAGTATAGAAGACAGTGATGAAAACATGGTATATTACCACTTAATAGAGGAGGATCCAGTATTGGAAGGGGAGGAGGAGGAGGAGGGAGAGGAAGATGTGGAAGAATCAGCAGCAGAACAGCCCCAGGTACAGTGCAATGAGCCCAACTATAATCAGTATTTATCAGATGAGGATCAAGCTCTGGAGGACTGGATGTCCTCAGAGACATCTGCCCTGCCCCACCCTCATTGGAAAGTCCTTACTGCTCTTCGAGAGCGGCAGCTGGGTTCAAGTGCCCGCTTTGTATATGAGGCCTGTGGGGCAAGAGTCTTTGTGCAGCGTTTCCAACTGCAGTATGGGCTTGAAGGCCATAGTGGTTGTGTCAATTGTGTGCACTTTAATCAGTGTGGTACCTTGCTGGCCAGTAGCAGTGATGATCTTAGAGTGATAGTTTGGGATTGGATGCGTAAGCAGCCAGTGCTGGACTTTGAGACCGGTCACAGAAATAACGTCTTTCAGGCCAAGTTCCTTCCCAACAGTGGTGATTCCACCCTGGTCACATGTGCCCGTGATGGGCAGATACGGATAACAGACCTAGATGCTCTGCCACACCTTAGTCTTTCTAAGTGTGTGGCCCAACATAAGGGAGCCTGCCACAAGTTGGCTCTGGAGCCAGACTCCCCTTTTAAGTTCCTAACTTCAGGTGAAGATGCAGTTGTCTTTGCCATTGACCTCAGACAAGGCCGGCCAGCTTCAAAATTGGTGGTAACAAAAGAGAAGGAGAAGAAAGTAGGACTATACACAATCTTTGTGAATCCCATGAATACTTACCAGTTTGCTGTGGGTGGACAAGATCAGTTTGTAAGAATTTATGACCAGAGGAAAATTGACAAGGATGAGAATAATGGAGTACTTAAGAAATTCTGTCCTCATCACCTGGTCAACTGTGATTCCAAAGCAGCCATCACCTGCCTCATGTACAGCCATGATGGCACAGAGATCCTGGCCAGTTACAATGATGAAGACATTTACCTCTTTAACTCCTCTCACTGTGATGGAGCCCAGTATGTTAAGAGATATAAGGGACACAGAAATTATGCCACAGTCAAAGGTGTCAGTTTCTATGGCCCTGGAAGTGAGTTTGTGGTGAGCGGTAGCGATTGTGGGCACATCTTCCTCTGGGAGAAATCATCCTGCCAGATCATTCAGTTCATGAAAGGGGACAGGGCAGGAACCATAAACTGTCTTGAGCCCCACCCTCACCTACCTGTGATGGCGACCTGTGGCCTAGACCATGATGCCAAGATCTGGGCACCCACAGCTAAAGCTACCACGGAGCTTACTGGATTAAAGAATGTTATTAAGAAGAACAAGCGGGAACGAGATGAAGATAGAACACACCGCACTTACCTGTTTGACGACCACATGCTTTGGTTCCTCATGCGTCACGTGTCACAGAGAGATCATCACCGGCACTGGGGAGATCCTGAAATCGTGGAAGCATATTCGGATGATACATCGGAGGAGGAAGAGAACCAAGAACGTGTGCAGTGCATGCCATCCTGAAGGCCTCATACCTGCTCCAGCTAGAGGTCACTTCAGCAGGCTGGACTTTAAGTTTGAAATTCAGTTTAACTAATAGATTTGCCTTTTATTTTCCACAGTAAAAAACACCTTCCATCTCTTTCCTCTACTTTCCTTCTTTTCTCACATTCTTCTCTCACATTCTTCTTCTCTCATTTTTTTTTCTCTCCTTGGTTTCTTTATTCCTCTTCTTTATCTTTTATATCTAGTGAATGTATAAGTAATTTATTTATGCCTCTTTTCCTTTGTTCTCTTATGGTTGACCTCTAAAGGTTCCTAATTCTGGAGAAAATATTAATAGCCTTATTGAATCTTATCTTCTCATTTCTGACATTCTGAAACTATCACCTTCTTTTTTCATTTTTAGCAGTTTATTATTCAGATTAAGTTATTTGAGTTAAAAATTTTAGAAATGTGTTTGTTCTTAAAAGTACAGTAAAATAAAGCAAACCAGCATTCTTGTTCTTTGAATGCTAACACTGGTCCATACACACATGCATGCACACATATGTGCATACACACATGCATACACATACAGATTCTCTCTTTCTCTCTCTCTCTCTCTCTCTCTCTCTCTCTCTCACACACACACACACACACACACACACACACACACACAAAAGGAAAAGGGGAGAAAAGGTGGATAGATATATTCCTAACAAGACAATTCATCTTTCTAGAATAAATAACAGGGTTGTTCACATTTTCTGAATTCGTATGTTAATATTGATTAATTTGAACTGATGGAGGCTTCTAAGAATTAAATTGAATCACATGACATTGTTTGCTCTGAACTTTCAATTTTCTTGAAGTTTCATGGCTGAGAATTCCCACAGGATTACCGTCCAGAAAGTTCTCTTGGGATAACCATCTCCTAGAAGATAACAGTCAGGACTATAAGAATTCCTAATAGTTGAAAATATATATTTGAATTAACTTTAAGAATAACTTCATGTTGCAATAAAGAGTTGTTTATACTTACAGATAACTGTGTGATATCTTTGGGAGAAATATCTCATTATACAACCATGCATTGCTTAAAATTCCCTTTGGTTTATAAGAGTTTAATTGCTTTTAATATTTTGTTCTAAGCCTTATTTAATGTAAATTTTGGGTGCTGGATGTCCAATTACTATTCAATAATATTTTCGTTTTACACCTGTTTTTTATGTACGCAGAGGCTTGCCTTTTCCCTAACACCTCTGTTAAGTATAACATACCCTTCTTTGCAGATGTTTGTTGGTAAAGAAGGATGTGCTAAAACATCCTGTGCCTTGACAATGTTTTTTCTTTGATAACACTCAAAATGGATATTATCCCTGGCCCCTGGATAGCAGGTTGAGAAATTTACATAATGAGATTAGACTTTAGAATGGAAAACTACTTGATCAGAGTTCCTGCTTAATGAGATTCAAAGTTAAGGACAACTACTTGGGGATCTGAGGACTTGGGGTACCCCCTACCAAGGTCTGCTGTCAGGAAAGGACCTTAAACATCTCAGAAGAATCCAGAGAGTCTCAGATAAGCACTGTGATTTAAAACAGGACATAAGGAGAAGAGAGTTATAAACTAGAATCCCACGTATAGGGGATTGCACAATTGGTGGGATTTATGTTAGCAACGATATTAATAAATTTAAAAAAATTGGACTTTCCAGTGACACAGGGCAGCACTGAGAACAATGGCAAAAGCAAGTTAACTACTCAATTCTTATTTCACCTGCTGTTTGGAAGTAGGTCTGCTTTTCTGGGAGCTTTGTATTGTGAACTAAAACTTTCTTCAGAGTTCCCTGCATGGTTCTGAGATTGCTTGTGCTACAAGAGGCATCTGTTTGGAGATTTGTAAGGCAAAGGTATAGTAGTAACCATATTTAGTTTATGCTCAGAAAGTAGGAGCAGAGGCACATTATCACTTACCTTCTGTCTTACCTTAGTGTGAAGCAGCAGCCAGGCCCATAACTACAGCAGCAACTCCTCAGATCTTCCTTCAGCTTCAACAGCTCCATAAAGAGTACCCATTTCTCCAGCAGGGCCCTCATGTCACCAAGATTGGAGGTTTGGAGGCAGTGAAAGATCAGCATGGGTTCCAGTCTGTCCTTATGGGTTCCAGCTATTCCTCATGGATTCCAGTCTACCCTTACTTTCCCCACTTCACATTAATCTCTTTACTGAATGCTGTGCTGACCTCAGGCTCTAGCACCTGAAGCAAGAGCAAAAGCCTTATGAAGACTGTTTAACCAGCTCCCCCACAATTGTATACTATCAGGTCCCTATTATAAGTCACCATGTACATGTATATCACCTCCAGTGTGTCTATTTCTCTGTTTGAACCCCGACAGATGCAACCACCCCCACCTGCTTTGAACTGAGCAAGTCACCAGATTACCTGGACAATTTGCCATTTGAAGGAGCAAAAGTCTTCTAGGGAGAGATGGACTTGATTAAGATAGACAGATAATAGAAAATCAAATAATTAATTCGAAAAATAAAGTTATGATTATAGGTGAAAATCAAGCTGGTAGAGTAGGTCCCAGAAAATGGAAGTAATGCTACGATTTTAATTTATGCAAGTATTGGTCCTATTAGTATATAAAAGAGAGCAATACAACATCACTATCAACCTTCCATGAGATGGCAAGCAAAGCTAACAATTATATCAAGGCAAAATTGCACCTTTAAATGTAATATTTTGACACCAACTATTTTCATCCCAAAATGGAATTTTCTACAGGACAGTTCTGTGTAGGCCCTCATGACCTTTATGCAATATTATAATTGTCTCCTAATTATGCACAGAATTTAACTGCATAAAGTTGTGACAGATGCCAGACTATACTTTTAAAAGGACATCTTCTGGCAGCCATTCCTTAAAAGGACAGGTGTGGAAAAGACAGAGATGGAAAAAAAGATAAAGGAGACTAACTGCTAAATGGCAGGCCAAAACAAATTTTGGTGATTTTTGTTAGTCCAACAGTAACCTTCAGCAGTGCTCCTTCTACCATGTTGTGAGCCAAAAGCATAATGCAGTAAATTTACAATAGCCATAATTTACATATTGTAAATACTTATTTACATATTACAAATTATTTATGATTATTTACAATAAATTTACATTATCTCGTGATCAACAGCTATGAACTTCACAATATTAATCTGCTTCAACAGTAAAATAAGAAGTATAGGTTTTTAGATTTAGTTCTCAGAGCCATATGGAGTATTTAATATGTTATTTCTTTATTGGACAGCAAGTGCGGAAATGGATATATGATAGTCCAGGTTCACAAGCGGCTCAGCACTCTAGTCTCAAGCTGTGTTCTGAAAGAACTAGAGAGTTTTGGATGTTTTCATTGGGAGGGGGCTGAGAAGTTTCTCGTCCTACTCTTTATTTAAAGTACAATATTTATTTTTTCTCTAGCTTTGGCAGCTTCTTTATCTCTAACTCCATTATATAAGCAACCATCTTTGGAAATTAGATATACATATACTATAGAGTATATTCAAGTGTAATTTCTTAATTATTCTTCATAAAAACCATATTAAAACAGAAGACAGGAAACTTAAGTTCAGAGAAGGTAACTTTCCAAAGTCATTGAGCTAAAAAGATGCAAAGTAGGTGCTCAAATAGAATTTACGACTAAATCAAACCAACAAATAGGGGCATACAGCATAATTGTTTTGGTATATGGTAATTTTTGGTATTAACTAAATGTGGTATTACATTTAGTTGACAATAGAAACTGGGATCCCACATCTTGAGATTCTTTCATAATATTTAAGAGTCACCTTTCTCTATTAATGTGCTGTATGTAGTCTTGGACTTCCGTCAGCTGAATGGTAACCACGTTAGCAACTCGAGCCCATGAAATTGAACCATAGGGCTCTGAGGAGAACAAAACCACAACAATGAACCAAATAAGAACAAAAAATAAAATGCAAAATATAAAAACAGTATATTCTGTACATTCTGGAATAGGGACAATACTTCTAGCTTCAGCTACACACTAATTAGGATGACATTAGCTGAAATTCAAATCAAAGTTGAGCCTAAGTGATTGGTTCTTTTGATTACTCTGCTAAAAAGTAATAAGGACTTAGATATTGTAGGAACTCTCTTCCTCAGCTGACAGGTATGACCAATACTGTGAGGGGCTGAGACCCATGATAGGTAACTATTAAGAACTTGAATCATATAGAGAAGCCTCTTTTCTACAGTGAGTTGCTCTCTCAGAGATGAGAATTGGGCTTCACAGTTTACTCTCTTAAGACTAATAAGAGGTAACTGATAGTCCCACTCATGAATATTTTTTAAAAAGCTTGCAATTGTAAATACCTGTTGAGTAAGGGTATCTGTAAAATTTTTAAAAAATGTTTTAGAAATATAGAAATAAACTTTAACATTATTAGATAGAACAAATATTTTAGGGGAAAGATTTTGTTCCATGTGCTTTTTCTCATAGTAGTTTTCTATAAAAAAAATCTCTGTAGAATTTTAGGGTGAAGGAACTGCTTTGCATGGTACCAGATTGGTGGATATATAAATCAATGCATTTGTCAAAAACCATAGAGTTGTACATCAAAAAGAATAAACTTTAATATATGCAAAGTAAAAGAAATTTAACCACAATATCAGGAGATCTCAGAAGGAATACACACTATGATAAATGAATGTAACTCTATTACAAATGTATGACATAACCTCACTGAGGCAGGTGGGAGAAAAAGAAGCTGACTAAATATATTTTGAAGGGCAACTGTAACGCTAAAGATAAAAAGAAACATACATAAAAACTGTACTCTAGTTAGCAAATTTGTTTCTCATGAGGACTCAGGTTAAGTAAAAATTCTCAACATGCTTTACACACATGTCTCATGTTGAATAAATAAGTAAATGGATGGTAGATGGTGAGAGCCAGGTTTTTTTACAGTCATAAAAGGAAATTATAGATAATCAAAGAAGGAAGGTTGGATGAACTCTGCAGTACTGAATTAGAGTTAGAGATATCAGTATGAATTCATGATTAGCTTAGCAATATATATCTATATCTATATACAACACAGATGGATAGATGCAGGAATAACTATATAAATGTGTATATACATGGGTAGTATTCTGACATGTATTTTATGGCTGTCTCCATTGAGAGGCCCTGGGAGCAATGACACCCCAGTAGTAATGAACACCCCCCAGCACCCAGATCTTGATTTCTAATATCATTTTCCAGTGCTTGGGCAGGGAACATATGAGATAAACCTGGAACATCTTATAGTACTAAATAGCAAGGAAGCGGGATGAAGGTACATAAAAGTGACGCATGAAATAACTGAGAATTCTCAATGGATGACGCTGGAACAATTTCACAAAAACAAACAAACAAACAAACAAACAAAAACACCCACCAAAAATGTGGTATTACATTATGACCTAAAGTATCGATAAATACTCATGAGTCCATCCTGGCGTAAATAAACCAATTAAAGACAAGGGGTAAATCTCATAGAGAATTACTCCAAATAGCAAAAGTACACAGTCCCTTCACCAAGAGATGAAGTTTGAATCTTTTCTCGCTTTGAATATGAGCTGAATTTAGTGTCTTGTGCCCAAAGAATAGCATATAAAAAGAGGGAAAAAAGTAACTTTACAATAAAAAAAAAAAATCCTACAAACACTATGTAAGAAAGTAATGGTGGTTAACATCACCAGTAATGAAATCACATTGATATCATATGCCTCCAATATGGGCATTTACCTCTCTGGTTATTCTTTCCCCAAATCCATAACCTTGGTCTAACCATGAAAAAAATATCAAGACAACCCCAAATTGAGGAGCATTCTATAAAATACCTTCAAAATTTTCAGGGTCACAGGAAATAAGGAAAGGCTGAGAGACTATCACAGACTAGAGGAGCCTAAGAAGTAATAGTGACTAAATGCAATATGCTATCCTGCATAGGATCCTGGAACAGAAAAAGGACATTAATGGACAAAGTGATAAAATCTGAATAAAGTCTTCAGTTTAGGTAATAGTAATAAACCAATATTTGTTTCTTATTTTAACAGATATACCAAGGTAATGCAAAATGCTAACATTAGGGGAAATTGAGTAAAGGTTATGTGGGAACTCTCTGTATTATATTTGGAACTTTTCTATAAATCTAAAATTATTTCAAAATAATAAAAAATACATTAAATGTCAAAAAAATCCATGGAAAATATCTGTAACTTTAGTAGCTATAAAAATTCTGGTAATGTTTATAATATCAGTAGAAATAATTCAGTTCCCTTGGTTTTTGAAGTCTCTGCTTATTTTGTGATTCATGCTGAATAACTTTCATTATTTGTGACCTTTTGAAAATGTTCTTTCTTTCATCATTTCTCTGACTATTTTGTTTGATGATGTGCTTCTAGTAAGTTGCTTCTAATAAAAGTGCAATAAAAAGTATATATTGAAATAAAGATGAAATTTTAAAGGACAACATTTAGCAAATTCTTAAAAGAAAGAAATTTTCTTAACAGGAGACATTTCACTAAACTAAATTTTAAGGTACTTAATATTTAGGAACTGTACAAAATATTACTACATTGCTGCTTTCTTTAAATCACTGATCATTTAACAAGAAAAGTCTCTGCAGTAAGTAAAATTTTAAGGACATTTTTAGAACAGAGGTGAAGTGGAGGCAAATTTGCACTGGTTCAAAGGTATATAGGAGGAGAACAAATACAATGGTGAATGTAGGCAAGTCTTTTCAGAAGTTTTGCTATGAAGAAGAATAGAAGAAAGGAGTGATGGCTAGAATAAAATGTAGAATTAAAGTATGACTGTTATACCTTATTTTTAAGATGAAAGATAATAGAAAAAATTATATTGACAGTAAATATCTGGGTGTGAGAAATAAATGAATTATGTTGGAAATCATGGAAAACTCCAGGATTTCAGCCCTTGAGGAGATGTGGCCTAGAATTCAGTGGAAGATGCCTTTTCCTAAGATCAGACCAGATGGTATGAATTCAGTCAAGAAAATTGACAAGGAAGATAGGTGTGGGGAGCCTGATGTCATTGCTTTGATTTTCTGTCTTGCAAAATATGAGGCAAGGCCATCAGTTTAGACTCCTAGGGGAGGGGATTTTGTAGTTTTGAAAAGAGAGAAGATAATGCACCTAATTTTCTCAGAAAGTAGGAAAATAAACTTCCTGGGGAAATATAATTTTTTTTCAAGGAATTAAGAGTTTTAAAAATAAAATTATAACTGAAATTTGCTTTGGTCATTGTATTGACATTTTATTTGAAATTCAAATGAAGCTTGGAAATGGATAAAAAAAAGGTGTATCAAAACCTCACTTCACTGGTGACAAAGGAGGTGCATCTATCTGAATTAGATGACAGGCATTATCATGGCATCCATGATTTCTGTGCAGTTTCAAGTCAACTTCATTTAACATCCAATCTGGAATTTGCACTTCTCACCAGAATGCTTATGAAATTTTCTGTTGTTTACACCTACACATATACATAGAGAGTGCTCACAACTTCAGTGCTACACAAATGTAGGCATTATCAGAGAAGAAGCTTTCTGCAGAGTACCACAGAGTAGAGCCATGCTCTCATAATCTTTTAGAAACCTGGTTTCCCAAACCTGAACTAAAATCTGAGAAACCTCTGTAATGAGTATCAGATACCTGGACATGAAAACAAGACCATAACAACATAGTCCAAGATGGTGTATAAAGAAAAAAAAAAAAATCAGCAAAACAGTTCTCTCAATTTCTAAGTGAGTATAGACACTTTTTAAAGTATAGAGTAGGATCTAATAGGATTGTCATTAAAGGCTAAAACTGTCCACTGAAATCAGAAGCCACTTCAGGGCAACTGATATATAAGAACAAAGAAAATAAGCTATTTTTCTTAAGTTTTAGTTTAGGAATCACATATGAGCTTTTTGTAGTCACTTCGTTCAAATCTTACATTAGTTCTAATCATTTACTAATGAGATGCTCTCAGATTGTCCACATGTGCTATCAAATCATCCACAATCGGTTACTCTTTAATTTATTTTGCACTCGTTATACTTATTTTTCCATCACTTCCTACATTTGGTGGAGTTTTCTGAACAATGTTGAATAGTAGTAATGTTGGTGCACATCTTTGTTTGTTCTTAACATTAATGGAAATGCTTCTAATCTGTAATCATGGGAATTTTTTCATCCTTGGTGTATATCTGTGCTTAGACTCTTTTTTCTTATTTATATTTGCCAAATTTGTATATATTTTATCAATCTTTTCACAGTGCTGTGTTTAGTTTTAGTGTAGGTAGGATCACTGGTGCATGTCTGTTTTGAATGGTTTATCTTCTACCTCATTCATTTCTGCATTTATATTTACACTTACTTTATTTCGTTTTGTTCAGGTTTTATTTCTTTTTCTTTTTTTTCTTCTTAAAGACAAAACTTTGTTCCTTACATTTATTTTTTATTTTTCAAATCAAATCCATTAAACTCAATGAAATTTCTTCTGAGTGTGATTTGGACACATTTCATAGGTTTTAATGTACAGTGTCTTCATTCTTTTCCAAATAATATGTAATGCTATTTATGATTTTTTGATTAAAATAAGTTACTTTAACTAGTCATTATTATGATTAAAAAGTTATCAATTTTTATAATAAAATATCCAAATAGTGGATAACAGTATAAAGTGTAAAGTAAAATTAATTCTCCACTTCTTCATACTCTGTTGTTGTAGGCAAGTAGTGTTAACAACATCTTGAAACTTTCTGTAAAACATAATTTATATATACAAGAGCACATGTATTTTTTATATACAAAAAGAGTCTGAATTAGTTATCTATAGCTGTGAAACACATTAACCTAAAATTTAGTGGCTTAAAACAGCAAACTTTTTTTTTAATTTTACATGTTTTGTGGGTTAGGAATATGCACATGACTTAACTGGGTCCTCTAACTCAGAGTATTTCATAAGGCTTCAATCAAGGAGTCAGCCAGGGCTGCAGTCATCTTAAAGCTCAGCTGTGGAAGGAGCTATTTCTGAGGTCACTTATGTGGCTGTTGGTAGGCCCCCAGTCCTTGCAAGCTATTGGTCAGAGACAAGAGCTCCTTGTTAAGTCAGCTTCTCTATAGGGCAGCTCACAACATGGTAGAGCTGACTTCCTTCAGAGCCAATGGGTGAGTGAAAGAAAGTAGAAAGCAGATGCTACAGTCTTGTAACTTAATCTCTGAAGCAACAGACCATCACTAAATTGAACCTACTTTCAAAGTCTGAATACAAGGAGTAGGGGATTGTTGAAGGCAGTCTTAGAGGCTGCTTATCACAGGATCATATTATGCCTTTATTCCCTCAAAAAATAGCTTTACTTCCTTCCATATTATTATCTAGCTAATGCTTTTTCAGTCACTGCTGGCGTGTTGGCAAAAAATGCAGTAAACGAGCAAGTAAGCAAATAAATATGTAAATAAACAAGAAAATACATAAATAAGTGAATGAGAACTCAATTTAGTAAGCACCTTTAGGTATCTTCAGCATACGTGAAAAGTGTATGGTTATTGGCGTACCCTTCAATGTCCCAATACTTATTTTTGATTTGGCCAAGTAGTAAAATAGACTAACACGATCTTCTGGAGGATGGAACCAAGCGATACAGAGAAAAATAGATAAGAGAATTCCTCCTGGGACAACAAAAGTGTCCAAATGGATATTTAGTGGTCAAAAGTGTAGAAGTATGAAATAGAATAGTGTACTATAGGGACTGCCAGTGTTTTACCCAAAATAAGTTTTCTCTTCTGTCTGGGCACAGAGCTAAATTTCATTTCCCATCTTCCCTTTCAGTTATACATGACCATGTCAGTGGGGATGTAAGAAGAAGGAATGTATTCCATTTCTAGACTCAGTGCATAAGAACTTTCCAGATGTTTTACCAAATTCTTTTCCAGTTCTCATTGACTAAGTTGGAGGTGAACAGGGCTCATGTATAGGATGGAGCCTTCCTAAGTAGACTCATAACTTTATTTCAGTTAGATGTTATTTTATTTGTTGCTGTTGAAGGGAAGCAGAGTTTGCCACCCCAAAATACGATTTTTTAGGATATTAATTCTTTTAAGCTGGATATTTTTTAAGAAACAAAAGACTCAAGAAAAGCCTTTTACTTCCTCCCTTTTAAATGCCTAAAGGAATACAGATAGAAAAAACCTGCTTAAAGGAAGAAAGCTACCATCTTAGGATCATAATATGAACTAAATGTGGCAGACAGGGAGGAACCTAGTAACATATGTTAGACTTCCCCCTGTGTCACATTGTTTTGGGGTGGCCCAGCAAGAATTTGTTCACCACATGTTTGCTCTTTCTCATCTACCTGTGAATTGCCTACTTCCTCTTTGAAGTCCCCAGCCTCCCTGTCTTTAGTCCAGAATGGCATATAAGCCTCTACTACCCAATTTGTCCTTGGGTCCTATAGTCTTAAGGAACCCCCATTTATACATACATAATAAACTTGGGCATTTTCTTCTGTTAATCTGTCTCATGCCAATTTAATTATTAGGCTAGCCAGAAGAACTTGGAAGGGTATAAGGAAAATTATTTTCCCTCCCTTACCCTATCTTATTTCTCTTTCTGATATTCCTATTGGATAGATTCTTGGAACAGTTGGCTGTACTTTCCAACTTTTCTTAGTATTTCTACTATCCTTTCCAACACTTTATTATTTTAGGATAATTTTGTGACTTAATCTTCTGTTCATCTATAAAATATCTGGTTACCATGGCCTGATCCTATAACAGTGATAGGTTATGAAAAGAGGTGGAGTATGAATGTAAATAGTTTTATGAAAGATATTGGTCTTTCTATTTAAAAACTATCTGAAATCATAATGGAGCAAATTCTCATGTTCTCTAATTCTCTAGCTCAAGTTGGGGTTGAGGACTTAGACAATAAAGAACATCGATTCAAGAGGCAGCTTCTGCCTCACTATGTCAGATGATCACTTTCTTGGTATTTCCATGGCTTTTCCTATTCTCCATCAACCCCTTCCAGTCATGGAGCACCCTTGGATTCATTTCCATCCTATGAAGCATTCTTCCTTGTACATATATATGATCTAGTTTGCTTTATGTATTTCAGTATTCCTTTATTGACTCTGTTCCACCATAGGAAAACCATATATTTTCCAGCAGAATTGGAGATTTGGAGAGTAATTTTTATACATCATTTCTTTATCCATTGCATTTTATTTGTAACCATTAGACCCACACTATAACAGTTCTCTGCTTTGCTACACCATCATTGAAATCTTTTCCTCTATTAAATAGAATAATTAGTATGAGAGGCTGACAACTTCTTACCTTTTGTGGAGTAACCATTCACATTTTTGTCTCCTTTGGGGATTTTTAGAAGTTTTGTGATTAGCAACTTTAAATTGTGAAACTCTATATACTTCTTGTCACTACCATCCTCCAAGTGCTATAAGGATACTTTGAAATCCCACCATTCTTCATTCTTTCATCAAAACAGCCCAAGATATACAAATGATTCCCTTGATTTATGTATTTTTTGCTTTATGAAAAACAGTCGTAATTTTTTCTAGTATTTTTTAATAAAGAAAATATTTATACATCTAAGGTATGTGATGGCAATAACCCCAAAAGGACAGGCATAACCCTTTCCTTCTATTGTTAAGTGGGAAACTACAGTTGGGAGCTGGGAAGAGAAAATCAGTTAATATTTGTCCTATATAGATCAGTGTACCCAATAACAGATTTAGTAACTATGAGACAACTAAACAAGGATCTTTATTTGTCTGTGTTTTCTCAGTTTTGAGTCTTCTTTTACACAATTGGTTATAACATCATGATGAAAATAACAAGTTTAAATTCTTTTTTAAAAATATAACCCTATGAGGGTATTAAATCTATCAAGGATAAAGTGTAAAATTACCTCCTAAGTGTAAAATTAGACAAATAAAGCAAATGGAAACATGCCCAAAAATGAGATGTATTTCTGTCTTATCAGTGCAAACAAGAAAAATGTCAAAAAGTGTTAAATTTGTTTGGGGCTCTAAAAAATAACCTGAAGTGGCTGAGGCTGGACATCTCATGTTTGAAAAGTTCTAGAGGGTATTGATATCCTAGAATACACAGCCACAATGGAAGAGTGAGGTGCTGAGCTCAGGTGTTGATTCACCCTGAGGCACCTTCTTTATTTAAGGACCTCAAGAAGATCTTTGAAAAAGGAGAGGATAATGCAGAAGAATTGAAATTCATAGAGTCACACTATCTAGATGTTAGGAAACCTGCTAAGTCTTATAGCTTTGAGCAAGGCTGCGTCCTCTATTTTTGAGGCCGATAGGACTTCCTTGAAGAACTTCACAAGATCATGTGGAAGAAAGTTGGTTGGTGTCTATAAAAAATGGTCTTTTGGAATAAATGTCTATACGTACTTTCATTACACAGGACAAAAAGGAAATCTTAGGTCATACCTCACTCCGAAATTTTCTTATTAAGATTCTTGGCAAAATATTGAAGATACTAAATTTGATCGCTTTCAGAATCATCATTTACAAAACATGATTATTTAAAAAATACATTAAAAATGTTTATCAGATATAAAAAACATTTAAAGGAAATCTTGCATTACCCCATATTTACTATTTCTTTGAGTGATTTTATGATAAATATCAAAATTCATTTCAAATACTTCCTTTGGCCTAATTATGAGTAATTGCTTTTCCCATACAAGTAATGAAAATGGGATTTTGGATTTATTAGATTTTGTGTTTAAATAATTTCTTGAGAAAATTAGTATGGCAAGCCATTTTAATAATGACTGTACCACACACAGGAAGAAATTTGTCCCTGTCTTTAATTATCAAACTAGGTCATAAACAAACCAATTTATGATAGATACAGAGAAAAATACAAGGTGCAGGTAAGAGTTTTAACTATTATTAAAACTTTTAACCGGAAATAACAAAATATCTGTTAAGTCTTTTGGGAAGAGAGTGCTACTCCCTCCTCCTGCACCTCCCCCCACCTTGATTCACTGCCTGGCTTATGCACAGAAATGTTAATAAAAATTTAACTTTAATAAAAATTTTCATTCTAAATAGGCTTAAGCAAAATTGTTATTTTAGGATAAATTTACAGAGATAGCATCACTGGGCAAAATGATATATAAAATTTAAGGTTTTTGTTATCCCTGTTTAAGTTGCTCTCCATATATTTGTTTCAGTTTTGACCTCCGTCAACAATTTTAGACATAAACATGAAAATTATATTTTGAAACTTATATTTCAATATTTATTTATTCTATTTTTTGTTTTGGTCTGGTATTTTTATAACAGCCAAAATATATTGTTTCAATTAGATTTAAAACAATGAAAAGAATCTGTATTATGAGAACCATGAAGATTGCTTTCCTCTTTCAAGTCATTCCTTATGTGCTCTTCTAGGCTTATTAATGATTCTGAGAGGGAGAGAGAGAGAGAGAGAGAGAGAGAGAGAGAGAGAGAGAGAGAGAGAGATGTGTGTGTGTGTGTGTGTGTGTGTGTGTGTGCGTGCGTGCGTGTGTGGTGTAGAGGGGGAGGCAAAGAGAGAGGGAAAGAAGGAAAAGAAAGAGGAGGGGATTAAAAAAATTCATCCTGGTATCTTGGATAGCCAAAAGATATTTCCTCCCTCCCCCAGGGCCATAGCCCTAATGTGCGAACTGTACTGAAGGGAACCAAACTTTTGTCACCCTGACACTGCCTTTTGGGATATTGATTTTAAGCTGTTTATTAAGAAACAAGGCTAAGAAAGAACCTTTGACCCTCCCCATCCCTATTTCCTGCCCAAGAGATTCAGACAGAAAAACTGGCTTTAGGAAAGAAATCTTAGGAAGTTCCCCTTAGCCTAATTTGAATTAAGTATGGTAAATAAGAAGGCTTCAGGCAGGGACCTGTTAGCTAGATACCCTGTGTCTCATGGTCTCTGAGTCGCCTAGCCAGAATTTTCCTGCCATGTATGTTCTGTTCTTCTTCAAATACCTGTAAATTGCTAATTCTCACTTCTGAAATCTAATACTTCATCCCCCCAACTTTCTTCTTTGTCCAAAAATGTCATATATATTCATTGTTCCTTCATTGTATTTGGAATTTTCATGCTTATGTAGCTTCTGCATGCACGTGTATTAAAATTGATTTTATCCTGTTAATCTGTCTCTGTTAATTTGACTATTAGCCCAGCTAGAAGAACTCAGCAAGTGGGAGGAAAAGTATTATTTTTTTAGCCTCCACAGTACCTTTGATTTTCTAAATAAACTTGTTTACTTTCATAGCACACCAGGTTATCTTTATGGACCAGTGGTCCATAAAATCCATGGTATCCCATATATTTAAGTACTAGATTTGGACAACCAACCATTGAAATTACCTTCTCTGAGATGGAAGAAGATGTCATATCATAGGATATTTTCAGAGATGAATTCATCAGATAACATCCTTGGTCTTTCTCTACAAAGACTTTTCCAGTTGGCACTATTACCCATAGGCTTAAAATAAGAAATGCAAGTGGCCTTTATAATTTATATATTTTAGCTGGTCACATGGTCACATCTAACCTATAGAGCTCCTCTTAGTAAGGAGAAAGGGAAGAATAGGTACTGGGTAGACTCACTGCCACAAAAGCCATGGGTGTTTTTTAAAGCAAGGAGTTTCCAACAGCACCAAAGATAGCTAAAAGATCAAGTAAGATAAAAATAGAGAAACATCCATTAATTCTAACAATAAAAAGGTTATTAGTGATCAAGGGAAGAAAACATTCAATGAGTGATGCAGGAAAAGTCAAAAGGAGTGGTATGGGAGATAGTAGATAATCATCAAGGAAATAATTAAAGTTTAATAAATAACCTAACCATATGTTTTCCAACATGTAAAAATGTCATACATTACAAGATATTACTATATTAAATGTAAGCAATTGATTTAAATTTTTTATCACTTGATTAAATGCATTATTGTATGCAATACCTTACTGATTTCTTTTTCCAATCACAATCAGAGTTTGCATATTAGCTGACTTTGCATGGAGAATATAAAGATTCTACTTTGTCACTTCTGGCCCTCAACAGTGAATGCAATATATTGCTCCTTTGATATATATATTGATAACCTACTATGTGACAAACAATGAGAAGTATAATGGTTTGCAAAAAAAGTCTCTATCCTAATGAAGCTTAGATTTCATCAGGAAGGAGGATAATACATATTTTATAATATCAAGTACAGGTGAATGCTATAAGGAAAAAAGGCAGGTGAAGGCTTAGAGAATGGAGAGGGTAGTCAGAGAAATCCTTTCTCAGGAATTCTGAAAAAATTAAGAGAATGAGTCTTGTGAACATCTGGAGGAAGTTCCCTGATAGAGGGAACAAGTGATAGAGGGACTGTGAGAAAGGTAGAGGAACTTGGAAGAGGGAGCACAGGCAAGAGTGATAGGAAATATTGGAGAAGGGTCCAAGAGCCAGCTCATGTGGGTACATACAGTGTTATAGGCCTGGATAAAAGCTTTGAATTTTATTTTCAACAATGTGATAAGCCTTTGAGAGTTTTTCTTTTCTGCTTTTTTTTTGCTTAGCTTTGTTTCTTTTAACCAAAGTGTCATGTTTTTTGTAAACAGTGCAGTGTCACTACTTTTAGGACTGACAGCTTAATTTCAAGGCATACATACTGAAGTATAACAAGGTCTTATTTGCATTTTAAATTTAATAAAAAATAGGATTAAATATAAATAAAGTGTATAATTTTATTCTTAAGACTAGTAGTTTATAGCACATGAATTTGGTCACAAACATGTTTTTAGCTTAGAATATACTGTGCAAATAGGCAATTTCTCTTGCCTATAATTACATTGCTTGACAGGTAAGAGACGTGTTCTATAAAAATATAATAAAAAACCCTTTTAAAAACATACTTTTTTTAAAAAAAGAACTTTTTGAGTGAGCATTCATGTTATAGAAAAATGTTTGTGAAGATCTTCCAAATGGATATTGCAAATTCAACCATGTAGGGGTTTCCAAGTTAAATGACTCAACTGGAGAGACAATTTTGTTCAAAAACTGATAACTATATCACAAGTTTCTCCTCTAGCCGGCCATTGGAAATTACTTTTACATCATTTATAATAAGTATCCCAGTAAAGCTCTTGGACTGTGTTCTAAGGAAATAATTAGAGTTATAGAGTAAGATTTAGGTTCAAAGATATTTATTTGAGTATAATAAAAGAAAAATTGACAAAATATAAATACCCAACAATAATGCAATAATGAAGACATTGTGCTATTTTGTATCATGAAGTAGCACCATGATAGTGAATGTTTAATAATATTAATACTCTAAATATAGAATGAAAATTTTTCTAAATGTGATCTTTGTTTTCCCATTCATGTATACTGAGATGTTAAGTTAGATTTTTCAAGAGGTTCATCTTTTAATTTAGCAAGTCTAACATTTGTCTTTTCCAATGTTACCATTATTAATCTTAATTTCAGGACTACAACACTATTCATTGATTTACTTTACTTGGGGACTTTTGGGATACTTCCTAGATTATTTTTGTCTACATGTATTTCATTTTATTTAAAACTTAGAAAGCTGAGCAAGCAATCACAAGTATTTCCTGTCCCTGTTAAAGCAGAACGTACTCTTAGTCCTGTCTTTCCCTCTACATTCATTTATAAATATCTATCCAAAGAGCATGTCAAGGCCACATATTTCTGAGTCTGTTTCCTACTGATTAAACAATAACATTTTCTTTCAATAGATGTATTTAATCAAGGGGGAAGATCTCGCTTGTGATCAGTTTTATTTGATCTTATCTAATTTTTTCATTTTTTTTTTTTCAGTCATCCAGTCAGATTACATTGAAGATGTGACTGCCATGCTAGTCTCTGGAAGTATTGTTTTACTTCTATCACTTCATTTCATTCTTAATTTATCTTCCTCTCTGTATTCAAATGAAATGAAATTATCAAACACTAGTTTCTGAAATTGTCACTGTACTTATCACATTGATAAATGTATCACATTTATAATTATAAACATAATTCTATTTATTGCATAAATGAAAGTTACATGCTTTCTCAGATGGTTTGCATGTTATTAGTAGTAAAACAAATGATAAATTGTAAGTTTTCTTTTTCTAAAATGAATAGTAAATTAAAAATTCAAAAGCTGTGCAAATTGTAAATATGTTATTGTTAAATTTGCCTACATCAATGTCAAATGTTCTTGTATTAAATTTTGGAATAGTAAAATCTAAAGACTAAAAGGTTATAATATTTAGTAGAATTACCTATGAGAAGTATACTAAGAAATAAAACAGAGCAATGAAGCAAATCAACATAATTACTTCTTTTTTATGGTTTGGGCAGTACTTCATAGAAAGAAAGACCATAAGGCAGATATAAGATCTCAGCTCTATAGATACCTGTACCATTAACAGTAAGCCATAATTAGGCATTTGCACCAGACAGAAGTCAAAGTGATTCTTCATTTCAGAATATTTCCTATGTAATGTATAATTTTGATATTCCAGCAACTGCCTAAATAACAATGAAAGGTAGGAGTCAGGCTTCTTTAGCTCAAATCCTGGATCTGCTACTCAATAGTTATTTGACCTCTCTGCCTCAGTTTCTTATCTGTGAAATGGGAATGACAATAATAACATTCATTTTGTAGAGTTTTCTCAATGTTTGAAGCACTGAGTACTATAGCTGACAATTATAAAGTCTTTTTTAAATATGTTCTATTATTATGATCTCTTTTTGTTATCCATTTATTTTTTCTCATGCTTCAGAAGCATTACCTAGGGCTCATGGTGTGTTAGTGAAATTTTCAGAGAACAAATCAAACAAAGAGAAAAGAAAACACAACAAAATAAACTCCTGTAACCAGCCTTCAGAAGATTTTACTGACATTTGAAAATTATTCTCACCATCTAATTCCAAAATCATCTAAGTGAAAGGCTAGCTTTTATTTTGTTTTAAAAGCTTGGTTTTGTGTAAATCTGATCAGAATAAGATGGAAGAATATAAATTTGGTTAAACTATAAAAATGCTAAAATGTTTGGTCTCTTTTTCCATCATCGTCTAAACATAAATTATGTCACAATATGTCTTTATCCAGTGCCCTTGAATTTTCTCCAGGCCTTTAACATAATTTAAATTCAAAGTGCCAGAGATTATTTTAATAAAGGCATTACTACAACTCTGAAATGATCTTATTTTGTGTTTTTAAGGGTTCTTGGGATTATAAATATGAAATAATTTCTTATTTTTATCTGTTAACATACCAAACCAACATAGACAATTTGTTTAGTGAGCTTTACTCAAAAATACTTGTGAAAAAGGTATAATGTTATTTTCATCTGACACAATGGACAGGGAACATCTGTCACATCAACTGTTTTTTTTTTAACTTTATATTTTATGCATCCCCATGGAATCTTTATTCTTGTATGTGAAGTTTCCTGAGATTTAATATTTATATTGAAATATAATTTATTAAAATTTAGTAAAATCATATCCCATTGTATCAACTTTAGTTTTATATAATTTGTTCACTCTAATTATAAAACTAACACAAAGTTATGGTAAAATCTTTGAATGTTGCAGGGACTATTTGAAAAAAAAATAACCTTAAACCAGAAATCACCTTACACAAAAAGCAACATATTGGTAGTAAATTTATTTCTAGACTATTGATCAATTTGTCAATTTCTCTATATATATATTAGCATATCTTGTGATCTTGGGTTCCTAACATAGATATAGCCATTTTTTTCCTGCTTTTCTAAAATTTAACATAATTCCATGTACATTTCTGTACCATTCTATATTTTTAGAAAATTTGATTACAAAGGTTCCATAATAAGTATTTATCTAGATTTTACTAGGACTCCATCCTTATGTGAGTTTTCATATTTCCCTGACATTCTCCTTTTTTCACTTTCTTAGCTGGCAGCCAAGCCATTCCAGGTGATGCCTCCCCTTTTTTAACTTGGATGAAAGAGTACACTGTGAGGAGCAGAATACAGCTTCCAGGGCAGTTGCCAGATTGGTTGGGGATAAGCTACCCTGAGGTCAACTTTGGCCAATAGGAAAAAGGAAAGAGAAGACAGCAAGGCAGATAAGTACACCTTTTTTTTCCCCCTATGGACTACTCTTGGGACTGGCTACCCTTTCAAAGAGGTCTCATATGCTAAGTGAATATGCTTCCAGAGTGATCTGTTCTGTCTCTATGGCTTATTAGAAGCAGTAGCAAATAGAGCAATGCATTGCTTTGGATCTTAACTCATTTCATTTTTTCCCTCAACTCCCACTGCACCAGGCTGACATGTCTGAAGTGAAATTTAAACAACTTAGTCCTTCCTTCAGGTTTTATTTCCTTAAGAAAATAGATTATTTTTTTTTCAATTACAGTTGACATTCAATATTAGTTTCAAGTGTTCAGCATAGTGGTTAGACATTTAGAAAATAGATTTTTTAAATTTAAATATGTTCAATAAAGATTGCATTAAATTTGTATATTGCTTTGGGTAGTATGGCCATTTTACCTATGTTGACTCTTACAATCCATGAACATGGATTATGTTTCTATTTCTTTGTGTCTTCTTCAATTTCTTTTAATAACGTCTTATAGTTTTCAATGTATAAGTCCTTTGCAAAAGAAATAGAACAAAAAATATTCAGATTTATATGGAATCACAAAAGACCCCAAATAGCCAAAGTAATCCTGAGAAAGAAGAACAAGGCTGGAGGCATCACTCTGCCTGACTTAAATTATACTGCAAAGCAACAATGATCAAAACAGCATGGTACTGGTGGAAAAACAGACACACAGACCAATGGAACTGAATTGAGAGCCCAGAAATAAACCCCCATATATGTGGGTAAATAATTTTCACCAAAGGTGTCAAAAACAAAGAATGGAAAAAAGAAAGCCTCTTCAATAAATGGTGCTGGGAAAATTGGAAACCCACATGCAAAAGAATGAAACTAGATTATTTGTCACTGCACACCACAATTAACTCAAAATGGATCAAAGATCTATATATAAGACTGAAACAATAAATTTCATAGAAGAAAACATAGGTACTAAACTTATAGGTCTTAATTTAGAGATGATTTTATGAATTTGACTTCAAAGGCAAAGGAAGTAAGTGCAAAAATAAATGAATAGGACTGTATCAAAATAAAATCTTCTGCACAGCAAAAGAAACCATCAACAACACAAAGAGGCAACCACCTGAATGAGAGAAGATATTTGCAAAGAACGCCTCTAATAAGGGTCTAATATCCAAAATACACAAAGAACTCATACAATTCAACCAAAAAAATCCAATTAAAAAATGGGTAGAGGACCTGAACAGACACTTCTCTCAAGAAGACACACAAATAGCCAACAGACATAGAAAAAGATGTTCAACTTCACTAGCTATTAGGAAAATGCAAATCAAAACCACAACGAGATACGACCTCATACCTATTAGAATGGCTATTATCTATAGGACAGTAATAACAAATGTTGGAGAGGTTATGGGGAAAAAGGAACATTCATACACTGTTGGTGGAAATGCAAATTGGTATAGCTACTATGGAAAACAGTATGGAGGTTTCTCAAAAAATTAAAAATAGAATTACCATATGATCCAGCAATCTCTCTTCTGGGTATCTATCCAAAAAACTCGAAAACATTTATCCGTAAAGGTATATGCACCCTGATGTTCATTGCAGCATTATTCATGGTGGCCAAGATATGAAAACAAGTGAAGTGTCCTTCAATAGATGAATGGATAAAGATGTGGTAAGGGGAAAAAATGGTGCAGATGATAGAGGCTTTGTTTATCCCTCTTGCGACCAAATCGAAGTTGTGACAGAAACACGGAGCAAACAGCAAGGAAAATCACCTGGGATTTAGATGAACAGAAACACTATAACTAATCAACCTGCAATGGTATAAGGTAGGAGGGGGCAAAGACGCGAGGCTTCCGGGTCCCCAGCAGTTGAGTGGGACAGAATCTGTGGCAGACGGCAGCTGCAGACATCTCTTAAAGAGGCCATGTCCATGACTGGACTTTCTGGGTAATGGTCCAGCTTGCTCTGAGCACTGGAGCCAGATCAGCTACTTAAGGGGCACCAGAGACTTATAGGGGAACACTGAATTGTCAGAGTGAGGGCTAGAGGTGAGGCTCTCTCCCAGACAAAAGTGCTGGTAGTATCCATTGTTCCTCTGTTGAGCCCTCTTCCCCACTCCCAGTGTGCGACACAGCGCTGCCATAGCTGAGATGTCATCAAACTAGATAACAGAGGTTGCTCTGCCCAAAGAATTCCTTGAAACTCTGCCTCCCCCAACCCTCTGCCCCACCCAAGCCACATCCAGGTGTATCCTCCATGAGTCAGGTGCTCCTTGCTGAGCAGCACCCAAACTCACAGTGGTGGCCTCTGGCCTCGGTTTCTGGCAGCAACTTTAAGAACACATCTGTGGATTGCTTGCTGAGTCTTAACAGGTAGCCCTTGAAGGGCACAGTCTCGGGCTCAACTTGGCCTACAGCTGAACTCCTCTCAAAACTGTGCCACTGGGCATCTACTACACAAAGTTGCACAAATAAAACTGGGAAATTTAGCTTTCCTTAGTACATAGAAACAGACACAATAAGACAGCCAAAATGGGAAGACAAAGAAGCAGAAATCATATGAGAGAAAAGAACAGAGAAATAATGGAGCCAAGCAATCTAACAGATGCAGAGTTCAAAACATTGGTTATAAAGATACTTGATGAACTTAGAGGAAGTGTAGATGAACTGAGAACATTAAGAAAGAGATAAAAAACAAAAATGGAAATGGAAATTATAAAAGGGAACTAATCAGAAATGAAGAATACATTATCTGAAATGAAGAGTATATTAGAGGGACTAAACAGAGTGGATAAAGAAGAGGATTGAACCACCGATATGTACGATGAGGAAGCCAAGGACACTCAATTGGAATGGCAAGGGAAAAGAAGCCAAGAAGGCCCTTCGATCATGTGAGGTACAATGAGAAGTCTGTGACCTGAAAGAGGGCCCTCAACTGACTATGCTGGCACCCTGACCTCAGACTTCCAGCCTCCAAAACTGTGAGAAATGAATTTGTCTTTAATAAGCTAAAAAAAAAAAAAAAAGATGTGATACATTTATACAATGGAATATTATTCAGCCATAAGAAAAATGAAATACTGCCATTTGTGACAACATGAATAGATTTTTAAATAAACATGCTAAGCAAAATAAGTCAGACAGAAAAAGTTGAGAACCATATGATTTCACTCATATGTGGAATATAAAACTGAAAGCAACAAACTAACAACACAAAAAGAGACTCAGACACACACAACAATTTAGCAGTTACCAGAGGGAAAGAAGGGAGGGAAGGAGGTTGATAAGAGTAAAGGGGGTCAAATATATGGTGACGGAAGGAAATTAAAATTTAGGTGGTGAACATACAATGCAATATACATATGATCTATTATTGGATTCTACACTTGAAACCTATATAATTTTATTAATCAATTTCACCCCCAATAATTTTAATTAAAAATAACATAAAAATAGAAAATTTTCTTGACAATTTTATTATGGTTTATATATAATGTATACATATATTAAATTTTAAATTTTATATATAACTATATATATAATTTACACACACACATAGAGAGAGAGAAAGAAAGGGAGGGGAGAGAGAATAAATTTCTTATGAACAATTTATTTATTATGAGAAATTGGCTCATGTGATTATGGAGATTGACAGCTCCTATCATCTGCCATCCATAAGTTGGAGACCCAGAGAAACTAGTGGTGTATTTCAGGGGCAGTCTTGAGGCTTGAGAACCAGGGGAGGAAATGGTATAAATCCCAGTTTAGGGGCCAGAGAAGATGAGATGTCTCAGCTCCGGCAGTGAGGCAAGGTGGAGGGTGGGGTGCATAAAAAGCTGAATTCCTCCTTCATCCACCTTTTGTTTTAGTCAGGCCTTCAATGGATTGGATGATGCCCACTCATATTAAATGGGGCAAGGACTTTACTGAATCCACTCATTCAAATGCTAATCTCATTTGGAAAGACTTTCACAGAGATATCCAGAAATTATATTTAATGTGGGCACTCCATGGCCAGTCAAGCTGACACTTGAAGTTAATCATCACAAACCTGGTATGAGTCTCTATTTACTGAAGACTCTAGGTGTCAGCATAAAGTTGAATAGAATTTTTCATGAAGTTCACATTCATTTTTTTATAGTTATATAAATTATTACCAAGTTTTTGTTATTGTTATGGACAGAGTATATTTTTTGCTATATTTCTGTTACTTTTGATGATATACATAATTTCTCATAATATCTATTTTTGCTTTCAATAATAAAATGTATTTTAAGTTGTGTTTTTTTCAGATAATTTTTTGACTTTTATGTAGACAATAATATCTTTTGCAAATAAGGTAATGTTTTTACTACTTTTCAATAGCTATATTTCATTTTGTTTTCCCATATTATTCCATAGTCTGGGACTAACAGAGCAATACCAAAAAACATGGTAGCAACATCACCTTTGTCTAATTTCAGAATTAGATGCAAATTCAGTATTTTATAATCCAGATGATACAAAGATATTAATTATTATGTTAAGCAAAGATTCCTATCTTTTCCATCCATTCATTTTTAAGCATTTTATAAAATACTTTTTGGGTACATTGTTTCATGTTTATATTTTTAAATCTTCCCGCACTACCTTGAGTGCTCGTAAATATTGAAAGTTAATCATCAGTAGTCTGATTATTTTCCAGCCTTCCACAAGTTTGAGCATATGATGTTATACTAGAAGAGAATAACATTAGCTCTACTATTTGATATATATTGATCTACCTATTGGCCGATATGTGCTAAGGGCCATTTCTTACAATTCTTCTGCTAACCCCCACAACTACATATCCCATGCTCCTTTACCAACCAGTGTCTGAGTTATGTCAATGGGAGCCACCACCAGCATATTTGAGGGTGAGTGAAGAGTGGAGACCAGATTCTAGGGTATTTCTTCCACCTCTTTGCTTCAGATTGCCTTCTCGGTGTGGCTGCATCTCTGTGGTTATAACTTACAGCAACTGTCCTCCTTCCTAAGTCCTAGGTCCTACCAGAAGGACCTTACTCCTGCTCCCTTGAACCACTGCTTCCTATCCTTGCCCCTCTGTACTGAGTTTCATAGTGGTTTATTCCTGTGCTAATAGCCAAATTGCCTTGTGGTCTTCTGTTCACTCTTTCAGTTCTTTTAATGCTTTTTGAACATAATATTCTCAATATTAAATTCCCTCTATTGAACTCCATAGCTTAAATTCTCTCTCTCTACTTAGTCCCTGACTAAAAAATATATTTTAATTAAAATTATTATGTAATAATCAGATGCACAAGCAACAGGACAGAAATCATACAAAAGTCATAATTATATGAAAACTTAAAATATAACTTGAAAATAAAGACATCAACATTTCCTTCTGCTCCTCTTTAATAATTCCATCATCCAACTAAAAAAGTACTTTAATATCTAGTAAATTAAATAATATTACAAAAATGGGAGAGTCACCTGTTCATATATATTGATTTATGTACCTTAATTCTCAGCCTAGATGTATAAAGTGGATTGCCTCATATATACCAGAAAAATCATTCTTCTTAATTCTATTTATATTTGATAAATAATATATAATCAGTGATATCAGAAGAACATTTTATGAGATCATGTGTATGAGAAAACCTTTCCTACTTTAAAGATATATTTTCATCAAAAGTCCTCAGGACATACAAGTAAACACAGAAGTATCATATGATGAATAAGGAGTAACTTTCAACCAAATTGTTTTTGTACCTTTGACTATATGAACCTATATCTTTAATGTATTTTTCTTAGTTATGTTAATTCTTTAAAAGGCTAGTTTTCATATTTCATTGAGAAGGCAGACTGAGATTAACAGCTGCAAGTATATTTTATAATGAGATTCATCATTTGCTAATACTTTTAGACGAGTGGAAAAAATTAATATGTAAGAATACATGGCTATCTGGAGTATCTGCATTAATTTAAGTGAATTCATTTTATTACTTTTCTTTATTTTTTTATTTCAGTGCAAGATTACAAATAACTTGGTTTCATATCCCTTTATATATTTAAGTACGTTTGGTTTGAATCTGTATTTTCCTTATAATTTTAGCCTTTTATCTTTATTTAAATAAAGCCTTTTGTTAATATATCCAACTTTTCTACGAATAAGTCTCATTAAAATTATTCTAACAACATACTTTATAAACCTTAAAGTTGAAGTGATGTCATGAGTTAGTTTAAGAAAACTGACTTTTACTTGAAGGTTTAATTTTGAGAGAATTTGAATTCATTATATTGTATATTATAATAATATTACAAATTACAGCTGTCAGTAAATTGTAAATGAGATCAGCATGTAAGTTTTCATAATGCATAAAAGGAAATGAAATCTTCAATATTTCAGAAGTGTACTTGAAATTTACTTTGAAGATTGTCAGAGAAAAGAAACAATTGATGCATCTCCTTAATGCGTTATTCTTTCTTTGATTTTTCAAAAAAGGTATATTTGATTAATTTCACCTCTTTCACCTTTTTGCCACATCTGTACAGGCCATTTCTTCTCATGACTTTTATTTGAATCATTTAGGGATTGTATTAAAAAATGAGGCATGTGGTAGTGGAGAAAACCTTTCTAGAAATGATGCCATTCTCCCTTGGGTAACCGAAGGGAGAAGAAAGAAGGAATTGGACATGGAATTGGCTTCTAGGCACATCCTCAGCTAGGACAAGGGGAAAGATACACTGATATCTCAAAGTTGTGCTATTTTCCATCAATCCTTTTATCTTCAGCACTCTGAGAATTTAATGTCATTGACTCTACCAGATAGCTCATCACACTGTTATGTAAGTGTTTCTTTACTAGGCAGTTGTTACTATGGAACTTTGGTATTTTTGAGAATAAGGACAGTATATTCCGTATCCTTAGTACATAAAATGGTGCCTTCCATATTATAGATATTGAATACAAGTTTTTAAGTAAAATGATTAAATGTTCAGCTAAGAAGTGCAACACGGTGCAGGATTTCTGGTATGTTGGTATTTTTTTTTCTTTCTGATTTGGTTCTAGAATGGTTTCTAATATGGTTTTCTGGAGGCAGACATGGATAATCATCCACACCACCAGGAGCCAAATGTGTTTAAACTTTTTGCTTAGCCTTTTTATTAAGTTATGTATATTTCAATATTTATATTTAAAAGGATTAACATGGCAATATTAAATCTTTTCATAGCCTCAAAGAAAGAAAATCGAATTTAATACCTATCAGAAACTTACAGAGCTTTTTTACATATTACTGAATATGTAATCCTTGCTAAACTTGCACCAATTTCTGTATTTTCTAGGAAAATTTTCATATACATTTTTTGCCTTAGAAAATTTACATGCAGAGGAAACCTAACAAGAGAAAAAATCATACATTTTGTCAGCACCAATGTGTTAATATTATAAGATGATGAATAAGAAAGTTACACAAAGTTTACTGAAATGGTAGAGTGCATAATCCAGAACCTGCAGCCCAATAAGCATAACTAAAAAATTGGTAAACAAGAAATACATAATCAGAAAGCTAACAAAATGATGAGGAAATAGAGTCAACGTCCTGGAGAAGCCAGAAATCCAAA
Organism: Eidolon dupreanum; assembly: GCA_028627145.1. Classification (NCBI taxonomy): domain Eukaryota; kingdom Metazoa; phylum Chordata; class Mammalia; order Chiroptera; family Pteropodidae; genus Eidolon; species Eidolon dupreanum. Next base: position 14,193,833 of record CM053505.1, read on the forward strand.
GCAGTGAAAACAGTACTTACAATGCTATATGTTATCCTCTGCAGGTAGCTCAGAAGCCAAGAATGCCTGTCATAGACTCAAAGGCTAAGTGACCAAAAGATGAATTTCCTAAAGGCAGTGAACACAGAATGCAATGTGTGTATGTGTGTGTGTGTATATATATATATATATATATATATATATATATATATATATATGCCTATATATATATATGCCTACTGTTGAATTGTACACCTAAAACTTATTGAAGTTTGTTAACCAGTGTCACCATAATAAAAATTAAAAAAAAATAAAATAAAATACAGGGCATTAAGGCAAAAAATAATAAAATAAAATTATCATTTCCCCCCAAAAAAATAAAAAAAGAAAAAAATTGAAAAAAAAAAAAAGATGAATTTCCAACCCTGCCAAGATAGAGAACAGTTTTACAACCTGGTCCTCATTTAGGATAGTTCCTAGGAGCTTGTGAACTAGGAGTAAATATGAACCAGATAGAAAGCAGCCTTTGCATGGACTAAAGTGCAATTTCAGGTCATCTGGAACCTAGAAAATCTCAAACTCTAAATTGGATTATGGTGATCTTAGGGTGTTAGTGTCTTCAAATACTTGTCAGTAGGGTGGGGGGAACTCCCTTGAGGTTGTTAGCACCAATATATGAAACCATCAAATTCATGTCCAGAAAAAAAATAAAATGTCTAAACAAGTATGAAAGCAAATGATGAGTTTCATGATAAAAAAAATAACCCAGCATATGAGGAGATGAGATGATTAATAGTACCACAATTAGTAAAGATGTAATAACTGACACACAGAGACTGTTATGCCAATCACAATTACAGAGGTAAGATCTTTACTTAAAATATTTGGCAAGATACAGCAAAGTGTAGAAAGTAACTATGATTTTTAAAATAACCAATCAGAGAAATTCTAGAACTGAAAGATACAATGACCAAAACTAAGACCTTAAAGGGTAGATTTTACAGCATATTTAATACAACTAAAAAAAAAAAAAACTATTGTAATTTGTAAGATGGATCAGATGAAACTACCCAGAATAAATAAATCATGAAGAGAAAATGAAAGAAAATACAGAAGAAAAGCTAAGAGAGAATACTGTGGAAAGTTCTACAATACATTTAATTGGAATTCGGAAGAAGAGAAAGAGAAAATGGGAAAAAAGGGGCTATGAATTTTCCAAAACTAATAGAACACATCGACCCACATATTCAAGAATCCCAATGAATTCCATAAAAGATAAACAAATATATCTGGAGAAAACCAAAGCAAAAAATAATGAACATCTTAAAAAAAAACCCAAAACACTAAAACTAATTGCAGGATCACACTTAAAAGATCAAAACTTAAAAAGGCAGCTGCTTTCATACCATCAATGATGGAAGCCAGAAGCTGATGGAATTATAGCTTCAAAGTGTTAAACTGAAATGAATACCAACATAGAACTACATATTCTATAAAAATATCTCTCAACAATGAGCAGGAAATAAAGACATAGACTGACAAACAAAAATTATAATAATCCATCACAAACCATCTCACAGTAAAATACTAGAAAGTATTTGTAAGTAAACAACAACAACAACAACAACAACATAAATGGAAAGTCTGAGATGCAAGAAGACAAAATTGTAAACATGGTTAAATCTAAATCAACACAGAGTGAATGAAACAAAAATAATAATAGCCACCAGTGTTTGAATACAAAGATGTAAAACCTACAAAATAATACTATATAAATAAACCAAAAATAAAGATAATTTTAGTTAACATAGACTACATTTCCTACATTTTCTGAGAGAAGGGTAAAAATCAACAAATAGTAGACTTTAGTAATTCAATAGTTCATGTTGAAATTTCTAAAGAAAAACTAATCAAAGTAATAATGTTAAACTAAAAATATCATAGAAAGAGAAAAAGGAATAATAAAATGCTTAATTCAAATGAATGTTAAGGAAGAAGAGAATGAGATTCATAAAACAAGTGGGACAATTAGAATGCAACTGGTAAGTTAGTATTTATAAACCTGAATATATTAGTTTATTAAAGAAATGTAAGAAATACACTAATGAAAAAAAAAAAAAATTCAGACCTGATTTAAAAAATCAACTATATGTTATTTACAGGAGAGTGATCTGAAATTAAAAAATGCAGTAATGTTGAAAAGGTATGGAAAAAGTTGTACCATGTAAATACTAATCAAAATAAGTCAAGTATAGCTACGTTAATATTAGATATAATACGTTTTAAAGCGAAAAGTAATATTAGATATAAAGATTACTTCTGAATGATCCAAAGTTTAATAAGGGGGAAGATGCAACTATACTAAATCATTATATGTCAAATAATATGAATTCTATATACATAGTCAAGAATTGACAAAATTACAAGAAGATGTAGAAAAATCTACAAAAATAGTGAGAGTTTTTAGTATATTTCTTTGAACTAATAGATCAAGCAAGTAAAACACATATAAAATACAGGACATGTTGACAGTTTTCAATTTGATATACAGGATATATGGAGAACATTTCATCTTATAAATTCATCACACACATTTTCAGGCACATGGGGATCATTTAATGTCACCAACCATTGGTAAAACAGGCTACAAAATAATTAAATTTTAAGAACTGAAATATTGTAAATAATAGTCACTAATCACAGTGCAAGTAAAAGACAATATAAATAATAAATAAATCTAAACCTTCCCTAACTTTGAAAATTGATCAATACATTTTTAAATAAAGTATGGAGAAAAAGCAAAAGTAAAACAGGAATTAAAATGTATTTTGAAGTGAGTGAAAATAAAAACACAGCATAACATTTAGAGAATATTGCTCAACATATATTTAAAGGGAAGGTTACAGTTTAAAAGCCAAACACTAGAGAAGAGGAGAGGGTAAAAATCGATAAGTTAACAAAAATACAGTATCCATTTCAAGAAAATAGTAAAAGATAAGCAAAATAAATCCCCAAAATATAAAAGAAAACCTGTGATAAGAGCAAAAATCAATGAAATGAAGTTCAAATCCACAATAGAGTATTAACTAACTAAAAGTTCTCTAAAAAGACTAATTTATTGGAAAAAAAAACTCTTAGCAAGATAGATTATGAAAAATAAAGTGAAAGCATGACAAAACCACTGTCAGAATAAAAAGAAATATCACTACAGATCTAACATACATCAAAAATAATGTTACAGAAAACTTTAAAAATTAGACGAAACTGGTGAATTCCTAGAAAAGTACATCTTACTAAAATTGACACTAAAAGAAATAGAATATCTGATTAGTAATAAAATTAAACAGAATCCATAATTTAATTTCCCTCAAAGCAAATTCCAGAACCAAATGGCTTCATTAAGGAATAAACAAAACCAACATTACACATAAACATTTCTGCAGAATAGAAAAAGAGGGAACACAACTCATTTTATAAAAGTGGTATAACTTAACACCAAAACTTGACAAGGATGTTGTGAAATATAATATTACAGCTAATTTCTTTCATAAGCACAAATGCACCAGTTTTAGAACATCAGAAAATTAAATCTAGTGATAAACAAAAATATAAATGAAAAAATAAATCTAGCTATAAAAATGATACATCATGACCAGGTGAGGCATATTCCAGGAATGCAAGATTTATTTAACATTATGAAACATATGTAATCTTATTAACCAATATCACTCCAATAAATTTAAAATTTTAAAAAACAAGCAAAAAAATAAGCATGTCACCATTAAAAAATCAAATATTTTAATTCACGAAATGAACACAAACAACCAAAAGGGAAAAAAAAATCATATATATCAATGAAGAAAATGTATTTGACAAAAATTAATAGTCATTATTGATAAAAACTATTAATCTAGAAAAGAAAGGAAATTTCTTGGATTGAATAAAGAAGATCTAAATTCCTAGAGCAAACACTCTAGTTAATAGTGAAATATTGAAAGTTTTCCCCTTGAGATCAGAAACAAGTCATTGTCACCACTTCTATTTAACATTTTAAAGGCCATCCCATTGCAAATTTGTACAGCCACTATGGAAAGCAGTCTGGAGGTTTCTCAAAAATTAAAAACAAATATACCTTTTGACCCAGCAATTGTACTTCTGAGTATTTATCTGAAGAAAACCAAAACAATAATTTGTAAAGATGCATCCCTATGTTCATGGCAGCACAATTTACAATAGCCAAGATATGGAAGCAACCTAAATGCCCAACAATAGACAATCAGATAAAGAAGTTATGGTTCATATATACAATGGAATATTATTCAGCCATTAAAAAAATGAAATCCTACCATTTACAATGACATGGGTGGACCTAGAGGTTATACTGAGTGAAATGTCAGACAGAGAAAGATAATACCATATGATTTCACTTATATGCGAAACCTAAGAAAAAGAACAAACTAATCAAAAATAGACTCGCAAATATAGAGGACAATTTGGTGACAGCCAGAGGGGAGGGAGTTAGGAGCTGATTAAATGGGGTGAAGAGTTAAAGAAATACAAATTAGCAGTTGATAGATGGTCATGGTGATGCGGAGCACAAATAGGGAATGTAGTTAGCGTTAATGTAATGGCTAGGTATAGAGCCAGAGGAGAGAAAGAGCAATTAGGGGAATTGTTTTATAAACTATATAAATGTCTAAGCAATGTACTGTACACTTGAAATTAATAATAAAATTAAATTAAAAAAATAAAATACAGGTAATGAGGTAAGAAGAGATACATATATACATACATTAAGACATAAGGATTCAAAAGAAAGAATTAAATGGTTATTCTAGTTAATAGTTAATTGCCATTAATAACCATGTAGGATTTTACATAATTAAAAAAATCTATAGACAAAATATTTAGAATAGGTAAAATTATCAAGGTTGTGGGATACAAGTTGAATAAAGCCAAATTAGTTGTACTGCAATATTATCATTTAAATAAACAAATAAAAATGAGATTAATAAAAGCATTTACAATCACCTAAAAAATAAAATACCCAGAAATAAATTTAACAAATATGTATAAGATGTCCTTAGAAAATATAGCTGAGAGAAATTAAAGAACTAAATAATTATACACTGATTGAAGAATTGGGTGTTTTAAAGATATAAAGACCCCTTCAACTGAATATTATTCAATGTATTCCCAATCAAAATTTCCTCAGTTTATTTCTTTTAATGTAAATCAACAACCTGACTCTAAATGTGTATAGAAACATGAAGAAGAAGAACACTTGGCTACTTATACTATCAGGTATCAAAAATAATTACAAAACCACAATGATTAAGATAATATGGCATTTGCAAAAGAATAGCAAAATAGGTAAATGAAAAAGATTAGAGAGTTCTGAAATAGACTCATGTACATATGGTTACCTGATTTGTGAAAACTGAATGTAGCAGAGAAAGAAGTGTCTATTTGTAGAACGGTCCTGAATCAATTGGATATTTGCTGCAGACATACCAGTGAGGGGAGAGGGAAACTTGGTTTCTAACTCACATAATAAGAAAATCAGTTCTAGATGAATTGCATATATAATTGTGATAGTTAAAACAATATAATATTTAGATGAAAATGTGATAGAACATCTTCATTACTGTGGAAAAAGCAAGAACTCCTTAAATGAGACACATGCACACACACACGCACACACACACACACATACACACACACACAAATCAAAAAGGAGAAAAACTGATAAAATAGAGTACATTAAGACTGACATACTTTTGTTATCAAAACAATATTAAGAGAATGAAAAAGCAAGCCAAAAAATGGGAAAAGATAAATTCAGCATGAACTTCCAACCAAGTTCTTATGTCCAAAATACAAAGAGAACTTCTATAAAACAATAGGAAAAAGGGAGAAAATCCAATTGTAAAATAGACAAAGACTTGAATAAGTACTTTACAAAAGAGGATATCTAAATGGTCAATAGTTATATGAAAAGCAGTCATTTTCATTGCTTCAGTTTATATAAATTTCAAAAACTGGCAAATTTATCTTTTAGAACTTTTAAAAGTTAGAATAGTAGTTGTGTTTTGGAAGGAGAAGCAAATAGAAGGAGATATGTTGGGGGCTTCTGAGTTTTAGAAAGATGGCATTCTGCAACTTTATTTCACAGTACTGTCTCTTTTTCTTGGTCTGCATGACGGTTAAGCACCCCGAGCTGTATCTATGATTAGTTCACTTTTTTTTTTGGTTTTATGTACATTATGTTTCAATAATAAGTTTATAAACTCACACACTAACAATCTAAAACAATAACAACAAAAACTTCACTGTGTGAAAAAAATTCCAGGCAAAAATCCAAACTATAGACCAACTGTTTATGATTTTGCCTGGTAAACATATTATAAATTTAAAGGTTAAAAAAATGGAAGAATATTAAAGATCATTTGAGAGAACAACCTTTATAATAAGACACTGAATTCAGAAATCATATATAAATGATGAATATGATAGATGTAACTACAAAAAGTTAAAATTCTGTGTGTAAAATAAATGAACAAATATTACAGAAAATTTAAAATACTGTGAAAAACTTTTGAAAATATATCTTAAAAATAAGCATGCTTAGTTTTCATATCTAAATAGCATATAATAAAAATTTAAAAATATAATAGTTATATATAATATATATATCCATATATCAAAAAATCTCAACTCCCCCTCAAATGTATTGTTATTTCCTAAGACCAATTGATTTTTACTTCATGAATTAGCATTTTAGTGCACCAATTTTCATCACCTGTTACTTCACACTACCCATATCCATTCTGGGTGAGCATCTCTCTCGATATTCATATGCTTTCTTTCTCAAAAATTTTGTGTATCCTTGAAATCTTTAATATATATGTTTCTAACATTTTACTAAAAGTCCACTACTCATAGTCAACAAATGAGAGCAAACTTTCCTGTTCTAAAAAAAAAAAATTTAAGTGATAAAAATTAATTACTTTAATCACATGCTACAATAAAACTCAATAAAAAGGTGTGCACTCCTGGAAAAACTGTCCTTTTGATAGATTTTGTGTGACATGTGAAACAAATTCAGCTAAAAACTGTTTAATACTCCTTAAATATTAATATCATAGAGGGATAATAATGTTATATCTTAGAGTGTCTTCAAATCTTTTGAGCTTTGTGTCATTGCAACTGTCATTGACTGAAGTATTGAAACTTCTATGATTCCAGTATTTAAATGTCCCATCATTCAAATATTAAGCTGTGAGCTCTCACTAATTTGTGTCTATATCAACTTAAAGACTTTCGTTTCCTAAAAGATCTTTCAAGGTACTTTTATAATACAGTATTATTAATTATGATTGTTATATTTTATGAACCAATACCAGCTATGAATTTACCCCAGAGTTTGCAGCCTTCTTCCAATGTTCCTTGAGATATAATCATCTACACATCAATTGTGTTTACCATTTGTAAACAAGGAAATCATTACCACTCTGAAATGCTTTAATGTGGAGTTCTAAGACTCTGAAATAAAAGATTAACATCTTTGTCTTGGAATTGATATTGGGGAGGGGGGCGGTGGGTCAGCATAGGTTATGAGTTCAAACTAGGCACTCATGTATCAAATGAACCATGAAAACCACAGAGGATCAACATTTTAGAAATAGATGGTATGTCTGCAACATTTTTCTTAGAGATCTATATCTACTGTGGTTTCTTTCTCAGTTATTAATGTCACCATGACACTCAGTTGATATTTTAAAGTTATTAATGATAGAGTTACATGTCAATGAACATCTTTCTGTCAGGGTATCGACCGAAACATACAAATGTGAATGGCTGGATTCTAACCTGGCTTTTTTCTTCTTCATTTTGGTTTCCACCTTCTTTTCTGGGATATTAAGTACTCTGATTTGCTGAATGAGAGCTAGAGCATTCAGTTTCATCTTTCAATTGACTTTAGCCCCAAAGTGTAAACAACTCAAAAAGGAAAATTAATATGAGAGTAAAATATGAGAATTTCGTAAGCTAATAAACATCATTCAAGTATGCAATCTATGTAATGGATGAGGGTTATTCCCCTGATGTATTCCAGAAGTTCTAAATAAACTTAAAAACTCAAGGGTCTGCTGGTGGCATTTATAATTTATATTTTTCTAAGAGTGTTCTATTCAGTAGGTATTTATTACGTACTTACTACATGCAAGACAGAACAATAGCCTTTGCAAAGAATATAAAGCTGAGTAAGGTACAATTCTTACACTCTAAGAATGCAAGTGTGTATGTTGATCTGGTTCTTACATGAAGTATCTGTATTTTTTTTTTTCTAAATTAAGGGCATAGCACTTTTAATGTATTCATATTTTGGAACCTAGTTAAAAATGAGAACCAACTCCCATATCGCATTCCTATCATCCAATCAATGTATTATTTAAATAATATCTTTAATTAAGGAATGAATATTGTGTATATCCATATTACATCAAATATTTTGTCATTTTCAAAAATTTAAATCTTAATCAGTGAGTCGTTAAGTTGTTTCCAAACTACAGGCGGTTAAGAAATGTAAGTACTTAGAGGATAAAGGACAGATTAACTATTAATGTAATGTGCTTGCAATAGCTGACACCCTACTTAGCATGACCATTATGTACTACAGCCTACAAAATTATTCTTCATGCTCCCACAGCAGAGCTAGAGTGCCATATGGCCATGCTTGTTTTTCGTCAAATAATTTTTACATAAACAGCTGGTGAACTGTTTTTATTGTAACAGTGCACATATTTTTTGAGACAGTTGGGAAGGATTGATGCAACACTAGTCACTGCCTGTTTTTATGTCAGTGTTAAGGAGAAATTCAAATTCATATTTTTAAAATGTGAACTTTTGTATTCTTGTCACCAGGGTCAGTTGATAAGAAAAAAATTTAGTGTAAAGAAATTATTGGCATGTTTGTAAACTTGTAACAAGGACTAGAAACTAATCATAAGGGATCTTCAACTTAACATGGCATGTTCAGTGTTTTTATTTTTACACTCTCATGAATTTTTAGAGCAAAGCTGATATGTTTTGGACTATTTTATGGGCAGTTTTAATATGACTATATTTGGTTTTGAAACATAGCTTCAACACATCCTGATAAGTGAAATAATAACCAGAAGATTTTTAGCAGTTTTGTATGTATTTGTGATTTGAGTTGACTTAAAAACTACTTGATTCAAAAGCATCCCCCATCCTCCTTGACAAGAAATTTCATGTGTTAAAACACTAGTGGTTTCAAAAATGCAAGTAGAGCCTCCTCCTTTTGAATTCTAAGATAATGATGACCACTCTTCAGGTTTCTGTAAGGAGATTATCACAGTGCTTAGAATGTTAAATTTTAAATCTTTTAATCTCATCTTATATTTAATACTTCAAAAATCTCCCTGTAACCAGAAGCTACACCCATGAGAATACTGGTAAGGATTTGTATATTATTATATCTTATGGATTTCTTATTCACAGTATATTAGAGACTATAAAATATGTTTCATTAGAGAATGGAATGAATATTTATTATTGTGGCATTGAAAAGCTTAGGACCTTGGAGTCAGATCAAGGAACATCTACTTGTCATAAACTGATGGTAAATGTGTGTAGTATATAGGAGGAAGGAAGATTTTCCTCAACATTACAGCTTTCATTATATTCACCAATCTGTCCTTCATATCATTCCATTTAGGACCACAAAGACTTTTCACAAAATATTTTATTTTGATAAACAAAATGGAAAAACAAAGGATCTTTTCTCCTTTTGTTTAAGCTTTAAGTTCCCATTGAAGAAACTCGTGTGGAATAAGCTTTACAATAATGAGTACATTTTGTGAATAAATTATCACTTAAACATCTAATACCCTGAAAGCAATTTGTTTATGTGGATTTTAATTTATATATTACTGTTATTTTCTCCCAATAAAATATACACCAGATGGATGTTTAGGAAATGGATTGAGTGAGACAATATATTTTTTAAAGGTGTTTTTCGCCCAAGTAAATCTATTCAAATTACCTCACCAAGAGTTTAGGTCTAAGAAGATGAAAATCAGCTATATGAATAACTTTAACTATTAAAGAGACTATGTAATGGTTAGCGGACAGCTATTTATGGGTTGCTTGCATTTCTGTATATGCTGGGAAGCACTGGTTGCCCTTGTTTCAGACAATATTTTCAAGAAAGTCTGTGCAGCAAAAAGCCTTGAAAGATATATGTAACGTCTCCGGAACACAGGGAAGGCATCCTTACTGCATCTTATACATGATTCGGGTTCCCGAAGCACAGGGTTCCTCTCCTGCAACGCAACTCACTGCATGTTCTGGTGTCACCTGACCCTCTTCATGTCACTCTGTGGTTATTGGGGCTTGGGTAACCAGTGTAAGAAAATGTAGATCCTCCAGCTACAGCCATTACTATGAGTAATAAAGTTCTTTTTTTTCTTACCTGAGAGCCTCATGTTTTCTGCCGGCATCCATGAAACCATGATAGTCTAACTTGTTAGCTTGCAAGAAGGATAAAAATCTTAGCTGCTTCACAGTTCTTGACAGGAACCACATATCTCTACTTGCAAATCTGTCCATTTCCTACTTGCAAACAAAAAGCAAACAAAATTAGCCTTTAAAATAGCCTTTAAGAGGTGTAAAAATTGATAACATTTAAATTTTTTGTTTCGCTCCTATTTCGTTTTATGATAAATTTTAATATGTATCACCAGTTTGAACTTATTCAAATAATTTAACTAGCTTCAAAATATCATTAAAAAGTGACATATGTAATATGGTGAACAATAGAAGTAAGTCAAAGAATATACATTTGATATCAGTATTTATCATAGTGATGCTACTTGTAGCACTGCATTCATTTTTCAACAAATCAAACACATTGATGTTAGGTAATGATGATAAAAGTAAACTCATATTGTTACATATACATTATTTTACTTATCTATATTCATATTTTTTTATTTTAAATATTGTCAAAACTGTAAGAATAATATACATGTGTATGTATTATATATCCACAAAACTTATATAAATATATAATTTATAAAATATGTGTAATTTATAAATGTAATTGATAATTATATAATTTATATATAATATAAGTTTATATATTTCAATATTATTCATATAGTTATGATATAATAAATTTCTTTGTATTTTATTCACATATATTTGGGGAATATTTATGAATATATAAGCAACATCACTATAAACTTCTTTGCTAATTACTTACCTGAATTTCTTCTGTGTTTAAGCAGCATGAACAATTTAAAAATGTAGAAAACAAATCATTTTACTCAGTTTGCACTGATTATCTTATATAATTATCTAAAATAGTCACATGGGATTATACACAAGAATATAGGGGGAAACAAAGGTATTTAACTACTGAAAATTTTCATGACTTTCTGTCATAAGCTCATCTTATCCCCTTCCTCATAGCTTTTTTCTTTTTAGTTTTTTAGGTACTGCACAATTTTAAACATGCATTCCTGTGAAGGCGGGAGGACACGTTGTTTTACACCCAGGCGTGATGCTGCAGATATCATCACTGAGTTCCGCGTGACGTGGCAGCAGTATTACCAATTCCAAGTCATAGGTATCTATACTACTGTAGTGGTACTAGAGCAGGGAATATCTTCTCTCTGGATTTTTCACCAACATCAGGATTAATTAATTGGCCTCAATATTGACCAGAATAATAGTGCTGGTGGGGTTAGAGTTCTGGACAACATGGCAGTTACTTCTATCACTGAAGAAGGACTGAAGAATAGATAGGTACAGTTTTAGTCAATCATTTTTATGCAGTTGTACTTGATGTCATTATGGGAAACTTGGAAGCTAGAGTACATTTTTGATACTTTAAGAAACTTTTCTAGCTCAGCAGGCTATAAATCCTGGTAAATGTCCTTCATACATAGTATCAGCATGACTCCATGCTTAGGATTAGACCCTAAAAACCCAGATGTAAGTAAACATAAAAAAAGAGTCTTTTTGACATTCACCACAGTGCTATTAGTTTGAGGATGTCTGAAGTCTGTGCTTCTTTTTCTATTATTCCTGTCTTTCAACCCCAGAAACTCAAAAGAGCCAATGCTAATATTTGTCGCTAATTGCTAGGCACTGTGCAAAAAAAAAAACCAGATAAGTAAAAAATCAAAACAAAAATGTCGATGGTTATAGCTGTTATATAATAACTGAAGTATTTACTTTTCTTTAAAACTAATGTTATATAGCCAAAAATCGCAACTCAATCCCTAGAGACAGATATAGAAACAGAGTTAGTATTGGTTAAGACTTAAAGAATGGGACAGAGATTAATGATGTGGTGAATATTAGTGCATGAAATAATGTTAGTGAAGTAGTGACCGTAAGGTACTGAATTACGGCTAATGGATCACTGATTAGATATGGAGTTTAGGAATGATAAAAGTAGTAGAGATGAGGTAAGGATGTATGTTGCATAAATTACTTGCCAAAATAAGTTATCTTAATACCTAGTTTGGCTAAAAAATCAGCGTATCAAAGTATTGTCTGCATGAGAATGACCATATCAAATACACAGGTAAATCACAGCGATGAATGTGATGACCAATCAAAAAGGAGTATCCTATTTTTTTTCTTTTTACTTTAAATTTTTTTTATTAGTTTCAAGTTCACAATACATTGGTTAGACATCTATATAGTTTGTGAAATGATCCCCCAATTGCTCCTTCCCTTCCCTGACCCTCTCCTGACCTAGCCAATGTATTAATGCTAATTGCATTCCCTATTCCATGCTTCCCATCTCTGTGACCATTCGCCAGCTAATTTGTACTTCTTCAACCCTTCACCCCATTCTCCCAGCTCTCCAAACCAAACCCCTCCCCTCTGTCCATCACCAAATTGTCCACTATATTTGTGAGTCTGTTTTTGATTAATTTGTTCTTTTTTATTCCTTAAATTCAGCTTATAAGTGAAATCATATAGTGTTTATCTTTCTCTTTCTGACTTAAATATCTTCTAGGTTCATCAAAGCAATATCTTTTTTCCATTCCTTTCCTTTTCATTTGTAGGAGTCTTTTTTTTTTTTTTTTTTTTTTTTATCCTTTTAGCCACTCTATCCATTGGTTGGAGCACTTAATTCGTTTGCCTTTAAGGTACTTATTGATAAGAATGCAGTTGTTACCAGTCTTTAGTCCTGTTTTTGATTTTTTTTTTCTTCTTAAAAAAGTCCCTCCAACATTTCCTGTAATTCTGGCTTGGTGGTTTATTTTCGTCTGGGAAGCTCTTTATCTGTCCTTCAACTTTAAATGATATCTTTGCTGGATAAATTATTCTTGGTCGTGGATCCTGGGTCTTCATTCTTTTGAAATTTTTTCGCCAAGCCCTTCTGTCCTGCATATTCTCCCTTGAGAAATCAGCTGCCAGTCATATGAGTGTTCCTTTATATGTAATTATTTGTTTTTCTCTTGCTGCTTTTAAAATTATTTCTTTGTATTAACCTTTGGCATTTTAATTATGATGTGTCTTGGTGTGAGCCTCTTTGGATCCCTGATTTTTGGAATCTTCTGAGCTTCCTGGGGTTTTATGTCCATTTCCTTCACCAGGTTAGGGAAGTTTTCCATCATTATTTCTCCAAACAGCTGTTCAACATCTTGATTTTCTTCACTTATGCAGAGCAGACAAATATTTGGAGCCTTAATAGTGTTCCATATCTTCCTTAAATCATCTTTATAGTATTGGCCTCTTTTTTCTTGCCATTCTGTTTGAGTGTCCTGATTAGCTTTCCTGTCCTCTGGAAAGGGCATGTGATCCTCTTCTTTATTCACTTTATTTATTCCTTTGTTTATTCCATTTAATATACTTTTCATCTCAGATAATGTGTTCTCCATTTCAGATTGGTTCCCTCTTATAGTCTCCATCTCCATTTTTATCTCTTTGTTGGAGTTCTCTACTTTTCCCAAAAGTTCATTGAGCATCTTTATAACCAGTGTTTTGAACTCTGCATCTGTTAGATTACTTGACTCTATTATATCTGGATCTCTGTTCTGTTCTGTCATATGGTTTCTGCTTCTTTGTCTTCCCATTTTGGCTATCATTCTGTGTCTGTTTCTATGTACTAAGCAAAGCTCTTAAGTCTCCCGGTCTTATTAGTGAGGATTTGTGACGTAGGTGTCCAGTGGCACAGTCCTGAGAGGGGTTCAGCTGCAGGCCAAATTTAGTCCAAGCCTCTACCCGTCTGGGGCCACCTGTTAAGATTCAGCAAGCAATCCACAGATGCTGAGCTTATAGTTGCCTCAAAAGGCCACACCAGAAACTGAGGCCAGCTGCCTCCAATGTGAGTCTAGGCACTGCTCAACAAGGTGAATCTGACTCGATGAGGATATACCTGGATGTGGCTTGGGTGGAACTGTGAGTTGGGGGAGGCAGGGTTTCTGGGAATCCTCTGGGCGGGGTGACCTCTGTTATCCAGTTCGATGAGGTTGCGGCTATGGTGGTGCAGTGTCTGCACACTAGGAGTGGGGAGGGCTCAACAGGAAACAATGGATACCACCTGCACTTCTGTACCAAGTGAGTCTCGCCTCTGGCCCTCACTCCAACAACTCAGTGTCCCCTTGTAAGTCCCTGGTGCCCCCAAAGCAGACAGCCCAGTGCTAGTGCCCAGAGCAAGCAGGTCTGTTGCCACAAAAATCCGCTTGCAGACATGGCCCCTTTAAAAAGCGTTCGCCGATGCTGCAGCCTCCATCTCAGTCAGCCACTCCAGATTGGGCAGCCTCACATCTTCGCCCCGTCTTACCTTCTGCTACTGCAGGGTGCTTTCTTGGACTTCTCCCTACTTGTATGGCTTGTTCATCTAGATCCAAGGCAATTTTTCTTTGCTGCTGCTCCTTGTTTCCGTCACAACCTTGATTTGGTCACCAGAGGGATGAACAGTTTTGAGGCACTCCCAGGGGTAGCCTATTTTGAGCAAAATACCACCTACCTGTGAGGTGAACAGTCAAAAACATTATCTTTTTAAACAAGGTCTGGGTAATATATAAATTTCTCACGTACAACATTTTACTCTCTGGGGCATATGCCTCAGGTCACATAAATGTGTTTGTCATAAGTTAGTTTATTATTCTCTTGTCTAAAACAACTTACTGAATATTTCCTGTACTTTTATGGTAATTATATAGTAATGTGCTTCTATTATGGTAATAATAAATGCTTATTAGTAACACTGTACATGGTTAAATTACCTATATGTTTTTAAATGGTTCTGACTTCAAAAATTACTCATCTAAAACTTATATAGCCTTAATTACACAGCCTTGTTCTTTTTGTTATTGTGATATTTGGGATTGGGTCAATAATGACCAACAAATATTAGGAATCAATTCTAGATAAAGGAGTAAGGTGAGCCCTAAAATGTCTAAGATAAAAAGATCAGTTGAAGAATATATGTACAATACCATTACAGCCATGTGAAAAGAGAAAATACATGCAAAATTACTCAAACATTTAGTATATGCAAAACAAAGAAAAATTAACTAATATTTGACTTATGTTTTATCAATGGGTTAAATGAAGTGAATACTTAAGCATTATCAGTAAAATTGGGCATTGATGTTTACTTAAAGATCATTTTGTTCCATTCCAAATCATATTTGTACTCTTATTATTCTTATGTAATATTCATAGAGCATAGTCTCAAAACACAAGGATACATATGCATCTATATGTGTGTGTGCTTATGTGTGTTACCCATTCCCTATCAAGATATTATTCTACCACCTTACAAAAACCAGTCATGCCTTTCCCAGCTAATTCCAATAGACTATCTTCACTTTGCTCCTCTTCACAGTTCTGATTTCAACTATAGATTAGATTGGCTTATTCTAGAATTTTTAACAGCTTGTAACTGACATATGATGGACTGCATATATTTAAAGTGCCCATCTGAAAAGTTCTGGCATATGTATACATTCACATAACCACCACCACAATCAACATAATGAAAACACTCATCACCCCCAAAAGGTTCCTCATGCTCCTTTGTAATCTCTTTCACATCCCTCCCAGTCCACAGGAGAACATTGAATGACATTCTTGATATCACTATACATTAGTTTTCATATACTACAATTTTATATAAATGAGATCATAAAGTATGTGCTACTTTGTCAGGCTTCTTTCACTTAACATAATTTAGGGATTCATGCATGTTATCAATAGTTTATTCATTTTACTACTAAACAAAATTCCATTGTATGTATATACCACAGTTTATCTATTCAACTGTCGGCAGACATTTGAGTTATTTTCAATTTTTTACTATTATAAATAATGAACTTTTGTATACACATACTTGCATGGGCATACTTTCATTTTTCTCAGGTAAATACCTGGTAGTAAATAGCTAAGTCATATTGCAGGTATACGGTTAACTTTTAAAGAAACTTCCAAACTATTTCACAAAATGGGTGCACCAATTTACATCCCCATCAGCAACGTATGAGAGTTCCTTCACACTCTTGGCAATATTTGGTATGATCGGTCTTGTTATCATGCATATTCTAATATGCATGTAGTGGTATCTCATCAGGATTTTAATTAATTCCCTAATGATTGATGATGTTGAGCATCTTTTTATGTCATTCTTTGTCATTCATAACTGTCTTTTGGTGAATTACCCATTCAAATCTTTTGACCATTTATAATGGATTGCTTTCTTTGTACTGAGGTTTGAAAGTTCTTTACAAATGCTAGATACAAGTCCTTTATCATATATATGTTTTGAAAATATTTTCTCCCACTATTTTCATTCTCTTAGCAGTGTCTTTTGAAGAAGACATGCTTTTAATTTTAGTGAAATCCAATTTATCAATTTGTTATTTTGTGAATTGTCCTTTTGGAGTTGTAGCTAAGAAATCTTTGCCTAGCCCAAGAACTCAAAGTTTTTTCTCATATGTTTCCATCTGGAAGCTGTATAGTTTTGGATTTTACATTTAGATTTGTGACCCACTTTTGTTAATTTTTTTTATATAGTGAAAGGAATGGATCAAAGTTTGTGTGTATGTATTTCCAACTGTTCCAGCATTGTTTTTTGAAAAGACTATCCTTTCTACACTGAATTGCCTTTTACCACTGTTGACAATCAGTTGCCTGTATATATTAGGGTCTATTGCTGGTCTCTCTATTCTGTTCCATTGATCTATTTGTCTATCTTTACAAAAATACCACACTGTCTTAATTATTGTAGTTTATAATAAGTCTTGGAATCAGGTAGTGTTAGTCATCCACATTTCTTTTTCAAAGTCATTTTGACTATTCTTAGTCCATTGTATTTCCATATAAATTTTACAGTGTATCAATTTCTTAAAAAAAGCCTGATGGGATTTTGATGGGGGTTTTGTTGAAGTTTGATAACATCTCCGTTTATCATGAATTGATATTGATTTTTATAAAACACTTTTTATCAACTTAGATGTTTTTCTCATTTAATCTGTCAGTGTAGTATGCCAGTCTTGTACTTACTTGCCCTCAGACTATTTCTTACTCTTTCCTTGCTCTGCTTGCTAGTATTCAGGAGATAAATCTAGCAAGCTGCTATTCCTAGGTTTTCCAGTATTTGGCTGTTATCATGGTTCAGGCAACAAGGACACTGGCAGATTATAGTCCAAGAGGACAAGGAAGAGTCAGAGATTTTACCTTTTTCTCTCTCTGAATCAGGTGGCTTCTCCTTCAATGGCTACATCTTCGTGGTCCTACCCCCCATTATATTAGTTAACTACGGCTCTAGACCCTGTTGACCCCAACTCCCAGTCTCCAGTAACATTACCTCCTTTTTGTCCCTCTACCCTAGAGATGGGTGTGACTTCCTCAAGTTGCTAAGTATTGGTTTCCCTGACTCTACTCTGTTTGACTTCTCCATCACTTGAGTAACAAATTTCTTGCATTAAATTCTGAATTATACTTTTAGAGTGATTTGTTTTCCTGACTAATCTGACAGTTACACGTAGGTTATTATGTTGTTTGATTTTGTAATGTGAAACCTTCTTTTAATTCCTAGGAAAAACTCAACTCAGTCACAAGCAGTAATGTGTTCAAGTCTCTTTTATCATATATAACCAAAACAAAACTAAGTAAAACACTCTTGGGGCCCTGAAACCTCCTCTAAATAATTGTTTTTCTCCTCTTCACATCCTTCTCAAAAATTATTTTCTGCACTTGCTAGTATTTGTGTGTGTATTCAAAAAATTCTAAGAGCATAAAGAATACAGAGACATATTCAGCTTATAAAAAATTCCAGCACTACACCTAAAGCTCTATAGTATATGTGGCAAACAGCCAAGTGGTACTCAGAGGATCTATAGCCTTAAATAAATTTATTTTAAAAATAGTGCAACCACTATAGAAAACAGTATGAATGTTCCTCAAAAAATTAAAAATACAACTACCATATGATCCAGAAATTCCACTTCTGAGTATTTATACACACCCAGTGTTACACACATAAATACTAACTCAAAAAGATATATGAACACCCATGTTTATCACAGCATTATTTATAATATCCAAGACATGGAAACAACCTAAGTGTCCACTGATGAATGGATAAAAAAATGTGATATATATTCTATATATTATACATATATTATATGTATTATATAACATAAAATATATATTATATTTTTTTAGCTATAAAAGGAAAGAAATCTTACCACTTGCAACAACATGGATGGACTTTGAGGGCATTATGCTAAGTGAAATAAATCAGACAGAGAAAGACAAATAGTGTGTGATCTTACTTATATGTGGAATATAAATAGACAAAGTACTAATAGATACAGAGAACAGACTGGTGGTTGCCAGAACCAGGGGGTGGAGGGTGGGAAAAATTGGTAAAAGTAGTCAAAGTTTACAAACTTTCATTTATAAATAAATAAATCCTGGAGATGTAATGCACAGCATGGTGACTACAGTTAATAATACTCTATTATGTATTTGAAAGTTACTAAGAGGGTAGATCTTAAAAGTTCTCATCACAGCTAAAATAATTGATGGATGTTAACTAGACTTATTGTGGTGATCATCTTATTATATATAAAAATATTGAATCATTATGTTGTACACCTGAAACTAATATAATGTTATATGTCAATTATATCTCAATTTTTAAAATCCATTTAAAAGAAAAGAAAGCATAAAGACCATAAGAACAAGAAATTGGGGAAAATTACAGGCTAATTTGAAAAAGAACTAAAATAATATCTAGAAATAAAAATATAATTATTGAAATTAAAATTCCAATGGACAAAAAATATTTAAAATACGTAAAAAATTCAAGAAACTAGGGAAAGAATATCACATTAAACTTAAATAGAACACAGGAAATAATGAAGAAAAATGCAGAAATGATGAATTAAAAGACAATGGAGCCAGCTAACAAAAGCCTATTCTTTGACAAAATTGATATTTTTATAGGTATCATAAATTACAAATGAAAGGAACAGAAGTGAGTGATATTAGTTAAATAATTTTGTACAAAATATAGGCACAGAAGGATTTAAACATTATGGAAGAACATGATAAATATCATTACCAAATGGTGGACAAGGATAGGTTTCTACATAAAGATACAATTCATCTAATAAATTCAGAAGGAATGATAGAAATAGAAAATTAACATCGTATAACCTTAGTTAATAGATAACTATTCTAATCTTCAAAGACTGCAAAATTCAACACAAAGGGAGACAGGTATTAGGTTCCTTGTAATAAAAGTTCACAATATCACCTATAAAGTGGTCTTTCCAAAAAAAAAAAGAAAGAAAAAAGTTAAACCTTAGGCTGATTAAACTTCTCCTGATTTAAAGAAATACAGGGGGAGAAGGACATCAGTGTTGCAATCAGCAAAATCCAGGCCATTTGAAACTGGACAGAATATAAGATGTGTGTGTGTTTTTTTAATGAAAAAATGACAAGGAAAAACAAGTAATGTATATACGTTGGGGGAGGGAGGGTAGGATATATAAATTATTTGACATAAAAAGCAGTGACAATGAATAGACTTTGTTTGACCCTAACTCAAGAAAAAAAAAAAAAAACATTTTAAAAAATGTCAGGCAAATGTGAAAAATAACTAGAGGTTTGATTACAATGAATGAGCAGTTAATTTTTAAGGTGAGATTTATGTAATTGGTTTATGCTGCATAAAGAGTACTCATATTTTAGAAATAGGTACTGAAATATTTAAAAATGAAATGGTATGATATCTAGGATTTGTTTTTATTATTTCAGTGGCAGAGCTGGGGGTAGGTATGGGTATAAATGGAACCAGGTTGGCCATGTATTTGATGATTATTGATTCTGATGTCAGGTATATTGGTTTTATTATATTATTCTCTCAACTGCTGTATATGTAGCCATTAAATTGGAAACTCCAAGTGAAAATAGACCACTATTTAGAAAAAAATATTAATTATCAAATTGGTCCAAACAGAAATAGAAAACTGATATTGAGAAATACACACTGAAACTGTCCTCAAAACTCCAGCCAACTTCAAGTGTTTCAGGACAAGGCAGTTAGGGGCCAGTTCTACCAAATCATAAGCAAAAAATTAACAACCGTCTTCTTTAAACACACCCAAAGCATACAAAAGATGGAAAAATTTTCAACTCATTTTCCCAGGCTAGCTCTCTTTGATAAGAAAACCAGCTGAGGACACCCTGAAAACAGAGCTATGCTCACCCACATACAGGCAAAGATCCTATAAATTCATAGAAGGTTCAATATAGAAGTGAATTAAATGGGAAAAAAGAGGCTGAATACAAGAAATGTAAAGATATAACATCAGAAAAAAACTGCTGCATTAACAGATAAGATTTTAAAAGGCATTTGATTATGTACTGAAGTTTAGAAAAACTTTTGAAGCAAAATTCAAATACATAATACCATTTAACAAACTAACATTAGATGAGAACTTTCATTTCCTAAAACCTATAGCAAGCAAACTTAAATGTGAAATGTGAAATGTTGGTAGCATTCTCATTAATGAAAAGAACAAGACATAGCAGTATGCTACCAACTCTACTGTTCAAAACTGAACTCGAATGCATAGCCAGAGGATAAAAATACAAAAATAAATAAAACTAGAAATAGTTTCTAAAAAATGGAAATTATTTGCTGTAAATATGATCATTTTAGAAAAAACCAAAGGAAAAGGCCATGGATTATTCAAATGAATAAGTGACTTCAGAAAGCTGGTATATAGACAATAGTAAAACCAAGAGCCTTGCCGTACAAAGCAATAATTATTAGAATGCATATACATTTGTTATGAAAGACAGTCAAAATGAATTTCACTACATTGTGCAATGTTAGATAAGATCAAAAGATCTGTAGAAAGTAGATCTTTTTGAATAGAAAGTTAACAAAAGTCTAAGTCTGACTAGTTAAGAGATCCCATCATCACTATGCATTTTCTCTGGCAGCTTGGAAATTTTCCTCGCTTGCTTTACCTCGTGCTGCAGCTTCTCTATCTTTCATCATGCCTGGGACATGGACTCACTGTCTGCAAGGGGCTTAAGTTGAGAAACTGTCTGGAGCTTACAGGAAGGTGATATTTCCGAAGAAGCCTTTAGCTTAAGAACCGAGAACCACGTTTGGACTTGGCCCAGAAGAGAGGGCTTTGGGTACTATGCATACCAAAACAGAGGGGGCACCACAGCCTTATGCTCCCAGGGAGGCCTGGGGCCGGGGATCTGGATGTGTGGCACACTGACTTCTGTCCCTGGCATCTGCAGGAGGTGAGACCTTCTGTGAGAGGAGTGACGTTCAGTTACTGGAGAGAGGAATCCAGTTTTTAAAGGCCAGGGGTGAGGTGAGGATATTGAGTAAGGTTTAAGGGAACCCCTTATACCAAAAGACAGAAAAACCCACAGTCCTGCCCTATCATCATCCTTAGAACGTTCCTGACAGGAAGTGCCCAACCCATTGCCCTCTGAATTCTGGGAACTCAAGAGAATTAATAGCCTTGGACCAGGGCAAGGTCAGCATCCAGCCCAGACAGAGGATTCCAGGTTCTATTGTGAGTCAATGAAGAACATTATGGAAGTTGGAAGCATGGAACACCCCTCCCCTGCCATCAGCGCTTGAAAACCGCAGGCAGGGGTGGCTGGACAAGGCATACCCAACTTCCCCACCTGGCCACTCCAGGAGATGAGGGTATTTGACTAGGTGCCTGCCTCCGGCCAAGCTCTTCCTCTCATAAAGGCATCCCCACAGAGCCCCACCCCTGCCGTCAGCCCTGGGAAATCCCAGGCAGGGGTGGCTGGACGTGGCACACCACACTTCCCCATCTGGCTGCTCCAGATGAGGGTATTTGACCAGGATGTCTGCCTCAGTCCAGTTACTGCCAGGAATCAATGAATGACCCTATTTGCATTGTGGGAGAAACCACCTCCCTAGAACAGTGGAGGCCCAGTAGAGCCCAGACCCTGTTGTCATTCCTGAGAGACCACTGGCATGGCAATAAGGCCCAGATGTCCCCTTACTTTACCTTTTCATGTGGGCAGGGTGGGGAGATGGGTTCATAAAAGACTTGGTCTAAGGCTAAATGATTCAGGTTAGCAGAGGAAGGGGTCCTTGAGGTGGCTTTGAGTTTAATTCAGAACCTTGAGCAAGGACTGAGGAGAATTCCTCCTTTAGGACAAAGGGAACCCCACAGAGCAGGACCCCAGCTATAAGCCCTGGTGGCCCTTTAGCATGGGTATCAGAGTAAGATATCTACCTCACTTTATCCTCAGTAGTCACGGGGAGATGAGGATCCTGTTAGAAGGAGGTGACCCATGCCCTTCTAGAAGTCCAAGTGAGGACTGAGGGAGCTACACTGTCAGGCCCTTCCTCTGTGCTCAGCCCTGGGAGATCTTTGATTATGAGTCCCCCCGCCCCGCCTGCACTGCCCTACATATTCCAAGATATCGGGTGGATGAGAGTGTTAGTCTGATTATTATAAGCCTCAAGTCTGCAATAGGGAAATGCCAGTCAGTCAAGGGAAGGAGCCACGATAAGCAACCTGAGGACTGAGGGGACCACTCATCACAGAGCAGGTGTTTCACAGAGCCCTACTGGTGATGCCATCCCTGGCAGAGGTCCCTGGGGAAGATATGTTAAACTGAGGCCTTCCTAAACTCCTCTTCAGGACTTTCAGAGATGTGAGGGCTTTGCTCAGAAGGAGCAGTCCCAGGTCCTGCAAGAAATAAAGGTGAGGACTCTAAATGATGAGTGAAAACCCTAATTATCACAAGATGGAGAGCTTACAGAGCTCTGCCACTGCTGTCATCCCAGGGTATTCCCCAGACAGGTGTGCTCAGATGAGGTTCCCCCTCAGTTCCTCCTCCAGAATGTCAGGGAAGTGAGGGCTTTGGAATGAGGGATCAGCATCAAAGCAGTTGAACAGAGAGAGGACCTCTGGTCCTGCCAGAAGTAGAGGTAATGGGCCTGCATTTGAACTGGGGGAAACACCTGATATTCAAGAACAGAGAAGGCTCCACAAGGCCTGGACTTGCCAAACCCTGTATCAGCTCCAATAAGATTCAGGCAGGGATGGAGAGCTGCATCCTAAGGGGAATTCTAGTAACTTTCACAAGGTCCACAGGAGAAAGATAACTCAGAGAACAAGAGGCTTGTAGGTTCCTAGAGCAGTGCCCTTAAGTCAACCTGCAGAGATGGCAATCAATAAAGCCAAAGGTGGGATTTCCCTACTAAGGATATCACACCATTTCATCCTCTTTCTTCAAGGTCATTGAATAATTTTCTCTCTTGCCCATACTCTTGCCTGCTGTCCCTGACGAGCCATCATGCCTCGGGGACTGAAGAGTAAACTTTGTGCCCGTGAAAAACGCTTCCAGGCCCAAGAAGAGTCCATGGATCCAGTGGGTGCTCAGGAGGAAGAGTCCTCTTCTTCCCCATCTTCTGGTTTCAGGGATATTCCCCAGGATTTATCTGCTACAGGAACACCCAGAAATCCTAGAGTGCTTGGGGGAGTCCGCTCCACCACTACTGCTGCAGCTGTTTCAAATGTAAGATTTAATAAAGATGCCAGCAATCAAGAGGAGGAAAGGGAAAATTCCTCACAGGCCCAGGATAACACTGAGCAGTGGTACAGAGGTACTATAGATGAAAAGGTGATTATGTTGGTGCATTACCTGCTGTACAAGTATCAAATGAAAGAGCCCATTACCAAAGCAGATATAATGAGAAATGTAATCCAAGTGTACAGAAGTCATTTCTATGAGATCCTCAGGAAAGCCTCTGACCCCTTGGAGCTGATCTTTGGCCTTGATGTGAAGGAAATGGATCCCAACAGGAGTGCCTATGTCCTCATCAACAAACTGGAACTGAGCTGTGATGAGAGAGTTAACAGAGGTATGCCCAAGACTGGTCTGCTGATGACTATCCTGGGCATGATCTTCACAAAGGGCAACTGTGCCACTGAAGAGGAAATCTGGGGAGTGCTGAATATGATGGGATTATTTGCTGGGAAGAAGAGTTTAATCTATGGAGACTCCAAGAAGCTAATCACAGAAGATTTTGTGCAGCAACAGTACCTGAAATACTGCCAGGTGTTGGGCGGTGATCCTCCACGCTTCGAGTTCCTGTGGGGCCCAAGAGCCCATGCTGAGACCAGCAAGATGAGAGTCCTGGAATTTTTGGCCAAGATCTATAATACAGTCCCCAGTGCCTTCCCATCCTGGTATAAAGAGGCTTTGCAAGATTAGGAAGAGAGAGCCCGGGCCAGAGCAGCAGCCAAGTCTCGCACTATTGCCATAGCCAGGGCGCGCTCCATGGCCTTGGTCACCAGGTTCTCCCACACTGAGTGAAGTCTGAGGCAATTTCTTCACTTTGTTGTTAAAAAAAAGTCCATGTTCTCATTAATGGAAGATCAGGGAAGGGCTGGAGACAACAGAATGTTTATGTTCCTATGCTATGTGTTAACTTAGATGATTTTTAAATTGTTTTTCCTGTTGATAAAATGTTTATTAGCTTCAAAAACCAAGTGTATGAATGACAGTACTCAAATTTGTGCTGTGTATGAGATTTAAGAGTAAGAGATTATTATTTTCTAAATCAAATTGGGAAACTCTCCATCTTATTTAGTGATTTTGAACATGACAACATGTCAGTAGATTAGGCATTTCCTTGGAAATGTAAAAGAATTCAGCAGTAAAGTACTTGTGACAAAAAAAATAGAGAAAAAAGTAAAAGATGATCAAGAACTGCATTCTCTATTCACTTTTAATCTGCTGTTTAACACTAAATGATATATGCCTGGATATATATAGAGAGAGATTCAGGAATGTAGAAATAATAACATAATAAATTATATCTTTGCACACTGTCTCATTTATTTCTCAAACATTCCTTGAGCATCTGCTTTTTGGGAGGCTCCGTGCTATTTTTGGGAATGTCAAGATCAACAAGATCCACTGTGCCCATAGAACGTTAGAGTCTGGGAGCAGCTGTGAAGATAAGAAGATGGCGAGATACACCCTAAGACCTTAGGACAAGTCAGAAAAAGGAGAGGAGGACACAAGAGAATCCAGATGTGAGCAGTCAAATGTAAATGCCCTGAGGCAAGCCAGTTTGGGGCCTTGAGAAACTGCAAGTCCTTTGGTGTGAGTCAATTTTATATTAAGCTGAGAGGTGCGTCAGATGAGGCTGTGGGAAAGGTGGGCAGGGGCCAGACCCTCAGAAGGTGTGTCCAGAGTTGAGAGACTAAAGCCTGGAATGGAAAACTGCTTCTAGTAGTTACTTTTGAGTCATGGGTAAGCCAGAATTTTCCACCTGAGACAATAATGGATGGGATACTGCATCCTTTCCCAGTGTCCTTTTCCCAGTGCAGTTGAGCACAGCACATGAACTATGTGTTTTAAGCACATCATCCCCAGGGGCTTCTGAGAAATAAAGGTGATATTCACAAGACATGAGTATGCTCAGAAGCCACTGTGCAAGCAATCTTTGCTCTGGCATGGGAGAGACAAGAGCCCACTACATGAAAGTTCATTTTATTAAAGGTTATCTTGTGTGTAATTTATCAAACTCCAAACGAAGGCTAGATTTTTTTATGGAGTTGAAATAAATGAAAATACAGGTGGTCTAGATGGAAGGACAGTTGGAAGGGATGGAAAAAATTGGTTCTTGATACAAATTCTAGGATCCTTAAGTCTCATCCAACTGGATTCCCCCACATCTACAATAAATAACATATCCTCAAAAAATTATGTAGTAATTTAGTTTTACTTGCTAAGCATCATATTGGCTGATTTATTGTGCTGTATAATATAATGCTGCATATGCTTTGATATCTCTTGGATTTCAAAAAGAGAAAGCAGGTTTTGGTAGGATCTGGGGTCAAAATAATAATAGTAATAACTACAAATTATTAAAGACTCAATACTGTCAGACACTATGCCAGATGCTTTCATAATCACATACATCCCAGGAGTCCCACACAGCAGGGCTTATCAAGCCCAGTTAATAGAAAAGTCTCATAGAGCTTTGCAATTTTCCTGACTTCTCATGGCTCACAAATGTCAGAACAGGGACCAGACCTCCAGTCTGAATTTGATTAGGGCCACTCACTGTTCCACTACTTCTTGAATAAAGCAGGTGTACTGTCTCTTAATTCATTTTTATTCTCACTATTCCACAATGTCTCTGGGGCAATGAAATGAAGGACCCTATCATCAATGTACTAACCCCAGGTATAACAAGTAAAGATGGAAATGATAATTAAAAACAATTTCAGGATGGTCTGTGGGTTTAATTTACTGAGGTTCCTCTTGCTCCTAGGCCCAGAGTTTCTTGAGAGCTGACTGTCCTAATCCAAGCTCTTGAGACAAGTTCCAGTACTTTTTGAATTACGTCACTCTTCCCCTGAGTCTTCTCTAGTATGCCCTCATGTCCAAATCCAGATTGTGATCTGCTGCTCATCTTAATTTCTAAGTCTGCACTCTGCTCCCAGTGGAACAAATAGCCCAGAATCACCCGCCTCCCCCTGACTTAGAGCACTTCAGCTCCCTGCAGATGTCCTCCGCCTGTCCTGTCCCTGACCACAAAACCCCTCTGATAAAAACAGCCCTGTCCACGTGGTTGTTTACTCCGGCAGTGAACTTTTGATGTCTGCTCATCTGCTCTGGGTGCTTCCACCACACTGTCAAAAAAATATTTTGTTTTTTTTTGTTTTGTTTTTTTGTTTTTTTCCAAATCGGCTTGTGAGTAGAGTCTGATTTGGCACAGGGTCTACTAGTTCTTAAAAGATAGATAACCCTGAAGTTAAGAGGTTTCAGAACCAGATAAGATTAGTAAGAAAGGAGAAAATCAACTGGCGACTTAACTGGAGACTGGCCACTGAATCCATCCATACACTGATGAATGAGCTTAACTA
>CM053505.1:14221787-14390874 GCA_028627145.1 Eidolon dupreanum
AGTCACATGATCGGAGCAGCTCGGATGCCTGGGCCACTTGACAGTGGACACCCTGCCTACCCATGTCAGATTTAATGTGCATGAGAAATAAACTCCTGTAGTGTTAGGGCATTCAGATTTCAACCTTCTTCTATTATGTCCACTAGAAGTTACTTATCTGAACAACACACAGCTATTTCTGTTGTTAGTCTTACTTAAGTATATTAATTACAAAAGAAATAGTGCACATATTCTTGATGCTAATAAAATTCTAAAAATACAGATGTATCGGAAATCCCATTCTTTACTTTATCCTTCAAAATTCAGCCCTTCTCAGAAGTAATCATAATTTAAAAATGTTGTATGCATTATATTAAAATATATTCTGGGCTTTTTCTTACAGAGATTTACTAGAAAAATACAATATGAGGTTTTTTTTTAACATACATGATAATGATGTACATACTAGTTTGCCTCTTGCCCTTGTCACTTAATGAAATAAATGCAGAATCTTTCTGTGAGAGTATATATTGATCCATCTCACTTTTAGCTACTCCCAAGTATCCTAAAGTGTATATGTACCATAATTAATTTAAGCATTTTCTTCGATGGCACACAAGTTGTTTTCCATTTTTTGCTATAACTAATAGAACTGATATCAACATCACGAAACATAAATTATTGGGCAAATGTGGATGTTTTCTTATAGTAAAGACAGAAGTTAATATTTGGTTAAAGTGGAGGTAGAATGACAATCATAAATTTTTTTGAATATTACTAATATTCTGTTTCAATAATACTATACCAATTTATATTCTCACGTATTAATATATGAGAATATCTTAAAGCCTCAAGGCATTTTATTTAATCAATTTAAAATATTTTTTTTATTTTTTCAATTACAGTTGACATACAATATTATATTAGTTTCAAGTGTACAACTCAGTGATTAGACTTTTATATAACTTATGAATGATCACCCCGATAAATCTAGTACCCATCTTACACCGGGCCTAGTTATTACAGTATTATTGACTATATTCCCTATGCTATAGTTTACATCCCCATTACTATTTTGTGACTACCAATTTGTACTTCTTAATCCCTTCCCTTCTTCACTCATCCTCTCAACCCCCCTCCCACCTGGCAACCATCAATTTGTTCTCTGTATCTATGAATGAAATCATATGGCTTATTTGATCAATTTTAACTGTGTATTCTCACTATTCTTTTATTTTGTATTTACATGTTTTCTAATTATGTTATTCAAAAATTAATTCCTCATTAAATAATTCCTTATCCACATAAAGCAGGGTTTTTGCAAGATATCTTGAGTCCTGGGGTATATCTGGTTGGTGTTTTAAAATTCTATGTCAGTAAGACTTTTTTCTATTTTCTTTAAGAAGCAAGGATTTGGTCCGAATGACTTAGGTCTCAGGGAATTGTCTAGACAGGATACCCTCAATTAGCGGGGAGCACCAGGAGGCCTGAAGGTAGACAATTTTCCAGAATCCATGAGAGAGACCACAAACTATACCAAGTCCAGATAGCCCAGAGCAGGCTGGCAGTCAGGGTTCTGAATTCAGAGATTAGCATATAGTGGAAAAAAATAGAAAAGAACCTGTGGAACTTGGAGTGTCCAGGAGAACTTCCAGGAAAAGGCTTGGAGAATCTATGAATCATTATCACCAGCCTAAAGTTTCACAGTAATCTGAATGGGCAGATCTACTCAATGAAAGGACCAGAGGCATGCCTGATACCCCTTCCTACCTTAAAATATGCCTTGCCCAATATCAGGCAGAGATAGTTGGCTCCTCTGTATAATCCACCAAGTGATATTATTAATGGCATCTGGGAGAACTACATCTTTTCACTATTCTGGCGGTTCCATGCATCCTTGCCAGTGTGCTAGGGCTGAGAACTGTCTTGATGACTGATGGAGAAGGCTACTTCTTCTCCTATGTATAGTGTCCTTCCAGTACTGAAGCTGGGACTGTATCATTACAAAATGATCTATGATCTAGATACTATCCCTACCTTAGACTGCCTCCTTTAGTTCCTGAGTTCTCTGCATTCATAGGGCAGATGTCCTGTGGCTGTTTGGTGTTCTATGTTACCAACAGGTACTGTCTGGGCTAGAGGGCTGGCCTCAGGTGTGTAAGCATTTTACAGAAGAGGTGGAAAAAATCATTATAGTTGGTGTGGCTCCTTGTTAAATTGACTGAAGTTGATGGTGATATGTGGTGTCCAAAGTTCTTTATTATTGTAGTAACTCTAGCTTGATTGAATTATTTTTTTAAAAATTCTATATCAGCTACGCTCCACACTTTCACATGATCTGTAGTAAATTTTATTACCTTTCAATGAAAGGTGATGTCATTATACTAAAGTGTCAACCTCAGGCAAGCAGAGAGAAGGATCCCAGGCCCTAACAGAAATGAAGGTGAGAAGCAAGAGGAAACTCTAGGGGAACTGCCCATGCCACACAGACTGCCCCACACAGAGCCCTGCTCCTTGTGTCTGCCTCTCGAGCACTGGGCATGGTTGTTAAACACAGGCATTCCTTCACTGCACCTTCTTGAGACTGCTGTTGGGGCTGGCAATCTGGGAGATGGTGAGTTGGCCTTGGTCTAAGGCTGGCTGATTCAGTTCAGCGAAAGGAGGAGTCTGAGGACCCTCTGTGAGTCAAGTTTAGAAACCTAGGTGAGGACTGAGAATGTTTCCTCCTCTAAAACAGTGTGACCAGCTCAGAGCCCCACCCCTGCTGTCAGCCCTGGGAGGCCCTATGTGGGAGTTTCATGAAGTATATTCTCTTTATTTCTGCCTCTGGCTTCTAGAGTAGTGAAGGCTTTGGTATGACTGTAGAGGCCTCGGGTCAGCAGATGGAGGAGGAATCCAGGTCCTGACGGGAGGTAAGATAAAAATCCTGAGTGAGGTTTGAGGGAACCACCCACCCTAGATTGGAGGGTATCCCACAGAGTACCACCCCTGCTTTCAGCCTTGGTAGGCGGGGTCAGGAATCGCCCGATTTAACACCTTCTGAATGCCCCCTGTGGTACTCAGTTTGCTAATAGTTTTGGACCAAGGTATTGGTTTCAGGCCAGCAAAGGGAGGGGTCCCAGGCCCTAACAGAAGACCAGGGCTCTGAGTGAGATCTGAAGGTACCACCCATGCCAGAACAAAGGGGTCTCCATGGAGCTCTGCCCCTGCTGTCAGATCTAGGAGGCCCCAGGCAAGGGTGGCTGAAAGGGAGAATTAGACATTGGTGGACACTAGTTAAGTGTACCACAAATTGTAGTACTTATGTTTATTGAAAATCCTTTATTTTTAAATGAACTTATAAATTTAAAATAGTTTATATTTACAGAAAAGTTGCAGAGATAGTACAGAGGGCTCCCTTATACCCAGCACTTACTTTCCCCTATCGTTGATGATATATTTATCACAACTATTGAACCAATACTGACACATTATTATTAACTAAAGTCCATACTTCATTCATATTTCCTTCATTTTTTTTTCATAATATCCTTTTCCCAGCCCAGGATCTCAACCATGATACCATATTGCATTTAGTTATCATTTCTCCAAGCCTTCTCTAGACTGTGACAGTTTCTCAAACTTTCCATATTTTCGATGACCTTGACAGTTTGGGAGAGTATTGGTCAGGTGTTTTGTAGAATGTCCCTCAAGTGGAATGTATTTGATATCTTTCACATGATTACACTGGCACTATGGGTTCTTGGGAAGAAGACCTCAGGAGTGAAGTGCCATTTTTATCACATTTTATCAAGGGCACATACTATTGGCCTGATTTATCAACTGATGATATCATCTTGATCACCTACCTAAGGTAGTGTTTGTCAAGTTTCTTCAAGTAAAGTTACTCCCCGCCCCCCCCCCCCCACACACACACACACTTTCCATACAGTACTCTTTGGAAAAAAGTTACTATGTTCAGCCCACACTTAAGGAATGGAGAGATATGCTCTACCTTATTGAGGGTGGAGTAGCTACATACATTATTTGGAATTATTCTATACTTAAGATTTGTCTATTCTCCAACTTATTTATTTAGTCATTTATTTTAGCAGTATGAACTCATGAATATGTATTTTATACTTTGGGTTATAATCTAATATTAGGTTATTTATTGTTCCATTGCTACTAGTCTTACTGCTTCTAAGCTCAGAAGATAGAGCTTAAAAAATGTCTGTATACTAGCCATATGTATATGTATACTTATAATTATTTCTGTATTTGTCCATCTGTATCTATATTAAGCTAAACATGAGTCATACTAATCTAGTATTGCATGATTTATTTTAGCCTTCCACCTTTGTTTACCTCTGTGAGAAAATTGGCTCCAACTATCTACCGTACATATACTTATTTATTCAACCTCAATATACACATATATTAAATTCATATTTTTAGCCCATACCCTTCTAAGAAACAACTTTACCAGCAAGAATAGAGTATCTATTTACAGTCCATTTTTCTGTAGTCTTACAGTATACTCTCATTTCTGAAGTTACTTAGGTCAGCACCTCTTTTTCCCTATCCTCTTTATTGATGTTATTTCATACATTTATAATACAGCTAGATTTCTTCTGTCGCAGTCTGCATTCCATCTTGGGATACCTAGATCTCTGAATTGATTTTCTATTTGCATACATTAAGATTCATGTTTTGTGCTCTAATGTTCTACAGAATTTGAAAAATACACAGTGCCTCATATCCACCATTATAGTTTCATATAGGATAGTTTCATCATCCTAAAAAACCCTGTGTGCTTCATTTTTTCAACCTTTCTCTCCCCTTAAAAAAAATCCTAGAAACTACTAATTTGTTTTTTGTCTCTGTAGTTGTGACTTTTTCAGAATGTCATATAAATGGAATTATGCAGTATGTAGCATTTTGGACTGGCATCTTTTGCTTAGCAACATGCATCCAAGTTATTTCATTAATTGATAGTTTATTACTTTTTATTGCTGAGTTGTATTCCATTGAACATATATACCACAGATTATTTATTTACTCACCTACTAAAGGCATCTTGATTTTTGGTGATTATGAATAATGCTGTTATAAGAATTTATGTGAAGTTATCTGTGTTGACATAAGTTTTTGAATCAGTTGAATAAATATCTATGAGCATAGTTTCTAGATTGTATGACAAGACTATGTTTAGTTTTATAAGGAACTACCAAACTGTTTCCAAAATGGCTGTACCATTTTGCATTTTCAATATGCAGTTGCATTCTTGCTAGTAATTGGTATTAGTCTTTCTAATAGGTAATGTACTGGTAGCTAATTGTTATTTTAACTTGCATTTTTTAATGCAAAATTATGTTGTTCATCCTTTCATATGTCTATTTGCCATCTGTATATCTTCTATTGTGAAATATTTGTTCAGATCTTTTGCCCACTTTAAAAACAGGTAGGATTGCATATTATTTTCTTAGGGTAACTGTAATAAACACAAACATGGTAGCTTACAACACAAGAAATTTATTCTTTCATGGTTTTGGAAGCCAGAAGTCTGAAATAAAGCTGTCAGAAGTGTTGGTTCCTTCTGGAAGCTCTGAGGGAGAATCCATTCCAGGCCTTTCTTCTACCTTCTGATAGCAACTCAACAATTCTTGGTGTTCCTTGGCTTATAAATGCATTGCTCCAATCTCTGCTTCCACCTCTGTCTTCACATGCCCTTCCCCTCTGTACATCTGTTTCAATTCTCCATCTGTCTTTCCCTTATGACATTTGTCTTTGGATAGAGGGCCCACCCTAAATCCAGGATGATCACATCTAGAGATCCTTAATTACATTAGCAAAGACGCTTTCCAAATAAGGTCACGTTCACAGGTTTCAGGGATTAGGACATGGACATATCCTTAAGAGACACCATTCAAACCACTACTGGTTGCTTGTTTTATTATTGTTGAGTTTTAAGAAGTCTTTGTACATTCAGATACAAGTCCTTTATCAGATATGTGATTTGCAAGTATTTTCTATCAAATCGTGGCATGGTTTTTCATTCTCTTAACAGTGTCTTTCACAGAGCAAACCTTTTTAATTTTAACAAAGTCCAACTTACCTTTTTTTTTCTTTATAGATTATGCTTTTGATATTGTATTTAAAACTCATCTCCACTCCCAAAGTCACTGATTTTCTCCTGTGTTTTCTTCTAGGAGCTACTTAATTTTGCATTTCTCATTTAGTCTGTAACCTATTTTTAGTTAATTTTTGTGTAAGGTATGAGGTTTGTGTCCAAGTTCAACTTTTTCCTATGTAGATGTCCAACTGTTTGGTGAAAAAGTTATTTTTTTATTTATTTGCCTTTGTGCCTTTGTCAAAAATTATTTGACTATAGTTGTGTGGGTCTATTTCCGGGCTCTCTAGTCTGGTCCACTGATCTATTTGTCCATTCTTTCACCAACACTATGCTGTCTTGATTACTACAGCTTTATGTTAAGCTTTATATTAAGTTTTTAAACTTCATTTTTTTCAATATTGTGTTGGTTATTCTAGAACCTTTTCCACTCTATATAAATGTTAGAATCAGTTTTGTCAATATTTTCAAAAAATTTGCTGGAATTGTGATTGAAATTGCATTAAATCTATATATCAAGTTAGAAATAACTGACATGTTAATGTAGTGCATCTATCAATTCATGAAGAGAGACTATTCCTTCATTTATTTAGGTCTTCTTTGATAAGAGTTTTGTAGTTTTCCACAAATGGACCTGGCATATATTTTGTTAAGTTTATATCTAAGTATTTCATTTTTGTGTAACTGTAAATATTTTTGCTTTTTAAAATTTCTAATTTCAATTTTTTCATTGATGGCATATACTAAAGCAATTATACTCTGTCATTAATTCCAGGAGATTTTCTTTGTAGATTCTTAGAGGTTTTTGACAATGACCATCGTTTCCTCTGCAAAAAGATATGCTTTTTATTTATCCCTTTCTTATCTGTATACTTCTTATTTGTTATTGCTGTTTTGCACAAGATAGGACTTCCATTACAATAGTGAATAAGAGTAATGAGAGGACATCTTTGTTACATTTCTAATCTTGGGGGGAAAGCATTCACTCTCTCATCATTAGGTATAATGTTAGCTATAGTTTTCTAGTATACCTTTTATCAGGTTAAGGAAATTCCCTCCTAATCCTAATTTTTCAATTTTTTAACATAAATGGTTATTAAATTTTTCAACTTATTTATCTACATCTATTGATATGATAATATTTATTTTCTTATTTGGTCTGTTATATGATAAAATACACTAATTGAATTATAAATGTTGACTCAGGCCTAAATTCTGGATATTAGCCCCACTAGGTAATAATTATTATTTTTACATATTGCTGGAATCTATCTGCTATTATTTTGTTAAGATTTTTCTTTTGGTCTATGTTCCTGAGAGATTTTTGTAGTTTTCTACTAATGTATCTATCTGGTTTTGGGCTTAAGGTGATGCTCCTAAAAAAATTATGAATGCTTTTCTAGGAGGTACATCAAACTAAAAAGTCTTTGCAAGCAAGGGAAACCATTAAAAAAAGAAAAAAAAAAAACATACTGAATGGGAAAAAGTATTCCCCAATGATAAATCCAATAAAAGGTTAATATCTAAATTTTATAAAAGACACACGACTCAACACCAAAAAAACTAATAATCCAATTAAAAATGGGCAAAGGACATGAATAGATATTTCTCCAAAGAACACATAAAAATAGCCAATAGACATATGAAAAGATGCTCAATGTCACTAATCATCAGAGAAATGCAAATTAAAACCACAATGAGCTATCACTGTATACCTGTCAGAATGGCTGTCATCAATAAATCAAAAAACAGCAAGTGTTGGCTGGTGAGGATTTGGAGAAAAGGGAACCCTTGTTCACTGTTGATGGGATTGCAAATTGGTGCAGCCACTATAGAAAAGAGTTTAGAGGTACCTCAAAAATTAAAAATAGAACTGTGTTATGACCCAGCAATTTCACTTCTGGGTATTCATCCGAAGAAATTCAAGACATTAACTTGAAAAGATATATGCGTCCTTATGTTCATTGCAGCATTATTTGCAACAGCTAAGATGGAAGCAACCTAAGTGCCCATCAATAGATGACTGGATAAAGAAGAAGTGGTACATATATACAATGGAATATTACTCAGACAGAGAAAAGCAAATATCACATGATCTCACTTATATGTGGAATCTAAAGAACAAAACAAACAAACAAAACAAAAACAGAGTCATAGATACAGAAAATATTTTGATGTTTGCCAGATGAGAAGGGGATTGGGAGGATAGGTAAAAAAGGGGAAGGGATGAAGAAGTACAAAATTAATAGTTAGAAAATAGTCACGGGGGTATAGAATACAGCATAGGGAATATAGTCAATATTACTGTAATGGCTGTGAGTAGTGCCAGATAGGTGATGGAGTAATCGAGAAGATCACTTCATAAATTACATAAATGCCTAACCATTGTACTGTATACCTGAAGCTAATATAAAATAATTAATAATAATAATAATAAAAAATCAAAGGCAAAAAATGTACAAATTAGTAGTTATGCAAAAGCCAAGGGGATGTAAAGTACAGAACGGACACTATAGTCAATAATACTGTAATAACTATAGTGCTAGACTATTGGAGGGATCACTTGATAAATTATGTAAACGTCTAACCTCTATGCTGTACACCTGAAACTAATATAATATTGAACGTTGAGTGTAATTGAAAAAAGTTGTTTGTCAAACAAACAAACAACACCAAACAGCAACAAAAAAACTGCCACCTAATCGGCATCTTGCCAAGCATTGTCCTGGGTACTCCTCATCTATTCTTTCAATTCACCCTTGCATTCCCCCTACAGGTTACAGGGTGTTCTCTCCATTCTACCACTGAGGAAGCTCAGGCTCGGAGACCAGTGAAATTTCACAAGGGCATGTGTTAAGTAGGTGGTAATGCTGAGAGTGGAACGCAGAACTGATGCCAAATGACATCTTCACATTCAGAAAACCAAATTAGTTGTGTCAACAACCCTAAATCCTGACAGCAACTCTCAGAAAGATGAAAGATATACAATTACTGTTGATCCTCATTATTTGCAGATTCTGTATTTGTGAATTCACCTACTCGCTAAAATTTATTTGTAACCCCTAAATCAATACTCGCAGTTCTTGCATAGTGATTCTTGGACATGCACTAGGCAGTAAAAAATTTGAGTTGCCTGATGCTCATGTTCTCAGCTGAGGTGGAACAAGGCAACATTCTTATTTCATTTCCCAACCTATAAACAAGCATCATTTTTCTGGTCTTTTTAGTGCCATGATTGTAACATTTCTGTGCTTTTTGTTGATTTCGCTGTTTAAAATGGCCCACAAGTGTAGTGCTGTCTAGTGTTCCTATGCACAAGGAGCCTGTGATGTACCCTATGGAGAAAATATGTGTGTCAGATAAGCTTCATTCAGGTATGAATTATAGTGCTGTCAGCATGAGTTCAATGTAAATGAATCAACAATATATACTAAAGAAGGTGTCTTTAAACAGAAAAAAAATAAAGAATACTCTCTCTTATTTTCTGGAAAAGATTGCAGATTATTTGCATTATTTCATTCTTAAATGTTTGATGGAATTCACTAATGACACTATCTGAACCTAATGATTCCTTTTTGGGGAAGGTTTTAAACTATTAATTTGTTTGATATATAGTTTTATGAAATTTTGCCACATATATAAATTTTTGTAACCACCATCACAATCAAAATATGGACTGTTCCAATACTCCAAAGAAATATACTTGTTTACACTCCCCCAAACCTTAGCCCTTGAAACCACTGATTTTCCTAAACAGTCACACTTTGTGACATTTATTTGCAAAATGACACTTGTTTGTCATTTCAAGAGTTTTACATAAATGGAATCATACAGTAACCATTGGATAATACCTTGTTTATAACTTTAGGGGGTAAATCTTTCATTCTCTTACCATTTAGTGTGATGTTAGCTATAGGTTTTCATAAATTCCCTTTATTGTGTTAAGGAAGTTCTCTTATATTCCTAGTTTGCTGAGTGTTTTTATCATGAAAGGATGTTAAATATTGTCAAATGCTTTTTCTGTATCTACTGAGATGATTATTATTTTTTTCCTTCATTCTTTTAATGTTGCATATTACATTGACTGATTTTCTTATGGTGAACTAGCCTTGCATTCCTGGGATCTACCCCACTAAGTCATTGTGTATAATCCTTTTTATGAATTGTTTGTTTCCATTTACTATTATTTTCTATAGGAATGTCTGCATCTATGTTCGTAAGAGGTATTGGTTTTTAATTTTTTTTATAAAAATTACATCTTTATATTTGTATGCCCATTAAGAAAGATTTATAATTATTATTTTATGCATTTGTCTTTTAAATTATATAACAAACAAAAAGAGTCATTACATACCAGAATGCAATAATGCTGACTTTTATATTTACTTATATTCACAGCTGATCTTTATTTTTTCATATGGCTTCCATTACTGTATAGTGTCTTTTGGTTTCACTTGATTGACTTTAGCATTTCTTATAGTCATAAACTCTCTTAAATGATTGAACATCTTATCTTTAGTTCATTTAGACTTTATTATGCACAGTCAAATCATCTGCTAATTATAAAAGCAGTGTTTCCTAT
Source organism: Eidolon dupreanum (assembly GCA_028627145.1). Taxonomy (NCBI): domain Eukaryota; kingdom Metazoa; phylum Chordata; class Mammalia; order Chiroptera; family Pteropodidae; genus Eidolon; species Eidolon dupreanum. The sequence goes on from CM053505.1 coordinate 14,232,461, forward strand.
ATTCTAATCCTTATTCCTTTGATTTCTTATGATTCTTATTACTGTACTATGTAAAATTTTTAGTAAAATGTTGACTAGAAATGGTGATATCAGGTGTCCTTGTCTACTCTATTTTCAAGTAAAAGCTGTTAACATTTCAACGTTACGTATGTCATTTTTCTGTTGGATTTTTTATTTCGTTTTTGTCTGTTTTGTTCTGTTTTATTTTGGTGGATATCCTTTATCTGATCTGATAACATATCTTCTTTATCATAAATGAATGCTTATTTTTATAAAATATTTTCTTATATCAATTTAGATATGATTTTTCTCATTTAATCTGTTAATGTCCATGTATTATGCTAGTTCTAGCCTATTTGGCCTCAGAACAGTTCCTTACCCTTTCCCTGCTCCATTCTCTATTATACATGGGCTGAATCTGTAAATCCCAAGCTTTTCAACATTTGTCATCTCATTTCAGGCATAAAGTGGTACTAACAAAAGGTTTTGGATAAAAGAGGAGTAACCCAAGTTTTTCTCTTTCTGCATCAGGTGGCTTCTCCTTCAATGGCTACATCTTCTCCTTGGTTCTAGCCCTCATCATACTGGCCCATTATAGTTCTAGATCCTGTGAACATTATCTTTTAGACTCCAGGAGCCCAAAGGTGGGAGTGACATCCTCATGTTGCTAAGTATTAGTTTATTGTTCCTTTCCTGTGTAACTTTTCATTAGTTGAATAACCAATACATTGCATTAAATTTCTTCTGGGTTAAATATAGAGATAATTTTATGTGATTCTATGCAATCCTTGACTGTTATATATGATCAATTAAATTTATTTTTCTACCACATGGCATAGAAAAATAGATTTGAGTTGTAATATATTTAAACATACACATAAAGCTCTGTAATACTACCTGTGAGATACAGCCCATGTATTAAGAGGGATGATTATAGGCTTGATTAGATCTATTAGGAAACAAGAAATATTTATAACATCCAAGAAAATAGAGAATGAATAGCATAGTAAACCTACAGTTTAAGTAGAAGATAAGAAATAATGTGGTTAAATGCAGAAATAAGGAAGTATAAAACATTAAAGCCAACTAAGCAAAGCCAGTTCAAAAAGAATATGCAATTTTGTAAGTATTATCACTTACAAAAAAAAACTAGAAATAAGTGACGTTAAATAAAACTGTCCAAAATATAGGTGCAGAAAATATCTGATATGAGGACACCATAAATATGTTTTACCATTACCTAAAGGTGGCCATATGGCAAACCAGGAAGGAAAGGTTCTTCCTGCAGAAGTATTTCAGGTGATGAACTCACAAGGAATGATAGAATTAGAGAATTACCATCCTGCAACCTCTAATAGATTAATGGATAAAGGTAATAATCATCAATAACTTCCAACCTTACCACAAAGGGAGACACACACACACATTATGTTCTTCCTAATGGAAGTACACAGTGTCACCTCTGAAGTAACCTTGCAATAAAGAAGAAAAAATCTACCAAACGTTTACCTCTAACTATTGATGATTGATGATGCTGAGTGCCAGGTATCTTGGATTTACTATACTTTCCTCTATACTGTTGTATACCTTGATAATTTCTATAGCAAAACTGTTTATTATAAATATAATGTCTTTATATTACATTTTCTTTATTCATTCACCCATTAATAAGCATTTAGTTTGCTTCTACATCTTAGCTACTGTGGATAATGCTGCAATGAACACAGAGGTGCACATATCTCTACAAGATCCTGATTTCAATTATTTTGGATAATTATCCAGAAGGGGGATAACACACACTTAAAATTTTAAGAGAGTATGTCAAATGTCATGTGTTTTTCTAAACCAAAATAAAGAAAACACAACACGTTTTTAAATTTTAAATTCTAAGTTAAATAGACCAGTTTCAGAAGAAATGTAATTGACCAATTTTTTTCCGGGCAGAAATAGAAAAATTTAACCAAACAATACAAACTAAAACTCTTGCTTTCCATCACCCCTCAAAAAATTGCAGGACCAACCTGATTTGGAATCCAGTTTCACCAAATAGGGAAAAAACTAATCGCCATCTTTACAAACTCCGCCACACCATACAAAAAGATGAGAAATTACTAAATTCATTTTAACAGGTATGCTGACTTTTACAAAAACTAAATAAGGATACCTCAAGAAAAAAATCATTTGAGCCAAGCACATTCACATACAAACATCTATCCTAAATAATTTCGTAGCATGTCCAATATAGTGGTGAGCAAATAGATTGAGCTCAAGAAATGCAAAGATATTACAACATTAGAAAAAGCTGTCAATTGGAATTTCTCTACATTAATAGAGGATAAAATGCATTTGATCATGTACAAGGGTGCAGAAAATATTTTGAAAAATATTTAACACCAATTCATGGTAAAAAAATAATAAAAAAAAAGACTTTTAACAAAATAACATTTGAAGAGAATGTCTACTTCTTTAAATCTACAGAAAACTTACGTAAATGTGAAATGTTACAAGCATTCCCAACAAAGTCCCGACAAAGACACATGTTATGGTACCATATCTACTGTTTAAAGTGGACTGGAATACATAACTAGAGGAATAAGAGTATCAAAATAAATAAGAGGAAGAATATTGAAAAGACAGAGATAATTAGAAAATTCAAAAGAACCAGTGCTCAAAGTATTCAAATGAATGAGACTCCAAATACTATACCAAAATCAGAAGCCTAGCTACACAAAAGCAGTAACTATTTAGGATAATTAATAAAAATATCCCAATAACAACAGCAGCAACATCCAAAATTTACTTAAGAAGAAACCTAACAAAAATGTACATAATCTTTTTGGAACTATAAAAATATACAGGTAGACTCAGGGAATGAAGTCTCAAATAAATACAGGAATACACTATGTTTATTTATGAGGAAAATAATATTTTAAAGATGTCAATTCTCCTTAAATTTTTACAGATTACTACCTGCTCTGGACTCAAATGTGTCCATCTCCCCTCAAAAAAATTCATATGTTGAAGCCCTAATAACCAATGTGGCTATATTTGGAGATAGAGTCTTTAGAAAGGTAATTAAGTTTAAATGAAGTCATAAGGGTGGGCCCCTAATCCAATATGGCTGACATCTTTATAAGGAAAGGAAGAGGCACTAGAGATCACTCTCTCTCTGGCATTTACAGAGAAGAGTCCATGTGAAGACAGCAAGAATGTGCCTATATGCAAAGCCAGGAAGAGAGCTCTTAATAGAAAGTGGATTGGCTAGCATCTCCATCTGGTACTATTAACCTCTAGAACTATGATAAATAAAATTCTGTTGTTAGGACACCCAGTCTGTGGTATTTTTTTTTATGGCAGCCTTAGCTGAAGAATATACTGCCTCACCTGTAGCTTCCAAGGTGGCTACCAGACTTGGACTGCTGGTGCCTAACATCAACTCTGAGAAACTATAAAAGGGAGAATGAAAGAACAATATCAGCAGAATATTCAGGGGGATCACTTCATAAACTATATAAATGTCTAGCCAATGTACTGTACACCTGAAACTAACATAAAATAAAAATTGATTTTAAAAAAGGAAGAACAATGTCAGCAACAGCAAAACAACAAAAATGAGAAAGCCCTGGGAGAAACTAAGTCTGTATTGAACTAAAACCTGTGTGTGGGCATGTCCTGAAGCTGAGACTGGTCTGTAGCCTGCAAGAGGGGCAGATGAAAGGATCAGTTGGAGGAAAGATTTTAAAGTTCAGTCCTTGTTTTTTTCAGTGTGCCCTGAGACAATGAAGTTCTACTGCTTCACTGAAGAAACCCAAGGCAGTTCCTCAGAGTTCGTGAGCCAGGACCATGGGATAATGCCAGGCCAGCACCAAAGTTTGGAGTTGTTTGAAACACTATGAGTCCAGAAGCTGTGCAATAACTACCTGAAACCCTCTTTAGAGGGTTAGGACTGTGGCTTTTTAAAAAAAATCAATATTATTATTAAATAAAAGGAATGGAAAGAATGAATCACACTTAACAAGGGTAGGTATTCTTTCATAAAAAAATACACACACACACTTGTTAAAGATGTAACTATATTTCTTACTCTGAATGAGGGCCATAAAATAAGTCACTGCACCAACTGAGCAGCTCAGCCTCTTCCCCTCAGAAAAGAGATCTTCTAGAGTAGAAGTTTTCCAAAAGTCTAAGTTCGGCTGAAAAACAAATGTTATGGACCAGTTTATTTCCTTACAGCCACCACCTGTCCTGGAACCCTGCCTTGCACTGCGACTTCCCCATCTTGTATCTAGTCTTGGACTCTTACTCATTTTCTGCAAGGTTTGCAATATGGAAACAGCTCAGAGCTTTCAGAGAGTTGATATTTAACAAGGAGCCTTTAAAAAAGCAGGCAACAGCAGGACACCCTACTCCCTGCCGTCACCTGAGGACTAACCAGACAATCCCCTCCAGAACAGAAGGGCTCCCACAGAGCCCCACCCCTGCTCTCAATCCTAGAAGCCCAGGGCAGAACTGTCAGCATGAAGTGCCAATTGACTGACTTCCATCTCCAGAGGGTCTCAAGTCTGAGGAGAGGAGATGGTGAAAGTCAAGGTGTGGATGCTTAGAACTGCGGGGACATGACCCCGCCCACCCCAGAACAAAGAAGAGACCTCACAGAATGCTGCCCCGATCCATTCCCGTGCTGAGTCCCGATCCACCCCGCGCTGAGTCCCGAGGCATGGCTGTTAAGACCAACGCCCCCTCAGATCTGTCTTGGGGTGTTCGGGAATGAAGACTTTGATCTGAGACCGGTGGACTCAGATCAGAGAGAGAAAAATCCCAGGCTTTATTTCGAGTCAAGGAGAGGACCCTGAGTAAGGATTGAGAGTACTCTCAACCCCACACAAATCTCTACCCCTGTGGTCTACCTTGGGAGACCCCCGGCAGGGCTGCCAAACTCTGGGAGGTGGGGGTCGAGGTCTAATGGGGGTGGCCACATGAGTGAGGACTGGAAACCTTAATTATCCAGGACAAAGGGGATCCCACAAAACCCTGCTCTTGTTGTCAGTTCTGGAAAGCCCCGGTAGGGGTGACCAGCTAAGACTCTCCCTCACTTCCTTCTCAAAGGTCTCAAGGGGGTAAGGACATTGGCGTAAGGAGTTTTGCTTCGGAGCTGCAGAGCAGAGGAGACCGGGCCCTGCCGACAGGTGACATGATGGTTCTAAATGTGAATGGTCCTAAATGGCAGCCCCAACTTGCCCCAGGGAGGTCTAGTGGGCTGCAGCATAAGACACATTCTGACATGCTCTGCAGGGCTCTCAGGGGACAGGGTGACTAGAACAGGAGCCTTGGGATTCCCTAGAGCACTGCCCTCAGACTATGCAGTGGCGGCCTTGGGCAAAGCCAAGGTGGAACCTCCCTGCTGAAGGGACACACACCATTTCAATCTCCCTCCTCCAGGTGCCCTCATTGCCTGCCCTCTTGCCCAGCTCCTGCCTGCTGTCCTTGACAAGTGTCATCATGCCTCGGGGTCAAAAAAGTAAGCTCCGTGCCCGGGAGAAACGTCGCCAGGCCCGAGAAGGGTCCAAGGATCCAGTGGGTGCTCAGGCCACTGTATCGGAGGAAGAAGAGTCCCCCTCTTCCCGCTCTCCTCCTTTTGATGGTAATCCCCAGAGCTCCTCTGCGGCTGGGTCACTTAGCAAATCCCAGGAGTCTCGGAGAGTACCATCTGTTACAACTGCTTTTTCAGGTGCTTCATACACAAAGTCTGATGCAGGTGCCAAGAGCCAAGATGAGGAAAAACCAAGTACCTCCGAGGCACTGCCCAGCATGGATCATTCCTGCAGAAACCCTCTAGACCAGAAGGCAATTCAGTTGGTGCAATTCATGCTGTGCAAGTATAACATGAGGGAGCCCATAACAAAGGGAGACATGATAAAGCATGTCATCAAAAAGTACAAGAAGCACTTCCATGAGATCCTCAAAAAAGCCTCTGAGTTAATGGTGCTGGCCTTTGGCATAGATGTGAAGGAAGTCGACCCTATGGGACACTGCTATGCCCTTGTTAGCAAATTACAGCACACCTATGATGGGATGCTGAGAGATGAGGAGATCATGCCCAGGATGGGTCTCCTGATGACCATCCTCTGTGTGATCTTCATGAAAGGCAACTGCGCCACTGAGGAGGAGATCTGGGAAGTGCTTAATGTGATGGGTATATATGCTGGAAAGGAGCATTTCATTCATGGGGAGCCCAAGAAGCTCATCACTCAAGATTTTGTGCAGGAAAGATACCTGGAGTACCGCCAGGTGCCGGGCAGTGATCCTCCCCACTTCGAGTTCCTGTGGGGCCCAAAAGCCCATGCTGAGACCAGCAAGATGAAAGTCCTGAAGTTCTTGGCCAAGATCCATAATACAGTTCCCAGTGCCTTCTCATCCTGGTATGAAGAAGCTCTGCAAGATGAGGAAGACAGAACACAGGCCAGATTTGCAGCTATGACTCATACTAGGGCCATGGCAAATATGTTTTCCAGGATGAATCTCGGCAGCTTCTCCCACCAGTAATGAAATCTGAAGCACTTTCCTCACTTTGTGCTTAAAGTAGGGGGCTTAGGTGGTGCTAGAGAGATTACAGTGCATATTATATTTGTGTTCCTGTTCTACATGAATAACGGGTTTATCTTGTTGAAAGTTTTCAAATGTTATTTTAAAAAAGTTTAATTAGCTTCAGAATCTAAGTGTATGAATGATATTGGTTACACATTTAATGTTGCTTATGAGGTTTAAGACTAAGAGTTTTGCTGTTTAATAAAACAGATTGAGTAACCTTCCATCTTATTTAGTGTTCTGGAACAAGAAAACATGGTACTCTAAGGAAAAGGCATTAACTTAGAAATGTGAAATAACTTAGCAGTAAAATAGTTGAGATCAAAAAATAGAGAAAGAAGTAAAAGATGGTCAATTCTTAGTTTCCCTTATTCCTTGTATTTTTGCTGTTCTGTAAAATAAAGGTTATATACCTGCACTTGCTTCATTTATTCAAAAATATAGGCGAAATTAAATCATAATAAATTACCAACTTGCTTTTTTTTTATTCCTCCAATATTGAGCATCTGCTCTTTGGAAGTTCCTTGGTGGTATGAGGGATGGAAAGAAAAGGAAGACAGATCCACTGCCCATAGAATTACAGAGATTAGCAGCAGCTACCATGTAAGAAAGACGGTGAGATACCCTCTAAAAAAATAAAAATAAAAAACAAAACAAATGAAAAGGATGGAGAGGGGAGGCGGGTGAGGTCCAGATGAGAGTGGTTAACTGTAAACATCCTGAGGCAAGAAAATTTGGGAACTTGGGAAGCCTCGGGTTTTTAAATAGGAGATAATTTTAAGTTAAAGTGGATGGTGGGTCAGAGGTGGGTGGGAGGGTGGTGAGCAAGGGCCAGACCCTTGGGTAATGGGTGTCAGAGTGGAGAAACTAAGGCTCCAAAGGAGAACTGCTTTTAGCAGTTACTCTAGGATCGTGGATAAACCATAGAGAAAGCTCCACCTGGGTAGGGATGGAAGGTGCCCTGGGCCCTTGACCCAGTGCAAGTGACCACAGTGCACAGACTAGGTGTTTTATCCATGTCATCTTCAGGGAATTTCTCATAAATAAGGGTAATACTTCCTCAAGGTGGAATGCCAAGAAGCCACTGTGTTGGCACTCTTTGCCCTGAGCCAGGAGAAAAAGAGTGGCTCCATAAAAAGGGCATTTTAACTAGGTTATCTTGAGTAAAATTTGGCAGACTCTGAGGGAAGGCCTGATTTTGGTAGAGGTTAAATGAGTGAAAATAGGAGTCATTTGAATTAATGAGCAGCTAGGAGGGAGGGGAGGAGCTGGTTCTTGATACACATTTTAGGAGTTTTGAGTCACGTCCAGATGAGGATTCCTCAACATCCAAATTAAATAATATATCCCTTAAGGGGGATTATTTGCTAAGGCATTTTTTTTCTATTGCTAAGCAGAATTTTTGGCTGACTTGGTATTCAGTGTCCTATAGCACTGCATATTCTCAGGTATTTCCTGGATTAAAAAAAATGACAAAACAAAACAAAACCCCAAAATTTAAGCAGGAGGGCTGGTATTATCTGCAATCAAAAAATCATAGCGATAGTTGCCATTCTTTAAAGTCTCAATGCACACCAGTCACTGTGCCAGGTGCCTTACCTACATTATTTGAACAGTTCTATAACATAGGATATATCCAACCCACTAAATTGATGAAGAATCTGAGGCTCGTAGAGTTTGGTAAGTTACCAAGCTCACACAGCTAGTGGCAGGGATGGGACTAGAGCTCTGGTCTGAATTACACTTGAGCCCACATTGCTCCACTCCTCCCAGCCTTTATGTCTATTAATTCGTTTCTCTTCTCACTATTTTATGATGTTTCTCAAAAGGTAAAAAGAAAAAGCCTGTGGCCAAGGTACTTAGAGCAGGCCTAAAGAAGAAAGGTGAAAAGGAGAATCAAATACAACTTTGGGATTGTCTGAGGGCTTCGTTTACCTAGGATCCTCCTGCCCCTTGTCCCAGGGTTCCTTGAGTGCTAACTCTGCCCTGGGCTTAGCTCAAGTGTCTGGACCCAGCATTCTCCTTCTCCTACGTCTTTCCCATGTGCCTCCTGTCCAGACTGGAACTTGACCTGCCTGCCGGCTCTTCTTTGCATCTTCCTATGGAGGCCACCCCTTGATCCCCATGGAACAGAGAGCCTGTACCCCTGCCTCCCTGATTTAGAGCATCCCAGTCCCTGCATATCTTGTCTCTCACTGTGGAGCCCTCTAATAGCAGCAGCCCCTTCCACGGCATTGTTCACTTCAGACAGTGAAGTTTGGACACCTCCTCATCCCCCTGGGTGCCTTCACCACATCCTCAAAGTGTTTTCAAATCTGCTGGTGTTTAGAGTTTGATTTGGCACAGACTCTACTAGTTCTTAGGATATAACCCTGAAATTAGAGAAGAGGTTTTGGAAACCACCCTGATATTTGCAGTAGAATTTTAATGGGCTGAATTGAGATTGGCCACTGATCACAAACACCAATAAATGACTTTACTTTGTTGGTTAAAAACAAAGCCTCTTCCATAAGTAGGAGATGAGAAAAGATCATGGAAATCACTATATAAGCAAACATCTACATAGAAAGAATTCCTAAAAACCCAAGAGTCTTTCTAAGAGTTAGAAAATGGTTCCATGGCCAACACACTATCCTTGATAAGAAAAGAAAATGTCAACATTTTTCCACTGCCTCTTATCTCTATGTTTGTCCTGAGAAAAATTTTGGTTTTAGGTAATAGTACAGATAGTCTTATTGCTCAAAACTTCTAACAATACAGATAAGTCACAATTCCCCTTCCTTCCTACATTCCTCCAAAATTCACTCCTCTCCTCAGAGGTAACCACAATGAAAGAGTTGTGTATTGTTTTAAAATTTATTCTATACTTTTCCTTACATTGATATGTTATAAAAATACAGTGTGAGTTTTTAATATACATGGATAACAGTGTACATATTGTCCTACCTCTTGCCCCTGTCATTTACTAAAATGAATGCAGAATCTTTCTCTGATAGGACATATAGATCCACCTCACACATTTAACTACTCCCAAGTATTCTAAAGAGTGTATGTGCCATAATTAATGTAACTATTCTCCTCCTGATGGACACATAATTTGTTCCCTATTTGTTACTATGATTAGTAGAACTGATATCAACATCACTGAATATGAATTCTTGGGCAAATATGTATGTTTTATAGGAAAGATAGTGAAGTGAAAATTGGATTAAAGTGAACAGAATGTGATGATTGTAAATTTTTATGAATATTGCTGAAATTCTGTTCTAAGAAAGCTGTACTGATTCATATTCCCACAGAGTAATGCATGTAAATAATTTATACTCTCACAGGCATTTCATTTTATCAGCCTTTTAAATTTTGGTCAAACTTCTGGGTGAAAATATATTGTCTCACAGTTATTTTAATTTCCCCGTTTTCTAAGTAGGTTGAGCAGAAAATTAACTTAATCTCTCATCCATAGAAAGCAGGATTTTTTCAGTGATGCCTTGAGTAACAGAATTCCTCTGGGCATGCTTTAAAATTTAGAAATGTCAATAAGCTTTTCCCTTTACTTTGAGAAAGAAGTATTTTATCAGAATGACCAGGTGCCAGGGAATGGGTTCAGATAGAGCACTGTCAGCTAGTGAAGAACATCAGGGGGGCCTGGGGAGGAAGCAGTGACCGTAGTCCATGAAGGAGACCATGAAGTCCAGAGTGCACAGGTCCCTGAAGGACAGGATTCCATGACACGACCTGTATCTAACTGCTATACAGTGGTTGTACACATTTTAGACATGGGACTTCTTATTCCAACTTAAGCCTTCCCAAAAAGTCCAATCTATGATTTGAAAGCAGAGAAGTTTGGGTGAAGAGGAGACTGTAAGCTCATTATCCTGCCCACTCAGAAACACTTCATCCCTCTCAGGAGAGTGGGCCCTGGAACCCAAACAACTCCAGTGTTCCTTAACCACTACTAGGAAATCTAGGTGATGGAAAATGCTTCTGTGATCTTTTTGGCTCTTGCTTTTAAGCTTTGTTAGTTGGGATCAAAGCAGCACTTAGTATATGGCTAATCTTGCTTCATTACTGAGGCAAAATACTTCTGAATACTGTATCTGACTGCCCATGAACTCTGTGGTTTTCACTCTGACAGGTGAGAACAGGAACTATCGCCAGTCTTGTGCGAGCTCTGGAGTTTATGTGGCTCTCATCTCCCTGGTACTTTGTCTTGTGAACTCGAGCTACCTTGGCCTCCCCAAATTCAAAGCTACATCTCTTTAACTCAGGGACATGGCAAGCTCTACCTGGGTTCCCTCTGCCTGCACTAAGGCCTGGTATTCTCTTAAGGCAGTAAGCTGGGGCAATCATAGAGCTCGCTTCTCATATTTCCCAAATCTCATGGATCATTACTCTTCATCATGTGATGTAGTGTCTTGCAAATCACTGTTTCATATATTTTTCATTTCTATTGTTTTTTTTTTGTGACTGTTATTTCTGGTAGGAGGGTAAATAAAGTTCTTGCTACTAATTTTGACTGGAAGCAGAACTTGCCTCTTCTAAAATTTCATATAAGTGGAACCATACAGTGTGTTCTTTTTTGTGTTTGACTTCTTTCACTTATCATGTTTTTCAGTTCCATTCATGTTGGAGCATGTAAAAGAGGTTTCTTCTTTCCTTATTGAGCAATATTTCTTTATCGAGTAGTATTTCATGATGTAAGTATTCTACAATTTGTTTACACATCCATGAAGAGATGGTCCTTAGGATTGTTTCCAGTTTCTACCTATTATGAATAGACGTGCTATGAATATTCGTGTACAAGTCTCTTTGTAGACATGTTTGCACTGCATAAATTTTTAGAAGTGGAATTTCTGGATCTGAGGGTAGTGTATGTTTAATTGTATGAGAGACTGCTAGAACAATTTTCGGAGTGGCTGCAACATTTTGCACTCAAACAATGTATGTGTGTTCTGGTTGCTTTACATCCTCAATAACATTTTATGGCATCAATTTTTTTATTTCTAGCCATTCTAGTGGGTAAATGGTCTCATCTTACTGTGGTTTTAATTTGAATGTTCTTAATGTGCTTGAATAATTTTTCAAGGGTTTATTGGCCACGTATTTATCTTCCTTTATGAAGTGCCCATACAAGTTTCTGGCTCATTTTTATTATTTATTTTTATTTTTATTATCGAGTAGTTGAAGTTGTTTACATATTCTGGATATAAGTTCTTTGTCAGGTATATGTGTTGTCTATATCTTATATGAGTGGATGGCTTGCTTATTAATTTTCTTAATGATATCTTTGTTCAGCTGATTTAAAAAAAATTGTTGAATTTTGTTTTATCATTTTTTTTCTTTTAATGCTAGTGTTTCCTGGCTTTTGTCTAAGCTATTCTACATTATCTGCTAGAAGTTTAATCTTAGCTATAAATTTTAGGTCTGATATTTTCACAATCTCTGATTTTTCACCTGATTACAAGTTACATTTTCCTCTATATGGATCATATTTTCCTGTTTCCTTACATACTGAGTAGTTTTTTATTGTATCTTAGGCTTTCTGGATGTTAATTGTGAGCATCTAGATTTTGTTATTTTCCTTAATAAAAAGTTCAGGCAAGCAGTTAATTCATTAACCCATCATATTGTTTCCTGTGAAGCCTATTTTCAAGCTACGTTATGATGGTCTATGGTAGCCATTATTCTTGAGCTATATTAGCCCTATTCCTACAGCTTAGACTTGTGAGACTCCACTGAATTTCTTTGAGTGTTCGAAGAGGGCCTTGTCTCAGGCTATTCAGTGCTTAAAAGTCTCCCAGCCATGTTTGTTTTCCAATAGTTGTTCAGCTCACTGCTCTCAGTGTTTTTTTTTTTTTTTAAATTCTCTTGGTAGTTGTTCTTTTCCCAGCCTCATAGAATCTTGCCCTTCATGTGAGCAACTTAATGTCCCGTGAAAGACACAAGGAGACCCTTCTACAGATTCTGGAGTATTAATTCTACCCTGCTCTCTTCTCTTTAACAACATGCCCTGCAAATTTCAGCAGCCTTACTATTCCCAAACTCCGATTACTGTGTCCTCAATTCAGTGAGTGCATTATGCATCCTTTTGGCTTATCCTCCCTGCACCACAATCTAGACATTGCCTCCAAGCAGAAATACAGTGTGATTTGGAGAGCCTACCTCATTTCTCCTCCTACTTTTAGGTATCATAATCTTGTGCCAACTGCTTTCCGGTCACTTCATACATTCTGCCTATTTTAAAAGTTATTTACAGCAACCAGAATTGGAAGTCCTCCTGACTTTTTTTTTTATAATGGCAATTTTATTTCATACTACTTTTAGACTTATAGAAAAGTTGCAAAAATAGTAGTTTCAATATATCCCTCACTCAGCCTCCTCCAATGTTAACATCTTAGATAACTATCATAAAATTGCCAGAATGAGAAAATTAACATTGTCCTAATAACATTAACCTTATTAACTATCCCATTCAAACTTTACCATTTTTCTCTCTATTATCCTTTTTAAGGATCTTAATTGGTGTCCCACATTGAATTTAGTTGTTATTTCTCCCTGGACTCCTGCAATCTACAATAGTTCCTCAGTCTTCCCTTGTTTTTTATGACACTGACAGCTCCCAAAAGTATTGATCAGTTGTTTTGCTGAATGTCCGTCAATTTAGGCCTACCTGGTGTCTTCTTATTATTGGACTAAGTTCATACTTCCTTGGAAAGAGAACCATAGAAATGGTGCCATGTCTTTCTTAGTGCAACATATCATAGGGTTCCTGATTTCAATATATCTTATTACTGGTGACATTGCCCTTGATTACCTGGTCAAGATGGACTCTGCTGAGAGTTTCCACTGTAAAGTTACTATGATTTCTCCTGTAGTCAACAAATATTATGGGGATAGATGCTTGAGACTGTGTACATATGTCCTCTCCTCAAACCCACTGATTCTAGCATTCACTAGTAGATTAAGAATGCAATAATCACCACTCTGGTATTTGCCTAATAGTGGTTTCTATTTCTTTTCTTTATATAGTTGTTAAGTACAATTCCACTACACAGAGAAGTTATCATTTCTCTTCCATCTATGCATTTAATCAAGCATTTATTTATATTGCTATAGACTTATGAAATTTTTATTCTTTTGGTTATAATCCAATACTAGCATTGCTTATTTTGTTGCTCAAAGCTTTGGTCATTACGAGCTCCTTTTCCTAATGTTGTATTATTTCAATGATGTCCCCCTCCCTATATCTTCTGAGAACTTTTTTTTTTCTGATTTCACAAGAAGTTCCAAGCTCAACTTGATTTCCCCTGTCTCAGCCCTGGAAGAACCACTTCTCCAAGAATCCTCGTTCTTTTTGTAGAAGAAGAATGCTTAGAAACCAAGATTTTGGCATTAGGTATGCTAATTTCTACTGGAAGGTCATTGTTACTAGGCCCTCTCAGTAGATAAGTCTGGGAAATATTTGTATATTAACCCATGCATACACACATATCTATTTTTATAACTATGTGTGCATAATGAGTTTATGCTGATACTCAGATTCCAGTTCGACACTTCATGAATCATTTTATCCTTCCCGCATTCTTTATTTATATTTTTTTCTGCAACCATAAAAATCTTAGTTTTATTATTTATAACCTATTTACTTATTTGTTCAATTCTAGTATATGTATAAATTAGTTTCAGAATGTCTTATCAATATCTCTATGAGAAACACATTTACTGACTACATAACAGCATTTGTGCATTCTTTTTATCTTTATTCTTTCACACTCAGTTGTTACTGTTTTCCAAAGTTATTTAGGTTAATTCTTCTCCCTTGTCAGTATGGTTATGCTATTGATTTTTATAATGGGTAATTCAATTTGTTAATGTTTGTATCCCATGTTCGGTTCCCCCCACATCCTGATGGTTTTAACTGTTCATTTTTTATTTATTTTTATACAAGATAGAAGAAGAGTAAAAACAAAGTGGAAAGCTGTTTTACTATTATATTTTTAATATATCTCTACCCTCATGAACCTTCCTAGATCAACTTAGTTTATGAGCATTATCTATAAATATAGATAGCTTTGTATTTTTTCCATATTATGTTTTCTTTTTAAAGTTTATATTCATTAAGAAACTGCCCAATCTATTTTATTCTAATAATAATTACCTCTTTTTTCTTAAAGCATACCGAACGATCACAGCAAAGCATTTAAACATTACCTATTGATTCCTCTATCTCATCCCCATCTATAAACTCTAGTAAACCAACTTTAATTGGTTTTAACATCTCATTTATTAATGGTAGATTTTTTTAATCGAGTATGTATTTCTATTTATTAATTCTTTACCAATAAACATTATCATATACACAGTTGATGTGTATGTATCACAGGTGGCAGCGATCATAGGATGTACCAAAAATGTGTATCCTGACATTTAAGTAAGAAAAATTTGTGTCTGTCTCATGCATTCTAGGGGTGCTTTGTTTGTCTATTTAGGTGAGTGTATTATACTTATTCACTTTTTTCCACAAACTATTTCACATATAACGCTAAAATATTTCACAATGTTTCATATACCAGGGTTCAACTTGATCATATGCATTGGATTTAATTCTTGAAAGCAAGAAACTTAATGTCTCCATATGGCTATTAAAAGCAGCTGAGGTACAACTATTTGTCATGATGTTGATGATAGGTCCTTTATTGCTTGTGTCTTTTTTTTTTATTATTGTTGCCAAGTAACTGAAAAACTCATGCAGCATTGCCAAGGATAAGGCCTTTCCTTATTAAGAAGAAAAAGATGACAGCCTGCTGTGTGAACAATAGGGAAACTACCCTTATCATTCCTGGCACAAACACTTCATCACTAGGGGTGCATCGTTACAAAAAAAAAAAATCTCTTTGAAATTTCTCTATAAAATATTCTGTTCCTGTTCACAGACATGAAACTTTTAGAGCTTTTAAAGAAAGAAATAATATGTTAACTGGCAGGAAAAATGGAGATGAAATCCACAGAATGTATTACACATATGTCTTTACCAAATAGTTGATATCTAAAAGCTTCACATAACGAGAGATAGAAGGATTTATTACCATTACATGGCTTCTTGCCTTACTTAATTCTAGCAGAATAAGTCTCCTCCCCATGTTTTAGAGAAGCATGAAGAGTCTTGAGTCAAATCAAAGGCCAAGTTGTGAAAAGAAGAGAGAGACTGCGTACTCTTTTTTATTTTAGCCACCTAGCTTCTCAAGACATAATATCCCATTTGAAATATTTGCTTCATGAATGTCAAAAAAGTGTCAGATGGTAAAATTGTATCAATAGCTCAACTTTATGAAAATTAACTTTTAAAAATGGAGGCCTATGGAAACATAAATGCTAAGCTCTTTCAAAACAGATCTTTTTAGCATTCCAGTGATTCCTCCAAAAATAAAATAACTAATTTAAACTCTTACCTAACATTTAATTTCTTTTTATAAGTAAAACAATTTTTTCATGTATCTTGGGAATGTAGAAAATTGGCACTTTTAGATTTCATGACTTCGATTTTGTTTAAAGTTAGAGATAATCTTGATCTATTGTTGAATGGACCATTTGATACATAGTTTTACTATATTACAAACAAGAATTCTATAGGAATTTAAGATGCACAGCAAAACTGTTCCTCTTTAAAGCACACGTTCACCTTTAAATGTTTCTTTGTTTTTAAAAAAACACTGACATCTTTATTTATAAGCCTTTCTCAGTAATAGTTAAAATTCTCCCTTTTCCACCCCCTCTAAAAAGGCAGTTAAATACCATGTGCTGTTTTATTACCAAATACTTCAACAAATATATAATACAGTATTTTCAAAAGTAACTAGAACTATTCGCGATAGGTGTGATGAATTCAAACTAATTCTCCCCTCCCTCGGGATATTTTAAAAAGTTTTACATATTCTTTTACATAAATCACATATTAATATATATGAGATGAATATCTTTGAAAAGTTCTAAACTTGAATATGCAAAACCAAAATAAATCCAGTATTAAGACCAGTAACAAAACACATTCAAGTCACATGATCAGAGATAGAATGAATGAGCTTATACTCATCTGTGAACCCACATTTCATTTCCAAGCCAATGTATCAAGCCAAGAATTATATTTTTAAAATAATTTTATTGTGGTATGATTAACATATAAAAAACTTTACATATTTAATGTCTACAACTTGATGAGATTAGAGATAAATATACACCTGTGAAACCATCCCCACAATTTATGCCATAAACCTATCCATCACCTCCAAAAGTTTCCTACCACCCTTTTGTTTATTATTACTATTAATAACATTATTTTGCAATAAGAACAACTAATATAAGATTTGCCCTCTTAGCAAAATTTTAAGTATACAATACAGTATTGTTAACTATAGACACCATGTTGTATAGTAAATCTCTAGGACTTACTCATCTTCATAATCAAAATTTTGCACCCTTTGGCTAATACCTCCCAGTTTTCTCCTCCCCCAGTCCTGGGCAACCACCATTTTTCTCTCTGCTTCTATGAGTTTGACTATTTTAGATTCTTCATATGAGTAGTATCATGTAGTATTTGCTCTCATGTGTCTGACTTATTTTGCTTAGTGTAATTGTCCTCCATATACATCCATGTTGTCACAAATAGCAGATTTCCTTCTTTTTAAAAGCTGGATAATATACCATTTTATGTGTATACTACATTTTTCAAACCAAGAACTTTAAATTAGATTCTCCCTCACTAAAGAATAGAGATACCTGTTAGACCTACTTAAAATTTTGTAAATCATGAGCATTAACACTAGTGTTCTTTTCTTAAACTGTATCTTGCTATTAAATGATACCCTATTGCAGGGTTTATTAATTCTGTTTTGTTAATTGTCCTGAAAGCAGAAGTTGAGTCATTTGTATATGTTTAGGACAACTGACAAAGGGACAAAGTGGGTCAATTCAAGTGTAAAGAAATATCTGATTTTGGATGTTAAAATATGAAATGAAAGAATTCAAATATTTTTACTGAGTTAAATTTATTTCCAGAAAATTAATTTGCCAGATATAATTATTACATAAGGTGATGAATAGATATATAGCATATAGATTGTTATGTGGGGATTTAAAAATATCTATCAGTATTTGAAATGTTTAAAATTACATATATATGAATATATATGAATTGTATGTAAGAATGAAGTATAAATATAGTAAGGTTAGGAACTAATACATATGTATATTTATATATGCACTTTACACACATGTGCGCCTCTCACACATACATTTTACACATTGATGTAAGCTGTTTTTGACAGCCAATGAAAGAAAACACAACTTAAACTGACCTAAATAATAAAGAATTTTAGTTTTGCCCATATAACTGGCAGTAAAATTGTAAGTCAGGCTTTAGATTTGGCTTATGCCAATAACTTTTGCTTCATTTTCTTGAAATAATCTTGATATTAGCCAACCCCTTTCTGGCTCTTTAATCTGGTAGCAAGATAACTGTGGCAGTTCTGAGCTCCATAACAGCATATAACAATTCACAGAGGTTAAGAAAGAGCTCTTGTGTTCCAGCACTCCGAGACTTTTTGTCCCTCTCTCCAATTATCCATTTATGTCTTCTACTCACTCTGTCCATTTTCCAAGATGTAGTCTGTGCTAATTAGCTTAAGCTAATCAGGCTCACATACCAACGGGATTCGTGGAGTCACAGTCCTCTGAAGCACATGGAATGAGAGTACTGAATGCTCAACCTAAATCAAGATTCTGTTAGGATTCAGAGAGAGAGGAATGGACACTGTGAGAATCTCAACAATGCACACTACACTTGTATACTCCTGCATATATTTGCAAGCTTGCTAGTATTTAACATTTTGATGGACAAGTATCTATAGTAACTTAAATGATAAAATTATATTTTACATGCTGTTCTGTCTTATGGCTATCGTGATTTTCTGAACACATCTTATTTTATTACTTTCCCATGTCTTTAAAAAATAAAAGAAAAAGAATTTACTGAATCAAAAGAGAAAGTACTTAATTAGAAAAAAATGAATTCTAAATTTTTTACGAGTGTACTCTGTGCAGGGAATTCTTGATGATTTCCTGTATTATGAGAGATAACGTCAAGCCCAATTATTTCAAGTCAGGCTAAATCTTTCTACATTAAAAGTACTGAGATAAAAGCTCTTCACATTATGGGTATTTTACCTACAGCATAGGCCTCAGTCTCTGACATATTTTAAGTGCAGTTCAGTTTTCATTATACATTAAAGTTCTACAAAACCTCACATGGGACTTCTAATTTGGTTTGTCTTTAAAAGGTTGACAAGTATAAAAAACTGTCAGTTGCTCCTTTATTTGTTCTCAAATATTTTCCTCTCTTTTTTTTTCCATTTTATATGACATTAAGGCTGACCCAAGGAGAAATATTTCTCTCAGACTCCTGGATCAGTTGGCTTCAACTGTAGTTTGCCAGTAGGATATCAGAAGAAGGGGTATCAGAAGAAGGGACTATCAGAAAGGAAGAAAGGGTAGTTCTTACTCTCTCTGCCATTAGGGAATTTTCAGTAGCAGCTGCTTATCCTCTGTGATTTCAGTTTTTACAAGAATTGATTCCTACTTCCTCCAGGAGACCCTGGTTTCTGGGCTTTAGTAACCTCACCTTTCCTTCATTCCTTCAGCAAAAGCAGCTTTTGAGATGACTAATCTGTTACCTCATCATAACCTGTTTTTCAGTAATTCCACCACCTGTGTAATCGTTTCCAATATTAAATTTCCTCTGTCTTAAATATTCTTAAGGGTTTCTGTTTCTGTTTCCAAAGTGGAACATAACTGGTATATAATTAAACACAGTTTTATTTAATTTACCCATACTTAACCCGCTGTTATATGTTTTCTGCTTCCATGCTCCTACACTTGAAATTACTCTGGCATCATCATTAGTGGTATAAATATTGCTAAAGCCAGTGGGTATACTTGAGTTCACTGGATACTTCTGCTTCGACTGCTGACTACTCAATTTCTTAAACTATTTAATTCTTTTATTTTTACAGTGCCAATCTTTATTATTTCTACCTTTCTGATCGTCTTGCTTAATCTCTTTCTTGACTTTCTACTCCTTTGCTCATTTTTTCTTAAACAATTTGTTTCATCTCATTTTGTATTACTTAGCATTTTCTGGATAATTGAACTTATTACTTTCTACTTTTTGAAACACAATAGGATTGTTTATCTGTTTATTTTTTTTTTATCAACCTTAGTATCTTGCTATAATAAAAACATAGATGTGGGTGAAAGAGAAATGAGAGAAGCCTCTGGCTGAGAGTGACAGTTGAGAAGAATGGAGAAACCAAGGACATCAACAACTATGTCAAAAAACATTACGACTGGGAGAATTCAGAGTAGACTGAAAAATTTAATTATGCTGTAAAATATTATTGATTACTAGCACAACAAAATAAACTATTTCATAATATTTTCTTAAGACATTAATAAAAGATAAAATTAGGCTTACTGTGCTCTGTGTTATAAAGTAATTGAAAATCAAGAGAATGCACTGAAAAAATTTATTTCTGGAAAATGATGAAGATTTAATTATGCAATAAGTTCATCAAAGAATGCATAATTATATGACAATATCCTTCTAAAGCAAATATAAAAATAAAAAATTCCCTTCTAAAACAATAATAAAATAATTTAAAATAGATACTTAACATAAAATATATAAGTCAAAAATAAAATATATTTGCCTGCTTTTCAAGAATAAAATATAAATTTATAAATCATATAACCATATAATAAGATAAAGAATAACTAAAACCCACGTTTATCTATTGAATACTTGGAATATTTGCTTTACTTTTATTTCTTAAAAATATAAAATATGCATAGCTGAAGTTTTACCTTTTATCTCATTTCCATTTCTATCTCTTAAAGTAACCCTTACATTACAGTTTGTATGTACCCATCCCATGCAAGTTTTTACATTTTTCATAATTATGAACATGAGTAAAACCATAATAATCATAGTAAATAAAGCTGACATTTATTGAACATAAATCTGTGTGAAGCGCTGTTTTATGTACTTTACAAGCATTAATTTTAGCTGTGCAAGTAACTCCTTATGAGGTAAATTCCATTATTATTCCTATTTTATTTTATTTTTATTAAAATTATTAGGGTGACATTGGTTAATAAAATCAAATAGGTTTATAATTCCTATTTTAAAGATGAGGAAATTAAGGTACAGACAGGTTGAATAAACTTACACTAGATAACAGGGTATAAACTCAGAATTTGAACTCAGATAGTCTGTCTATAAATCCTATAATTTTAACCATTAATTACACCATTTTTTAAACATTAAAATGTTTATTTTAAGATAATTACAGGTTCACATGAAGTTGTAAGAAACAATACAGAAGATCCTGTTACTTTTTACCTATTTTTCCCCAATGATAACACTTGTAAAACATTACTATCATATAGCAAACAAGATATTGAAATTAATACAGTCAAAATACAGAATAATTCCATCACCATAAGGATCCCTTGTATCACCTAGTGTATCTATCACCCTTCTGTCCCTATCCCATAGAATACACTAGTCTTATCTACATTTCTATAATTTTGTCATTTAAATAGTTATATAATTAGAATAGTATAGTTTCCAATCTCTTGGAGTTTGGATTTTGTCAATTTGCATAATTCTCTGGAAATCATCAATTTGTGCATCAATATTTCATCATTTTCTATTGCTGAATAGTATTTCATCATATAGATGTACCACAATTTGTTTAGCCATTAACCCAATGAACGACAACTGGATTGTTTCTAGTTTCGATTATTACAACTAAAGCTGCTATGTGCAGTCAATCAGTATACAGGTTTTGTGTAAACATGAATTTTCATTTCTTTGAGATATATTTCAAGAGTACAGTTGCTGGATTGTACAGTAATAACATGTTTAGTTTTATAAGATACTGTCAAACAGTTTTCCAGAATGACTGTACCATTTTACATTCTCACCAGCAATGTGAGTGATCTAGTTTCTCTACATTCTTACCAGCATTTGGCATTTTAATTATTTTTTATTTTAGCCATTATGATAGGTGTGTAGTGATATCTCATCATGGTTTTAATTTGCAGTTTCCTAATAGCTAACAAGGTTGAACATCTTTTCATGTGATTATTTGCCATCCACATGTCCTCCTACGTGAAATGTAACATGTCTTTTGCTCATTTTCTGATTGAAACAAATTTTTTTTTACTGTTGTGTTTTGAGAGTTGTTTACAAATTGTAGATACTAGTCCTTTGCTGGGTAGCTTGTCTTTTCATCTTCTTAAAAAGATATTTCACAAAGTAAAAATTTTTAGTTTCGATGTATCTAATGTATCAATCTTTCATTTTATAGATTACAGTTATTGTCTAAAGTCTAAGAACTCTTTGTCTAGCCTTAGATTCTAAAAATTTTCCTATTTTTTTGAAAAATTTTATAGTTTCCATTTAAGTGTTTAATTTGTTTTTAATTGATTTTTAGATAACTGAATAAAGTTTAGGTTGATGTCTTTTGTTGCTGTTTTGCTTAGGGATGTAAAATTGTTATAGTGCCATTTGTTGAAAAGGTTATGCTTCCTCCATTGAATTGATTTTTGAATATTGTAAAAACTCAGTTGGGCATATTATGTAGGCTTATCTCTAAATTCTTTATTCTGTTCCTCTGCTTTACAACATTGTCTTGATTACTGTAATTATATATAGGCCTAATATTGGGCAGAAAGATTTCTCTTTATTCTTTTTCATTGTTTTAGCTATTTTAAAGTGTCTGCTTCTCCACATAAATTTTAGAATAAGTTTTTCTATGTCTACAAAACCCTTGCTGGGATTTTGATAGTAACTACATTAAACCTACAGATCAATAAGGAGAAAACTGACGTATTTACTTTGTTGAGTCATCTAATCCATGAAGACTGTGTGTATTTCCACTTATTGAAGTCTTCTTTAGTTTATTTCATCAGTATTTTATAATATATTCTAAACAGTTTATGAAAATTATCATTGCTACCTTATGTCTCATCTGAACTACCTTAATGTCCAGTAGGGTAGTCACTGTGCAATTATCATGCTAAATAAAACCTGTAGCAACACCTACTCTAGCTAGCTATTGCTAAATCTCAAAAGACAGCATGTTTCATAAATCTTCTCTCTCTCTCTCTCTCTCTCTCTCTCTCTCTCTCTCTCTCTCTCTCTCTCTCATGCACACACACACACACACACACACACACACACACACACACACTACACTAAAAATATCCAAACATCTATCATGGAGATCATGGATATTATGAATTACACAAATACTCTCCCATTCACTCAGCTGGGACTGCAAGATATACCTGAACATGCCAGACCTCAGTCTTGCAAAGCAGGCACAGGAGACATGATGACACCCTTTTCCAGAGGACAGTTGAGAAAGACAGGAGGAGGAGAAGAGAAAGTGAGGCTGTATTGGGATCCATGAGCCCAGACACCCAGGTGGAAGAGTAATATTTATCTGTTGTTTCTTTTTGAAAAATAAAACAGAGGAAATGCTGGAGATTTATGAATAACAGTCAAGACATATTTCTGTCTAGCATGCTGAACAGGAAGAAAAAGGATGAAAAAGTGAAACTCTTGAACATCAGAAGTGTCTTCAAATTCAAGATAAGTGCAAATGTGAACCCTATCTTAGAGAGGTGCCCTATGCCAAGGGAAATAAAAGGAAAATGACAGAAAAGGACTAAAAGAAAACCAGGAGAGGGATTCAGGAGTTGGTAATATTCTAAGAAGGAGGAAAATCCTGACAAAGAGAGCTATCAAAAGTGATAATGAGATTGGCATTTTATCAGCCTAGGCATCCTGGGGCTTTTGATTAGGATAAATGCAGAATTCTCACAGGAAATATATATATATATTCTTCTTCATCATCATCATCATCATACCTTATTTCAGTGGCCAAAATGCCCAGTACTATGTTGAATAGGAGTTGTGAGAGTGGGCATCTTTGTCTTGTTCTTAATATTAGGAGAAAAACATTGTCTTTCAGCATTAAAGATGTTAGCTATAGTTTTTTTTGTAGATGTTATTTATCAAATTGTAGAAGTTCCACTGTATTTCAGTCAGCTGAGTTATTATTATTAATAGATGTTGAATTTTGTCATATTCTCTTTGTGCATCAATTGATATGATCATATGATATGGTGCATTACATTGATTTTCAAATGTTGAACCAAAGTAATTGCATCAATGTATGTGTCCATTAAGGTTCTTAACTAATACAAGGCCTTCCACACTTTATAGTTTTTGGCCTTTAGAGGGGAGTGAAGTAGTATCTACTTGTATTAATTTGCATTTTCCAAATTTTTAGTGAGAATATATTTTTATGTTAAATTCAGGTTTCTATTCTGTGGAATTACTGTTCATGTCCTTATTTATATTAGGTTTTTATTAATGATGTATAGGAGTTATTTGCTTTGATATCCCTAATATATATATTGCAGATAATACCTATTGTATATGATATCATACTTTATTAATTCTGTTACAACTGGCTATTTTTCAACATTATATTTCTGAGATTCATCCATATTGCAACATGTAACTTAATTTTATCTTTCACATTTTTTTGAAAATAACATATTTTATATGTCTATTACCTTGTTGATAAATATTTACATTATGGTTGCATGTCTATTACATTGTTAATAAATATTTACATTATAGATTCATTTTGTCTATTTTTATAAACATCTTTTATATGTATTCTGGGGCATATTTGTAAGAGTTCCTCTAGCAGTAAAATTCTTAATCATTAGGCTGCAGGCATTGCAATAGGCAGAATTCTAAGATGTCTCCCCAAGATTCTCATCTTCTAGTATACACAAACCTTCTCCCAGTTACTCAATATAACACTAACCTAAGCAGTGCTATGAAGAGATTTTGCAGATGTCACATAGTCCCCAAATCATTTGACCAAACATTCCCTTAAAAATCAGTCAACTGAGCATAGTATAATGAATAATTGACTGTGGTTTATTCAATTTCTACCCCAGGGGTAGTAATTCTAATTTTTTTGCCTCCTCATCTTTTCTGTACTAGCTATTTCAATTGGTGTATTATCTTCTAATCTCTCTTTAATAGGAACACATTTTGTTTTTCTGATTAATTGTGACTGATACATGTTTTATTACAGTATTTATCTTTGTTTTCTAAATTTTTATATAGTGTTTCATTCTTGCTCTAGATGTGATGTGGCTCCGTGTATTTCCATTACTACAGAAAAAATAAATTTCCATTTCCTTTATCTCTCTCTGTACACCATATGTCATATATGGTAAAACCAATAGTATGCAAACAAAATAGTGCATTTTTTAGAGCTATAAAACTAAAATGATTTTCAGAAGAATTCACTGGATATCACTCCTATTGTTACTCAAATGACATACTACCTAATGCCATGGGACATAATTTTCTTCAATATATACCCTTATGGATAGCCTTAAGAATTTTGGAATACTACTCAGCCATAAGATGAAATACTGCCATTTGTGACAACATGGATGGATCTTGAAAATATATTATGCTAAGTGAAATAAGTCTGACAGAAAAAGTTGAGAACCATGTGACTTCATTCATGTGTGGGATATAGAACTTAAAGTAACAAATGAACAAGATGAACAAAAACTCATAGACACAGAAAACAGTTTAGTGGTAACCAGAGGGGAGGGGGGAGAGAGGGGTAGATAGAGGTAAAGGAGGCCAAGTATTTGGTGACAGAAGGAAATTTAACTTTGGGTGGTGAACACACAATGCAATATACAGATAATATACTATTGAACTGTACACTTGAAATCTCTATAATTTTATTAACCAATGTCATTCCAATAAATTTTATTTAAAAAAAGAATATTGGAACTTGATCTACCTTGTAGGGATGTATTATATTTAAAGTATACCTGATTCTTTATTTTTAAAGAAAAAACTGCAAAATCCTTCTATAAAGCAATTCATCTTTGATTTCCTTATTCTCTTTCTTCTTCTCTTTTCTTTCTTCACCTTAACCTTCCCTTTCTTCTTACATGTCTCATCTCAATTATGCAAATATGAAGAAAGGAGGCACTTGGGGTATGTATATATCTGTAGTATAGACTAACAAAGAAGGCTCCTCTCAATATCCCTTGGTTGCAAATCCTGTTTACTGGGGAGGAAACAGATAAATGTGCCTAAGTGCCAATGAGACACATGGGAGGAAAGGACTGAAACTCTTGCAACATCCCTTTGGAGGTCAAACATTATTAGAAACTCAATGATGTTTTATAATCCTTCTAGATAAGATCTCCTGTCAGGAAAGGCCAGCAAGCACAAGGTCATATGTGCCATGTAAAGGGGGTAAATGAGTTGAAGATCTAAATGATTTTAGAGGAAGAGCTGTTTAACTCAGGAAACAAAAATTAGGTTCCTGCTGACATAAACATTTGACAACTTCAACATTTGATTTGATTTCAAGTTCAATATGCAAGTCACATCTGCTCTATAAATTTTAAATAAAGCAGTATATGTACCTCTTCAATCTCTGTCAGAAAGTGGCTACTCAGTTAAGTGTTAGTTATTTATCCTACAATTCCTCCTCCACCCACATCAGAGGGTAAAACAGAATTTGTGTGATTTGTTTGGTTGAAATTTGCCAATTTCTTTTGGACTTCTCTTCACTGCAAAGCACAAACTCCCAATTGATTCCTCCTCCATCTCTAAAAATCCCTTTACCATAATAATTACAGCTCTTCTATAAAATTGCTATAATTTAAATAACTTCATACCTCAGAGCTACTGTCTTTCCTCACAACATATGAAATGACTTCCTGAGGCTGATCAACATCTATTGAACCAAATATTTGGTGTCTTCCAATAGCACTGAAACAGTTATTCTTAATTATAACATGTTTTACTACTGTAACAATATAATCTATGATGCATAATTCCTTGCCTACTCCCCAGAACTTGAATTCTTGATTTTATTTAAACTCATCACATTTTTCACAATCTATACCACCTCTCCAAAAATCACCATTCTTTTCTCTTTTTCAATAAAAATTACATATATTTAAGATGCACAAATGATGTTTTGACATGCATATATAGTGAAACAATTACTACAGTCAAGCTACTTAAAATATCCAGACAAGTGAGAAATTTTCTTATTGAAAATGAATATATACTATCTATTCTGGAAAAGCACAGGTAGTTATATTGTTGTAGGCCTTCATTATGAATATAACTATATGTTATTGCAGCCTAGACTACATTGGCAAACTTGTAAAGAGATATTTATCTAGTTGTGTTCACGATACTGCTACAAACCAAACACTTATAGTATTTCATTTTAGTCTTAATGTTAAATAAAAGATGAAGTATCTGGACAGGGAATATTTTTGTATAATTAAATGAGAACATTCAAGGATGAAGGAGCACAATTGCTGAAGGTCACACGGTGTGAATATGCCAGACCAGAAACTAAAACCTACATCTTCTGAGTTCAGATATTCTTCTTTCTAAAACTGTTTGTAAC
Organism: Eidolon dupreanum; assembly: GCA_028627145.1. NCBI lineage: Eukaryota > Metazoa > Chordata > Mammalia > Chiroptera > Pteropodidae > Eidolon > Eidolon dupreanum. Next base: position 14,259,661 of record CM053505.1, read on the forward strand.
TGACTGTTGCTTCTAAAATATCTGTATCCAGGACTATGCCTAGAGATGTTCTCCTCCCTCTCCCTAGTTGCTACCATATATATCCCTTCAACCTGTGTTGAGCTAATTTGCTTTTATCTGAGGTAAGAAATGTGACTCTGACCTTTGACAGATTTAGAACAGATTTTTATTTCTATTCTTGTCTCACAGAGGTGAGATTTAGAATGCTATTTAAATACTACTTACATTAAATGTGCCAAAATAATATGAAATTAGAAACTCTTTGAATGGGTGGTAATTCCAAGTAATCAAACACATTAGAATATATAGACAAAGTTATTTTGCAAAGTTAAAAGTGTAAGAACTCAAAGTATCTAATTTAAAAATTAATATTTTCTTGTGTCTGTAACAGAACTAGTTCTCCTCTTTTTTTCTGTACTATTTTCTCCCTACCTCATTTCACAGTTATATATTCAGGTATCTACCACAGCAGACATGCCAATGAGCCTCCTTAATTGACCCAGGTGGTTTTGGAGGCAGATTGCCTAAAGAAGTGGCCAGAATTCTGCCGAGAATAATCAAGTTTAAAGGTAATACCCATGTGGACGTTCCATAAAGCCCCATAGCGCATTTGGCAATATATGAAGACATTTTTGTTGTCATAACCAGAATAGAGGTGCATCTGTCATCGAGGGGCTAGAGGCCAGGAATTCTGCTAAACATCTTCTATACACAAGACATCCCTCTTCCCACACGCACACACAACAAAGAATTATATGACCTAAAGTGTCCATAGTGCCAAGATTGACAAACTTGACACTAAACTTAACTCTATCTGACCTATCTATGCATGGATCTCATTTTCTACTACAAAAATCTTGTAAAAAGATTTGTATGATTAATTTCCTAACAAACTCTAACCCACTGGCAATGAGATAGATTTATAATTGATATAAACTAGTGCACTGTCCATTATAGTAGCCACTAGCCATATGTGAGTATTTATACTTAAGTTAAATTTGTTATTGAATAAAGTCATATTTTCAGTTCCTCGGTCACTCTAGTCATATTTAGGTTGCTCAATAACCAAGTGTGGCTAGTTTGCTTTATTGGAACATTTCCACCATTACAGAAAATTCCATTGCACAGTTCTACTCTAGAGACTCCACATATGAACCACAATAAAGGTGAGATATATGGCAGACACAATGATATCTCAAGTGCGTTGGAGAAGTGGAGGTAGGAAATATTATCTTTTCTGAAGTTTATATTTTTACTTTTAATGATCAATCACGTACCTACAACAATATCTAGAGAGGTTAAGAAATTGAGTAAAATAGCCAAAAATAAAATATTTATTTAAACTATATACAATTTAATATGTACACATATATTCAACAGCCTATAAAGGACATATCATGGGTTTCGAATACTGATTTTTACTTCCTTCTCAGTGAAATGAATTAGGATAATAATTAAGCAGTTGGTTTCCTCTTCTAAGTGTCAAAAGCTGCTTTGGGCCCATCTAATGCAATTTGCACTGGAATATATATCTTTGCTTCACAGCTTTGATTGTGTAAATCTTACTGGGTTTTCAAAGAATAGACTAAAATCATAAAGTCTGTGTAATTTCCTTCTAAAAAATTACTGCATTCTTCTGATATGTTTGGTTTAACCCTGATTGTAGTCCTTAGTATAGCTGCAATATTTGATCTTATTTCACATAAAATTCGGGAGAAATAACATTTTTGTGCTGTAAAAGAAAAATTACACTCTACCAGTTAAACAAACAAAAAAGAATATATTCAAAATTGTTGCAACAACGGAGAGAGATTTAACTCAGATCCATTGAAACAAAAGGCAGGAGGATTTTAAAGGCTGAGGTAAGCTAATGGAAAAATGATAGAGGACATTGGGTGGAAGAGTGTCATTGCCATTAGGCTATCTGTGTTTGCTAATTGGTGCTTATCTAAGTTGGTATCCAACTATATCAGGGAGTCTGGGAGAAAAAGGTGCTTTCTTGATGATAACATTTCAAAGAGATGGTTCCCAGGTCCTTAAGAAAGATATTTCTTGGTTATAGAAGATTTACATGTCAAAGGGGCAGTTAAAAAACGTTACCATTCTAAGTTTTCTAAAGTAAATGCTCTACAAAAAGGAAATCAGGGTCTATAGTCAGGAAAAAACCTGTCTAAAGTTTAGTCAAGCTGAGGGGAACATTAAGGACATCTTGGTCCAGGCACAGTGAACTATGACATTTTAAAAATATTCTTGTGTTTGATTTGTTTTATTAAAGTATAGTTGGCATACAATATTATATTAGTTTCAGGTGTACAGCATAGCGATTTGACATTTATATATCTTACATCGTGATCACCACAGCAACTCTAGTAATCATCTGTCACTGTGGGAAGTTATCACACTGCTATTGACTATATTTCCTTCACTTTCTTCACCCATCCCTCCCTCCTACCTTCTGGCAACCATCAGTTTGTTCTTGGTTTCTATGAGTCTGTTTTTGTTTTGTTTTATTTGTTCAATTTGTTGTTTTTTTTAAACTTCCACATATAAGTGAAATCATGCAGTATTTGCCTTTCTCTATCTGACTTATTTTACTTAGCATAATACCTTCTAGGTCCATTCACGTTGTCACAAATAGCAGGATTTCACTTCTGAATATTTACTCAAGGAAAATGAAAACACTAATTTGAAAAAAAAATATGTGAACTATGACTTTTTATACATGAATTGCTGAGAAGAATAATTTTTGATTTGAATTTCAGTCAGAAAATGGAATCTTCCATTGAGCAATATCATATCCCCCAACATAAACCAGTTATACATTTTATCACCCTAACTGAGGCTTAGAATAAGTAACATGTATTTTTTTTTTCAGGCAGGAACTTCAAGAAACCCAGTAGTGATTAATAGAAAGAAGAAAGAGTAAAAAGCAGTAAGGGTGATCCTACCTAATTATTGACTCAACAGAATTAGGAGAAGATTCATTCATTTTCAGATTTTCTAACTGTACCTTCTGAGTGCATAGGCACACTATAATAAATCAAATTTGAGGATAAAGTCTCCATTTCAGAAACTCAGAATGGGAGAGATGAGCTCCTATACAAGCTGGTTATCTCAAAAAGAATTTGCATGGGGCAGATATGCAGGATTTCCTTGTCTCTAAACAATATTTTCACTTTAACCTCATATGACTATAGTGTTATTCTTCTCTTACACCCACCAGTATGGGTTCTAACTTCTCCATCTCCAGAATAAGACAACTCTCCTAGTTTCATTTGCTCATAACACTCTGCATTTAAAAGCATTTATCACAATTGTAACTATATAATAATTTACACAATTATTTACTTAAAAAATCACTTGCCTTAGTAGCCTGTGAATTCCACAAGAGCATGGATGCTCATAGCTTTCTTCTCCATTGCTGTGCCTCTAGCCTTTAGTTTAGCAACTGCCAGTGGTAAGTATTAAATGATTATTTTACACGTGTTGACATTGTGCCATAAATTCTTTGCTTCTTAAGAAACTGACAAGTAATTCCTTTTACTCTTCACCATGTTTCTTAAGGACATTTTTCTAGAGTGTACTATTTGTTTTTTTAAAATGATATTACATATTCAAAACAATCCATAGCACAGTAGAGCATTTTATAAATTGTGAGCATGGATTTTTCTCCATATGTTATATGTTATAACATGTTATTAATGTTCAAGATCGAGAGAAACACAATTTCCCTATATATTTCAAGTAAGCATTTTATAGATAAAAGTGGCATAACCTAAATTCACCATATCAGAAGGAAAGGGGGGAGATGGGGAGGAAGATAAGGGTAAAGAGGGTCAAATATATGTGACAGAAGGAGATTTGATTTTGGGTAGTGAAACACAATGCAGTATACAGATAATGTATTATTGAACTGTCCATTTGAAACCTATGTAATTTTATTAATCTATGTCATCCCAATAAATTTAATAAAATAATAATAAAAAGCAAAAATGTAAAAAAAAATATGTGACCAATAAATTTGGTGTGTATTTCCACTGATGGTCACAAACAACTTTTAGATTAAAAAAAATAATGTAATTATGAAAAATAGGATACAAATGAGACACAATAAGGACAGTGAGATTATTCTATTTGAATATAACTACAATTTATGCCTAATGTATCTTAGATACTTTATATATTTTATTTAATAAAGTAAAAGAGCATTATTTGTTGAAGAAATATTATTCTAGAAAGGATAGCTAGCAAATGTTAAACAAAACCCAAGAGGATGGAAAAATGACAGTTCAAACCTTTTCTCTAAATCCTGACTTCAATATCTAAGTTTGAATTGGATAATTTTCCAAATTGAGATTCTTCACATATTTAGTAAGTTTGATTTGTTTCGAATTTGTTTTCACACCCAACAAAAGCTGCTCTTTGGAAATTCTATACTACATAATATTTCACATCAGTTTTATATTTTTAAATAGTTCACTGCAAACTAGCATTTGTTCATAATAATGGTTCAATAAAAATAATAAGAAGAATAAATGATATTTAAACTTTGTTCTTTAACCAACAGACATACATTATTACAGTGTTAAAATCTACATGAAATCTTATAATCCTGTCTTATTTGCCTGCAAATGTTTTGGAGTTATTTGAATTTTTTAAAAAAGAACATTTCGAATGAAATTTTATGCAGTTAATTTTCTGATATATAAAATATCTGAGGCTTTTGATCTAAAAATTATCCATAAAATGACTTGTATAAAAAGTGATTTAAGTAAATACTGTTTCTCAAACTATTGTATCTGGCTTTATATAGATATAATTGACATATAACATTGTATGAGTTTAAGGTGTGTAAGGTGATGATTTGATGCAGGTATTTCTTGCAAAATGATTACCACACTAAAGTTAGATACAACCCTCACCTCACATAATCACCATTTTATTTTATTTTATTTTATTTATATTTTTGTGGATAATTATTTTTAATTTTCATTTTTTAAATTAAATTTATTGGGGTAACATTCGTTAATACAATTATATAATTTTTAGGTGTTCATTATAATTTGACATCTATATATTCTATTGTGTGTTTACCACCCAAAGTCCAGTTTCCTTCAGTTACCATATATTTGATCCCCTTTACCTATTCGCCCTCGCCTTACCCCCTTATATTTGACCCTCTTTATCCCATTTACCTACCCCCTCCTCCACCACCCGATCCCTCTGGTAACCGCTAGTCTATAGTCCCTGTCTGTGAGTCTCTGTTTGTTCTGCTCATTTGTTGCTTTTAGGTTTATATCCTACATATAAGTGATATCATGTGATTTTCAATTTTTTCTGTCTGGCTTATTTCGCTTAGCATGATTATGATGAGGTCCATCCAGCTGTTGCAAATGGTAGTATTTTACCTCTTCTTATGGCTGAGTAATATTCCATTGTATATATGTACCACAGCTTCCAGGCCAATCTATTGTAGGACACTTCGGTTGCTTCCATGTCCTGGCCACTGTGAAAAATGCTGCTATGAACATCGGTGTGCAAATATCTTTTTGGATATGAGTTTTCAAGTCCTTGGGGTAAATACCCAGTAGAGGGATTGCTGGATCATATGGTAGATCAATTCTTAGTTTTTTGAGGAACTTCCATACTGTTTTCCATAGTGGCTGTACCAATTTGCAGTCCCACCAGCAGTGTATGAGGATTCCTTTTTCTCCACATCCTCTCCAACATTTGTTATTACTTGTTCTGTTGATTATATCTATTCTAACAGGTGTCAGATGGTATCTCCTTGTGGTTTTGATTTGCATTTCCCTAATAGCTAGCGATGTTGATCATCTTTTCATATACTTGTTGGGCATTTGTATGTCCTCTGGAGAGAAGTGTCTGTTCAGGTCCCCTCCACATTTTTTGATTGGATTGTTTGTTTTGTTGTTGTTATTGAGTCATATGAGTTCTTTGTATATTTTAGATATCAGGCCCTTATCAGAGGTGTTGCTTGCAAATATATTTTCCCGTTTGGATGATTGTCTCTTTACCGTGTTGATGGTTTCTTTTGCTGAGCAGAAGCTTTTTAATTTGATGTAGTCCCATTCATTTATTTTTCTTTTATTTCCTTTGCTTTCGAGGTCAAATTCATAAAATCCTCTTCAAGTCCAACGTCCTTGAGTTTAGTTTCTATATTTCCTTCTATGTATTTTATTGTTTCAGGTTTTATATTCAGGTCCTTAATCCATTTTGAGTTAATTTTGGTGTGTGGTGATAGACAACAGTCTAGTTTTATTCTTTTGCAGGTGGCTTTCTAGTTTTCCCAGCACCGTTTATTGAAGAGGCTTTCCTTTCTCCACTGTGTGTTTTTGACCTTTGTTGTTGAAAATTATTGCCCATATAAATATAGGTTTACTTCTGGACTCTTGATTCTGTTCGACTAGTCTATGTCTGTTTTTCTGCCAATACCATGCCATTTTGATTACTGTTTCTTTGTAGTATAATTTGAAGTCAGAGAGAGTGATCCCTCCAGCCTTGTTCTTTTTTCTCAAGATGGCCTTGGCATTTCTGGGTCTTTTCCATACAAATCTCATGATTTTTTGTTCTATTTCTTTAAAAAAAAAATGCCAATGGGATTTTGATGGGGATTACATTAAATATGTATAATGCTTTAGGTAACATGATCATTTCAACTATTTTGATTTTTCCAATCCAAGAACATGAAATATCTTTCCATTTCTTTGCATCTTCTTTGATTTGTTTTAATAAGGTCTTGTAGTTTTCATTATATAGGTCCTTTACATGTTTCGTTAAATTTATTACTAGGTGTTTTATACTTTTTGTTGCAGTTGCAGAAGGAATTATTTTTTCTACTTTTTCTGACACTTCATTATTAGAGTATAGGAATACTATGGATTTTTGAACATTGATTTTGCATCCAGAGACATTACTGTATTTGCTTATTGTTTCTAGTAGTGTTCTAGTGGAGTCTTTAGGACTTTTTATATAGAAAATCATGTCATCCACAAATAGTGACAGTTTGACTTCTTCGTTTCCTATTTGGATGCCTTTTATATCTTTCTTTTGCCTGATTGCACTTGCTAGGACCTCCAATATTATATTGAATAAGAGTGGCAATGGTGGACAGCTTTGCCTTGTTCTTGATTTTAGAGGGAAGGTTTTTAGTTTTTCACCATTAAATATAATATTGGTTGAGGGTTTGTCATATATGGCCTTTATTATGTTAAGGTACTTTCTTTCTACATCGATTTTGTTAATTTTTTAATCATAAATGGATGCTGCTTTATTGATATAATCATATGATTCTTATTTTTTAATTTGTTTATGTAGTGTATCACATTAATCAAATTGCATATATTGAACCATCCCTGTGCTTCTGGGATGAAGCCCACTTGATTATGGTTTATAATCTTTTTTAATATGTTGCTGTATTCGGTTCACCAGCATTTTATTTAGGATTTTTGTATCAGTGTTCACAAGAGATATTGGTCTGTAGTTTTCTTTTTGTGTATATGTTATCCTTACTAGTTTTTTATATCAGAGTAATATTGGCCTCATAAAATGTGTTGGGAAGTATTGCCTTCTCTTCAACTTTTTGGAAGAGTTTGAGGAGAATAGATATTAAATCTTTGAATGTTTGGTAGAATTCACTGATGAAGCCATTTGGTCCTGGACTTTTACTTTTTGGTAGGTTTTTGTTGATTATTTCCATTTCCATACTGCTGATTGGTCTATTTAGATTTTCAAGATCTTTTTGATTTGGTCTAGGAAGATTATATTTTTCTAAGTTCTGCTCCATTTCTTTTTGTTTATTAAATTTGGTATTATACACTTTTTCATAGTATTCTTGTATGCTTCTTTGTATTTCTATGATGTCAGTCACAGAAATTTCCCCTCTTTCATACTTAATTTTGTTTATTTGTGTCCTTTCTCTTTTTACTTTAATGAGTCAAGCCAGGGGTTTGTCAATTTTATTAACCTTCTCAAAGAACCAGCTCTTTATTGTGTTTATTTTTCTATTTTTTCTTTCAATTTCATATATTTCTGCTTTAATTTTGATGATTTCTTTCTTTTTGCTGACTTTAGGCCTCATTTGTTCTTCCTTTTCTAGTTTTTTAAGATTAAGCATTAGGTTGTTTATTTGGATTCATTCTTGTTTTTGGAGATAGGCCTGTAATAATATGAACTTTCCTCTTATGACTGCTTTTGCCGTGTCCTGAAAGTTTTGATATGTTGTACTATCATTCTCACTTGTTTCTATGTATCTCTTGATCTCTCTTTTTATCTCTCCTCTGACACAGTTATTCTTCAGTAGCATGTTGTTTAATCTCCATGTATTTGTGGTTCTTCCTGATTTTTTTTTTTTTGCAGTTGATTTCTAGTTTCAAAATATATGATCAGAGAATACAGTTGGTATGATTTCAACCCTCTTATATTTGTTGAGGCTATCTCTGTGTCCCAGTATGTGGTCAATTCTTGAGAATGTTCCATGTACACTAAAGAAGAATATATAAGCAGCTGTTTTGGGATGGAAGGCTCTGTATATGTCAATTATGTCCAGTTGGTCAAATGTGTCATTTAAGGATGTTATTTCCTTATTGATTTTCTGTTTGGATGATCTGTCCATATCTGACAGTGGAGTATTTAGGTCCCCTATTATGACAGTGTTTTAATATGTTTCTCCATTTAGTACTGTCTGTAATTGCTTTACATATTTCGGGGCTCCTTGATTGGGAGCATAGATATTAATAAATGTCATGTCTTCTTGGCATATGATTCCCTTTATCATTATGAAATGTCCCTCAGTATCTTTCTTTACCTTTGTTATTTTGAAGTTTAATTTGTCTGATATTAGTATCGCTACTCCTCCTTTTCTCTGAATGCCATTTACATGAAATATCATTTTCCACCCTTTCACTTTGAGTCTATATTTGTCTTTGGAGCTGATATGTGTCTCCTGGAGGCATTATATGGTTGAGTTTGGTTTTTTTTTTTGATCCATTCTGCAACTCCATGCCTTTTTGTTGGTGAATTCAGTCCATTTACATTTAGGGCGATTATTGAAATATGAGGTCTTCTTATTAGCCATTTTATCTTTTGCTTTCTAGTAGTATGGTGTTTCCATTGCTTTCTTGTCCATGTGTTTCTGTTTTCTTTATTTTGATTGGCTTTGTGGATTTTGCCCCTGGTTCTTCTTGTTTCATGTCATATGCTTCACTTCTGAATCTTTGGTGTGTGGTTACCATTACAAATATGAAAAGGATATATATATAGTCGTCCATTTTCTTCTGCATGTGCCTCATCTCCATTCTTCTTTGTGAATATGGATCTTTGACTCCTTTCTTTTTCAGTCATTGTTATCTCATTTTGTCCCTATGTATACTGAACATTCAGTACTACCTTACTATAGCAATTCTTTTCTTATTATTTAAGCTTATAATGTCCTGTTCTTAGTAAGGATTGCACTCTTCTGTTTCTATTTGCCTGATAGTCACTTTACTCCTAATTATGGTTTTTTTTTGTCATTTTGTTTTAGGTGAGCTGACCCCTTTCAGTATTTCCTGTAGTGCAGGCCTCATAGTGGAGAATTCCCTTAATTTTTGTATGTCTGGAAAGGTCTTAATTTCTCCTTCATATCTAAAGGAGAGCTTAGCTGGATACATTCATTATTCTAGGCTGTTAGTTCCTTTCACTTAATAGTTTAAATATCTGATTCAATTCCTTTCTGGCTTGTGAGGTCTGCACTGAGAAGTCTGACGATAATCTAATGAGTTTTCCTTTACAAGTTACCATTTTCTTCTCCCTCACTGCCCTGAGAATTCTATCTTTGTCATTGATATTTGATAACTTTAATACACTGTATCTTGGTGAAGACCTTTTTGGGTTGAGATAATTGGGTGTTCTGTTGATTTCTTGAATTCCAAGCTCCAGTTCATTCTTTGGATTTGGGAAATTCTCATCCACTATTTGTCTGAAAATGCTTTCTATTCCCTGCTCCTTTTCCTCGCCTTCGATAATGCCTATTATTCATATGTTTTCTCTCCTGATGGTGTCAGCTAGTGCTTGTATTTCTCTTTCATTATTTTTCATTTTTCTGTTTCTCTCTTCTTCCTTATGAGTTTTTTTTTCTAGATTTCTGTCTTCGATATCACTGATCTTTTCCTCCATTTGGTCAACTCTATTTCCCAAGCTTGCTATTTCACTTTTCAACTCTTACAGTGTGCTCTTCATCTCCAAAAGATCTATTATGTTCTTTTGAGGGTTTCAATCTCCTTACCTAGTTGTTTTTTTTCAACTCCTGAAATTGTTGATATGACTCATTTTGGAATCCACTGAGTTTTTTCAGAAGTGCCATCCTGAATTCTCTGTCATGTAAGTCATATATTTCTATGTCCGTAAGCTTATTTTATGGAGATTTTTCTCTTTCTGAGATGCCCTGTCATCTTGGTTGTTCATGGTGTTTAATGGACTATTTCTCCGCCTTGGAAGTGTATTCCAATGTTTTTCCAGAAAGATTTATTATATAGAGGTCTCTCTTTAGCCTGCTGCAAAGAAGGCATTTTTTCTTTTGGTTTCCAGTAGGTGACATCTAAGACTCTTGGATCCCTGCTTTATATAAAGCTGAAATAATGCCTTTTTTATTTTCCTGTAGATATTTAATCATGCTTACTACCTTCAGTTTCAGTCCCTGTCACTGTCAGTGACAGTCTCAGCAGCGTTTCCTCAGATTCCCTTGGGGCTCTATGGTGTTCAGACTCGGAAGGTATGGAGGTATGGTTTGGGGGTTGGGAGCTGTGGTCCAGCTTCGGTTTTGCAACTGCAGCAGTAAAAATCAACTGCTGTTTCTCTGTAGTCCCGTCCTGCTTCTCTGCTTTCTTCTCTGATGACTGGGCCCTGCTGCCTGCCGGCCACGTGGAGCTCACAGCTTTCCCAGGCAGGGCTGTTTAGGGAAGTCGCCACTTCTTCTCCCCTCCCCCTCTTCCTACAAGGAGCTCTGGCAGCTGTAAGAGGCAGCTTCTTTGTTTCTCCCAGTCCACCACCAGACACCGGGGTTCTGACTTGTGGTTGCTCTTATGCGCAGATCCATGCTCAGATATGCTGGTATGCAGTTTGGGTGTTTTTTGTTGAGTTTTAGATGTTCAGCTTATTATTATTTCAAGGGGAGAGATCTGGGAGCATCTCTCTCTCCGCCATGTTTCCAAGAATCCCCACCTAATCACCATTTTAAAAACTATTTTAGAGGGTGAATTACTTTATCAATTATTTATACATATATATATGTATATGTATGTATATATAGATATAGATAGATATAGATAGATATAGATATAGATATATATGTATAAAAGGCCATAGATATATATGTATAAAAGGCCTATATTTTGTTAAACAGTATTTCTGTTATATAGCATATTGTATTTTATGTTGGGATTAATTTTTATAAAACCAAAATGAATGTTTAATGTTTTGTTTTTAATAAATAAAGAATACAATACATTCATTTTACATTTTAAAGAAAACTATGATATCCTTATATTATCTTTCTCTCTCCCCTCTCTTCCCCTCTTCTTCTTTCTTCTCTCTGTTTCTCCACTTCTCTTTCTCTCTGTGTTCTTCTGTGATTCTGGCTGAAATATGAATATATTTCCTTAAGAGCCCTATATCCAGATGTCTAGTCCTTTTAACAACTTTTTAAAGCTTTGCATTTTTCTTATTTTCTTAAATTTTCCTATTATCACTTTGATTCCCATATTTGCTTAATATATACTATTAAGTGTCTATCATATTGTCCAGACTCAGCAAACTACCTCCCATTGGACAAATCCAGCCCACCACCTCTTTAGGTTATTAAGATTTTATTGGAACATAGATTGTTCATTCATTGTACGGTATCTTTGGCTGATTTTTTTTATTATTCATGTATACTGCATCTGGTCTTCCTAGGTGGTCTCCCTTCCAAGTACTAACTAGACCTGACCCTGCTTAGCTTCTGAGATCAGACATCAGGCTTGTTCAGGGTTCATAGCCGTAGACCATGGACCGTGGCTCCACTGGGGCATAAACCCAGGACCTTCAGCGTGTAAAGCAGATGTACTAACCACTACACTATGGAACCATGTCCTCTTTGGCTGATTTTATACTACAATGACAGAGTCGAGTAGCTGCAACAAAGATCATGTGGCCTGCATAACCTAAAGTATTTACTATCTGGCCTTCTGTAGCAAAAGTTTGCTGTCTCCTATCCATTGCTTGATATATGGTAGGTGCTGAATATATACTTATATCTTAATTAAATTAATAGATGAATAGATGGAGGGATGGAAAATAATAATGAGATCTAGCCTTTGTGTAAGAAGAGACCACTTTGCTTCATTCAGCATGAAGAGATCCAGATTGATTTCTGAAGTATGAGCAGATTTTATTATGGTTAGAAAGAAAGGAGAATCTATCCATCCATAAAAGCAATAAATACTGGGACAAGGTGCTGATGTAAAGTAAAATATTTAGTTCTTGACTGTTAATTTCAAATCAGAAGACTATTAATTTCTGATTGCCTCCAATCCTTAAAAACTGGATATTCGGTAGGATCATTAAGTGTGGTAGAGTTCAATGTTAACTAATTTAAGAAATTTGACACCCCATTATGTTTTTTATCTTGAAGTAATTTCATTGCTACTTCTACTTTTACTGTGGAACTGTTAACTGGTCAAAACTGAAAATAAACAGTTTTAATGAATTTATTTCTAAATGTTGCTATAAATTTTTAAGGTGGAAGAACTTGCAATACATAAACTTTTTAATTATATTAAAGTCCTTTGAAATATGAATAAATGAGAGCTGGCCTGAATTAGTTTAATGGAAATTATGCAGCAGAAATCCAGAGAAGGAGAAAGAATATAATTTTGTCAGTTAGTGAAACTTAATTTCTTGAATTTCTTAAATAAATAGTTATTGGGCTATAGAATCTCCAGAGAAGTAACTGGAGACAAGAAATTTTCATGGTTGATAGAAATACATTTTCTTTGGTCATCTATAAAGCAATCTTGAGGATGGGCAAATATACTAGTTAATGAGACTGTCAACCTTGATGTTTAAGTGATATTGCTTTTGTGGATTAAGATAGGTTTATAATTTGATATTATATTTAGTATAAAAATAGAATGAATAATTGGATTCTTCAAAATATAGAAATGATATTTTTTTCCACACTCAGAATTCCTTATTTCAGTTTTTCCATTTAAATTATCTGTCATGCTGTTTTACATTCTTTTTATCTCTGTTTTATTTATACTTATATTTATCTATGAAGATAGAAAAATGAATAATAAAGGTTGTGGTTGCCAATAAATAAGTCGTGAGACTGCATATTTTGTAACAGTGGAAGCTTGGGGCATGAAACAGAAACCCTGAGCATTAAACTTTCCCTCTCTCTGCCGCAGGGGACCACTGCATTACCTCCTGAATAAAAGAAGACCTGGCTGTAGAGCTGAGAGGATAAAAAAAACCTCCCTTTACAAGTATGGTACCCAATTTGCAAGTTAAAGTGGAATAGAGCTGGACAGTAAATTGTAGAAGTGAATCTACCTGCCATAAAAAAAACATTACTGCTTTTCAATCAAGAAACCGGAGAAAAGTAATATTTGGGAAAGTCCAAATCTTAGAAATCAGCATTTTTCAATACAAATTATTAAAACTGGAGAGAGAAATGCCATATATAATGTTTGTATCAAACCATCTAGTGTGATGGATGAAGAAATCTGGCATATCTAGGCATGAGGTATTTGTAGGACAAAAATCAAAGTATCAGTCCATTGTCTGAGTAGCTCTCCCTCCCTCCTTTCCTTTTCTTTTCTTGAGGCAGGGAATGGTCAGAGATAGGAAAGAGCATCAGGTCATAGAGAGCCTTGTATAAATCTTTTAGAAATTCTATGAGTAACTAGGATCCTTGGGAGCATTTATTAAGCAGCAGAATTATTTGAAATATTGTTTTTTTTAAAATAAATATATCGTGTTTGTGACTTTTTGAAGGGAAGGTATGCACAGCTTGAATGGGGTCCATTGACTATTGATTACTGACCCAACAAGCATACTTAGGAAGTTGTTGTAATAGTGAGGTGTTAGATTAAAACTGAAACAAGGAAGTTGTTGTGAGAATGAATAGAAGGGAGCTTATTAAAAATAATTAGATGGTAAAATTGACAGGCTGTGATAACAAATTTGATGCCAGGGTTGAGAGGAAATGAGATTTAAAAATGAGCCTCAAATACAAAGCTGTAATGATTCAATGGATGGTGGTCTAACTAAATATATATAAAATAATCTAGAAGGAAATAAAAATTTGGTTGGGAAAAAATATCGTGGTGTTCTTATATGCTATATTTGAGATGCCTACAGAGAGCTGGATTCAGTGTGTTCTCTAGGAGAGATCTAGACAGCATCTAGGATGAAACAATGACAGTGAATGGAATCTCACATGTACAGCAGTGGCTGAAGGGTAAACCATTGAAAAATTTCAGTGTTTAACAAATATATCCAGAATTGGAAAAGCAATGGGTGAAGAATGGGAACTAGTATCAGAAATATAGACCCAAGGACGTTGATCACTGATATGAGAAAACTAAACATTTGTAGCAATGTGTAGGTCAATCCAGGCTAGCTCCATGATATCATGCTCTCCCTACTCTTAAACCAAAACTTAGCTGGCTAAAATGAAAGATCCACTTTTAAATTAATTTCTCTTTATCACTCCTATCTTAAATTTAAACATTTGAAGCAAAAATAAGAGGATGTTAATTCCAGTTCTTTGGAGGTTTATAATCTAGGTAATAAAATATGCTTAAAAACCACTATCATTTGCTGTAGTAATTAGAGTGAAATAAGTGAAAAAAATGTAATACAATAGGATCCCAGTATTTTTAGTTTCCTTCCTTTTCTTCATTTTAGAAATGTTAAAACTGAAACCCAGAAAACCAATCTTGACCTTCCCAACATCATGGATCTACTTAGTGGTTAAATATATAGTCCTTTATTGAACAATGGATGTTTTGGGGGCTAAAAATTCAGATTTAGGAGATGGCTTTCAGATTAACTATGCTCCAAGAAAGTGTACGTTGTCATAAAGGTGTGACTATTTAATTTTTTTTTCTGGAAACAAGTATATTATTTAATGGAAGATTCAAAATACATGCTACATTCATTTCCATTCAGTATATCCTGTTACAATAATTCCATGTGCTTAGTAAAAGGAAATCAAGCTATTTTTAAAAAATCAGGTCACAGTCTTTCCTTGTTGAAACTCGTCACTTTTACGACACACACAGCGCATCATCCTGGCTGATGTTGAGCTGCACATAAAAAAGCAGGTTGCTCCTGCTGAGCTTCACAAGGAGGAGGTGACAAAAGCCCTGGCATGAGCACAGAGTCGTGGTCTCTGATTTGGTAGGATAATACAGCAGTTCCTCCTTTTCTGCACAGAGGCACATGTTGACTGTATATCTGCTGAAATATTGCTACCTCAAGTCTTGCTCTACAGAATACTGTGAGGATAGCACTGAGGAAGTCCTGTTCCATAACAAAAATATTTTTTATGGCAGTAATGTATGAAGATGAAAATACCTCATCAATAGCTTCTATTAAATTATCTAGAGCAACCAGGTCAGAGAATTCAGGTTTCTGGTGGGAGAAGTCACAGATCTTTGTGAAATACCTGTAAATATCCAGGCAGCCATCACAGATCTCCAGAGAGAGCTACTACCTTCCTGACTACAAAGTGATGACATCATCCTCAAAGGCTTTTAAATACTTGAGTCAGGACACTAAAATACACTAGTTGGCTGATGAATACAGCACTGGAAGGATATCATTGGAAGATTCAGTTGGCTAGACATCAGTTCATAATGATTTCTTCTGGCAGGTTCATGTGTTAACAATGGCCAGTCGAAGAAATTGTACATTTGATTCCACAGACTGAACTGATTCACAAGCAGCACATTAGTCTCTAGAGGTGGTTTCCAAGTTATGTTATAGTAGCTTTAATGTGAACTACATCTGTTGGCCTTTATGCATTGGAATAGGAAACAAGGTTTAGAGCAAGGTTTCCGAACCTTGGCACTGTTAACATCTGGGAATAACAAAATCACTTCACAGTGAGACTGCCAGGATATCATAATAATCAAAAGCTTTAAACAATTGTTTGTTGTTAGAAGACTGTCCTGTGCACTGCAGAATGTTTAGCAGCATCTTTTTCTCTGCCTACTAGATGCCAGTAGTATTGTACTCAAGTTTTATCCATGTTTCAGCATGTCTTGAAATTTCCTTAATTTTTAAAGCTGAAAAATATTCCATTGTATGTATATACCACATTTTTTTATCCATGTATGCACCGATAGACAATTAAGTTGCTTCCACATTTTGGATATTGATGCTGCTAGATCATGGGTATATAAATATCTCTTTGAAACCTTGCAATTATTTTGAGTATATAGCCAGAAGTGGAATTGTTGGATCACATAGTAATTTTATTTGTAATTTTTAAAGGAACTATCATTCTGTTTTCCAGAGCATATACACTATTTTATATTTCTACCAACAGTGCATAAGAATTCTAATTCCTCCATATCCTCAACAATTATTACTTATTTTATTTTATTTTTTATGGTAGCCATACAAATAGCTGTGAAATGGTACCTCAATGTTATTTTGATTTGTATTTCCCTAATGATTAGTAAAGTTGAGCATCTTTTCAGGTGTTGGTTGGCCATTCGTATATCTTCTTTGAAGAAATGTTTATTCGACTTTGCCTATTTTTAAATCGGGTTGTTTTGTCGTTGGTGGTCTTGTTGAGTTGCAGTTCTTTATATATTCTAGATATTAACCCCTTATCAGATATGTGATTTGTAAATATATTCCCATCTTCTGTAGGTTGCCTTTTCACTCTGTTGATTGTGTCCTTTGATGCATAGAAGTTTTAAATTTTGATGTAGTCTAAATTCTGATGCATCTACTTTCGGTTTTTATGTTACATCTCAAATATAAGTTAAATGAGTTGTATCGTTTATCTTCAAACTATGTCATGAAAAAGGTCTAGAAAATCAACCAAGAATGGTACACTAGCATATGGATATCTAGTTTGCCTATTTATTAATACAGATTTTTTTAAATGCTGTCTAGGCATAGGGAATGCAGTCAGAATTAATGTAATGCTAGGTGGAGAGCCAGAGGAGAGAAAGAGCAGTCAGGGGGATTATTTTATAAACTACATAAATGTATAATCAATGTACTGTAAATACTTGGAACTAATGATAAAATAAAATTTAAAAAATAATAAAATAAATAAAATGCTGTCTATACCCAGTTTTGAGGCCCTGGCTAAAGACTAGTCAGTTCCACTTCTCGAGCAGCTGATTAAGTTCTTTAGAGCTGTAACAAAAAGTTCTGCCTTTTAGTACCATCCAAGTGTCTTTGTGTTCTGTCCTGCCATCAAAAAACCTTTATGTTTTATAAGCACTAACCAAGAAAAAGTAGGGTGCCATAAAACCAAAAATTAATGATATAATGGTAAAAATGCCAAGTCTGGTCAAGATGACACTAAAAGAAAACATTCGATGCACCCTTAATATTTCAAATACATAGAAAATATATATAATTTAAAAATAGAAAATAAAAAAATAGTAGGCTTAAAATAAATATCTTCATGGACCAACAACAAAACAGAAATACTAAGTTTAAGCCAGTGCCCACTATTCTACAAGCCTGGAAGCAAGAACTAGTGATTATAGGTTCACATCTTGTGAGATAATGGTGTCAAAATATGCTCTGCTTAGGTAGATCAAAACCTAACAATGGCAATAAAAAATATGTGCCTCTAATGAATATTGTCATAAGAACCTTTAGCAATATATTAGCAAGTAGAAATCAACTCTTTAAAAAAAGAATACCAAAACAAACAAACAAACAAATTTATCCCAGTAATGGAAAAATAAAAACATGAAAAAAGCTCAAAATTTTTAGTCATCTGGGAAATGAAAATCAACATCACAATGAGATACCACTAAACCCACCAGAATGGTTAAATTAAGACTGATAACACCTAATTTGTCAAGGATGTTGAACAACTGGAACTCCCATATATTGTTGGATAGGGGCATAAAATGACACAAGTACCTTGGAAAAAAGATCAGACAATTTTATATAAAACTAAATATACACCTATGCTGCAACCAGGAAATATACTACTAGATATTTACCCAAGTTATATGCAAACATATATGTTTACACAAAGCCTTGTACAAAAATGTACATAGAGTTTTATTCATAAAAGCTAAAACTGGAAACATAGCTCGTGTCAATCAATAGGAGAATACAGTGTAACATATTTATACAATGAAATACTACTTAGTACTATATTACAGAGTAATAAGTTCCTCACACAGAGAATGACATGGATGAATGTCAAAAGCATTATGTTGAATGAAAGAAGCCTTACATAAAAGAGTGCATAGTGTATAATACAATCTGAAGGAAGTGCTGGAATAAGCAGAGGAAAACTAATTTATGATGGAAAAAATCAGAATAGTGGTTACCCCTGAAAGGAGGGATAGGGGTGAAGACTGACTGGGACATATGAAAACTTTTCTGGGGTGATGATAATGGTCTATATTGTAAAAGGAGTTTGAGTTATTTGTCAAAATTCATCAAACTGCATGCTTAAAATTTGTATATATCATTATAAGTAAATTTCACTTCAAATAAAAAGAACTATAAACAAATACTGAACTCTGGCTTCTGATTTGAATGCTAAAATGTTTAAGACTGAAATATACTGATGTGTGCAATTTACAATAAAAATGCCTACAATAATATAAGATAGCTTGATGGATAGTTAGAGGGATGGATAGATAAATACAAGATAAATCAAGTATAGCAAAACGTTAATTGTCATATATTGGTGTTTGGGTGTATGAATGTTCACTATAAAATTCCTTCAAATTTTTTACATGCTGGAGATATTTTATAATATAATGTTATATAATTAGTTGTGAGTCTAAGGCTTTGAAAGGAAATACACACACACATATACTTAACATCAGAAACTGGTAATATTTTATCTGGCTCTATGACTAAATCTAAGGCAGGAACACTGAATCATCAATATGATGGAAGATTCCTGAGGAGGCGTTGAGATGACAACTATAAATGCTCTGTAAGGAAAGAGAAAAAGAACAAAAATTTCATTAAAAATGAAAAATCTTAATAAATACAAAACATGAATAAATGGTATGTTTGAAAAAAAACATCAAAATTCACCATTCAAAATATGAGTTCAATAAATTTCATGAGATAAGCCACAAAGCCCTAACAAAAGACAATTAGGTATTCTAGGTGGTGTTAACTCCTTCTAAGAAAAAAAATGTGTAAATTAAACATTAAATTATCATTTTGTAGCATTACATGTCCCTTATGAGACTTTGGGTTGGTAATGCTATCTTAAGTATATAAAGAAAGGTAGCAGAGAAACAAATATATCCAATGATGACTTGGTCTAGGAATACTTCAGAAATTATTCAGCTCTTAATGAATAAAATTAATGCACTCACTCAGTCAACAAATATTTATTGAACACTTAGAATGATCTAGGTACTGTCCCTGGTATTCAGTGATGTAAAAAACAGCCAATGGCAAGGCCCTTAAAAAGAATACTTTCTGAGGACTCATCTTTACTTCTGAGGCATGGTGGAGGACAAATGCATGAAGGGATGACAAAGGCTAGGCTAGAAATAAATACTTATTGGTCCTCAAAGATTAATCTAGTTAGCAAGAATAATGTTTGCAAGCTACACATGTTAGATGTTCTTTTTCTTTTTGCCTCTAACATGAGGTTAACAAGATATTGAGTGAACTCCTGGTTGTCAGTGAATGCAAAACATATTTTCCCGGAGAGACCTTAAGTTGATGGTTTCTTATACGAAGTCAGGAAGAATTTTTAAGAATGGGATATGTGGTTTCTCAAATAATTATAGTGTTGATGAAAATTGGAGATTTTATTAATTGACTTGAATTGTATTGAGCTGAATTCTTGGTGAAAAATTCTAGTCTATATGTCGAAAGAGAAATGTAATATATTTCCTCTACTAGCTTCAATATAGACCCCAACATATTCTCATTTTGCATCCAAATAATACACTCATATCAAAATTATTAATCATTTATCTACTAAAAACATTATTGATTAGTAAGCATTTTCTCTGCTAAGGTTACTCTGCTAAATCATAGAAACACACTTGTGATAAAAATAGATGTTTCTTGATTTCATGGGGTTTAAATTCTTGAGAAGACTGACAATAATTAGAGAGAACAAAACCCCAAATATGTATAATATATGATAGTTTCTATGTAATAAGTAATGTTGTGCCTACTGCTTCCAGGAGCCTTCTTACCTTGACTCAGAATTAATCCAGCAGGGGATTTTTGAGGTCTTTAATTTAAAAAGAAATTCATGTCAACTTATTTGTGCTCTTCATATCTTTGCTGGAACTCCATAATATCAATTTTTTTTCTAAGCATAATGAATATTGAAATAGTGGTTTTAATTTGTGTTTTATTGGGACTTAATTTGCATTTCTCTAGTAATTAATGAATTTGAATATTTTTTCATATGTTTATTGGATGTTTGAATTTTCATTCTGTAAACTCTCCCATCTTGTGGTTTGCACTTAATTTTGTCTATAAAATATTTGTACATTTACATTTATTTTTAACATGGAAGAACTTTTTTTCATCTTGTTCATACACATAAATTTCGACTTTGTCCAATACTCTTAAATCTTACATATAACAAACCCAAGTATATAGTAGACAAAAGGCACTCCAGTATTTGGAACCTACACATTTTAGAAAGTGTTCAGTTCTAAAATTTAAAACTGAATTTTCTACATAGCAAAAAATTTCAATTTAGATAGATAGATGTCAGATAGATTTAGATTTTTTCAAATGTTTTATCAAGTGGTTTTGACTTTCTCATAACAAGAATGGGCAATGAGTGCAGTATTCTATAGAAAACAAAATGTGAGAGGTCGAAGCCTGAGTTGGAGAAATTATATTATGGAGAGACTTTTTGAAAGAACAGATATGCCATTATTTGCTTTAACTTTTGCATTGCAGCTCTGTATATCCCCCCATTTGCCCCATATTTCAATAAGTTTTACTACATAACAGTCTTTTGTGTGGATGAAGGAAAAGAACTGAATTCTATATCTAAGCTAGTGTGATGTAGAATAAGGAAAGCATGGATGACTCTAGATCATCACCTGGACCAATTTAGGGGAGAAATAGAGTTTACGTTCAGAAGTGAACATGAGACCATTAGATTGATGAGCTGCGTAGACATGGAAATTGACTTTCTACATATCATTTTAAGATCATTTTTATTATATTTAGAGACAGGGAAACTTCAAACTTGGTTTACTATGTTTAGCTTTCCACTCCCAAGAGCTGAGGAGAATAGAGACATTCAAGTAATGCAGCAGAGTAGTAGCTGAGTTTACTTTAAAACTACTCAGAGATTTTTGTATGTTACTAGGCATCAAATCATTCCTCTTAATTCTTCTTAGTACTATCTGCTTTAATTAAGTTTATGCCTAGACACACAGAAAGAAAAACTTTAAAGCTGAGCATAGAGGACAAACATCAGTAAAGGGAAAATTATAGTCAAAGGTAACAAGAAGAAATTAAGTCCAAACCACCTCATCCACCCCACACAACACAAATGAAAATGTACACGATATTTGAGGAAGAATGACACTAGAATTTGAGCTATTCCTTTTTAGATTTTATGGGTCAAGTAGATCCTGCTAACCTTATCCTCTTTAAGAAGCACAGTATTCGCTAAAATTGTAACTACCTATTGCATAACTCAACTTCAGCATTTCTCTTAAAAATGAAAATATCTAGGCCCTATTAAATGCCAATTAAATAATATCTTCTCGGTCTTGGTCTTATGCATTGATATTTTTCAAGATTCCTAGGTGATTGTAACATGTTAAATTGAGAGCTACTGCAACCTGAGTCTGTCAGGCTAAGCAAAACTGGGTAGGGATATAAGCATTCTAGACATTTCTTTGCAGTTAAATATTCTGTAGACTTTCTGCACAAACCACATCCCAGGAGCAGAGCTCACTGGTGGCAGTAAAAAGATGCTTGCATATTCCATACCTAGTTAAAGTGAAATGCATTAATTTAGAACACAGTTTCTGGAACAGGTATTTATAAGAATCATCTGAGGAACTTATTAAAAATACATTAAAGGCTCCACCCAGAACCTGCTGAATCAAAATCTTTAGGGATCTTCAGGAAAGGAGCCCAGAGCTTGTGTTTTTAACAAATATCCTAGGTAAATCTTATGATGAGGCAAATTTGCTAACTATTGCTTTAGAAGAATCACTGTTATAAGTAGGGTCTTGGACTTTCAATATCTCTTGTCTTTCCAAGAGGGCATCCTATTATCACACAGGAATATGGACACAGTTTACCTTCCATAAAATCTAATAATTTTTGTGATAAAGTTAAGACAGATATACAGTCAAAAGGCAAGTGGGATGCTACATTCTGATTACACTTTAGTAATATTTTCAGGGCCAGGATAACAAATATGACTAATTCCTCTTAGAAAACCTATTTTAAAGAGAAAAAAAAAACAAGCTAATTTCATGTTTAAGTGCTACTGAAAATTTTATGTAAACACTTATGATTTGTGCACTGTCTGTATCAATCAATAGTTGAAAACAATAGTGTTAGAATAATCCCAACAATAATCAATTTTTCCTAATTCCTCAGAATAAAAGTAGGGTTATTTGTATAGTTATACATTCAGAGCTCTTCCTTGAATGCTAAAGATTTAAATAGTTATAATTTCAGATAAATATTTGAGACCTGAGCTGGTGAAGAAATGATGCTGAACACCCAGCTGGGAGTCATCCCCTTCATGAGTATTTACATCTGGCCAGGGGGCACACTCATCCAGAGGGAAGTTTTAAATATACAGATCCTGAGCTATAAAAGAATGAATAGTAACAACAACAACAACAACAACAACAACAACAAAGAAACTAAAGGTAGGAAGGCAAAAGTGATATTACAAATTTGTTATAGAAATTTTCGAGCACACACAAAGTTAGAGAAACTGGTATACTAAACCCAGTCCCAGGCTCAATAACTGTCCATTTTTTGATCACCAAAATTTTAGAAAGTAGAAATTTTTAAATTAATACCAGATGTTATATCATTTCACATGTAAATTCTTTATTATACATGTATAAATGATATATTTTGATTTTTAACAGAATGATGGTATTATTTTTATACCTATCAGAATTTACAAAAATTTCTTAATGCCATCTAACAATCATACAATATTCAGATGCTCTGACTCTCTCAAAGATGATTTTTAAAGTTAGTTTTTTTTTTCTCTTAAATTAGGTTCCAAACAAGATCTGCTTATCACTTTTGGATTTTTTATCCTTTAAGTCTTTTTTATTCTATAAGAGCCACACATCCCCACTTCTTTTTCCCCTTGAAATTGATTTTCCAGAGAAACTAGGTCATTTGTCCTATAAAGCTTCTTACATTTTTCAGTTCCATGCTTTCTAGTAGTATCGTTTAACTTGTTCCTTAAAGCCATATATTTCCTATAAATTCTAAATTAAATCTAGAAGCTGATTTTATCTAGATTCAATTTTTTAAGCAAGAATACTTCATTACATTACATCATAAGGCACATGATGTTTGGTCGTACAACTTATAGTGATGCTAAGATTGATCTTAGCTGGTTCAGATGAAGTAATGATGGAGATAGTGTGAGAATGTATTATAAATGTGTAATGTATTCCATTCCATTATAAAAGTAAGTCGAATAATAGAGATGGAAGAGATTTCTTTGGATATTTGTGATGCATCATCTTCTCCTTTGTCATGGGTCTAGTTGGGAACTTCCACATGGACACTCAGTCTATGTCTGTAACCCTGAGACATGGAGGCCCTGTGCTTGACTCCTTCTTGAGAAAGCTTAAAGGGTCTATAACCACAGGATTTTGGTGGCTGCAGGATCAAGACTGTCCTGTGGACTAGGTATAAGAAAGAACCAACGTGAGATTGTTTCGAGTCCTGGTCAGGGGTAGCATTATATTATCCCACTGAATAAAATGGTCAAGGTGAGACCAAATAAAATAGTATTATGCTTACATCCCCTGAGTTGTGCATTCTTTATTCTGGTAATACATAAAGATGCAGATTGAACAGAAATGTAGTTATTAAAGATGACTGGAAGATGAGTTAAACGTAGACACAATGAAGAGATATTGCTTAGAAATTTGACTGCAGTGGGGCCAGAATAATGGAGCACTTGCTCATTGGAGAAAATGCAAAGGTGAATTTTGTAATGTAGTGAAGAGGTTGGAATAAAATAAAGGGAGCAAAAGACTATGCAAGAGGACCATTTAGAGGGAGGTGGACACCATCATCAAGTAACTAGATGTACTTTGGATGCCCAGAGCACTGAACAGAGCTAAAGGGATGATGATCTGGAAGAGAGAGAAATCCATTTGGATCAAGGGAAATGCAGGAGTGATTCCTAATAATAGGAATTTCCAAAGAAACTAAAGTAGGCAACTTGATGATAACCCTTTTGGATACATGCTGCCATCATTCTAAAAGGTTGCATGTAGGAATCACTTGAATTTAACCCAGAAAAATTCAATCACAATCACTTTGGGCCATGAGGCATTAGTATTGTATTAAAGGTCCCCAAGTTATTCCAATATGCAATGAAGTTTGAGAACCACTGATGTAACTGATAAACTCCCAAGGAACATCAAGTTTCAGTAACGGTAAAGACGTAATGTAGTGATTTCAGAGGATGAAGTAGAAAGGGTGAAAGAGGAAGGCTGGAGTAGAAAAATATTTCAGAGATCATAATGAGCATAACAGCATGAGGATGAAAGCAGGCTTAAAGACTGGGCTTGGGGTACCATAATCCTAGATTCGAATCCAGGTTCTACTACCTTTTAGCTTTCTGATCATGAGCAAATTACATATCTTCTCTCAGATTAAATTTCCTAATTTTATAAAATGATTTTATTACTAGTATCTATCTTGTTTATCTGTTTATTGTTTGTCATCACTCACCAAAATGTCAACTCCAGAAGAATAGGAACTTTGTCTATCATGTTCAAAATTGAATTCCCAGGCCTCACAATAATGCTTGTCTATGCAGTAGATGTTTATTATATATTTTTTAAAAAATGAATGAAAATACTTTATATTTTTGGATTGTTTACTGGATAATGGGCACTTTTTTCTAAGCACTTTATGTCCATCACTTTATTTGATTCAACCCCAGGATATGGCTACCATGATAATTTACAATTTTCAGATGAAGATGATTAAGCAGAGTTGCAGTTAATTAGTAGATAGTACACATGGCATGATGCATGGGAAGCACTTTGATAATTTAAAAAAATCTCACTTAATGCTAGTAAATGAAGAGAAAAGGATAAAAGGCATAGTAGAATTAACTGCCCTTAAGATTCTGAGAGGAACTCAAGTATTAGGTTATGTCCATGAAGTCTTATACAGGGGAACTGAACATTGGAATATCAGAAGCAAGGTGATGTTAATACGTATGCAACCTTTGTTTACATTCCAGGTAAAGCATGAATGCAAAAGGTATTTCATGCTTCTACAAAGATAGTGGAAGGGGATAGGGTAGCAAGTCTTAAATACCAAGAGAGAGCTTCTTGCCCATTTTAGATTTTGGCTCAACCTCTTGTATCTATTATTAGGGAACCAGTGGATCCCTGTCAAAATTGATCATAGATTATTATTATTATATGTAAGGAAGCACTGAAGGAAGTGATGGTGTTTTGAGCCAAGAAATATATTCTTTGGAAAATCTTGTAATAAACAATTTCCCTTGTTAATAGAGTACAAAAAATTCTACACAAACCTCAACTCCATCAGGTTATATAGAAGGTATGATGTGACCTCTCAGCACTTTCTAGCTTTAACATTACTAACTAAAGGACTGAGAGGTATTTCTGTCCTCAAACCCATCTTGAATCTAACCATTTTCTTGAGATTGTCAACCTGCATAAATTCCATAGAACATTTTCATGGGCAGGCTTTTTAAAGTGGAGTATTTGTATTATTTTTAAAGTGTCAAACTTCATTATAAATAACAGCCTATTTTATTCAGCATTGTAGCCTTTTTCTTTTGTACATATACTGTGCCCTTAACTTGACAATTTAGTCAAATGATCTCTTTGCAGCTCATCCATGTAATCACAGCATAACAGATGACCATTAGAGGATCACAGTCAAAATGTATGGGAATGCACAAGCAATCTCTAGACAGGATTAAAACCAAACTGCCCACCAACTCAGTACCAATAGGGAGAACTTTGCTTTATGTACTGTCCAGTAAACTGCATGCCCTATTTAGCAAAGGAGATATATAGAACAAAATTAAAAATCATGTTTATTTATATAATCCCTTGGCTTCTGTAAGATTTTTATTTCTTAAATAAATAAAATGGTAATGTTGAGAAAATGAATAATTAATGCTATCAGAGACACATCGTATGCATTTAAAATTTAATTCTCTAAAAGCAAACATTTTTCTAATGTGAATTTTTTCATTAGCCTGTAAATAACATACCATAGTTGTACTATGGGATCTTTACATATGCACACTATTTCTAAAGCCACATGTAATATACAGCACCTTAAAGTTGGTCAAAACAGTTTTGTATGTAGTAAAGCACAGCTACATATCCAATGATTGAAGAGGAATAGAGTAGAGTTAATTATTGTTCCAAATTCTTTGCTCCTTCCAACAGAATTCTGCACACATTCCTTTGCTGTGAAACTCTGTAGTGCCTATTAATAGAAGAGGTGGATTTACATCTCTGCCCCATTGACTTTGAACTTCACCATATGACTAGCTTTGGATGGTAGATATGATACTATTGGAAACTTTGACTGTGTTAAGATGGTTGGGCTTGGCCTCTTGTCCTTCTGTGCATGTACCAAAAAAGTAACTGCTCTTCTTGAAATGAAAGAGATGTGGAGGAGACTTAGACCCAAACCACAACCTGAAACAAAGCCACCCTGACTGGCCTGAAAACCTGTTAGCAAGAGAAAAGAATGTTTATTGTTTTAAACCACTGAGATTTAGGAGTTATTTGTTTTGCAGCATCATTGTAGCAGAGACATGAAGGATACAAGGAGAAATGAGGAAACTGAGGCACAGAGGAAGGAAAGGATCTCTCTTAAGGTTATAAAGCAAGTCACCAGACACCCAAAGATAAAACCTAGCTATTCTCATTTAATTCTAGTGCTTTGTTCCTTTGACTAATATATTATTTTTTGCTATGGAGAGTAACTTATTTTCTTATGTATGTTCATATATATGGTATCCACAAATTACTGCCAACTTAAAGTTTTGAGAAAAAAGAAAAGATATGTTTTGAATATCCATTTAAAAGAAAAGAGGCTCTGAGTATACCAGAACTCAGAAATCCTGGGTTAGATATCCACATAGTGTTTTACCAAGCTATTTGCTCACTATTCTGCCTTATTTTCTCTGAATCTCAGTTTGTTTAATAGCTGAAAAGAGTTAACATAACTTTTTCAAAGGGTCTGTGAAAAAAATACTTTAAGTAATGGCCTAGTGAAAGGCACACGGTATATAATAAATATTTTGTATTAAATATAAATTTATTTTTACATCTTAAAATATTGTGTGAATTAAAATAAGATTTTATGCTCATTTATACTTAGCACATTGTTGATTTAAGTACATCATAATTGATCACATCTTCTTCTCTGGAGCTTATAATCTAAAGCATGTGTTATCAATTTAAAAGTGAATTTAAAAACATTTATCCACAAAGATTTATGCACCCCGATGCTCATGGCAGCTTTACTCACAGCGGTTAAGACATGGAAACAACCAAAGTGTCCTTCGATAGATGACTGGACAAATATGTGGTACATATATACAATGTAATATTACTCAGCCATAAGAGAGGATGAAATATTACCATTTGCGATAACATGGATGGACCTTGAGACTATCATGCTAAGCAAAATAAGCCAGACAGAAAAAGTTGAGAACCATATGATTTCACTCATGAGTGAGATATAAAACTGACAGCAACAAACAAACATAACAGACAGAGGCTTATGGACATGGTCAGTGGATTAATGGTTGCCAGAGGGAAGAGGGAGGGGAAAAGTAGATGTGGATAAAAGGTGTCAAATATTTGGTGACAAAAGGAAATCTATCTTTGGGTGGTGGACACACAATGCAATACACATATGACATTATATTGAATTATACACTTGAAACCTATTTGATTTTATTAACCAAAGTCACCTCAATAATTTTAATTAAAAATAAATAATAAATATAGTGAATTTGATAAAATTTTATATTCTCAAACATCCATCTACTGTTAACAGAAGGCGAAGTCTCTTAAGAAGTATTTCATTCCCTTGCTTCATAATTTAAAATGTTTTGATAAACAATTGTGTAAAATAGAAAATAAACAAGAAAATATGCCATAAAAAACAAGGTGTAAAGAATTTATACTTTATCAGCATTTCTGGAGTTTATCCACAAAGTTTATTACTGGAATCAATAATAGAAAGAGTAGAGTTGCAACTGTTCTTTAAAAAATTCTGAAAGAAAATTTTTCTTGACTTACTATTTTTATTAGAAAATATTACACAAAGACTATTTTTCATGGTCAACTTAGTTGTTAAAACTCAGAATTAAATACTTCCACAGTTATTTAAAGCAATCTCTGCTAAGATGCAAATTCATAATTGATACAACTTTTTAACTTGTAGTCTACAATATAAATGTCTTTCTTAAAATTAAAGTAAAATTTATGGAATCTCATTATTATGTAGAATATTTAGAATTGGTTAATATTATTTTCAGTATACCTGAAAATTAGAAATAATCAGTAGTGACTATTTTCCTAATAGGGTCTTTAGGTATATATATTTCCTCTCGAATACAAACCCAGGAGTGAATTGATGTTGATCAGCCAAAAAAAAAAAAAAAGATTAAGGTAACTTAAGTTTTAATCCTATTATTATTATTATTATTATTATTATTATTATTATGTACTTTCTAATTGAGTTTTCTAGGTGAAGGGGAAAAAAACTGGAAAATGTAATGATGTTTCTTATACTATTTAGGGTCTGGCAGAAGAAAATTAACCATCTAATGCCCTTGTGCCTCACATAAACTCAAGTATTTTCGATGAGTAGGCAATATATTCCCAGAGAAATAATTATTTCCCATGAGATCATTTTAACATAAATCCATTTTGAAATTTCTCTGATTTTCACATTTTTCTTTATGAAATAAATCTAGCAAAAATTAATAGCATACATGTTTAATCAGACACAATTTTTAAATTAATGAATTTAATAGTAACTAATAAGTCAATAGATTAATAAAATTGTGCTAGATAATAGTTATACTTAATGGGATATACTGGAATATTTATTGCTATCATAAACATCCAACCATTTTTCTTGAATATCAGGAGCATAACGCATAGTAGAAAAACGTAATTTTTCCTTTTTCTCCTGAGAAAAATCAAGGTCATAGTCCCAGTTATTTATTATTCTCTAAATATTAGGATTGAAAAGATAACAAAAAGAGGGCAAAAATAAAAATAATGCTAAATACTGGAATTTGAAAGGTCAATTGTGATGCTGTCTACTGCTTAGAATAGGTCTGTGTTTGAAAGCATTTGGAAAAGTCTCAGAGATTTTCACAAGTCTCAAGTTTTCTTCTGTGTTTGCACTGAACTTGAACTAGTTTAATAAAATATAGAGACTTGCAAAATTATCTAAATGTTCTCCTTTTTCTGTATAATAGTTTGGAAATGATTCAAATTTTTAAAAAGAAAGCTATATAACCCTAATTTTTAAAATTAATATTTAAAAAAAATGGCAAAAGAAAAACATGGCATAGTTGAAACAGTTTGAGAAATATTTTAAAATAAAAAGTTCCCTGTATTCTGGAAAATTGTATATATATGTAAATGTTTATGGCTTATGTTCTCCTCTCCAGGCTTGTCTCTTACCCTCTTCTGACATATAATGTAATTTCCAGCCACACTGAACCAGATGTGGTTCCTGTATTTTTTATACTGGTTAAGGCACATGTGTCTTTGTGCATGTTACCGATTCTACCCAGACCATCTTTGCTCTTGACTTTGACGATTCAAATCAAGGACTACATCTTCTGAAAAGTTGTCCTGCCCCTGACCCCACTCGTGGTTATGTGCCCTCCTTTGTGCACTTATTGAATTCTACTTTCTCATTGAAACAGTTCTCTTACACACACACTGTATTATTTTCCTGTCTACCTCTCCTCTAAACAAGTGTCCTCCAAACTTCTATGACTGCCCATTCCCAAACTTTAAACTATCTGAACATGCACTTCTAAGAAATGTATGCACGATTTTGCATATGTTTGCATACACATTGGTAAATATATTCCTTGAGAATATTTAATTCATATATCTGCATCCTATCAATAATCCATGTTAAAATTTTTTCTGTTTTGTTTTAAATAAATGAATACAAAGAGAAATTTTAATGTATAATTCCTTCGATTTTGAGAATAAACTTGGCTTCTCTTAAGGTGTAAGCACTCCACTTTATAGACCACCCCACTAGATTATTATTTTCTTGAAAGCAGATACTTTAAAAAAATTATCTGTAGCCCTAGTACTTGTGTTTGATATGTATCAAATGCACATCCCTCATTAAATGGTATCCATGCTAATACTGGGTTGATTTCAGGTAGTAGCACTAGAAGTTACTAATCCATAGAATTGAGAATTACAGAGATGAGAACCTAAAGGCCACCCAATACAATATCTTGATTGTATGGATGTGTAAATTCAAACTCAGGACAGGTCAAGTGATCTACCTAGTATCGCACGAGTTCAGTGAGTGGTTGGGAACTAGAACCTCTAATCCTATTTCCGTCTCCCCATCCCAAAAGGATGTTCTCATGATGATCCCTTTACAATGATAGAGGAATATGAGGGGAAGAGGCATTCCGTACTACCTTTTCTGTCATACTTGTAACCCACATGAAATTGCTTGATATTTCAGAAATAGACCACGTGCACTGGGAATAATCCTTTGAGTCAACTAGAATTTCTTTTTCAATTGGTTATTTTGGTTCACTGAAACTGTGAGTCTGATCTGAAAGTTGTTGAAACTGACAGTTTCAAAGCTTAACTTAGAATATAGTAGTCTCTAGACAATTGCTATGTGATAAAACTTTCTGTGATGATGTAAATGGTCAATATCTGCACTAGCCAATATTTGATCTGTACTTTAAATGTGACTATAGTGACTAAGGAATTGAAATTTTAATTTCATTTTAATTTTTGTTAATTTAACTCTCAATAGCCACATGTGGCTAGTGCCTACTATATGGGAGAATGCAGCTCTAGACCAAGAAAATAAAATACCAAATGTAAATGTGAAAAAAGTATTCATATGGTAATGATATCTTTTCAATTTGGTGTCCACAAGAAAACTAGCATATTTTTGAGGCAGCTTGAATAGTTAGCATCCAGACAAAGATGAAAGAAGAGTAGTGAGTAGGCAAAGGAAAGGAGTAGTGAGTATGTCAAAGCAGGATAACCAGCTGGAATTTTCTTTATTCTTTCAGAAAATATTTCTGAATAGTGCTTCTCAAAGTTTAATGTGTATATAAATCGCCCGGGGAGAGGGACTTTTAAAAATACATATTCTGACTCAATAATTCTGGGGTGAGGTCTGAGAGTCTACATTCCTAACAATTTCCAGGAAATGGCGATACTGCTGGTGTATGGACCACAACTCAAGTAGCAAGAATTTAGACAAAAGATTACACCTCTGGTGGAACAAATATTTAGTGAACAAAGGGTAAAAAGGCATTGCAAAGTAATCATAAACCATATAAAACTAATTTAGAAGGACATCCCATAGAAATTCAAGTTGGATGCTCTCCATAAACCAAGAAATGACTCTCAGTTCTCAACACTACATAATCAAATTGCATCTTCCACAAGATATAACAGCAACAGAGAAATCCTTTGTCATGTATCCTTGTGTCACTTTGGTCCATAAAAGTGTTTTGAAAGGGAGAAAAGGAAATCAATTGTTCTTGGAAAGAAATTGAATTGGGGCTCACTGAAGGAAAATTTTTAAGGAACATTTCAATGGAGAGATAATCAGAGTCATGTGTATGGCTGAGAAAAAGGATAAAAGTAGAAATAATTAATGACTCATAGTCTGAATGACAACAGTGAGACTTCTTACTTAACATGAATTGAATATAGCTTTGAATGTATTTTCACAGCTTTGGTTATTTTCACAGACATATATTGAAAAAAATAATCTCAACTTATTTCTAGTAGCAACCTAGATAGACACATGGAATTGACTCTTCCTATCAAGAATTTCAGAAAATGAAACTACCTGTATGACATAGATAACTAGCAAAAAAGGCGAGAGAAGTATGGGCTTGGGTAGAACACAAGGGGCTAGTCTAAATTCAAAATTTTCTGGCAATGTAGATTCCAACCAACTTCAGATTTGCCTTCATTCACATTTATGACTAAGCCCACAAATAAGCAGTACAATTTGAGGGAGTGCAGACACTACCTTCCATGTGTTCATAGTTATTTCTGGAAGCAAACCTGGAGTCAGAAAAGCTGTGTATCGACAAGAAATGAAGAATCTATCAAGTTTTAAGAAACAAAGAAACCATGGGATTAATGCGTTTTATACATTAGGTTTAGAGAGCAGCCATATCAACATTCAAGAGTCTAAATATTACTAGGGAAATTATTTGATGTTCCATGGTTACATAATATCATGCTCTAATTTTTATTTCTTTACCAGATCCATAGGAGTCTTGCCAAGGCAACAGGAAAGCTAAATCTGATGGTCATATTTTGTTGTATTTTACAGTAAGCAAAGAAATGATTAACAAACCAATCATTTGTCAACATGTCAAAAGATGCTGATGACTTGCCCGACTTCAAGTTTGTTAAAGTATTTATACATTTACTGAATTTAAAATGCCCAAATGATTGCTTTTCCATTAACCAATAGTTAGAAACATTGCAGTGATAGAGATTACAATGCATGCAGTGTTGTAGACATGTTCAAAAACTGTGTCATTTCCCTTTTCAATCACCACTCAGTACACACTTGTATGTATCATTTGGGATGCTTGGAGTTATTTGCAGTTTCTACAATTTAATATCCCAAGTTAGTCCTCAAAATGGAGTCATCTGCAGAGCTGCTAGAAAATATTATTTAGATAGTAAAACTGTAAGTATGCAGAGAAAGATTTCCTATTTCTGCTAAGGGTTAGTAGAAAATGAATTATTTTGTAGTTGTGAAAGCTCTGAATTATAGATGCTAAGATATTTGAAGGAAAGTTGTAACTTTACCATTTTTCTTTATAATTGTATAATTGATATTCTGCAACTTAACAAAATCAAGTTCAAAATGTTAAGTTCACTTTGTTCATTTCATATTAAATATGATGCTCCTGAATTTTTACATTGCCAGAAATAAATACAATTAAAAGGAGAAACAAAATCTCATCTATCACAATAAAATATTCTTCTTTGGCAGAACCCAGTTGGATATCTTTATTCTACATCCCTTTCCTGACTGCCATCTCTTGCCTTGAGACTCAAGAAGAGAAAAATCAAGCAATACACAGATGTCAGAAATTAATTAACTCTTTTATTAAATATCCAATAATACTTTTTATTAAATTATACAGGAAATATAATATAGCAAAAAAATTAATCCTTACCTCTCTCTCTCTCTCTCTCTCTGTGTCCACATATATAGAAATAGATGATGGAGAGATGTAAAAAATATAAACATTACTTACCTATCAATCCACCATTTTGTCCTATCTGCTCTTACAGATTTTTGAAACTAGTGTTCAGTCATGTTCTTGTCAAGTAGTGAGAATGCCTGACTACTCTGGGAATTTTGTTTGTTGGTTTGTTTTCTAAAGTAAGAAGGTAAAGGGGCAGAGGCAGGAGCAGGAAGGATATTTAAAGCACAGAAAAAAAATAAAAGTGCAAAGAGGAAAGATGTTTGTATTTTCTGCTGAAAAGTAATCATTTTAATTTGTTAAAATGATTTATATTATATTAAAATTATTTTAATATATTAAAAATAAAATATGTAATTTCAATGAAAAAGGAATTTAAAAATTATGAACAAATTAAATTATTCTATTCTTCCAATATAAAGTATCTCTACATTCTTAAAGATTATTTCAAGATCTCTGACTACTGTCAATAATACCAACTAAACAGAATATTAATTCTATTCTATTCTACAACTTCCAAGCTCTGTGACCTTTGTAGATAGTGATCAACAAATGACATCCATTATTATTATGACTTCTTATCCAACCAACAATCATATTTTTCTCCTCACTTTTCTAAAATTCATTGCATACTAAAAAAATACTTTACTGGCCATTGACATGCCACAGAATGCCTAACAGAGAGATCACTATGTGAAACTGGTGTATATGTGAGGGGATTCATATTTACTGGCGACTTTTTATGACTTAAAGAAAGTGTTTATTTTCTAACATCTATTGATTTATTTGGAACATAACAGGAATGAAAGAAGAGGCCAAAATACTTTTATATCTCAAAATTTAAATGACTATTAAAAACACCCCATCACTTCCACCTTTTCACCTTACTGGTACAATTTTGATTTAGCATGTCTAGTTTAGAAATGCTAAGACTAAATTAACCCTCATTCTTTGTCCAGAATAGATGACTGTTTTGAGCAATTGAAAAACTGCAAACTTCAGCCATCCACATTAATAGAGAAGAAAGATATAATGAGCTGCATGAATAAAATCAGTGTTTTTGTTCCTACTGTAATAGGCCAATTGAAATTATAATTATAGAGTAACCAGGAGTTCTACCAGAATTAAGGACCTGTCACCATTTTCACTCAATTTTCCTCTTTTCCAGGGATTAATATTTAGCTATTAAAAGAAAATGATCCTTCAAACACATAGTAAATATTCAAAGGATTTTAAATAGCATTTTATTCATAACAAATTTGGTTGGTGCCACATTGATCATTTATAATTTGTAGATAAGTGAGATCAACTTCTGCATTAAGGGCTTTTTGTTCTTAACTGTGGCTAACACTGCCCTCCCTAGGTAATTTCAAAAGTATTCACAGAACAATATCTCAAATTTATGATTCATTTTGGTAAATATTTTGTATTGCATCATAACTAATATATAACTGTTATAAAATACAATTTTGAAATATAGACAAGAACATATAAGTACATTTTTAATTTCTTTCCTCTCATTTTTAAGTTGACCATCATTTAATTTGTTATTGTG
Source organism: Eidolon dupreanum (assembly GCA_028627145.1). NCBI lineage: Eukaryota > Metazoa > Chordata > Mammalia > Chiroptera > Pteropodidae > Eidolon > Eidolon dupreanum. The sequence goes on from CM053505.1 coordinate 14,295,171, forward strand.
TAAACAGATTAAAAATAGACACTCAATTCTTTTCCCCTTCCTGAATGTATACTCTTTGCAATGTAACTTTAATGTTTTTCCTACTAGAAGATGCAGTCTGTTATATCAATGTTAGAATTTGGGCCTCTGCTCAAGTCACAAGAACAGTCAGAATAAGCCTTCTGGAGAACGTGGAACTGAAAAATGTCATCCTAGCCAAGGCCATTGTAAGGCAGCCAGCTCCCAGCCAATCTGACAAGTAATCACAAACCCATGTGGAAGCCCCACTGAAACCAGAAGAATTTCCCAGCTTAGCCCAATTTAAATTGATAGCCTGCAGAACTTTGAGCTAAGTAAGTGGTTTTTGTTTTAAACTACTATGTTTCAGAGTTGTTTATTGTGCAGCAAAAGCTAACTGATACAGATGTGAATATTCAAAACAAGGTGTACACAATTTTGATAATGTATTAAATAAGAAGTTATTGCAATCTACAAAACTCATACCAGCATTGCTTTTACTCTTATCCTTAAGATAAAGTAAAGACTAGAAATTAGTTCATCAAAAATAGGAATGAAAGATGAAAAATAAGCTTTTAGATTTTGTAATAATTATAACAGATATTGTATTTGTCATTTCTTTATGATTTACATGTAGATATTTAGTAAATAAGTTAATACACCTAGAATGGTCTTTGTTCTTATATATTTTATACTACTTGACATATAACATGTTTCTCCAGTTTACTGTAGAAAACCTATAATGAAGTACTACCTTCTCCTTTTGGTATGTCTCATTATAAGGAAATCCTATAGTCAGAGTTTTGAATTCCATAAGAAGCTGACACAGTCTAGGGGTGGAGGTAAAATGATTTAATTTGGAGATTAAGGATATAGCAGTAAAAGAGTAGGGAAATGAGATAGGAAAGGGAAGTAAGCTAATAAAAAAGGGTGATTATCAAGCAACTTACCACTGTAGATGAATAAAGCTTATTTCTCCTGAAGACACACATCTCAGACTTATCCCAATTAAGAGATATGGAAGTTGGGATATTTGTACACTGACTCCCATCAGTTATTAGGTGGGGCTGTTCCTCGGAGTTATTAATGGCTCATCAGTTTTGGTCTGCTGCCTAGCCACAAACTAAATCCCAGAGGACACGCATAAAAAATCCCAACATAAATTCAAGAACTGGCAGTTTAAAGTCCACAGGTGTGAACCAATATGGCAAAGGTGAGAGGATATGGGTGGAATGCCAATTGCGTCTGCTATAACTATAATTTTACAGATTTAGTCTAGAGTTTGATTCGACCTAGTTAGGTTAAAAAAGAAATCAAGCAAAGACTTTTCATTGCATTGGGCTTCTCAAATCTTTTCTTAACCTTTCAAAAATTGTGTAGAATCAGCATGTTTAATGCAAGTAAATCTATATCCAGCATTGATCTTAGATTCCCTATAGAGTTCCTATTACAAAGAAAATGCCACTAGTTTATGACCTTTGCTTATGAAAAGGCACAGTCAATTTGGACTCTTTATTATATTTTGTGCCACTAGCCTTGCTTCAAATTACTGTTACTTCATACATTTAATCTAAAATACAGTTCTAAGGGTCTTAATTTAGGTCCTAGTCACCTAACCTCTCACATAAAACACTACAGTCTTCTACCTCCTCATTTTTCCTCTACTTACACGTGAGCCTCCCATTCAACTTCATTGCCTTTAACCAGACTTTTTTCTTTCTTGAATGAATTGATTTAACCATTCCTCTTTTCCTGGCTGCATTGTTATTTGCTGAGGAATTACTTTAAAATATCCTTCTCTCCTCAGGTCACAGAGTTATAGGCAAGATAGAAGGCAAGCTACCTGGAAAGAAGAGTTGAAGGAGGATTCATGGAAATGTAGAGGAGGGACATATAGAGGTGACTGTGATGCCATTACCTTTTAAGACAGTCAAGGTAAATGATGATGCAGTTGTGAATAGCTTTTTGTCTTTCTTAAAGTATTACTTTTCATTATGATATATGTAAGATTCATGATCCTGAGGTTTGCTTCAATAGTTTGCACCAAAATAAACCCAGATTTTCTCATTTCTTTTGTTTTTTTCCCCTCCATCCATGTGCATATTTTTATTTTCATGAAAAAGTTATTTGATGCATAAGTAAAGCAAGTTTTCCCAAATACTGCTCTCTAATTCTATATCCTCACCTCCTGAAACATTCTTAGCATAACCCAGAAGGTAAAATTTTGGCCCTTATTCAAACACACCATGTTGTTTGATGTCCCTATTTCCTATGGCATTAAACAGACCATTAATATCCCTCATACCTCCACGTTGAACTCTTTCTTACCTTTGGACACCAATATTAGTCATCACTTCCTAGACATTAGCAGGCTGAGTAAACTACTTCCAAATTTTTTGTACTTCTGTATCATGTTTTCTAACTATATTATACTATCTAGTTTACTGAAGTGTGAGTTCATTTCACTAATAGTTTCCCAACTAGACCTTGAAGTTCTTAAGATCTGAGACTGGATCTTATTTTCTTATAACCAGAGCCAGGAAACATCTATTGCATAGTAAGAATGCATTAAATGGGGTTCCCTGTTGAATTACCATTATATTTCATTCTCTCTTAGAAATCCTTATGCCTCTATGACTTTCTACATTGTAAAATTCACAAAGAAATCTCCACTTAAATTTTTTACTCTCTTTAATATAAAAATAAAAGAATATATTCGACTTTTTCTGAACCTCCTGTGATCCCTTCTCTTTCAAATCAAAGAAAAACTTGCCAGTTAATTTTTTTATAAAGCAAAGTATATTTTCCTCATTTGAAAATGTTTCATAATTAGGTATATTTCTGGAAGTTATTTATATAATAATCATGGTCATTCCTTCCTTATAAGTTACTCCCAAACAGCAGTTATATCTGTTTAAGTGCTTTATATTCTGTCTATTTTAGTAATTTGGATGAAAGAAGAAATGATATATCCAAGTGGGTAATTAGTAATATAACTATCATCATCAACATAATATTAATTCTCCTTTTCCAAATATTGTTTCATTATACTGTTACTATGACTAATTATGTAGGTGAAATCATTGTGGTATAGTAGCAGAAACACCAAATGGCAGTCAGGATACCAAAGTTCTACCTCAGTACTTGCACTCTATTGTGTAACCTGAAATATGTTGCTTAACTTCTCAGACCTTTGATTTCCTTAACAATAAAATTAAATTGCTGATAAAAGTAATCTGGATGGTTCATTTTAACTCTAAGTGATATCCGATCCTAGGACACAATGCATATTCCTTTGCTTTTTCTGATGATACCACTATATCTGTAAACTGTACATATAAATTACGTCAAATGAATGAATTTATGGAATAGAGACTTAAGTTTCTATGATCTTAGAAAGAGTATGAAAGTGAAGGAGGTCGGCTTTGTATACTTAAATGAGAAAGAAAAATATCTAAGTGTAGGTCAAAGAAGTGAAAATCTGTAAGGTTATGGCTTTTAATTTGGACTAGATTATTTATGTTGTGGCCATGAGAATTGTTAATGACATTTTTATTTTAGTCATTCTTTTTTTTTTTTTTTTAGGCGAGGCAACGCTTGGTTGACCTCACAGATTGTAAGGACCTTGTCAGCTTACAATTCCTCATTTTTTATTTTTTGTGCCTACAGCACCTGGTCTTCTTAGGTGGTCTCCCATCCAAGTACTAACCAGGCCCGACCCTGCTTAGCTTCTAAGATCAGTCGGGATTGGGATTGTTCAGGGTGGCATGGCTGTAGACCATTTTAGTCATTCTTATTCTTAAATTTAGGTAAAAGCTGAAGGTAAAATCTAGATTTTTTAAATAATACTAATTATGATTATTATGAATCTAAAGAACAAGAGAAGTTAAAGTTATCAGAAAAGAAAAGGAAAAAGAAAAAAACAGATGCTACATCTCAAACACAGCTTAATGTGAAAATAAACTGAACAATAAAGAGCAAGTTTTTATTAAGGAACAGACACCACACAAGAAGTCTAATAAATTACATCAGTTTACTCAGATCCACGATCATGAGTGCCTATATTAGTCCTTTAATTAAGGATTTAGCAAACAGTAGAGTGCTATGAGGGTAACGAGAAATCTAAAGATGACAAAAGAGATCTCAACACTTACCTTGTTTTATTCCCACATCACAAAAGGGAATGCATTTTTAAATATTGATTTTCTTCCAAAGTTTTCAGTTAGTTATTTCAAGCCTAATAAATTAGAAAGATTGTAGGAATTGCATTTCAAAGCTCAGTAAAATTAAAAAGAGTTTAAAAAGACCTTTGGATAAAGTTTTATTTAACATACGAAGAAATATGAAGATTCCTGAAGTTGAAGAATCATGTATTGTATCATTCGTCACATTTAAGATAAAAATAGGGATACTATGCCAAAAAAAAAGTTACTGAATTTGTGGAAGACATTCTGGACATGTTTATTAGTAGACCAATACATATTTCAGTAATATTTGAAAAATTGACAAACATAAATCAAGTTATGTCAGTTCTTAAGCAGATAGTAATTTACTTAGGTATATTTCTTCTTAATTGCAATCACAAATGTTACTATAAAATAAATTTGGATGTGTGAGCTCTATCTTTACTCCACATATTGTCTACTTGATAAACTATCAAGTAAATTCTTATTTGAAAAACATAGCTCAGAGAGTTCTCACTGACTTATTCTGTCATGGTCTCAGCCTATCCTAGGCAAATGTGAAGTTATTCAATATCTTCTATTTACATGGTATAAATCTAATTAACTGCAACCCTTGTAATTTTTTTTTAATTTTGAAAAAAAAGTGAATAATAAAACTATGACAATAAAGCAAACCAGGGACGTTTTCCTCCACTTGGTAATTCAGCTGAATTGCAATTAGTCTCCTATTTTGTCTCTGTGCTCCACTGTAGTGTTTTCTCTGCCAGAGTGAGCTTTGTAAAATGTTCTCAAACCCAAAGGCCTCTGATCTCACTTACAAGGTTCTTAATAACCTGACCCCTCACGCCTTTCCTTCTTCCTCCATTCAGCTCTAGTCACTTATCTTTGCTGTTACTTGAATACACCACCTAGCTCTGCCCCAGGAACATTTCACTTATTCTTCCCCTGTTTATGTGCTCTTATACGTTTATATATATCATAAATTATTTTTAGCTTTCTTTAGGCCTCTTCAAAAACAAAAGCAAAAGCTCTTATAAAGCTTCCTAACATATTTTATCCCTCTTTTCCTGCTTTGGTTTTCTATATTGTATATATCACAGACTGACATTTTACATATTTTTTTAATATTATTCACTTTTGTACCTTCTAGAATATAAGCTTCATGTGGGCAGGGACTTTACCAGTTTGTTTCATTAATGCTTCCCCAGCCCCTAGAGTGATATGTGGTACATAATAGACATTCAATAAATATTCGTTATGGGAATAAATGACGTTAGACAATATATATTGATAATAAATAGATCAATAAATAGTAACTATTCGCCCTTTTGCTTTCAGCCAAGTGATTTGACAAATTAACCACTTAAGAGTACATTTAAAAGAGGACAATCTAGTGATGGCCACAGGGGAGGGGATTGGGAGGCTGGGAGAAAGGAGTGAAAGGTTAAAGAAATACAAATTAGTAGTTGATAGATGGTCACGGGGATGGTGAACATGACATAGGGAATGCAGTTAGCATTAATGTAATGACTAAGTGGAGAGCCAAAGGAGAGAAAGAGCAATCAGGGGGATCATTTCATAAACTATATAAATGTCTAACCAATGTACTGTATACTTGAAACTAATAATAAAATATAATTTTAAAAGAAGAGTATATTTAATATGACTAAGTTATATATCCTAAAAGTTTGTTGAGGCCTGCAAAGTGTGCATGTGTTTACTGTTTGGTCTTAAACATAAAGTAGGGATTATCAATATATAATGGACACTGATATCAATTTTGAGAAGGTAGCCTGGAGTGTCAGAACTGGAGATGGCACCAGAGAAACTGGATTTGAGAGGCTTTGATTTTATTTCTTAAAAGTGTGCAATTGGATAATTCAACTTGCTTCTCTGCATCTTAATTTCCTCACCTACTAAATTGGACCAATAAAAATAATTACTTTCTGGCTTACCTCACAGGATCATGTGAAATTCAAGTAAACTAAAGCATTTAAATATGTACCATGTAAACTTTTTGTGGGCTATGTGTTTCTGATATTTACAGGTATGAGGGAAAATACAAATTAAAAATAAGAAAAAATCAATTCTCCCTGGTACAGAGAAACGGTCTCCTCTCCTTTCCTTTTCTTAAAGCATTTACTTTAGAAATTTTGTAAGTATAAGATATTTCTTCGCCTTTTTGAAATGTATGTGAATCTCTTCAAAAGCTAAATAAGCCTCTTGCCTGTTTTACAACTCAGGTGTGCTTCCTAAAAGACCTAGGAGCAATGTTTTTGAAATGGAATTGTCAAGGAAGATAGTGCCCCTATCTCCCACTTTCCATGAGAAGATAGGAGCATAAGTTTGACTGGCCTCTGGCTCCAAGCTGCAAACCTAACTTCTGTTATAAAGATATGAGAAATTTATTTTTATTTTGGAAAATAACAATTACCAAACACAAATGTTCACTATAATTACCAGGTGAATGTAAGATGAACTATGTGTGAGAAAGGGCAGTGTCAAGTGCTCTTACTTAAGGAGTAGTTATTGTTTATCTTGGGAAAAATATAAAATGAGTTGTTCCTATTTGGCTGTGTAAAAGGGTGAGATTTCTTTCTCTCTTTGCAATCTCTTTAGATTGCCTGTAATGTGCATCACATTCCAATTTAATGCTTATTCAATAATGAAACTGTTTTCTTTCTCTTCTACCTTTCTGGAGAGGTTTTCAAGGCTGGCAGAAGATTTTTGTTTCTAATTATATTTCCCCAAAATAGGTAAATGAAAAGTCACATTACAAACAGAACAAGGGGAATTCTGGTTTTCACTTGGGAAGTAGAGAGTTAGAAAAAGCATTATCCCATCCTTACAACATCCACTACCAGAGCTGGATAAACTTCAAGTTTACAACTTTTCTCAAAGTTGTATAATGGTACCCAACATTTTTGGTACCAGGGACCAGTGCTCCTATGAGAATGCAACTCCTGCTGATCTGAGATGGAGCTGAAGCAGTGATGCTAGCCCTGGGGAACAGCAGCAAATAAAGTGAAGCTTCACTCACCTGCCCACCACTCATTTCCTGCTGTACTGCCTCGTACCAGGCCATGGACTGGTACTGGTCTGCAGCCTGGGAGTTGGGGACCCTTGCTCCAATAGACCTTCAGTCACAGGGTAACTAACTAAAAAAAACCTAAAAATAATTCAGCTGGAACTGTTAACAAATTGGTAAAGAATGAGTGAGGACTGGCAAGAGAATGTGGCTTCTTTGGGGATTATAAAGGGGGTTCAAATCCACTCTTAGGACCTAACTTTCTCTATGGCCTTACTGCCCATCCCCAAAGACTAATAGAGAAACTGAAATAGAAAAACACCCTGTTAGAGGAATGAAAAGACAAACCATGGACAGGGCAAAAATATTTATAAATCACATATATTGCAAAGGACTTGTTTCCAGAATATATAAAGAACTTTTAAAACTCATCAAAGAGAGAATAAAAACTGATAAAAATAAGGGCAAAACATTTGAATATACACAGAGAGAAGATATATGGATGGCAAAAAGTACATAAAATGATGCTTGCCATTCCTAGCCATTAAGGAAATTAAAATTAAAATTACTTTGAAATACTACCATATTTATTAGAATGACTAAAAAGTAAGTTGCTGGTAAGGATGCACAGCAACTCAAATACACATTACAAAACGGTATCATCACTTTGGAAAGCAGAAACAGTTTGGCAGTCTCTCATACAAGTAAGCATACCTACATCATGTGACTCAAAAACCCAAATTATCCCCCAAAAAGAGAATACTTATGTTTACACAAAAATTTGTGTGTGAATGTGTATAGCAGCTTTACTCATAATCACAAGACATTGAAAAGAATTCAACTGTTCTTCAATAAGTTAATAGATAGGTAAATTATAATACATCTATACAGTGAAATACTATTCAGCAATAAGCTAAAAACAAAACAAAAAAGCTATTGATACATGCAACAACATGGATAAATTTCAAATGCATTTTTCTAATTGAAAAAAGAAAGCTGATCAGAAGACTACAAACAGGACAAACAAACAGAGACCCATGGACATAGACAATAAACTAGCAGTTAAGGATGAGGGGAGGGGGAAGGGGGAGGTAATAGGGGTAAAAGAGGTCAATATGTGGTGACAGAAAGAAATCTAACTATGGCCGGTGAACACAAAATGCAATATATATATATATGCCTTACTGTTGAATTGTATACTTGAAACTAACTGGATTTTGTTAACCAATGTCACCATAATAAAAATAAGTAAATTAAAACAAACAAACAAACAAACAAACAAATAAAATAAACCTAAAAGAACATTATGAACTAAATGATTTTATTTATATGACATTCTGAAAAAAATGAAAACTATAGAAATGAAGAATATATTAGTAGTTAGTAGGGGTTCAGGGCTGGGGAAAGAGTTTACCACAAAGAAAAAAAAAACATGAAGAAATTTTTTAGTGGATGGAACCATTCTGTATCATGACTTCAGTTGTAGATACATGACTCTGTACGTTTGTCAAAATTGATAAAACTGGATATCACCAAGAGTGAATTTTACTGTATATAACATAAACATAAATTTAGAAGAAATAAAGTATAATACTAATTTTATAATGTGTCATCAGTTACTAATAAATCTCAACTGAGACACACTGAATCACATAAAAGTTCAGATTTATTAAGCATAATTTATTTGATTTTAGTGTATCAATAATGGAGCAATCAAAAAGCTATATTATTTTCAAACTGAAGACAAAATGGAAAAAGAACATAAAGTATATCTTATAGAAAAATTATTTGATCTGTTCCATTAAAGGGAGGTAGTATATTTGAAATATCAGGCTTACCTTCAGTCTTCTTAAGATAGGGAAGGGATAGTGGAGATGCAAAGGGCTGGGTCAGAAGGCACAGGAATAGTTCAGGGTTGTGAGTATGAATTATAAAGGCGGATTAGTCAGAGTTAAAGAAATGAAATTGTAAGATCACTGCATGATATAGAGATTTGAAATAGGAAAGAATGGATTGATTCTAGTAAGCTGTTTGAGGTAGTGTGATAACTAATTAGATAAACAAGAGGTCTATTGATCAAAACTGAGAAGGAGATTATTCTATAAGCAACTCAAGCAAAATTACTTTACAAAACGGTACTTAGACTATAGAATTAACCGTAAAAATGTCTTATATAAAAGAAAAAAAAAACAGATAAATATGTATTTATTATGACAAGGGCTTAAATGAGAAAATTATTGATAGGCAATGTTCGATGATCAATAATTAGAAATAGAGAAGTGGAAATTCTAATTTAGCTCAAAGCAGGTTATAAACAACTGACATGGAGATTGTAAAATAGTTTTTCAAGCATAGGCCGGGTTTACCCAACACATTCAAAGATTTTAAAGCACCTAGTTAATTTGATCAATATAAGCAGCCTGGTTCAAGGTAACAAAGTAAAGAAGAGGGCTGAATTATCCCTTAGAACGTATAATTTGAGCAAGGCTTTTGCTTTTTACTATTCAGGACTGAACTGCATTTTCTTTATGAATAAAAAAACCAACATATTCAAATAAAATTTTGTTAATTTCACTCAAAAATGGCTATTCTAAAAGGGCCATTATGATTTTTCCCATTTGTAGAATGTTTACACAGATGTTATTTGTCTCCTTAATCTAACTGTTGCAACTCTCTAAATATAACTCCAGTTGGCCTTTTTCTGACAACATGCAAAAACTACTTATTAAAAAAAGCACTCTTGTCTGTTATTAGTGGAATTTTCACTGGTACAACAGCCCAAAAAGACATCATTTTTTTTTTCAAGAAAAAAAAAAAAGGATAGATTCCGCTCTCAAATACCCTCTCAATTAGTGAGGGAGTCAGATGCAGTTAGAAGATATGAAATTACTTCCAACAGTATACTGAATAAGAGTGGTAATAACAGACAACCTTGTCTTGTTCCTGACTTTAGAGGGAAGGTTTTATTTTTTTCACCATTAAATATGATATTAGCTGAGGGTTTGCCATTTATGGCCTTTGGCCATAAATCTATATCTATTTTATTAAATGTTTTAATCATAAATGGATCTGTGTCTTCTCAAATGCTTTTTCTTCATCTACTAATATGGTCATATGATTTTTATTCTTTATTTTGTTTATGTGGTATATCACCTTGATGGATTTGCATATGTTGAACCATCCTTGCACAAGGCCCTGGAATGAACCCACTTAATCATGATATATCATTTTTCAATGCATTGTTTGTTGTATTAAATTTGTTAGTATTTTGTTTAGGATTTTTGCATCTGTATTCATCAGAGATACTGGCCTGTAGGTTGTGTGTGTGTGTGTGTGTGTGTGTGTGTGTGCGCGCGCGCGCGTGCGCGCGCACGTGTGCACATGTATGTTATCCTTACCAGCTTTTGGTATCAGGGTTATGTTGGCCTCTTGAAATGAGTTAGGAAATATCGCCTCTTCTTCAACTTTTTGGAAAGTTTGTGAAGAACAGGTGTTAAATCATCTTTGAATGTTTAGTAAAATTCACTAGTGAAGCCATTGGGTCCCTGGCTTTTACTTTTTGTTAGGTTTTTGATGATTGTTTCAATTTCCTTACTGTTGATCATTCTATTTTCCAGCTAGAACAATCAGGCAAGAAAAAGAAATAAAAGGCATCCAGATCTGAGAATGAAGAAGTCAAATTGCCACTGTTTGCAGGTGACATGATTCTCTATATTAAAAAAATCCTAGACTCTACTAAAAAAAAAAAACTATTAGAAACAATAAAATAATACAGTAAAGTTTCAGGATACAAAATCGATGTATAAAAATCCATAGCATTCCTATACACTAACAAAGAATTTCAGAAAAAGAAATGAAAAAAAATTATTTTCACAATTGCAACATAAATAATAAAATACCTAGGAATAAATTTAACAAAGTATGTGAAGAACCTATACACTAAAAACTAGAAGGCATTATTAAGAAATTGGAGAATACAAAAAGAAATTGAACAATATTCCTTGTTCATGTATTGGAAGAAACTACATAGTTAAAATGGCCATATTACCCAAAGCAATATACAGATTTAATGCAATCCCTATCAAAATCTCAATGACATATTTTTTAAATGATATTTTTTAAAGAAATAGAACAAAAAATCACTGCAGCATTATCAAGTTTGTATGGAGTCACAAAAGACCCTGAATAGCCAAAGCAATCCTGAGAAAAGAGAGCAAGGCTGGAGGCATCACCCTGCCTAACTTAAATTATACTACAAAGCGACAATACTCAAAATGGCATAGTATTGGTGGAAAAGCAGACATACAGACAAATGGAACAGAATTGAGAGCCCAGAAATAAATTCCCATATATGTGGGTTAATAATTTTCCCCAAAGGAGTTAAAAACATAGAGTGGAGAAAAGAAACCCTCTTCAATAAATGGTGCTGGGAAAATTGGAAAGCCACATGTAAAAGAATGAAACTAGACTGCTATCTGTCACCATACACCAAAATTAACTCAAAATGAATCAAAGATCTAAATATAAGACTTGAAACAATAAATTGTGTAGAATAAAACATAGGTCTAAACTCATGGACCTTGGATTTAGAGAGGATTTTATGAATTTGACCTCAAAGTCAAGGAAAGTAAGCACAAAAATAAATGATTGGGACTATATCAAACTAAAAATCTCCTGCACAGCAAAAGAAACCATCAACAAGACAAAGAGACAGCCAGCTGAATGGAAGAAAGTATCTGCAAACAAAGACTCTGATAAGGGGCTAATATCCAAAATATATGAAGAACTCATACAACTCAAAAAAAAAAATAACAAACTCCAATTAAAAAAAAATGGTTAGAGGACCTGAACAGATACTTCTCCCATGAAGATATACAAATGGCCAACAGACATAAGGAAAGATGCTCCACTTCACTAGCTATTAGGGAAATGTAAATCAAAGCCACAATGAGATACCATCTCAGACCCATTAGAATGGATATTATTAATAGGACAAGTAATAACTAGTGTTGGAGAAGTTGTGGGGGAAAGGGTACCCTTATATTCTGCTGGTGGGGATGTAAATTGGTACAGCCACTATGGAAAACAGTATGAAGGTTACTCAAGAAATTAAGAATAGAATTACCATATGATCCAGCAATCCCTCTTCTGGGTATCTACCCCCCAAATTTGAAAACATTTATGTATAAAGATACATGCATCTTGATGTTCCCTGCAGCATTATCCAAGACATGAAAACAACCAAAGTGTCCTAGGATAGATGCTTGGATAAAGAAGATGTAGTACATATATACAATGGAATATTACTAGCCATAAGAGAAGATAAAATACTGCCATTTGTGACAACATGGATGGATCTTGAGATTATCATGCTAAACGAAATCAGTCAGACAGAGAAAGTTGAGAACCATATGATTTCACTCATATGTGAGATGTAAAACTGAAAGCAACAAATGAACAAGACAAAAAGAGACTCGTGGACATGGACAACAGTTTTATGGTTACCAGAGGGAAAGGGGGGAGGAAGGGAGGTAGATAAGGGTCAAGAGGGTTAAATATATGGTGACAAAAGGAAATTTGACTTTGGGTGGTGAACACGCAATGTAATATACAGAAGATGTATTATTGAATTGTACACTTGAAACCTATATAATTTTATTAACCGATGTCACCCCAATAAATTTAATAAAATAAAAAATAAAACACCATAAAAGTTTATAATATAATCAATTATATCTAGAGCCTAGATAAGAATGTACCTTGTTCTTACAGGGATACTGGAATCTTGAACTTGACAGTGGACATCAGGCACATGAAAACAGTCTACAATTTAAAAAAGAGAAGAAAATTACTCAGAATTTTAGTTTTTTTTTTTTTTGGTGGAAAAATTCTTCCTTTGTCCCTCCTACCTCTAGCAGCTTAGCTGTCAGTTATTACCTTCTTTGGGGGAAAAAAATCCTACTTTTTGAATTGTTTATTTAGCAAATGTTCCTTGATGTCTTCAATGAGTCAGATTCTGTTTTAGATGCAGAGGCTACAGGGATGAATAAGACAAACTCCTTCCCCTTATGGAGCTTGCTTAAATTGTGGAGTAGTCCAAGTACAGACAAGTGAATGAATAAATAAAATAAGATATTTTAGAGTGCTATGTGTCAAGTCGTAAGTAGAATTTTAAATAGTTTTATATAAAACACCAAGTAGAGAGCCCAAAACTTAACAATCATCCCAAGAATTAGGTCCCTCTTGCCTTTCTTCCTTGCTGCCATTTTTTTCTCTTTTAATTTTCACTTTCTTTATTCTCTTACTGTGTATAATTTCTACTATGCCTATCCCATCCTCTCTAAAAAATTACATTATTCTGTTGTGATTTTTACTTTTGAGGATGACTGCAAAAAAACAATCCCCATGCAGCAGTGCTAACTCTTAGAAGAGCCTTTTTGTTGTGGGTTTGAATGTCAATGGACCATCTCATTTCATATATTTATTAGTAACCTCCATTATTAAAGCTGATGATACTGTTTTCAATTATTAGAATCTATGTGTGGCCTGAGCAATTCTGATGTGAACAATTCAGAACCAATGACTTTCTACTTTGAGTGCCATTGAAATCTCTCTATTCATAGCTGTAGCTGTTCCCTAAAATGTGGCGAATGTTTTAACTCTCCCTTTTAACATCTTAGTTGTATTTTTACTTTTTCTCAAATAGGGAATTCCTTGAATTAAAAGAGTCCATCAAGCAAGAGTGCAGGTTATAGTGGTTTCCCCTTCTATCTGCAGTCATGTCACACACCAAGTGAGGCTATAATATGGTGGATACTAAAATCTATTCAAGTGCCCTTTCTGCCTGATTATGTCATGGTTTACACACCCTACACATTGAGTCTTTATTTGTATGTAAAAAGACCTTATATAGACATGCAGATATTGATGCCAGTGAAATGAAAAAGGACACAGTAAAATTATTCCTTTTCCCAGAAGTGCTTATATTTTCATGCTTTCAGTGAACCTTCATGTATGTAGATAGAAATGAGTAAAAATATTAGCTTATTAGTTTCTTTTAAAAGTAATTTGGATTTTCTTTTTAGGCATTTTACCAATAATCTCTACCTTGAATGATACAGTTTCCTTCAGAAATAGCCTTTGTCTAAGCCACTGTACCAAGCCAGATAATCATTCATTATCATAGTCCTCTCTAGGGCTGCTGAAGACATGAATCACCATAGCAACTCATCCTAAATAAAAAATAACATGGTGACAATTTTAGGGGGATAAATACTATAGGTGCTGAACTCACAGTTATTATTCTGCCCTATCTACTGAAGTTATCTAAATAGCTGAGCCATTTCACAGGTGCAAGAACTTACAGACATCCATATTTGTGTCTAAAGAGCTTAGCTGATTAATTGTGATTTACAGCATTATCCCCAATTCAGCCACAAAGCCCAGTTTGTTCTTTCCACAATTAACATTATAATGTCTGTCTCATCTTCAATGCACCCTCATTCACAACTAAACAAGTGTATATACCTTCTCCCGATGTTTTATTTTTTTCTGTGAAACCATATCCTTATACAGCTTCAAAATTTTACTTAAAATGTATTTCCCTTTTATGGCCTCTAAGCTGGAACATACTTAAGATCTCTTTCTCCTATTGTTTTAATGATATAGTTTCTCTCTCTGTCTCTCTCTGTCTTTCTCTCTCTCACTTTCTCATCTCATAGTTTCATTTCAGCTTCCTCTTATGTGCAGCATTAAGCTCTTTTTTGGGACAGCTTTAGGCAGTTGGTGATGTGCATGCTTATATGTTCCTGTCACTTGAGCTTAAAGACATTTTCTATATATCCCTTGTCACTTACTGATTGATATGGCTGGCAGATGACATTTTTTAAAAAATATCATCAGCTGTACAAAATATGCTGACATCTCCAGTAGCAAATAATGCAAGACAGTCATAGTTTAGAAAGCACAGTTGCTGCTTTTACAAAAAAAAAAAAAAAAGAAAGGAAAGGAAAAAAGAAAAAGAAAATCATAGACTTATAAGAAAATGATAAGGTAAACTTTATTTAAAGTGTTCTAGAAAATGATTCTGATACTTATAGTAAGAATTTACAGAGAACATTGTTCTTTCCTTCATTTAAAAGATATTTGCTGTGTGCATTCCAATCACCTTTTAAGGCACTCAGAAAGTCACAGTGAATAAGAAACACGAGGAGCTGTTTTTATGAAATTCACATTCTTTTGGAAAGAACAAATGTAAACAAGCAAGCACATATGTAAATAAATAAGCACATATGTAAATAATGATAAATGAGAAGATACAGAGATATGCTAATAGTTGGCAAAGTATATATGTATATGTAGTGTGTAAGTGTGTTTGGGGGACAAAGGTGTGTGATGCTATTAATGCCCTGCCCTATATCTCCTTTGGCCTGTCTTTGAGTTCACCTACAATTATGGTAGACCTACATCTGAAGCCTCAAGCACCTGCACATTTCCTCTTCTCTGCCCTAGGGGCACCGCAGCAGTATCCTTGTGCGGGTGTGTCTCAGAAGTACGGGAAGTAAAATTCACTTCAATCCTCAACCAATAGGGAATGAAAGTCAGTATATAAATACCACAAAAAATTAAATAAGTAAGTAAGTAAATAAATAAATAAATAAATAAATAAATAAATAAATAAATAAAATACCACAGCCTCCTTCTCCTCTGATGGGAAAATTCTAAGGTGTGTCCCACAGTTCCTTAGAGTTTCCCAGAAGGATTTAGCCCCAGTTGCTCACAGCAGCAACTTTCTCATTAAGACATATTTTATAGGTTTTCTTTACTTCCCTGCCTCACTTACCCCACTCTCATCTGTGTTTCCTGGAATTAACTACCTGTATTCAAATCCTT
The DNA here is from genome assembly GCA_028627145.1 of Eidolon dupreanum. Classification (NCBI taxonomy): domain Eukaryota; kingdom Metazoa; phylum Chordata; class Mammalia; order Chiroptera; family Pteropodidae; genus Eidolon; species Eidolon dupreanum. Next base: position 14,311,272 of record CM053505.1, read on the forward strand.
TTCTCAAGATTTGCTTTTAGAAAAAAATGGAAACCAACATAGTACGAGAGAGAAATTTTAAAAATGTTCTTGGGTAATTAAGAAAGATCACACTAAGGTAGTGTTGTTGGAAATGAGATCTAAATGACAAGAAGTTACCATCCGCAGAAAGATCTGAAGAGAGTTCCTGATGGAAAGAAGAGCAACAGCAAAGGCCGGCAAATGAGCAATGTTCAATGAACACCAAGAAGACAGAATAGCTAGATTAGGGTGAGTAAGGTGAGTGGTAGGCAATGATGTGAAAGGGACAAATAAAAGATATACTTTATAGGATTGAATAGGTGATATTAAGGAGTTCAGGCTTCCATTATAATTATAATCAACCCTTGTAAGCTTTTAAGCAAGAGTAATATACTTTGATTTCAAAATAAATCTCTGGCTATTATTTGAGAATATATTTTAGAGAGACAAGATTTACAAACTAACAAGAAGGAATCTAGAATACTATCTTTTAAATTTTATTTTATGAGTTTCAAGTATACAGCATATTGGTTAGACATTTATATAGTTTATAAAACGATCCCCTAATTGCTCTTTCTCTTCTTTGGCTCTGCACCTAGCCAATACATTAATGCTAACTGCACTTCCTATGCTGTGCTCCCCATCATTATGACCATAATTTGTACTTCTTTAACCCTTCACCCCATTCTCCAAGCCCCCCAAAACCCCTGCCCTCTGGCTGTCACCATATTGTCCTCTATATTTGTGAGTCTGTTTTTGATTAGTTTGTTCTTTTTGTTTCTTAGATTCTGCATATAAGTGAAATCATGTGGTATTTGTCTTTCTTTGTCTGACTTATTATGAAACTTCTATACTAGGATAGATGAGAGAAAAAATATCAACTCCTTTTAACAAGGAGAGCAGAAATGTAATGTTCACATTCAAGATACATTTTTGAGAAGAAATCAGGAGAACCCACTGATGGAAAAGAAGTAAAAAGCAAAGAAAAAAACAAATTCTATTAAATATGAAAAGCCACATTGAAATAAAGATGGGACGAGAGATATAAATTTAGGAGAGAGTGGCATCTAACAATTTAAAAACATGAAACCAGATGAGATCCTCTAGGAGAGGAAAGTAGAGAGCCTGGGAGGAAACCTTGAGAAAGAATTCAAGAAACCACAAAGCAAACTGAAATGGAGAAGTCGGAGTAGACATCTTCTGCCTACTCTATGTTCATAGTTCTGACAAGAACTATGGTTTCATAGACACCAAAATGATATATATTAAGAAATGCCAGGAAGGGAGAACTGGCTTACTGCAAAATGTTGCTGAGAGTACAATTATAAAAACAGAAATCCAACTATTTGATTTGTTATCTTTAAGATCATTGATAAGAGCAGCATAAATTAGTGGGCATGGAAAATGGAATGCAATATGTTGAAGAGAAAAAAGGCATCTGATGATGTTTAAGTAGGAAATATAGAGAGATCTTTTTAAAATTTTTGTTCTTAAGAAAAGCAGACACAAAGAGCAATATTGGAATCTGAATGGGGCATGCAGGATCAGTAAAACTATGCTAGAGAAAATGTTATGTGTTCACACAGCTCCTCTTCCTGAGCACAAGAGGAGTAAATTTCTCAGTCTCCCTTGCAGTTAGGTTCCTACCATGGAACTACATCTGGACAATGGTGTGTTGAGAGAAATTATGTATGCCATTCCCAGGCACTGAACTTTAAAAACGTCTCATCAGCCTTGCACTTATTTTTTCCCCTTCAACAGCAAACTTGAAAGTCATGTGTCTCAGATGGAGCAACTACGAAGTATAAGCAACCTGGGGTTCTGGGTCAGTCTTCAGGATAGCCACCAAGAAGAGCCAGCTACTCATCTTAGACCCTTATATGAGGAAAAGATGAACCATTGTTGTGTTTGGCCGCTGAGTTATTTAGTTTCAATTGTTATCTCAGCAGAGCTAAACCTATCCTAAATAATACTCCTGCACTGTTTCTAAGGTGATTGATATAATAGCATTTTGCATATTTTAGAAAATGTACTAGTAAGGAAACAGATCTTATGTTGCAGGAGAGAAAGTATATAACTGCAAGAATATCATACTTGAGAAGATAAGAAAGTCTAAGATCAAGGGTAGCAATTGTTGAGGTTGGCCTCAGAAGTAGGGTCACTGCAAAGTAATAAAGGCAGGGAATGTGAGTACTAAAGAAAGCAAATGATAAATTTGGTCAAAGGAACCTGAGAAAATTTTCTCATTTACCACTTCTATTTGGCCAAAGAACACTGAGATAAGAAAAGAATATCATCTGAGAGAGAGGGAGTAGATGAGAGAATATTGGTTCGTTGAGGAGAGAAGACAACTTGTGAAATAATTCAAAGAAGAGGAAATCAGTCAAACTAAGAAAGTAAAAGACTGTCTGGCAATATTGTATATATTTTAAATGTATGATCATGAATGTAAAATATATCCAAGTAGAATATTTGTGTGCATTTTTAATGCTGATTTCAGCTTCCTTGCAGAAGGCATAACGTAGTTGGATAGATGGCATTAGCCAGGCATGTATAACGAAGAAAGAGTAGAGCAAGAATATTGCAGTTAACTGTAAAGGAGTAACTTTAACAATGGATCAAGGAATATCAGCAGGGAAAGAGGGGAATACAGACATTCACAGGCAATGGACATTGAATAATCTGTAGATGAGAGGCCTCCATAGGACAAATAGTTCCTGAAGTAAGAGTACTGGTATAAATAATCTATAGTATTGGTGTAAATAATCTACAAGGATAAAAAATGATGGTCAGGATGTGGAATGTTTCAAATCAAGATTTTAAAAGCATTTCAATTATTTTTTTTACCCTTTATATCTTCACTTTATTTTTTTTAATTTTATTCAATTTATTATGGTGATGTTGGTTAATAAAATTATATAGGTTTCAAGTGTATAATTCAACAATATGTCACACGTATATTGAATTGTGTTTTAAACACTCAAAGTCAAGTTATTTATTGATGACTAAGAAGTCAAATGTATTGCACAGTAAAGGACAAAATACAATATTTTCCCTTATAAGAGTTCTCAGGAGAAATCACTGGTATTCTCACAATCAGAAAAACTTTGCTACTTCTGAGCAACTCATTTGTTTTTGTTTTATTCAGTGGAAATTGTGTGAGTTATTAGAGAGGGTTATTCCCATGGCAGAAATGTGAAAGTTATTTCTGCTAAATATGGAACAGATGAAAAAAATCTTAGGGGGACATCAAAAATAACTTTCAGCTTATTTTACAGTATGGATTTGTGGAAATTATAGAGAAGAGGGGCTAAAAGAATGAGGGAGGGCAGAAGGAAAGAGCAGACTATTAGACAGATGGAGAAGGCACCATTTGGCATCCTCTTTACTATATTGGGTCACCAGCACTTGGTTTAGATAAATGTTAGGCCTAGGATATAGGCTGCAATAGGAAACATAAAATCATCCACAAGTATAGTGAGGATAATTCACCTCAAAAATATGTTTCTTACCTGATTAGGAGGGAAACACTTGGAAGGAGCCCAAGAAAGTCACACCACAGTACAGTGTCATCATCCAACATGGAGAAAGGATAGATATAAATGTCCCCTAACTAGATATCCTACAGACAGATCTCATCGCCACTCTCTTCCCCATAGCTGCTGGATAAATGAATTACAAAGCCCCTCTAGAGCTTAGTAAATGATAGGAACCAAGTAATAGCAATAAAGTAGAAAGCAAAAGGACAAATGTGGCCCCCATTTATCACATTGGATAACCCAATATTACACCTGTTTCTGATACCCAGTGTTCAAATAAACAAAAATCTAATGACATGTGGAACTTGTGAAATAAGTTCTATATGATAAAAATATAAGAAAAGCAAAAGAAATAAACACCTGCAAAATGCAAAAATAAAGCATCATGAATATATATCATGTCATCTAAACTAGTTCATGAAAACATAGATTTTTGAAGCAAGATTAGAAAATGAGATAGTGAGACAATCGAATTACCCAAAAAGGAGACTGAATAAGATGCAGAAGCAAAGATTGGATAGTTATAGTTCATAAGGAAAGTAATGAAAATATAATTCTGATGATCAAAAGTAAATCATGTAAGAATCGGGAAATGGCAAAGCCATAATTCCAAGATTGTGGAAATAATAATGTGGAAGACAAATCTGAGATTCTCTCCAAAAACGAACAATGAAAGAATGAGAAAATATAAAGAGAAAAAGCTAAATGTACAAGAAAATGAAAATCCAATATACATAAACTTTGCGATCAAGTGAAGGAATCAGAACAATTAAAATGAATACCATGAATATATAATAATAAATGCAATTTTGAATGTGAATAAATACACAAAAGCATAGTTCTAAAGCTAGGGATCTGAGGTCCTAGACAAAGTTATTGAAAAGGGAAATACCTCTAGATATAGGCTGGAAATGTATAGTTATTATCAACATGATAAAACATCTACAACCATCCAGGCAGGAAGAAAGAAAAACATAATCGCCTTATTCCTATTAGAATGGCTATCATTAAAAAGGCAAGATATAACTGATGTTGGCAAGAATGTTGAAGAACAGGAAACCTTTGCACATTTTTTATGCAAATTGGCACAGCTGCTATGAAAAACAGCATAAAGTCTCCTCTAAAAGTTAAAAACAAAACTACCATTTGATTCAGCAATTCTACTTTGTCTACTTTGGGGTATATATCCAAAAGAAATAAAATCTGGATTTCAAAGAGGTATCTGCTCTCCTATGTTCATTACAGCATTATTTACAATAGTCAAGATGTGGAAGCGACCTAAATGTCTGTCAGCAGACGAATAGATAAAGAAAATAGATAAAGACACACAAGGGAATATAGTTCAGCCATATAAAAGAAGGAAATCTTGTCATTTATGACAACATGGATGAAACTGGAAGACATCATGCCAAGTGAAGTAGGCCAGACACAAAAGGACAAATACTGTATAACCTCATTTACATGTGGAATCTAGAATAGTCAGACTCATTGAAGCCAAGAGTAGAATGGAGGTTTCCAGGGGCAGTGTGAAGGAGATAATGGGGAAATGTTGGTCAAGCAGCACAGTTTTAGTTATGCAAAATGAAGAAGTTCTGGAAAGCTAATACACAGCATGGTGACTGTAGTTAATAATACTGTACATATTGTATACAGTAAGTCCTCACTTAATGTTGTTCATAGGTTTTTTCAAAACCACAACTTTAAGTGAATTGATGTAAAACAAAACCGATTTTACCATAGGCTAATTGCTACAGAGAAATATGTTGTAGGAACTGAACTCTTGTTAATATCAATTAACCTATGGTAAAACTAGTTAAAGTTAGAGTTTCCAAGGACCTATAGCTGATGGTAAGTGAGGACTTACTATACTTGAAATTGTTCTAACCACAAAAATAAGAGAAAAATAATTTCAAGACAACCAATAAAATTTCAATTATGAAGGGATAAAAAGAGAAAGAAAATGGTAACTATATGAGGTGATGGATATGTTAATTAGTTTGATTGTTGTGATCATATCACAATGTATATATGTATGAAAACATGTTTTACATCTTAAGTATATACAATTTCTATTTGTCAATTATTCCTCAATAAAGCTGAAAATTTAAAAAAATAACTTCAAGAAAGAAAAGCCTTATTGATCTGTGCTCTGTTTTAAATTAAAGGGCAGAAATCAAAGAAAATTTAATTCTAAAATTTAATTTTAAATAATTGTTATAAACGTTATCATAAAGAGAAATCAAAAGCATTTTCAAGCCTTAAATTAGTAAGAAAAACAGATACCAAAATGTTCAAAATTAAGATACTGGGTCTGAAATTCCAGACTATACCAACAACATCTAGAGAAAAATATTTCAATTTCTTTTCATACATGGGCATGGAAAATGTCGTAAGGTCCCATTTAACTCTGAAGGTCATCAAATAAGGAAATATTAACTCAATATTTGCTGAAGTTTATATACAATTACTAGTATATTTTTCTTAATTGAGAAATCACATTAAATTGCAAAAATAAATTTTAATTTCTGTGGATTTCTACATATGTTCACATATGTAGCCCTCACTCACATCAACTTATAGAACATCTCCAGCATCCTAGAAGTCTCTCATGTACCCCTGACCAGTCAATAGCATCTCCCTACATGATAAATACTATTCTGGTCTCTCTCACCAGACTGTCTTTTTAACTTCATATAAATGGTATATAGTGTGCATTCTTTGGTGTCTGACTTCTTTTTCCCAAAGTTACATCTTTGATATTAAGCCATATTGTTGCATCTATTGGTAGTTAACTATTTTTCATTGCAGTGAAGTGTTCCATTATATAAATATATCACAATTTGTTTACCCATTCTACTTTTGATGGACATTTATTAGGTCGTTTCCAGCTTTCAGCTATTATGAATAAAACTGTGATCATTCTTGTACATGCAAGAACACTATTTCTGTTGAGTATATATATCCTGAAGTGAGATAAGTTGCTTAAGTTGTCATGTAGCTTAAGTAAATACTTTTAGGTAATTCCCTAAAACCAGTGGTGCAGATTTAAATCATCACTAGAATGTAAGTGTTCTAAATCTCCATATCTTTGATAATACATGATAATGCCAAACATTTCAGTCATCCTATCTCCAATAGAATTTTAAAAAAGAGTTTTGCTTTCTAAATAATAAAGTAAAACATATAAAGTAACTTAGTCCAGAAAATAACAAAAAGGAGAAATAAACAAAAATCCCACAGAGTAAAATAATAATAGCAAAAGCACCAAACAGCATTTACTTCAATTATCGTAACACTTTTTTAAACCCTATATTGAATACGTCAGACATCTCTACTCTTGTTTCGGAATACCTCTTTAGAACATGTATTGATGGCTCATCTGTCTTTACAGCTAACTACCAATTACACATGAACTTATTGTCTAGACTTATAAGAAACATTTTTAATTGCCATACTAGTAAACAAACAAACAAACAAACAAACAAACCAAAAATCAGCAAATGGAGTTTCTCTGAAAGTAGACTTCAGAGTGTAGCATGAACACATAACCATGGGAATGGTTAGGGAGACCAAACCCTGCTCCTGCACACACCCAACCAAAATAGAACAGCTCCTACAATGAAATCATGCAGTATCCATTGGGAGCTCTGGATTCTGATAGTTCTTTCTGTTCAGTGTCATCAATCGTAGCATTTAATTAATGTAATAGGAGATCATTCACTTTCTTCTCAGTTAGCAAATTGTTAAATTATCATAAATTTAAGCCTTCCAACATTTGCATATGCATAGCTAAGATAATATAACAAGGTAATAGAAAAATTAGTTAGCTGCATAATAGGGTTGTGAATAGGCGATTACAATTCCAAACCCAAATTTAATCAAAACAAGTATGTTCCAGGTTCCCTTCCATTATTATGAATATATGAAAATTTATATCCAGCAATGTAAATAGTATTCCTCTATGTCATTTTCATTTTAAAGTTAAATAATATTGAACTTAAAAGAGTTTGTAAAACAACATAGTAAAGTCATCCTAATTTATAGAACTTAGATAAAATAACGTGCATCTCTATTCCTCACCAAACTGTTTTTGCTTCTTTTTAACACTAAATCATTTTAAAGTGTTTTTCCTATTCATATGTGTTTTTTTTTTTTTTTTTTGGAAAAATAGGTCATATACCCAATGCTATGGCCATATTATTTAGCCTACTTTTACAATGCTAGAGAATGTTCAGAAAGATTTCATCTGCTCAGTTACTTCCCCTAATGCACTTAATACCAGTGATTACATGCTTATTGCTTTTTTTCATAAAAAGAAATGTCTGAAACAGGAAAACATTTACCATTGCATGAATATGTAAGTCTTGTTCAATGCCAAAATCATCATTACCTTGGATAATGCTGTGAGCTCTCGCTTCCTATTATGGCATCTTATAATTATCTCAGCTAATTTTTAATGTATTCCTTCTGTATCTACAATACATTACCTTTATTTAATCTTCAGCAGTAATATCTAATACACATATAGTGAAACTGAATGTGATTTCCTTTTGTCACTGATAGTAACAGATAGTTCTTGATAATTACGATCCATGTGTAGCTCCTTCTTTCATTAGAGGAGAAGAGCATACAATGCCAGATCAACCAATGGAGCAGTTTTGTGTCATCAATCTCAACCACTTCCAATGTGGTGAATGTACATATCTCCACAGAGTAATATATCTCTGTCATCTCATTGTCATATATCCTGACTTGTTTAGAAAAGCAAACTAGAAAGGAAAAAAGAACAAATATGAGTATTTTTCTGCTCTATGTGAAATGTGAGATAATGGATATTTACTGAGTGTGTGTTTTCCTGTGTGTGTGTATATTGGTGTGTTATGAGTGGGAAGGAAGGTATGTTTCCTAGTGTGTACTTTCAATGTGTTTATTACATGTTATAATACTCTATCCATAATTTAACCACCAAAACTTATATGGGGAAAAAAATGAATGTAAATTTCTTCTTCTTCCCTTGTTAATGTTAAAAGAGCCACTTTCCCTGAAAATAAGGACATGACCACAGCTACATTTTGAAAGATACAGAGTCAAGCTGATGTAATATAGGCATAATTACTATAGCTATGATCCTTAGATCTTATCATCATCAGAACTCATTTTCCCTAATTAAATTCTCCCAAGAGGACTACTTGGGGTTCAAACTATCTTTCTTGATGGGACACACCAAATAACCATGTAAAACACATAGCAAAGTCATAAGCAATATCTTTAAATTATTTGAATGTAATAGATTAATAACATTAAAAACAGTTATGAGATTATGAAAAGAATTTATGAAGAATTAAATATATCAAACCATACTTCATACTTTCCTGTGCCATCAGATTTATTATGATATGCTTATTTCACATGAAAAATGAGAGTATATTTATTAATGCTAGTAAAATAAAAGGAATAGAGAAGCATGAAAAATAATCTATACGCCACCTTTTTCTGAGCCCTTGGACATTGCCACTTGAATTCTCTATGACTTAGTTTCCACACTCAATTTTTATAAAGACTGCGAATCAAATGGCATATCTTTGTAACCATTTTATAAAACTGTAATCAATGATACATCTGTAATATAATTGTTAGTTGCCTAGTTTTAAATCCTACCAGACATTCAAAACAGAGCAAGAATCCCAAGTGGCCAAGAGTATTTTAAAACAAATGCTTGTAAAATTATGTAATACATCTTGTAATATGTATTAAACAGGATAGTCTAGTTAAGGTGTATTACATACAATCTCTAATATCAATGACTTAACAGAAGATGCAAATATCCTTGTAGATCTGGGTAACTCTTTAGATCAGCAATATTCCATGTAGTGACATACCAGTCCAGGCTGATGAAGGTTCCACAATCCTCTCCCTGTACCTTCTAAAACATACAGTCTCCTATTTTAATAAGTAAAGAAAAGCATTAGAGAATCTTGCTCTGCTAATTAAATCCTTCAGTCTAGAAGTAAGCCAAGACTTAAGTAACTTTCACTCACAATCCATCAGCAAGAACTAGTCACAATAGACTCCCACACAACTGCAAAAGAGAAAGGAAGCACAGTCCCTTTGTGTTTCTTAAAGAAAAACTGGATATAAGAGAGCACCAGAAGTCTCTATCACAAGCTTCATTAATTACAGTAAGGTTTTCAACAGCCCCTAAATTCAATTGCCTATTAAATGATTTAATATAACCATTTCTACCTTTCTGTTCATATAGGTGGTTTGATACCTGCTAAGATGAATATGCTTATAGAATAAAGATTACATATTAACCTATAAATACAATCCAAGATTTGATATTTGTTCTGTACCAATTTACTATGTCTTAAACTAGGCATGGGAATCCCAGGTACCTCAGGTAATTTTATTGCCACAAGTAACAACACAAAATCTTTCCATTTCCCAAAGTCCCAAAAGCAATCCACATGTACAACTCACACACACACACGTACACAGTTGCAGACAACATGTATGCCCATTCAAACGGAATAATGTAAAACATCTTCTGAAAACACTAAGGCACTATTACAGAGAGGATTGAGAGGTTAGCAACAATGTTAGAGAAATGACCATGCCATAATAAAAGTTTAAAGAAACTTTCCAACCTTTCTTTCCCAGGGTAGATAGGCAGAACACCAGCTGGATATCAAGATGAGATCATACCCTTGATGAAAAAGATAATGACCACTACCAAATAACATAGATGTGTATAGTTATGTGTTTACTTAACAGGAGATAAGGATATTATGTCATCTGTAAATCAACTGTATCACTTTTTAGTGTAAATGTGTTCCAAATATTCCATGGGATATAGGACACTAAAAAATTATTTATCTGAAAGTCGAATTTAACTCCATATCCTATATTTTACAGGTGACAAAATTGAGACACATACACACAAAAAATGGAAGACATTGGGTTTGAATGTAACACTGTAGCAGTATAAAGGTTTGATTCCAGGTCTATCCATCTCCAAAACACAAACTTTTCTACCCTATTCCAGTCTTCTGTCACAGCAATTCTCTAGACCTTATCTGTTTATAATATATAAACATTATGTGTGTGTGTGTGTGTGTGTGTGTGTGTGTGTACACACTCATATATATAAAGTATAAATGAAAATTCAGCCCTTGACTTTTTTGAGGGGTTCCTGTTATCCATCATCACCCAAGATAATCATTCTTATTTAGATTCCCAGAAGTTTCAGGCCAATCACATGATCTCATGATATGACTTAAGAACTTTTCTTGAAACTTGCTTTGCACTGAAAAGTCTCAACGTTTTCACTATATTTTATTCTGCTCTTGTAAGTGATATCATTGTGAAGTCCTAAAGCACACAGCCTTCAAAATGTCCCTAGTATCTTGACTCATCGAGGATAAAATAGTGACATCATATTCAAAAGCATTCTAGGTGATTTACTCTTTTGAATAAAAATGAGAGAAATTGGAGAGATTTGCAAAACTAAGACGAAGTGGAAATAATCTCTTACTTGAGGTATATTTTTGACAGAGGGTATAAAGGCATTCAGTATTGAAGCAGGATTTGTCACCATACCTAAGAACAGAGACCACAAAGGTAAGCCTCATTAAGCTCAGAAAAGAGGGGATGCTGATATTGAAGGGATCTGGGCTCTACCTTACTAGGAAAAAAAAAAACAACTCCACTTCTCACTCTCCATTTAACATTGTTTTTTGACTTAAGTGTTCTTAAGAACCTTGCGGGGAGCTTCTTTAAATGCAACTCCTGGCATTAAAACCAAAGGCTCTAATTGAACAGGCCTGAGGTGAGGCTGAGACATGAATTTTAACAAGCTTTCTAGGTAATTCTGATCTGGGTGATCCATGGAACAGTCTTCAGAAGCACCAATGTACATGTAGGAGATTATCTTCAAGAGGAATAAATCCCTATACCAAAAATTCATTGCCAATATTGATTCATCTCGTAGACAGAACTGGTGACTTTCTTAACTATGGTAAGTCTGAACGAATTACTTGTCAGCCAGTGTTAGTGTCCTTTATCAATGATCCCTCCAATTGATTCTCAAAGGTAGATCAATGAATCAGCTGTAAAAGAATCAAATTAAAGCATTATTTAAAATATCGATTCATGGATATTGAGATATAATTAAACATATGGAAATCCAATATTAGTGGTAAAGAAAAATTTGTAATTAACTGAGAAGGAACAGAAGACATTCAATCTTCAATCACTGTTGTGCTCTGATATCATGGGAGAATGGCTTTTAATAAGCAGAGTCTTTAATATAAACTCCTTTTGTTTCTTGACTTTGTTTCTTGACTTTTTTGACTTAATTGAGTTGAATACCAGACATGTGTTGGGGTATTTGATCATCCTCAATAAAAATAATGATAATAATAGGTTTATAAACTGAGAAAGAAGAATGACATATGAAAAAATATTGAATGTGTAGCCCAAGACAACAACAAGCCTGATTATTGACATTTTAGAATATCAGATATTTCAAGATAGACACCTCTGTGATAAAGTTCTTGTCATGGTCTTTCCTCCAGAAATGAAAGAATTATAAGAAGACTTAGGATATTATTGATACTTTGGTGATCACAAATACATATGCCTTTCTCTCTGAGTCTGTTTTGAAAAGGACATCACCTGATTCTCATGCTGTATGTCCATAAAATTCCATAAAATTAATTGTATTGGCCAAGTGGACTTGATTTTAATTAACTTTTTTCCCAGAACCCTTTGAGAGATGTTCCCTGGTAGCCCTAACTGCAGATCAAATCCTCAGACCTACTGAATTAGAGCCAGGAATCACTGTCAACTCACTGCGTACTCTCTCCTCCTTAACACCTCTGAATTCTAAGGAATTGAACCACACCAAATGTGAATAACATGCTATGATTTCAAAAGCCTACATATAAATACATTTCAGTCAGTCTCCTTCTCTCAAATAATAGATACTAAAAAGCAACAGCTTAATTGCTGGTCCATTTTGTTAGTCTTCTATTTTTCTGTTCCAAATTACCTTAAACCTAGTAGCTTTAATTAACACCAATTAGTAGCTCAGTTTATATAAGTCAGGAGTTGGCCTAACATGACTAGGTTTGCTCATATTCTTATAAGGCTGAGCTCAAGATATCATTATTCTCATCTGGAGCTTGGGATCCTCCTCCAAGTTTATTCAGGTTCTGAGCAGAATTCAGTTCCTTGTGGTTATAGGGCTGAGGCTCCATTTCTTTGCTGGCCGTATCATCTGGGACTACTCTCAGCTCCTCAAGGCCTCTCACATCCTTTGCCATGTAACCTGCTTCTACCTTCAATGCCAGTAACAGAGACCCTCCCTCTCATTCCCTCAAGCTTCCAATCTCTTGCATTAGGAAGAGCTTGGTGCATTTTAAGGGCTCATCTCATTAAGTCTGGCATACCTAAGCTAATCTTTCTCCTTAACATCAACTGATTTGAGATCTTAATGGCACCTGCAAAATCTCTTTTGCTGTGAAATCTAACATAATCATGGGAGTAAAATATCATTATATTAATAGATTCTACCTACACTCAAGGTCAGAGGGTCACATTGGAGAGGGCAAAGGACATTGAGGGTCATCATGGAATCTTGCTCACCACACTCACCTTATATTTCTAAGTTAAATGTGTGAAGCTTTAAAGGACAGAAATACTTTGCTGATTATCTTTGCACAGTGCTGCAAAGTACACTGAGTTAGCAGCCCTATTTCACAAAGACAAAGATGAAATTTCCTGGAACTGTTCTTCCATACTGTATTAAGAGGCTATTTATTAGCTTTCTTTTACAATTATAATATCAACTTTAGCAAAAGAGAAATGCAATACACAGAATTTACATAAACTTTGACAGTGTACCAAGTATATTCAAGTACTTTCTTCATGTCCTCTTTACAATAATCATATTAGTTCCATTTATAAACAAAGCACTGAGATCCAAAGGTGTCACACAATGTCACAGAAAGATAGTAGAGTGGGGACATGGACATACAACATTCCTTATAGGAAGCCACAGCTTCCTGCTCTCTATTCTTCATAGCCAAGTTGGCACTATAAAGAGAATGTAATATAATATCCGGGCTAATTTAGGAGAAAATGAAGTAAAATTATATCTGTTACAGGCTTCCTAAATGATATATTCCTCTGTTCCAATGTCCCACATCAAAGTATGTTTTATTATTTTAATATTAATTTTCCCTATTATCCATACTTTCAAATTAGAACTTCAGGAAACTATTAAAACCCACAGAACTGTAAATGATTAAAACATGTAAGGGACAATCTTTTCCAGTGTATATGTCTTTAAACTGGATCCAAGCCTTGAAGATTGGCTTTTAGATATTAGATACTGGATGAGGAAATTGTACAAATGTGTGCATGTGCACGTGCATAGATGATCTCAGGTGAAGTGGGACCATGAAGAAGGTCAAATGCCTGAAATCACATCAGAGATGCGCCTGCCTGCTCTGTCTAGGTTAAGGCTGGCCTGGGTTTAGGCTACTTACAGAAGTTAAGAAAGACTCTATTAACTACCTAATACAACTTCCAACAATGAAGAAAATGTTCTTATGTCTAATCTGGTAGCTACTAGATACATGTGGCTATTAAGCGCTTGAATGTGGCTAGCGTGACTGAGGAAATGAACTTTTAATGTTATTTAATTTTAATTAATTTAATAGCTACGTGTACCTAATGTTTACTGTATTGGACAATGAAGATCTAGGTCCAGAGGTCAGTTAACAAAACGGATGGAGACACAGCCTTTGAAAACAGTTATATTTGCATATTTATAATATTTTCTTGAACACAGAGCATTCTAAGTGATTAGAAATGATCAGTAAAGAATGTTAGTTTGCAAATCTAAAAAAATTCTTACATATATTTTAGACCAATGTTTCTCAAAGTGTAGTTCCCAGACCAGCAACATCAGCATCCCCTCGGAATTTGTTAGAAATGTAAATTAACAAGCCCATAAATCATAGACTCAAAGGCTGGGATCCAGCAATCTGCTTTAAATAAGGTGTTCCCTCTCCTTCTACCCCGCCCCCCACCGGTTATTCTAATCCTCTTTTGGAAACTTCTGTTGTGGAACAATAATAGTGTACCAAGCAATTGATTAAGTAATTACTTAACACAGCAATAAGTTATTTTCTTTACTAAATAGTTAATAATTATGTAACACTTCGAAAACTTCTTTCAGATATCAATGACGATGACACCTAATCATTTTATGACTCTGCTTAAAATAAAATGAAAAAGCCAAGAAGGAATATCTTCCTAGGCTGATGGATCACTTATTCTATTGGCATACTTCCTGGGCTTCTAATGGCTGTCCCGGTGAGAAGAGTTCTTGTTAGATATTTTGTCATACAAAACGCTGCAGCAGCTTTGAGACTCCTGCCAAGGAGGGTTTCTTCAGGTGTACTGCTGCTTTGGGGGTAGAAAAAAAGGCTGAGGAATCATTTGGGTTTAAGCCAAATGTGTCTAAAATTGCTCAGTATCAGAGCAACTATGTGAAAGGTAAAAATTTTCAATTAATCGGCCATTTTTTTGTCTAGCACATTATTGAATAAACACAGTATTTCTTGTATTTTTTTTCTTTCCATTTTTAGTCTTTTTTCCCTTCAGTAAACTGACTGAAATAAGCCATGGTTTAAAGATCAAAAATTTCTAATTTGTAAAGGGCTATAGCATTTCATTACAAAGCAAAATTCAAAATCCATTTTGCCACTAAGAAGAATCCCAGCTCATTTTTCATTGAAAGTAGTCTTGACTATTTCCATTTTATTTATATTTTAATGAATCACCTTTCACTAAATGCCAGAGTGTTAAGGTGGAAAAAAATATGGGATATAAATCAGACTTATATGCATGCGAAATCCAAGAAGCATACTGCCTGTGTGCCCTTGAGCAAGTTATTTAATTTCTCTGAGCCTCAGTTTCCTTACCTACAAAATGGAAATAATAACATTTAACTTAGATTATGTGAATTAAAATAATAACAAATGTGAAAGTGCCTAACCTATATTAGTCAAAAGTTGCCTAAGCAGATTCACAAGAAAGGAAACATTTTTATGATTAAAATGGATATTTCCTGTGAAAGAAGCCAACATATTTTAATGTTATTAGCTTCAATATATTATTTTATTCTCTTGATAGTTTTTTCATTAAAAAACAATTAAACTAACATATCCCATTTCTCTATTTAACTGAAGGTTTTTATTACTTTCAAACATTTCTTTTCAGATAATTACATTTCTGATGAAGATACTTAGTTGCAATTTCACTTTATACTGAATGCCTGCTTTACTTCTTGATTGTTTATTAATCTAAATTTTTATACGCTTATGAATTAAATAATCAATAAGATACTTCCTACTATTCCACTCTTTCAGTGTGTTTCATTTTTTCTATATTTCAGCATTATTGAGGCACAATGGACAAATAAGATTTGCCTATATTTATGGTGTACAACTTGATGTTTTGCATGCATTGTGAAATCAAGCTAATTAACATATCCATAACCTCCCATGGTTACTATTTTCTTTCTTTTCGTTTGTGGTGAGAACACTTAAGTTCTATCTTCTTAACAAATTTCAAATATATAATACAGTATTGTTAACTATAGTCACCATGCTGTACATTAGATCTCTAGAATTATTCATCTTGCATAACTGAAACTTTGAATCCTTTGACCAACGTCTCTCCATTTCCCCCTCTCTCCTGCTCCTGACAACCACTATTCCACTCTCTGATTCTCTGTACCTTACTTAATATGTTAGATTTCACTTATAAATGAGATCATGTAACATTTGTCTTTCTGTGTCTGGCTTATTTCAGTTAGCATCATGTCCATCATGATTTCAAACATAAAGAAAAGTTGCAAGAAAACCCACTTATACCCTTCATTGGTTTCATTAAGTGTTTGTGTTTGCATTTTATCCCATTCGCTTTATCATTCTTGTTTTGAACACACACACACACACACACACACACGCGCACACGCACACGCACACACACACGCACACACACACATACAAACTTCAGTACTCTGGCATGTACTTCCTATGTACATGATGTTCCCTTATATAACCACAGCACAGGAGATATAACATATATTACAGTTATGTAAACTTCAGCCTATATTCACATCTTGTCCGTTTTCCCAATAATCTCCTTTATATGTATTCCTCATCATCCTCAGTCCAGGATCTAATACAAGATCATGCTTTATATTTATTTGTCATATCTTTTCAGTCTTTTTTATGTAGTAGTTCCTTAGCTTTTCTTTCTATTTCTTGATCTTGAGATTTTTGAAGAGTACAAGTGTTTTGTAGAATGTTTCTATTACATCTTCATGGTTAGATTCTGTCTGTACAATTTTTGACAAGAATAACAAAATAGTTCTAATCCATTCTTAATTACCTTTAATAAAAAGTTACAAAAAGGTATGAAATTTATTAAGAGTATTTATTCTAGATATGAATCACATAATTGATGCCCAATGTTATCAGAAATAGTCTAATATGGTGGAAAGAATACAAATTCTATAATCAAACTCTGGGTTCTACAACTTTCTAATTTTATAATTTTGAAATGAAATATATGTACCTTAGGTTGCACATTTATAAAAATGGATGTTAATAGCACCTACCTCATTTATTTAGTGTGAGGATTTATTGTGATATATGTATATCACTGAGTATGGTGACTGGTATACAATGAGGCTCAATAAATGATATGGATCATTGGTACAATTAATAAAAATATAAATATAATTAGTTTTTTAATTTTTATTTGTATCTAAATCTTGCTGTTCATGTAAGTTGATTTTTAAAATTATACTTTAAATCCTGCTTTCAACAGAGAGGTATCATTTGAAAGGTCCAAAGTATATAATTAAATTACAGAGAAATAAATATATTTGGAAACATTTTCAAGTCTAAAGTAATAAAATTTTCTTTTGAATATTTGCATTTTGTTCTAACTTTTTTCCTACTTTGCTTTCTTGATGTATTTGTATAGAAATATAACTATAACTGGTCTGAAAACTAATAGTGTTAACGCACCACTGTTAATGACTTCTAACTCCATGGCGAAATATTGTTTATTATTCACAGTACTTTAGTCGATTTTAGTTTTTCTGACAACACATTCTAACTAAAATAAATGCATCTTTCAAGTAACATTTAGAGTCACTGGTGACCTTGGTAGGATGCAAATGAGATGAAGTGCTTATATTTTGAAAGATATTTTTATGTGAATGTTATTCACTTATGTTTTAAAGTGTGATAATCTCCCCATCTGTACTGTAGAAATGGAATAACTGAGCAAAGACTTGCTAAAGAACTCCCTGATGGTGATAGAGTATAATTTAAGATAGAGTATAATTAAGATAGATTGAGATAGAGTATAATTTGAAGTCAGGGAGTATGACACATCCAGCCTTGTTTTTTCTTCTCAGGATTGCTTTGGCAATTCAGGGGAATTTGTGATTTCGCACAAATCTGATGATTTTTTGTTTTATTTCTTTAAAAAATACCATTGGGTTTGATGAAGATTGCATTAAATTTGTATATTGTTTTGGATAATATGGAAATTTTAACTATGTTGATTCTTCCAATCCATGAACACAGAATTTCTTTCCATTTCTTTGTGTCTTATTCAATTTCTTTTAATAATGTCTTCCAGTTTTCAGTGTATAGGTCCTTCTCATCCTTTTTTAAGTTTATACCTAGGTATTTTATTCTTTTTTATTGCAATTGCAAAAGGAATTGTCTTTTTCATTTCTCTTTCTGAAATTTCTTTGTTAGTATAATAAGAACCCAATAGATTTTTGTACAATTGATTCTGTATCCTGCAACTTTACTGTATATGTTTTTTGCCATTTGCCATAACATGAATGGATTTTGAAGATTATTATGCTAAGCAAAATGTTGAGAATCATCTGATTTAATTCTTATGTAGATGTAAAACTGAAAGCTACAAAAGACAAAAACTCATAGACATAGACAACAGTTTAGTGGTTACCAGAGGAAAAGGGTAGAGGGGAGAAGTAGATAAAGGGGGTCAAATATATGGTAGTGGAAGATTTGACTTTGGATGATGACCACACAATGCAATAAACAGATGATGTATTATTGAATTGTACACTTGAAATCTGTAATTTTATTAACCAATGTTATCCCAATAAATTTAATCAAAAAAGTATACCTGAACACTGTCAATAGCAAGGGAAATTGTATTGAATTGTGTGTCTTCAGCACATGCCAGGATGCAGTTACAAAGACAGGAATCATGAATTCAAACACAGATTTGTAAAAATACAAATTGTGATCAAATACAGCAATATGATCTATTGGTTTAAACAGATGAGCATACGTCAAAATTATGAGCCTTGATTGAGAGTTAAGATATTTAATTGATTTTTATTACAGGTGTTAAATAGAATGTAAATTTTAGCATTCAAGAGACTTAAGGATCACCTATTGTAATTCCCATTTTTTTTGATGAAGAAAATTGTACCTGAAGAGGTTAAAGTGATTTGCTCCAAATCCCACAAATAAGTAATGTACATTCTAGAATCCAACTGTTTCTCTTCTTCATCATCTTCTAATTTAATTTCAATTAGAATGTAAATAAAAGAAATGTATTCATTTTCTAAACTCTTCTAGGCACAGGGGTTGCACTGATTAAAAAAAAAAAAAGGACTTAGTATCTCTTATGTACTGAATTGTGTTCCTCCAAAATTCAAATGTTGACACCCTAACCCCCAATGTCACTGTGTTTGGAGATAAGGCCTTTAAGGGGATAATTAAGGTTAAATGAGACCATGGGGATGGGGCCCTTATCCAATAGCACTGGTGTCCCTTCCAGAAGAACAGACACCAGAGATCTCTCTCGATGTGCATACACATAGAAAAGAAAGTGTGAGGAAACTGTGAGAAGGGAGCTATCTACAAGCAAGGAGGAGAGGTCTCCCCAGAAATGAACCCTACTGGCACCCTGATCTTGGACTACTAGCCTCCAGCTATTGTTTAGGCCACACAGTCTGTGGTGTTTTGTTAGCCGCCTGAGCAGACAATGACATTGTTTAATTCAAGCAAGCAAGGTTATTAATTTTACCTCAGAAAATAAATATAGCACAAAAGAAAGTAGTCATTTTTACTTGGGAGAGTAAGGAATAAGAAAAAATTGAACAGAGAAGGTGATTCTTATGCTAAATCTTGAAAGATGAGTGTAAGTGATAGGGACTAAACTGGAGAGGCGATGCTATGTAATCTTCACACCATTTCATTTTCCTCTGGGACCACGGGAAGACTACATTCCTCCTCCTCTTAAATCTAGACAGGTCATGTGATCAGTGCTGCCAAAGGAATGTGGGTGATTGTCATGTAAGACACTCCTAGACCTGACTCTTGAAATAACTATTGAAATCCTCTATGTTCTCTCATAGCTTCTTGCTAATCCAGATGAAAGGGATCTTATGGAGAACTCAGAAGTCTCCAGGGTACAGGAGAAAGATGGAAAGAGCTAGGATGCCTTTGTCACAGCCAGGTGGAAACTCTTTATAACTAGGTGATCTTCAGTACACTATGAAGAAGAAGAATGTGATATTGCATTATTCCCAGGTACTTCTTCTCCACACACTTTAACTTCTCTGTAATAAAAATGCTTCTTAAAATGAAGGTAATAAGGAAGCACTGTGCTATAGTTTAACTGGGAGAATTAATTTTCTTCCTTGGTACTACACAAAATAATGCATCTTACAATAAATGGCAGCTTAGATTTTATGAAATGCAGTAAATCTTTGTAGGTTAAGGCAATGAGATTGTAGTGGTTCTGTTGTTGTTGTTGTTGTTGTTGTTGTTGTTGTTGTTGTTGTTATAGCAGGGAGCATTAATTACTCTATTAAAAGTAAAGTGTGGTTTCCAGATAAAAAGAACAGTGTCAGTGGGTACCCAAGACTTAAAGAAGTTTTGTTTGTTTTAGAAGCTGCAAAGTTAGGTCTGAGTGGAGTGTAAATTATGGAATGGCAAATGGCAGTAACTCCCCAATAGAATGTGAGTGGAACTAGCAAATGCTCTGATACATTTCTTCTTGGTGGAAAACTGCATAATCAGGAATATGTATTTGAATCGTGTTTGTGGCTTTTTCAGTATGGTTTTAGTAATGGCAGCATTTTTTAAGAAATATTTTGAGGGAGATAAGCCAAATAATTAGAATCAATGGGTTACTATTTTACTTGATCACTTATTAAAAAGTTATACATATGATATAAAATTATCTTACAGAAAATACGATTATGACATATAAATATTTTATGTAACATAGTTATTTTCATATAATACATTTTCATATTGCAAAGTCTCTTTGTTAACTCTATATTTTCATCCTACCTTTTGCATGGAAGAAATGCAGTCTTAACAGATTTGTTGATTACTCCTTTAATACAAAGTGGAACAGGAGTTGCATGCAAACTTCAGTATACGAACATCATATACAATTCAAACTTTATCCCTCCAGGTCTAAAAAAACTTAATCTCAGTGAAAGAAACAACATATTTATACTTTCTTTTAAACTTGAGGCAACTGACCCTAACAAGGAGTTCATAATAAAATATAGAAATAGTGATATACTTTTAACATCTTCTGAAAACATTTTAAAATGAAATTAACGTGTACCTGCTTAGCTAAAGCAACAGGCTAAGAAATCATGCTACTTTTACCACATTTGGACTTCCAAATAATTCTTTGTACCAATAAAACATGGTACAGAGAGGCTTAGAGGAGCCATTGAAACAAGAAGCTAAGATATTCCCAGGTTGCTAGATATGGGATTGATTCAGTGTTCCCTCTGACTTTTGAATATTGATTTCTTTTTGTTCTCTGTAGTTTTGATGCACAAAATAAAATTGTATTCTGTGTACTCTGACTCTCTCTCTCTCTCTCTCTCTCTCTCTCTCTCCACACACACACACACACACACACACACACACATACATACATACATACCTTGGTTATGTTATCAAGTGAACAAAATGAAATTTATTTGATCTCAAATAACTATGCCATTCTCCAGGATGATCTAATTTAGAGGGGTTCCAGCTGTGTCTAGAGACAGACTAGAGTAGTTGAGGCTGATGGAGTCTGAAAAGGTTAAGATTTCAAATTTTATGCTTTCCCAGAACAAACCAAACACATCCACTTTTATCTGCTTTATGTGTTGGGATATACATGAGAATTCATTTAAAAATTATTGTGTAAAAGTTGCTAAAGCCCATTTATATCCTGAATGTCAGTAAAGCACAATAATTAAACAGGAGGACAATGAACTCAGTCAGTCTGCACTGAAAATCCTCAACCAACATCTGCTACCTGAAGACACTTGACTGAATTACACTAGCTCTGAATCTCAATTCCCTGTAAAAGGAGATTAATAATTACTTCTCCTAGCATAGATTTGAGGATTTAATGAAATGATACATGTAAAACTATACTACACCATATTCTGTTGTTTTGTTTTGTTTTGTTTTTGTGGGTGGGAATGTAAATTAGTGTAGCCACTATGGAAAACAGTGTGGAGGTTTCTCAAAAAATAAAAGAACTATCATATGACCCAGCAGTCTCACTTCTGGTTTATATCCAAAGGAAATGAAATCAGGATCTCAAAAAGATATCTGCACCCCCATGTTCACTGAAGCATTATTCGCAATAGCCAAGACATTGAAACAACCTAAGTGTCCAATCTTATTAAAAGATGAATGGATAAAGAAAATGTGACACACACACACACACACACACACACACACACACACACAGAGTGAAATTCTATTCAGCCATGAAAAATAAGGAAATCTTGCTATTTGCAACAAACATGGATGGACCTTGAGGGCATCATGCTAGTGAAATAGGCAGAAAAAGACAAATAGGCAGAAAAAGACAAATACCATATGATCTCACTTATGTGTGAAACCAAAAAAAAAAAAACAACCCTGAATTTATAGAAACAGAGTAGAATAGTGGTTGCCAGGTGCTGGGTAGGTAATAGAAATAGGGAGATGTTTGTTAAAAGGTACAACTTTTAGTTATAAAATTAATAAGTTCTGAGAATCTAATGTACAATAGTGACTATAGTCAACAAAACTATATTTTATAATTAAAAGTTGCTGAGACAGTAGATCTTAAATGTTCTCACCAAAAAATGAAATGGTAACTATATGACATGATGGAGATATTAACTAATCTTACTGTGGTAATCATTTAAAAATATATAAGTATCAAGTCATCACATTGTATACCTTAAACTTATACCATGTTATATGTCAATTATATCTCAATAAGGCTGGAAAATAAATTCAGAGCTTCACAAAAGTCCAGTCCTAAACTAGAGAAGGACTTGTGCCAGAGTGAAACGCACTGCATGCTTCCTACTTTGAGAAAGTCATACTGTGAAAAACAAAAAATTAGCCGAATAAAATAGTGTTTAGTAATGGAGTTGATTTACATATGGCATAATCTCCTTATCTCATTGTAGTCTAGTAATGGACTGGCAACCATGAACTTGGTGTAGTATAATTTTACACATATCAATTAAATCTTCAAATTCATGCTAAGGGAAGTAATTATTAATCTCATTTTACAGGGAATTGAGATCCAGAGTTAGTATAATTCAGTCAAGTGCCTTCAGAGAGAAGATACTCGTTGAGGATATTCAATGCAGACTGACTCCATTGTCTTGTTTAATTACTGTGCTTTCCTGTCATTCAGGATATAAATTAGATTATCCTGGAGACTGGCATAGTTTTCCTCCCCAACACTTATTTTTTTATTTTTTTGGTAAAAGTCATCCTAAAATGTGCGAGGTAATATCACTTTGTGGTTTTGATTTGCATTTCCCTGATGATTAGTGATATTGAGCACCATTTTATATAACTGTTGGTCATTTGTATATTTTCTTTGAAAAAGTGTCCATTCAGGTCCTTTGCCCATTTTTAAATTGGAACATTTGTTTATTTGCTATTGAGTTGTGTAAGTTCCTTATAGGTTTTGAAAATATTTTCTCCCATTCCATAGGTGGCATTTACATTTTGTCATTTCCTTTGCTGTGCGAAAGCTTTTAGTTCAATGTAGTTCCACTTATTTATTTTTTGTTCTTTCTTGTGCTTTTGATGTCATATCAAAAAAATCACTGTCAGTTGCTTTTTTCCTTGTGTTTTCTTCTAGTAGTTGTACAGTTTCAGATCTTATGTTTAAATCTTAAGTGCATTTGAAGTCAATTCTTGTGAATGCTAAGATAGAGGTATAATTTCATTCTTCTGGATGTGATTATCCAGTTTTCTAAGTACCATTTTTTGAAGAGATTGTTCTTTCTCCTTTAATATTCTTGGCTCCCTTGTTAATTAGTTGATCATATATGCGAGAGTTTATCTCCAGGCTCTCGATTCTTTTCCAGTGGTCTATGTGTCTATTTTTATGCCAGTACCTTGTTGTTTTGATTACTATACATTTGTAATACAGTTTGAAATCAGTTAATGTGATGCTTTCAGCTTTGTTCTTCTTGCTCAGAATTGCTTTGGCTATTCTGATTATTTTATGATCCTACACAAATTTTAAGAAAAACTTTCTACTTTTGTAAAACATGCCATTGGAATTTCCATAGGGATTGCAGTCAACTTATATATGGCTTAAGGTAGAATGGAGATTTTATTAATATTAATTCTTCCAATCCACAAACATGAGATATCTTTCCATTATTTGTCTCTTCAATTTTTTTCCCATCAAAGTCTTATAGTATACAGATCTACTTCTTTGATTAAATTTATTCCTAAGTATTTTATTGTTTTTGATGCTCATGTGAAAGGATTATTTTCTTTATTTCTTTTCCAGGTATTTCATTGTTAGTATATAGAACAACTGATTTCAGCATGGTGATTTTGTATTCTGCAACTTTACTAAATTTATTGGTTAGTTCTAACAATTTTTGGTAGAGTCTTTGTGATTTACTATATATAAGATTATATCATCTGCAAACAGAGATAATTTTACTTCCTCCTTTCTGATTTGGATGGAAGTCTTTTACTTCCTTTTTTTGCCTAATGTTCCAGCTAGGACTTCAAGTAAGAGTGGTGAGAGTCTGCACCCATGTCTTTTTCCTGATCATAGCAGGAAAGCTTTCAACCTTTCACCACTGAGTATATGGGCTTGTTACATATGGGCTTTATTATATTGAAGTATGTTCCTTCTATACCTGCTTTGTTGAGAGTTTTTATCATGAAAGGATTTTGAATTTGTCCAATGCTTTATCTGCATCTACTGAGGTGATCATATGATTTTTATCTTTCATTCTATTGATGTGATATACCACATTTATTGATATGTGTATGTTGAATCATCCTAATGTTTTTGGCAGAGACATTCTTTACCATTCGGCTCAGTTTGGGTTTCTGGACATGTTAGCTGGTAATGTCCTTGGGCAGGTGGGGCCTGCTATCATAGTCTGTTTTGGGGTGAGGCCACTACACAAGCTCTGAGATGGGCTGGTAGTGCTGCTGGCTGAGAACAGTTAGATAGGACTATTGGCTTGGTTCCCTGCCCTGGTGGGAGTAGCAGAACAGACCCCAAGGCCCGCAGGGCTTATTGTTAGGGGATCTGAATTAGGCAAGACTGTTCACTGAATTCCCTAGCCAGACGAGGCCACTGGTTTTGCTCTGCAGATGAGGAAATCCACCAGCAGTGCTCTCTGTTTAAGTGCCTCTGTAAACAGGTCCATTAGATAAGCTGTGCAGGTTCCCTGGTCTGGCAGACTGAAGGCTGTATTCAGCAATGGCTTTGGCTACAAATTAGTTTCCCTGTCCAGGCAGAGAAGAAGAACTAGCTCCAAGGAGAGCAAGGTTCTGTTTGTGGTCTTAACTCAAGCTGACCCAAGTCCCAAAGTACCTGGCCAAACAGGGCCACTGGCTTTGCACTGCAGACGATCCCCTCTGCCTGCCAGAGTCTCCATTACAGTGTTGCTGGGCTACATAACTTCCTGGTGTTCTGGACAGGCTTAGCAGTACTTGGGGTTAGGACTTATCTCCTCTGCTTTGTGTTCTGGGAGGTGGAGGTCAGATAAGGCTTCAAGAGCAGCAAAGCTCTTTGTTTGGAGACGCAGATAAAACAGACCTGTGCTCCTCCCAGTTCTCTAGCTAGATTGTGTAACTATCTTGGCTCTGCAGATGACCCAAGCCGCTGGTTGGGACTACCACTTGGATGCTTCAGGTAAGAATTCAGTCTGCTCAGATCCAAGTGCTGGTTGTTGTAAGCCCTTCCCCTCCTCTCAGTCACAGTCACATTCCCAGTGCCCAAGCCTTGCAGATTCCCCCATGATCCCTGTGAGAGGAAACTGGAATAAGGACCCTCAAGAAATGACCTACAATGTTGGGGGAGCTGGATGTCCATCCCAGGCTCTCTTTTATCACTGTAGGAACCAGAGACTCATGGGAGACTTCTCTGCATGGTGCTGCACCTGACTTGGAGAGGGGCAATGTGGTCAGTATGTAGCCTCTTCTCTTACTCTTCTAATGCAGTCTGTCTTGGTCTTTATGGTGAAGGGGGTTCTTTAGCCTCACCCCCATGTTTTAGGAATTTTCAGTGTTATTTCATCCATAAATAGTTATTAGTTGTTCTCATGAGGGAGAGCAAAGTTGAGAATAACCAGTCACCCCAAGAATCTCTTGTTTAAAATCCTTCTTACTATAGCAGCCAAGTCCCAATAAAATAAATTTCAATTGATCTTTAAAATACCTTGAAGATACACTCACAAAAGATTTTAAAGAAAAAAATCATATAGGTATCAGAGGCTAAAACTATCTGAAAATTTGGTGTCATAACCTGGGGAAAATTTCTAGTAACTCTCACGTGATGAAGATGGAATCTCTGATCCTGTGATCTGGATGCTGATGCTATTCTCTTTTACCACTAAGCTGCTGAGAATAACACTTTAGGAAGTCTTCTAAAATAGCCAACTCCAACTTCTCCATATGATTGCAATCCTTGGTCAAGGGCCAAAATAAAAGCCGTTCCTGTTATCTGTCTGCTTTGAGATTTGTATGCCCATGATACATTGTACTTTTTATCACCTGGATCTCAACTTTACTATCTCTGTACCTCCAAGGCTTTTTCTCTGAGTCCTTGGTTATGGAGGAATGTTCCTAAATTCTCACTCCCTTCCCAAATTCTCACTCCCTTCCCTGAATATGCTACCCACTGCCCTGCCTTATATGAGTGAGGTACTTCAAAAACTTAGCTGTTCTTTGCTACCTTCTCATGGAGTTCTGATTATGTTCCTCTACTGAGTGTATCTAAGAGGACAAGGTGTATTTGTTTGAAGACCAACTAATGTATACATATCCCATTACACCTTGTGATACTTCCAGTTTATTCTATTTTGAATATTGACACTTAACAGTTAGGTAATTCCTCATTTTAATCTGTTCACTTGTGTTTCTAAATTAAAATGAGTGAATAGCATAGTAAGAAATTCTGGAGCCAATATATTTTATGTAAGATATAAGAATTCTGGGTCTATTTGTCCATCTATATAAATGAAACACAAGTTTTAATAATTAAATGAAATCCATGTAATTAACCTACTTATAAAATTATATAAAAATTAAATGATCTAGCATTTAATCTTAATATGATAATTGTTTCCTATAGCATATGCCAAAATAAAATCCTTGTAGGCATTAAAATATTTTGTCAAAATAGCTTGAATAAATTATGAATTATAGCAAAGTCTGACCATACTAAAGTTCTAAATAAAATATCTCACAGGCTTTAGATTTAAAAAAATACATCAGGGTTGAATTATTATTTCGCTATATAGTGGATTTGTACATTAAAAAGCCTATATACTCCATTTTGACATCTTTCTTCATAGCAACTTGCTGAAAATGATACAGGATTTACCAGGTCATTATGAAAATTCAGCAACATAAGATATGTGAGATACCTTGTAGGGTGCCCGAGTTAATACAAAAGAGTGAATTCAAGTAGAAAAACAGTGTAGCTGAATTAAACAAAAGAGAAAGAATGGAACTTCTAAAATTTCTTTGAAATAAGAAAGATAACCCTTTTCATAATAACATGTACTGTTAAACACTTACCTTGATTTTATGACTAGGTGTGATGGACACTGAAGTGCTACCCAGATCCCCTTTAGAAAAGAAAGGCTAATTACCCAGTCTCTGGAAGTACTGCTGCTGATTGATAGCCCTCAAGCTGTCAAGCCCACTTTAGTGATTGTTTCAGTTGAAGAGAATAGCCTCAGCCAAGGTCATTCCTCTATTCCAGATAGCCCACCTCTAATAACTAATCTATGAGGGGATACAAAGGCTCATTCCTCTCATACAAATTCAGGACTCCTCTGAAGATTCATCCCATCTCCACGGGTCAGCTGAAGCTTCCGTTGAGACGGCAATGCTGCTCTGTCTTCTCCCTCTGTCTAATCCCATTTCTGTATATTTTCTTCCACAGTGTTCATTCCAAGAATACTCCTTAATAAACTTAATCTTCAAGTCAGAGATAGCTTCCTGAGGAACTCAATCTGTTACAGCAGCACATATAATTTATAGCTATTACCTCATCAAATCATCACCGGAACCATTACTGTCATCTCCAGAAGTAAACTGAGACATGGAGAGATTAAGTAATTTGCCCAGTGGCATGAAAGTACTACCTAGGTTTTCAACCTATGTTTCACACCAGATGTAGTGGACTGTGCTGGTACCATATTCATTCTGTCTCTACTTCTCTCTTATTCATTGAGAGCTGTTACATATCAGAGAGAATATAATATTTAAGCTTCTATCCTAGGAAATCCCTGTATTTCCAAGAAAATAACTGTGTCATTGGAAATTCCCTAGATTGAGTCCTGTGTTTAGCATAAACTAAATAAAAAAAACAACAACAAAAAAATAATGTTTCTGTAAGATGAAGTTATTATCTAATGTGTTTCCCTGATTAATATTTGAATTCTACTATATTAGACCTTTCTCAGTTAGTATTGAAGTGGATCTTCAACATTTTGAAGTTGAATTTATTTTTAATAAACTTTTTCTCAATTATAGATTCTGGCCAAAATAAAATGTTTGAATGTTAGAATATTATAAGTTGCATTTAGTTACCAGAGGCATTAATTGGCAGAAAACGGATCTCTTCATGAATTTTATGACTTAAATTTATAAGGGTGTTCTGTTTATTTTTAAAAGTCTAAACTTTTGAGCTCTCTGTAAAGTGATATATAGACTATGAGTATCTTAGCTTGTTTTCTATAATTCATTTTCCTTTAGGCATTTCATTAGTTTCCATTACCTGATCTGCTCATAATATTTTTAACACTAAACTAGTGTAGTAATTTTAAGCTGTTTTCCTGAATGATGTAGCTGGCTAAGTTGCTCCTGAAAGCTTTTTTAGCAAAAGATAATCAAGTTAAAAATGTTAGTTAATATTGGAACATGTGCTTAATCAAAGAGAAATATATAGTGGCTGAATGTAAAGGGGAATGGGTCCTGGCCATACAAACATGGTGAATTTAGTTCTTTTACTACTTGAGGTCAATGCTTATCATTGAAGCTTTCCTCAGTGACCTTTCTGCATTTGGGAAATGGAATTCTCAGTCCAAAAAGTCTTACTATTTTTAGCCATTATATTAAAAAAATGAGTAGGTTAATGGGTACTTACCCCTTTTGTCCTTTAAGGATTTCTGTTCTGAGAGAGTTTCTACTCTCACTGGGAGTAAAATCTGTGTTCTGTGTTTAACATTCCTCCTTGAAGTTAACTCTGAGATGTGCACAGAATAGCTCCGATGTGCTGAGCGCTACATCTACCTTACAAAAAAAAATAAGCACTGAAATACAACAACCCTGGAGTATATATTATTATTCTTTTTTAAGAAGAGAAACCTGAGGCTCAAAGAGGTTAAATAATTTACATCACCTATATCATAAGAGACATTTGATCATGCCTGCTACCTTGAATTTATTAGACTTTATCTTGATTTACCAAGAAAAACATGATGATATATGCGTTTATATAAAGCATATATTATCCCATGTACTTACACAAACATAAACACAAATATATTCTGTAGCATATGAGCAAACATGAGTTAATCTTTGCATCCACTCCTGATATGTCCCTCTGTCACATTCATAAAGAACAGTATTTCCTTTCATAAATTTTCCATAAATTCTTGTACTTCTGTGTTTTCATAAATGCTACTTGCTAAGGCCTGAGATTAGAAAAGAGTTTTCCAAAAAGGGAGTTTTCAGAGGATATGAAAGAAGATAATAAGGCTAACATAGAAGAAAAGCAAGAGAAATAGAGAATTTAAGACTATGTTTAAGATGTTAGATTTTTTTCCAAATACAACTGGAAATGACGGAAGAGTTTAAGCAAAAAAAAAAAAAAGAGATAATCTGATTTGAATTTTAAAATGTCATTTTGATTATTAGGTGGAGAACAAATTGATGAAAGTTGGATCAAAATCAAAAGTAGAAATAGGAAAGACTTTTTTGGAGCATATAAAGTTTCTTTAACGGTATCAACAGTGGGTAGTAAGAAAAGATCACTATCGTACAACTCATAATTGTCAAGTTATAATAATAAAGGAAGGAGGCCTGAATAAGAGAAAACAATGTTCTAAAAAATAACAGTATGGGTCATTTTAAAATAAACCATGCAAATACCAGAGATATGCAGAAAAAGTCTTACGCAAGTTGCACTTTTTCCACTGAAGTATCCCACTCAACATACTGAAACTTTCCCCTTTACCAAATTGTGGCAGGGTTCACCTGAATAAAGAGAGGAGGAAAAAGCTAGTGTATTAATTTATAGTTCTCATCGAATTGGTTTACTTTGGAATTGATGCATGTTTATAGAAATTAAAGGGAGTTTGAAGATGCTCTTGTAATGGGCCCAATTTTCTGTTATGTTTTACAAATAGTAAAAGAGTATGTCTAAAAGAATCAAAATAAAGATGAATATACTTTATTGTATTTCCATCTCATAATTTTTGAAAACTCCAATAATATTTTTTTTCCTGCACACAATACAAAATAGTAACAATGAACAAAAGAAGAAAATATTAAGACTAAGGACCTGAAATTTGAATAGACAATCCTAGACAAAGAATCAGTTTGTATAAATTACCATGAGAAGATTCAAGAAAACCAGAGCAAAAGAGACAAAACATCCTTCACTGATCATTCATTTTAATTGAGATTTTTCATGAAAGGGCGTGGATTAATAACAATAGATGCAACTAAAAAGTCATAAGCTTTAAGGAGGCAATATGACATGCTTCAAGAGAAAACATAATCATGTATGCTTTACTTCGGCCTGGAAGATGCATAATTATGCTGAGTGAAATGAGTGAGACAGAGAAAGACAAACACCTTATGATTTCACTTATATGTGGAATATCAGGAACAAAGGAAATTAACAAACTAAACAAAAACAGTCAGATACAGAGAACAAACTGGTGATTGCAAGAGTGGAGAGTAGTTAAGGGGCTGGGTGAAAAGGGGGAAGGGATGAAGAAGTATAAATTTATAGTTAAAAAACAGCCATGGGGATGTAGAGTACAGCATAGAGAATATAGTCAATATTATTGTAATGACTGTGTGTAGTGCCAAATGGGTACTAGCATAATTGGGGGATAAATAAATTATACAAATGTCTAATCATTGTACTATATACCTGAAACTAAGATAAAAAATAGATAAAAAAAAGACTTTGGTAGAGTTATGTCTACACTCTAGTTCCTTCAACTAGTTTCTTCAAGCCTCAGTTGAGGGAAAAGGAACTTGAAAAATTGTGGAGAGTAGGCAAAACTGATTTTCAATATTCCTGACTGTTATCAGGTATTTATTGCTATGACACACTGTATAACAAAGAGGAATCCTGGTTACATACAACACTATGAATTTACGTCTTATGCATTAATGGGTAAGCTAAGGATCATCTGATTTAGGCTGAATATGGCTGGAGCAGCTCTGCTTCATGTATCCTTCTTCCTCCTTGTTGAACTAAAAGGCTACTTCAGAAATATCCTTATGGCAAGACAGAAGTACAAGACTACAAGCAAAAAAAACAGGAAACCCTCTAAGACCAGGGCTCAGACCAGGCATGCTGTTACTTTCACTGCATTCTATTGGCCAATTCAAGTCACATAAACAAACTCAAAAATCAGAGGATAGAGAAATACACTCCACCCCTTGAGTAGGGTGAGGCAAGAGTAAGTAAATATTTCTGAGCAATAGTATAATCTACCACACTCCTTTTCTTCCCTGCTTCCTTTCTGGCAGCCTCTTTAGCACTGGGGGAAAAAGTCAATTAGCAAGAAACTAAATTACAGTATAGAGACTTGATGTACTATCCTTTGTAGAAATATTTTTTATTATGAAAAAACAAACATAGGACAAGTAAAATCATTAATGGTGTCTTTTCAAACATTTTATGGAAGCTATATTTCTGGAGAGGGCCTTTATAGGTGACTGTATATTGGGCCAGTGACAGATGAGCCCTGAATACCAGGGACTTTTTTTTCCCCTCCCTATTTCATTTCTGGATTATATTATTTAAGCAAGCCTTCTTTTCTCTCTTTCTGCTTCAGAAACACTCAAACTCTTCTGTAAACTCTTCTACAGGGACAAATCAAATGGTGTACTCACTATAGTTGCAAAGTTATCAGCATATTAGGCTTTATACTGGCCTAGTGAATTGTTAGTATTTTAGTAAGAGAAAACTATAACATCATAATTATAAAATAATCCAAAACCCAGTCTACTGAAACTACATTATCATTTTCATTTAGGTGCTTTATTAGCTATGAAGATTCTAATTTCCAAAGACCTTTAGGCTCTTTAACACACACACCATACTCACAAACAGCTGCAAACTGCCATGAATACTATTTGACATTTAACAAGGTAACAGCTAATGTCTTATTTTATTTTTAATTTGGGTAACTTATTTTCTATGTCACACCTACAAAACTTCCCAAGGTACTACCAAATACACAAATATGGCCAGAACTAAATTATTTACTTAAGAACCTTACAAGAATCTGAATTCCCTGTTAGTTCCACCCTCAACCCATCCCCATACACATTTTCCATAAGACTTACCTCCATCTCACCACTTAATAGAAAGACAGTCCATCTCTTTTTCTTTCTTTCTTTCTCTTTCTTTCTTTCTTTCTTTCTTTCTTTCTTTCTTTCTTTCCTTCCTTCCTTCCTTCCTTCCTTCCTTCCTTCCTTCCTTCCTTCCTTCCTTCCCCTCTCTCTCTCTCTCTCTCTCTCTCTCTCTCTCTCTCTCTCTCTCACAGCTCTCATTTTATTTTTTAAGACAATTCTCTACTACAGCTGCCATGTCACAGATAAGAACTACTAAGGCTATGAAAAAATGAATAACCTATGCAGAGTTTATATATCTAATAGATTGTGTAGTTGATATTTTAAATGCAGGTAAGTCTAACTCAAAAACCCACCCTTTCTTCATACAGATTTCAATAAATTCTTTCAAAGAATGAAGTAGATGATTGTAGTAGTTACTATACGGATGGTGGAAAGCTACCACAATAATGGTAATAATCACAACTACATTTAATTAAGTGCTACTCTTTGTCAGGCATAACACTAAGCTCTTGAAATAAATTGCCATTTTCTCCTCTCAACAATTCTATTATTTATGTTTTATTATTATCTCCTTTGGTTGAAAAAAACAGGCATAGACAGAGCTCCCAAGTTATTCCCTCTAAAGCATACTGCTAGCTTTGAACCCAGAGTTTGAACTCTTAACAACTATATTCCAGAACTGTGTGTCTGTCATTCCAAAACTAAGTATGATATTGGATCAGAAGACAGGTGAAGGATGGAAAATCCCATCTCTTGACCGCCAGACTGCACAGTTTGGCCACAATGCCACCTTGTTTGGGAATACTTAATTTAATAATGTTCAGTGGCAAAAATTAGAGCAGGAAGTTATCGGATATGAAAAGTCAGCTCAAGATATCAACAATTAAAACATAAGGAGGTAATTCCCAGGGAGAAAAACCCAAGTTTTCTTGTAATTCTGCTCATTAGGCAGGGATGGATTTTAAAGCATGGAAAGCCCAGAGCAAGTTATGATATCAGGCAAGAGTAGGACAAAAGAGAAGATTCTGCCATCTGGTCTTTGACCATGCCTCTCTCAGGACTCACCTTGATATCCTGGACATAGTCAAAGTGGCTGAGAATTGTCTGGGAATCTGCTGTGCATGCTTGGCTAATTAATCTTGCTTTCTAGTAAGCAATGAAGAGAAAAATTGCATAGAATACACAAGAAAAAAAAAAAAAAGAAGATGGGAAGCCAGATACCGAAATCAGCACAGCGAGTAAAGAGAACCAAGCAAGGGCAGAGTGTCAAAAAATTAAATTCCAGCCCTGAGATGGGCTAACAGAAATCTTTGGTCTTTTCATTTACCCTTCCAGAGCCTCAGTTTCCAGATCATTAAAATGGAGAAGGGAGAGATGGAAGGTAGTCAAATGTCATTCAATTTTCTTTCTAGAATTAAAGTTCTAATTTCTATGTTTTCAAAAGTTTTCACATTTTCTGTTTAAAAAGGCACTTATTATTTTCATTAAAATAAAATGTTTCTCATAGTTGGCTAAAAACATACATGAAAATGAACCATTCTATCCTTGTAGGTATGCGGTTCCATGTTTTATCACCATTGTCAAGTCACACAATGATTTAATTAGCCACTTTTAGCAGTTTTACCCTAGGACTTCTTCTGACTCATATATACACTAGGACTTTCCTCAAGTAAATTCTGTTACTTCAAGCAGTTCAAATTCACATCTTAAAGCATATAATTGTGTGATAATAAAAGGAAGCTTCTTTTGTGTTTTTGTTATTTGTGTTATTTATTTTAAGCATGGACAGTCAATTAGATTTTCAAATTATATTTTTTTCTCCCCTGTTGCCTAGGATTTCCCTGTCTTCTAAGATGAGCAAACACTATAATCATTTTTCCTCATGCTTGAAATTATCAGTGCTCTAACTTGAGCTCGGATGGCACCCTCCTTCCAAATTCTTGCTTCGGTTATTTGCCCTGAAAAATTACTTTTGGAGGCTGAAATTTCTTATTTGCTCTTAGCTGAGAAGTGAAAGTTAAGGACTTTAACTCAGATACATTCAGATAAGGAAGGTTTATGTGCCTAACAAGTGTCATTTTAAATAAACAGAACAATTTTCTCCCAACTTGTTTTGTGATACATAAGTGAGCAAAAAAAAAAAAAAAACAAAACAAAAAAACCCCTCAAATTATTAGGCACTTATTATTTCCATTAAAATAAAATGTTTCCTTTTTATCTTTTAATTTTCTATGAATTTTTCTTTCCATAGTGTGTGTAGCTTTTTGAAACTAGCACACTAGATTTGTTGACTGTGTAAGGAGCATATAGTACTCTTCCATTTGAGATAAAACCCAGAAAAGTGGTTCCATAGAAACTGTGCTTCAGCAAAGTTAATAGATTTTTTTTTTTGCAATTAAAAAAGTGAGAGGTGGGTACTGTCAAATTTCAATTTGGATTTTATGTATTATACATATTGATACTATATGAGCACACTATTCTCACAGCAACTGGTCATGAACATAAACTTTCACAATGTTTTAAAAACATTTCTCAATCCTTTGGAAACTGTAATAGACACTGAATTTAGAAACAGAAATTCTCCTTATTGTTACAACTTCCAATTCTTCTATGTTGAGTCACTACAACCTTTAAAAAAGTAATTGGCACCTTTTCTGCTTGTTTAGTTGCAAGAAAAAATAAAATCAATACCAAGAAAATATGTATGCATTCTGGAAAATAAGATGAAGGAAAAAATGAACTACAAAAGACATAACCCAAAAAATTATTTTTATTATATACTATTGATACTGTGAACAAAGTATATATTTTCCCATTTATAGCTATAAAACCCAGGTAGTTTAATGAGTCTGTTTTATTTAAGTAAAACTCAGAATCATGGAAATTTAGAATGCCAGAACTGGAAGGAATATCCAACCCAAATTCCTAATCTTATTAATGAGGAAATTGAGACCGACTGATTAAAGAATCCACTGGTATTTTACATTAACATTCAAATCACGAATGTGCTTACCTTAGTGAAGCTATAGTAGAAGTCTTCTATAAAAGAATATGCACATCTCATAATATATTAATCCTATTCAAACATTTTGCAGTAAATACATAGCAACATACTTGTTCATATTTAGGAGAATCGCTTTGTTCTTAAATAATTTTATTCCTTGTGATTTCCTCCTCCTTTAGAATCCAGTACAAAGTTCATTCATCCAATATTTCTTAACCATCCACTAAGTACCAATCTATGTTTTATACAACAGAGATGAACAAGGTTCATGATATTTATTATAGCTTGAGTTATTAATTTTTTTTTGGAAAATCATCCATGTTCTTTACCTATTTTGCCTTCTGAAAAATTTCAATTTCCTTTGTTAGGTTCAAACTGCTCATTACAAAATGTAAGGGATCATTGCCATTAACAGGTACACCAATACAATGTTTATTTAAGAAACAATAAAATTTAATTAATTTGACTGCTGTAGACAAAGTAAATCTTAAGCCTCTGTTTTGATTTCCTCAGTAATTTAGACTGATTTTATTAAGCAAATATTTATCCCTAAAATAAACTAGGTAATGATACTATTAGTAATCCTGTGGGATAATAATATTCATTTCTATGTGGATTTAAAACTCACTAATTACTCACAAATACAATAAAAATCACTTGCAAATACTGCTTAAATATGGATAACAATTATTTTGCTGCTGTAGACTTTAATTTCTCCCTTCCTCCTTTGAGATCAGAGTACATATTAATTTGTGTTATTGTTAGGATTTTAGTCTATTTATCTCATTTACTCAAACAGACCTAGGAGATAGAGATGCCATTTGGTGCCATTTTATAGCAAAACAAACTAAGGCTGGAATCAGATAATTTCTTAATTTGGGAAGTGACAGTTCTCTGATTTCATATTACATTTCTAGAGGTAAGTAATATTTTCATTCAAATTAGCCTCTGCCAATATTTCCCCAAGCTTATGCAGTTGGCAGTAATATAATGGCTATGTGTAGAGCCAGATGTGTGATAGAGTAATCGAGGGTATCATTTCATAAACTATACAAATGTCTAACCAAAGTACTGTATACTTAAAACTAATAATAAAATAAAACACTTAAAAAATAAAATGCAAAAAGAAAATGACAAATTTAATTTAAAATTTTCCAGCTTCTTATGGGACCTTTTAACTTTGCCTGAGTCTTCAAGCCATTTTATAAATTTTGCTGAATGTTATAAATCCTATATTATCTTCCTCAATTCTATATTATAATTTATAAGGCAATAAATGCATATGTACACACATAATACACAAAGTTATCTACATTTCTAATTCTCTCTCCTTGATGCTCATTATTTTTATGCCTACAGAAAGAAACAATTGAAAAAGAAATATATATCTATATAAAATTTTGTCTCTTTCTCATACGTGTATTTTTTCCAACATGAAACTTCTATTTCTTAAATCATTCTGAAAATACCTTTTTAAAGATAGAATTGAGTGTAAGTTGTCATTGTATTGATTAATGGACAGACTTCATTCATAAGCAGAAAAATCTACCCTGTTCTATATGAAGCATCCTTGACCCTTTCTTACAACATAGCCATTAAAATCTTCATTGCACATGATATAAAAAGAGAATAAAACCATGTAAGGTTATGTCTTCACCATGAAGTAAAGAAAGTACATCTGTTATTTAACATATATTCATTAATTACCACTGCATTCTGTATTTAGATATCTGGGGATTTACATCTATATTGATATCTGTTTTCTCTATATTATCTAATTTATAAATAAATATGTGTATGTGTTTCATGTACTTAATTATTTATGTTTAAATGTTAAATCCTGTGGTATGTGCTACTGAGATTTTGTTGTTGAAAATAAAGAATGAAAATTTGAGGAGTCAGGAAAACTCAGGAACCACTTTTGGGGCTGTCAGATACAACAGCAACAGGATGACAGATGATATTATAGACAGTTGCAAAGGAAACAAATGAGCCTAGAATTGGATGGGGTGAAGATGGGGTGAGGTTTACCGAAGTACTGCTTTCTGAGCTGATTGTTGAGGACATGTAAGAAGTAATCAGAAACAGAAAAAGAGAAAAGATATCCAAGGCAGAAAAGAAACAAATTTAGATAAGGAGGTCCAGAAGAGCAAGGAATAATCTAAGATTGAGAGAGGAAATACCATGGAGGCCTTGTATATCTTGCTGAGAAGTTTGATTTCTGACTGTAATTGAAAAAAGAGCAAATTGTCAAAAATGAAGACGATGGATGGGATAGGCTTATTGAAAAGAATAACACAGAGATAAAAAAGTTAGAGAGACTACTAACTTAAAACTATAACTGGCTAGAATTTGCCAACGTATCTTCACTCATATTCTTTCCAGATAATATCTACTGAGTCAAAGACAAAAGAAAAAGGAACAAAACAAAACACATCAACATATCTCAAATTAAATTAACTGAAACTAATTGGTAGAACCTTTAAAGAGTCTCATTAGTTACAAAGGGTAATGAGCTCGATTGAGAAATAATGTGTAGCCTGAGTCTAAATCCTTCAACAGAGAATATTAAGTGATTATTTAAAAATAATGAGCTAGTTCTACATGTGTTATCATGGAAGACTAATGTATAGCATATTACTAAGAAAAAGCAAACCAATTTTAAAATAGCTAAGTAATATGTATAGAATGATCTCATCTTTGTAAACACATAGATGAGGGAAAGCAACTATGCATTTATGTATATTTTAATATACCTACAGAAGCAAAAAGGAAGGGGCAAAGAGTTATTAAAGAAACATATAATGTTGGTAATCTGGTGTAGAAAAGATAACAAATTTCTTTATAAATCTTTGTATTGCTTAATTTTTCATAGCAAGCATGCACACATTATTCTTTATATTCAAAATATGTAAATTTTAAAAATGTAAAAAAATGTCATTGCAGATAACCCATGAAATAATAAGAATATTAGTTATTAAAACAGGAAAGTTGGTAAAAGCATTACTCATTAAAAAAGGTTCATAGGTTTAAATATTTTCCTTCAAGAAAAAAGAAGTTAAATAAATGTTCAATTTTAGAAAGAAAAATTAGCTGAAGAAAAGCATGAAAAAATTAGAACATTTAAAGCATAACTTAATACATTTGGATATGGAAAATTAACTACAATATAATGAATAGAATACGGCACTTGTTTTCTTAAAATATTCATATACAACATATTGGCAAATTAAGTAATAATAGAAAACACTGATAAATAAAATTTGAAGCGAAAAAAAGAAAAAACTGTGGAGCTATCTAAAATTAGAGACAGAATACATACACTCTATCAATCTGAAAAAAATATTTATAGGAAATGGAAATTATCTATATGGACATAATTAGACAAAACCTGATCGAAGAAATTAACATGGAAGAAATTGAAAAATATATCAAAGTTTTCAAACAGGTTCTAAGTAAAGATGTGTTATCTGTTATGACACTCACATGCTAAAGAAACTGTTTAGTCTTACAGAAAATAATGGAAAGCCATGCAATTTACTTTTTAATGGAGCACAGCTAGATTGTCAATAATTGACAAAAGTAATGGGCATGCATAAGTTCATAGGCACACATCCATACACACGTCTACATGAAATCATGGTTCTATAATAGTCCAATCTCAAGTAAATTCAAATGAGAATACCTGATTTCATAAAAACAAAATTAATTGTTCATTAAGTGATTTATCTGCTGAGAAAAAAATAAGACTAGCTCAGGAATGAAAAGATAGCTTTTAATATTAAGAATTCTATGAATATAAAATAAGGACACTTCTGTATCATGAAAAATATTATCTTGAATTGCCAGCAAATAGCACTTTAAAGTATGGAAGGGGCAACGGGCAAGTGTCCAAATGCGATCCCAGGAGCTTACTTGAGTTTGCTAGACAAGGAGCTGGCTGAGACCTGGGGCAGTCTCTTTTCTCAAGGGGAGATGTACTTTCTCTCAGCTTCTCTAAGTATGCATGAGTTCTCACTATTGACAGGAAGGGCGACACACCTGTCACAAACCTCAGTGTCTGCAGAGGCAGGGAAGCTAGCTTTCCCAGGCAACCTTGATATCCTGATACCACAATAATCTGTTCCCACATTGATGAGTTTGTTCTCATATTTGCCCTCTAACGAGGAATGGCGAGAAACAGGCAGTGTCTCTCCATTTGACCTTGGCATGCCTCTTTGTGGAAAGATGGGAATATCACGATATTTATGCCTTCTCTTGCTACTCCTGCCTTGTAAGTTTCCTCAATAAAACCTGTTCCTTAATCTATTACTTGCAATACTACACATTTTGCCCTAACTGATTACAAAGGACATGGAAAATACCTAGAATCCTGGACATTAAAATCTGAAATGAGAAAGCAAAGGATGTAGCACATTCTTTCTAATGCAAAGAGTCTAGAAACAGGAAAAATAAAACAACAACATATATGTTAGTTCAGGTTCTTTGAGAAGCAGACGCTAATATGGGATTAGATGTCCAAGAGATTTACTGGGGAAAACACCTATGAAGGAAAATGGGGAGGGAATAGGAATAGAACCAGAGGGGACTGGAAAAGTCATCACACTGTGAGGCTGGTCCCCCACGGAAGAGAAAAGAAGATACGTTAGGGCAGGAAATATATTAGTTTGTGGTGTAGTTCTAAGAAAGTTCCAGCAAAGATGATGGGGAGTTCTTGAGCCAAAATCAGCTGTGAGAGGAGTCCTGTGTTCCAAGAATGGGTCTTAGTATCCTTAGCACATTCAGCCATTGGCTGGAAGTAACTCATGGAAAGCATAGCACTGGCGCCAATACCTTGATGGATTTCAGAGGGCAATAGCTGGGGACCTCTGTGAATTATGCTCCCTGTAGTCACAGATCTGAGAAGCTCCTTCTCAGAGCTGCCACAGTATAGTTTTTAAATAAGCAAATCATGAGAATTTGTAGATATGCTTGGAAACCCCAAGAAGATTAACAATAAAATATTTATTATTTAAAAGATGGTTTAAAATTCATCTGCGGGGCTGGGGTTGTTCTGGAATTAGGATGAAATTGCTTTGCAGGTAAGTAAGAACACTCTATGTTCTATAAGGTATGGTGCAACAAGAACTTTATTTATTCATGGTAGCATATATCCAGGAATAATAAACAAGCATCATATATAAGCCTCCAAAATCTCTTGACAATCTGTCCAGTTTTCATATAATATGCTAATAAGGAGAAAAACAGAAAGAATATATTTTAAATAAATTATATCACAGCAGTTTTTTAAAAAGTAGAATATTAAAAACTAAATATCTAACAAATAAAAATATAAATGAATATGTCTGTATGTAATGAAATATTATAGTTATTTAATAAATCAATAAGTTCAAGAATTTGTGCTGAAATGGTAGAATTTTTATACTAAGTAAAATTTAGCAGTATATAAATCTGTTTCTTAAGTGTGATCCTAGTTACAAACACACACACACACACACACACACACACACACACAGAAAAGCAAATGTAAGGGAACAAACATAAACACTCATGTATAATTTCTGAGAGTTGAATTAGAAACAATTTGATGTTTATCCTTTATGCTTTTTAGCTCTTTTCAAACTTTTCCATTATGCATGAAGTGAAAAATTAGAAAATAATTTTGTAAAATAATTTTAAGATTTATATAGCATTATAGTAGGAATGTCATCATTATTGATGCTCTTTGTTAAATATTTCTGGTCTTCCCCTTACAAGCACATAGTAGGAATTTGCTTCCTGTTAGCCTTATGATTAGGTGGGTTTATAATTCAGCAGTCCCTAACTTTTTTGGCACCAGGGACCGCTTTTGTAGAAGATAACTTTTCCACAGACCGATGTTGGAGAGTGGTTTTGGGATGATTCAAGCACATTACATTTATTGTGCACTTTATTTCTATTATTATTACATTGCAATATACAATGAAGTAATTATGCAACTCGCCATAATGCAGAATCAGATGCCACCAGATGCAGCTGTACAACTGAAATATATCGATTGATTTGCCACCAGATGCAACTTGTCTTTTGCCACTCACTGATAGGGTTTTGATATGAGTCTGCAAGCAATTGATTATGATCTCTGTGCATTCAAACTTCTCTGCTAATGTTAACCTGTATTTGCAGCTGCTTCCTAGCACAGACATCACTGCCTCAGCTCCACCTCAGATCATTAGGCATTAGATTCTTATAAGGAGCATGCGCAGATCTAGGTTGTGTGCTCCTTATAAGAATCTAATGCCTGATGGTCTGAGGTGGAGCTGAGGTGGTGGTGCTAGTGCTGGAGA
Source organism: Eidolon dupreanum (assembly GCA_028627145.1). Classification (NCBI taxonomy): domain Eukaryota; kingdom Metazoa; phylum Chordata; class Mammalia; order Chiroptera; family Pteropodidae; genus Eidolon; species Eidolon dupreanum. Next base: position 14,353,372 of record CM053505.1, read on the forward strand.
GCAGCTGCAAATACAGATGAAGCTTTGCTTGCTCCCTGGCTGCTCATCTCCTGTTGTGTGGCCCAGTTCTAGGCATGGACTGGTACTGGCCCAGGAGTTGGGGACCCCTAGTTTGTATGACTAGATCGAAGCAGTGAGCTGAGAGCAGTAGCATGATGTGTCACTTCCAGGCTGGGACATTTAATTACCGATATACCATACTTTCTGCAGTAATGACCAGAAATACTAAAAATAGTGGGTGATTTACTAGCCTGAATACCACAGAGATGACCATGGACAAAGCTTCTTTGCCAACCTGTGATTACCATGTAAGTTTGGGAAGAAATAAGCCTGTGTTTCTTCAAGCACTGATATATGCAAATTGTAGTTTCTGTGACATAACCTAGTCTATTGTAACTGACATAAAACTAATTCCTAGATGGAGGGTACTGCCATAACAAAAACCTCAAACATGAAGCATTAGCTTCAGGATTAGGTTGCAGCCAGGGAGAAAACGGTCACAAGCTGCCGGCAATTAAGGGAGAAAAGGAGGGAAGGAGAGTGGGAAGAGGGGTGAGAGGGAGAGAGAAAGAGAGAGAGCATGCACATAATACAGAGATATCTCAAAAAATAACTATGGTATTCTGTGGTATTCTTGCCCAAAATTGATCATTTTAACCTAATCATGAGAAAACATCAGACAAATCCAAGTTAAGAAACATTCTATGAAATACCTGGCCAGTATTTTTCAAAAGTTTCAAGGTCATGAAAGAAAGAATGAAAAACTGTCACAGATTAGAGGAGACTAAGGAGACATGACGATTAATACAATATGGGATCCTGGATTGAATCTTGGAAGAGAAGGAAAAATTTGTGGGAACACCTGACGAAATATGAATTAGGTCCATCATCTAGTTAATATTGTTAACATATCAGCTTTGATAATTATACTATTATGTTAGATGTTAATGTTAGAGGGAGTTGGATGAAAGGTATATAGTAACTCTGTAGTATTTGACAACTTTCTCTAAATTTAAGTTTTTTTTTTTCAAAATAAAAAGTTAAAGATGTAGTGGGAGAAGGGCTGAGTAGCTTTGCCAAAAATTTGAGTAAAGAATTGCAAAGGTGAGTAAAGAATTCTTCATGCAAAAAAAATTAAAAGGTGTGTGTGTATGTCTGTATGAGTATGTGTGTTCACACATGGAAAAAACTGGAATAGAAGAGAAGGAAATCATAAACTTGTAGTAAAAATTTTTATAGTTCTTTGAAATACAAAGCAATCCTAGGGATTCCAAACTTCTGAACAGACAAAGCAGGATAAGAAGCTGCACAGCCCTCAAGAATGGCTTCATCTCAAATCTCATTTCAAATGTAGACAAAGATGGTAACGAAAAATGAAGAACCCACCACAGGACACAGAAAAGGGTTTTAAAAATTAGTGGCTGGGGAACACCTCCTGGGGATAAAAACGAGTCTAATGAAGGAATATTCCCTGCATTCATATGTCTGCCCAGTAACATTTCAGAATTGCTAATCACTCTACATGTCCTATATTCTTTCTTTTCCCAAATAGGAGTGTTTATTGCAGTTATACTGAACTTGTTCCTTCATTGTATATGGTGGAGGTGCGGTAGGGAGATAACTTGTGTTTGTTTTTGTTCCTAGATTCTGCCACAACAAAAACCTATATAAGACAGCCACAAGACAATCTCCTTGATAGAGGCAAGTCTGTGATCCTAGACATTGAAATTGATGCTTTGTCAATAAGATACCTTTGGGAGATATAGATGTATTTCGTATGAGAGAAAGAGGGTGAGCCAAATATTCAGTAATCAGTAAGTGAGGACTATTCATGAAACACTACTAGTTCTTCAGTATCTATGCTGTTTAACAAATATTTCTGGTTATTCTGTCATTTGTGTACATGGTAAGACTATACTTTCTGGCCTCCGTATGGTTGGATAAGGCTGTGTGACTAGATTTAGCTGCTCAGCTGTGAGTAGAAGTAATGTTTGTCACCACTGAGCTGGCTCATTTAATTGCAGATATGCTGCCATCCATAGATCCTTTTCCCCAGTTTGCTCATGACAAAAGTATTCCAGATGGTGGCTCTCTATCAGCTTGACACTATGAGCAACAGAAAACATATCCCTTATCCCTCCACAATGACCCATGATATACATGTAGAAAAACAAAATATCAACTTTATTATCATCTTTGGAAAATTAGGTTTTTTTTTTGTTACTGTAGAACAACTTAGTCTATTTGACTGAAGCAAACTATGTCTCAAATTGCCATAACATGTTCCTATAATTTAAATCTTTAGTACTTAGTTTATAATATTAGGTTATACTCAGAGGGAGACAAAACATTTGAGATTTGAAATATTCTAAGTTTCTGGATATCCATTACAAAACAGTCATACTTGTCCATAACAGCAAAGTATACGGCACAAAATAAGTACTTAACAAACATTTTTAGTCAATTTATGTACTAAGGCCATATATGTATGAGTGAATATATAAAAGCATGAAACAAAAATAAAAAAGAAATGTACTGAATGCCCCATGGAAAGTGAAAAGTAGTGAATGGCCCAAGAAAGGTATCCATGTTGAGGTTAATATCAATATAAAAATCTAATAGTGAACAATTTCATATAAAGACACAAGCAACAGTGCCTAGAACTCAGACTTGAGAACATTCCCTGAAAATTTCAGAAGAAATAGTAAATTTGTGGCATCTTCATATTGAGTCCAGCTAAGGGAAGATAGGTTGAAAAGTATGTTTAAAATGTTCAATTAACTAATGTAAACAAAAATAAAAATAAAAACGTGTGTGTGTTCACAGCTAGGATTGCCTTTATGTCATATATTGGGGTTAAATTTAGGGATTTACATAAAATAGCCTATAAGAAAGTATATTTATACCAAAATATATAAGGAAAAATAAGTAATAATAATTGCTAAATACCACACATCATTTTAACTGCATTATTTCCTTTCATAATATGTAGGTTTTTACTTTTATGAGTTAATGTACAACACTAGTAGATTTGAGAAAAGTGGGTCATTGGCCATGTCCGGATGGGTAAAAAAGTTTAGCATGTAGAAAAGTAGGCCGACTGCACCACAATTAAGACATCTGACCACTTAATTACTATTACATTAAAAAGATAACCTTCAATTTTTCTTCTAGCCCTTCTGTCACTGCAAAGTTTCACTATGACACAGTTTGTCACCCCAGAGGGTAAAAATTTTAATGTATTTCTTGATAACTGTCATATTTATCTGTTTTACATGCTCAATAAGTGAGAATCTCATGTAAAAATTAAATCATCACAATATTATTGTCTCTTTGCTGAAATTGTATTTCAATGTAAGATGCAATTTGTAATTGACTCAATTTAATTCAGCCAGCTGTTGTATTTTAAGAAGAATTTGCTTCCCTCAGCTTGTCTTTGCAATTTTTACTTTCTCGTGTTTTTGACTATAAGAGTTATTTGGTCAGCAGGAAACATTCTTGAACATCAAATATGTAAACTATGGAGTCACAAATTTGAGATAGTATCCATGCTAGGCTTCTGCAAAGAACAGAGATTTTCGATTATGAGGTAAATTTCTGTGCTTTGCTAAGAGGTGCATTAACTACAACAAAATGGGAAGAAATTTAATAAGCTTTGATATTTGTAGTTTAAAAGTTATGAGTGTGTATTTATTTCCAAGTCATAGTGTTTTTTCTTTATTATTAATTTATGGTTTCATTACATTCTGAAGATAATATAATGTGCTTATTTTTTAACATTTACACAATTAGTAGTGATTATTATTGACATGTGTGACCCAATATACAGCTAATTTTGTAAAATTGTCATGTGTGCATTTCAAATAAAAATATGTTCTCTGATTTTAGGATATAAATTTTGATATATATCTATTAGGGCCATTCAAATTTATATTTTCTTGAATTACATGAATTGATAGATGTCAGTTAAAGATGCTCAGTATTATTTCATTATTTTATTTCTTTCTATTGTTGCTGATTCAGATTTGACTTTCTTTTAATGACTTTCTTCCTCTTATTTTCTACATTCTGCCAGTTTATGTTTCTTTTATTCTCACTTCCCTTCTTTGTTTTTGTTTTTGTCTTGTTTTGTCTTGTTTTTTTTAGATGAGGCAACCCTTAGTTGACCTCACAGATTGCAAGGACTTTGTCAGTTTACAATCCCTTATTTTTTTATTTTTTACACCTATAGCACCTGATCTTCTTAGGTGGTCTCCCATCCAAGTACTAACCAGGCCTGACCCTGCTTAGTTTCTGAGATCAGACAGGATCAGGCTTGTTCAGAGTATCATGACCATAGACTCATTTCCCTTCTTTGAAATCTTATATCTCTTAAGTCTTGTTTTGGAGAAGGCATATTTTCTTTAATATTCTAAATTGAATGTAGAATTTTTTTTAAAACTGTGTTCTTATTGTAACATTTTTTTTCTAAAATTGTTTTTGTCTTTTATTTTTAATGTTTGACTCTTGTTTATTTGCATTTCTTTGTACATGTCCTATACTGGCTATGTTATAATTATAATTCATCTTTGAATAGGTAAATGCCTTTTGGGTCAAAGTTTGAAGCAGATTCCAGTTATACAGAACATAAATGTCTCTAGTTATTTTAAGAACCTATTTAAAACAAACTGGAAATTTTCAAAGAATGAGCTGACAGACATTATTCTATAATGAACAACACAAAGCACACCCAGTAGTGGAGTTGCTACCTCTTTGGTTATCAAGATTAGCTAATCAGAAAGATGTCACTGAAACTGTTGACTTTAAAAACACTGAATCATAACTTCAATCCAATAGACCTAGTTCTTGGCTCTGAAGCCATGCCATTCTTTACAGATCCACACCAGCACAAAACAAATACCCCACATTCTGCCTCTTGACACTCTGGATTCTAGCAACTAACACTGAATGTTGTGGCAGGGGTGGGAATAGAGACATGGCCTTGCTTGACAGCAGAAAAAAAAAAACAGGAAAAAAAAACACTTCTGCATTTCAAAATTCATATGAATGCAATGCATCTAACTTACAGACGCTACATAAGTTTCAGGTTCTAGCTATATGGTAGCTAGAAAAAAAGTTTTAGCTTTCCAGACCCTGAAGTACAGAAGAATAAAGTAAAATGTGGTTGAAATGAGTATTGAGTGACAACTGAACATATGTTCTACAGCCAAACTTTCATTAAATACTGTAAAAGAGAAAGACCCAGGGAATGAGTTGAGGAAGTAAGTATCTTAGATTTGGATCAACAGAATTAAAACTTTTTCTCCCTGACATTCAGTGCTGAGAGTGTTTTCCATCTACCAGTCAGTAGAAAGCCTGACTCTTCGTGAATCCAGCACATCAGTGATTCTTTAGATGGTGATTTAGCTTCCACTCTCTTTAGCTAACCAAAGTCAGCAATTATGGGTCTTCATCCTCACCTACTAGTCATCTATGCTTGAACATAATTAAAATTTGCTTCCTCCAATGGCGCTATGTCTCTCTAATTCTCTGATCATCACTTTCCCCTGAACTTCTTTGTATCACATGGGTTTTGCCACATTTTTCTAGGCTGTCCATGGTAAATGGCCTCATGTTTCAAAGGGTGGATGGCCTGCTTAGTAGGCCACCAACTTATGAACAGCTCTGTGAGATAGATGCCTGAGAAGTACTAAAAAGGGATGTTAATTTCTTTAGAGCTTCTATCTTGATTTGGTCCAAATTTTACTGCAATTCATTGGGGATTTGAGGTATTTTTGTGTTTTTGTTGTTGTTGTTGTTGTTGTTGTTTTGTTTTGTTTTGTTTCATTTTTGGTTATTTCACCAAGGTGAAATTTTTCCTTTTTTATTTTTCCATGTTTTTGTCCTCAATTGTTTTCAGGGAAGGAGGTGACCCTATTTTATGCATCTACTCCCAATCTCATCAAATAATCAAACAAGCTGATTATAGATAAATTGGGATATGAAGAAAGTAAAAAATAAATAAAAGGTACCAAAATTTTTTCGATTATCTGATCAAGAAATATCAGAGCCTAGAAAACTAAAACCATAGAACATGACAAAAAAATCCTTAAAAGCCAATTAATTCCCAACCTCATTTCCTTAGGAAACTGATAGAAACACATTTGTTTGTTCTAGATCTTGTCAATTTTCATTTCTAGACAGGAGAAAGCTATAAACATATAAAAGTAGTACTTTTAAGTTCAGAATAAAACTATTCCTAATATACATGCTGAGTAAGACATCCGAGACAATTAGTTCAGTCTGTTCATTCAGGAGCAAAATGGTTGCAACAGCTATCTATTTTATTATCTTTCAGTAACGCTGGTTCAATCCTGACAGAGCCTAATGGCTAGCACCTCATAAATATCAATCACTTATTCAAAAAGTGGTCCTGAGTAGAGAATACTTACATGAAAAACACCTGCCGTGATCTTCAGTCTTTGTAATTTCTTTAAACACATCTGTCTGAATCAGCACGTTCTTCATGGTGATATTAATTTATTTGAATATAGTTGGACAAAAATGGAAAAGAAAGTAATAATAAAAGAGTATGGGAAAGTACAAAGCAGATAATGTGGGCATAGGAACTTCTAAAAAAGTAATTTCTCAACCATGTGTTTTCCTAATACCTGGAATAGACACAAAGGAATGATCAAAGCGTTCATACATGATCTTAAAAGCATAGCATACCCATGTTTATTTTTGATTATATGAGCAAGGGTATCCCACAAAAAAATTAGAATGAAACATATAAAGGTAAGTTTGATAAGACAGCCACTTAATAGGAATGCTCTAAATAGAGATTTTGGCTTAGTTCAAAAGATGCACTGAAACTACTGATTTCCCTCAACACTGCAAGTAAGTGTTAAAATCTCCCATGCTAGTCAATTATAGTGTTCATTTTCCAACTGTTTTCAGCCTATGGGCAGTGAAGATGGAATTAAAGAGCAATCACCTTATAAAAAGAGCTTAATGTAGTTTACAACTCTTATTTATATCATCTTCTTAAATGCTGAAATGTTTCATTCAATATAGTATAGCATAGACTATTTTTATAAGTCTCACTTATAAAACTGCAATCACTGTGCAATTAAAATACCACTGCAATTAAGATGTGTGGAATGGAACTTTCAGAAATGTACACATCACTTTCCTTTATAACCACCAAGGGAGACATTTTATATTCTAGTCTCCCAATTTATAAGATTCATTCAGCTAACAAGCAAATGTCTTTATTCACACAATAGCTTTACACACACACACACACACACACACACACACACACACACACATCCCTCTACTGTGGAATGTTATGTGTTTATAAATATCCAAAGGAAAATTTAAGAAGTTTATATTTTCAAAGTTTGAATTGCTATATGAAGATAAAACCATTTGGTCTTGTTTATAGATTGTTCTTTTTCATTTCAAATTTTTTTCCAAATGAAAAGACAAAGCAAGCATCACTAAGGCAAGTTATCTTAACTGTTTCTAAAAATAAGTTGGCAATTTTCCTTTTTCTGTTTCACAGAGAAGGAGACTGATGCTCAAAGAGGAAAAGTCACTTGCAGCTAATAAGTTTTAGGGCTGGAATGCAAACTTCAGTCTGTCTTGTCACAAAACCCTTGCCTAAATATGAACTCCTGTCACCTAGCATTATCTCTACTATAAATATATGTGGTTAATGTATTTAGAAATGCTTTTTGGTTATTAAGTGGACCCTGTGTAAAAAATTCCCCATGCATTTTGAATGTCCTTTACTTAAATACAGATAGACTCTTACAGATGACCTAGTTTCAAATCCCTTCTTTAAAGGGAAGATTTTAGGGATTCCAGGAGTTGAGGTGATCACCTCAAGTTCTTAACAAATGAAAAAGCAGGGTCAAGTTTAGAAACCCAGAACATTTAACAACCAGCTTGCTGTTTGTTGTTTACAACTTGCCAAGAACCTTTGCTTTAACAACTACATGAGTGTTGTAGACTCTAAATGTTAATCGTAAATATTTCAGAGTATTAGTTCAACAAATCTGGATTGAGCAACTACATACACACCACATAAGCACCAAAGGCACAAATATTACTAGGCATTCTTATATAGACCTTCCAAATGATCACATTTTCCTTTATGTATTAGTAGTACCTACCTCACATGGTTGTTGTAAAGATTAAATGAAATAATTATGTAGAATACTTAGAACAATCCATGGCACATAGTAAATTGTTCAGTATTATTATTGGTAATGCTACCAATCTAGCCTTAATACTTTCTCCATTCACTGCATGTATGCACTGCTTATCTTCTCTGGAGGAATACAGCTCTATTTCCTAAAGCAGCTTACAAAACAAAAGAAACTGTGATAGAGAAGTTAAGAAAATAATATAGTGTATTTGATTTAAAAAAGATCAAATTTAGATTTTTAAAAAAATATATCTTTTCTTTGGTTCCCTTTAAGGGCTGTGGTAGCCTCCATTATTCCTACCTTTTCGTATTTCATGTGCTGTATAATACCCTGCCCTTGAGTGTGGGCAGTACCTGTGACTTGCTTCTGGACATACAATATGGCAAAGGCAAAGAGACTTTCCAGATGTAATTATGATTCTAAATTAGTCCATACCGAATTACTCAAAGGGAGATTATCCACAGAGGGCCTGATTTGGTCAAATGAACGCCCTTTAAAAAAAGACTGGGCCCACCCTGAGTGGCTTGATGAAGTAAGTGGCCATGTTGGAGAAGCTCACATGGCAAGGAACTATGGGTAGCCTCTGAGAACCAAGAGTGGTTTCCAGTCCAGTTGACAACCAGAAAAAAGCTGGGGCCCTCAGTAATATAAGTGTGAGGAAATTAATTTTGCCAAAAACCTAAATAAGTCTGGCAGCATATTCTTTCCCAGTCAGGCCTCTAGATTACAATGCTGCCCAGACAACACCATGATTAAAGTTTTCTGAGACCCTGAACAGGATACCCAGGTAAACCAGACCTAAACTCCTGACCCACCAAAACTGTGAAAGTCAGTGCATGTTGTTTTACATTGCTAAATTGGTGATAATTTGTTATGCAGCACAGAAAACTAATATGAGATTATGTTTTATTTTGTTTGTTCCTCTCTAAAGCATACACTGATGTTGCAGACAAAAAGGAAAGAATAAGACACTTAAATATGGACAGAAAGGAAAGAATAACTTTTTTTGTTTTACAAGTTAATGAAGAAAACTATGGAGAAAAATAATCCTTCAGTTTGAGCAGTAAATTTATTTGTAATTAACTTAAAACCACCGAGCAAGTTATCTTTGACAAAAGATTTCTCCATCGTTAACCGATTTCTTTCTCTGAAATGCCCACTCTTACCTATTCCTATGGTTGAACATAATGAAGTAACTGTTTCACATTCTACTATCCTAATAACACATAAGTGTCCAAATGTTTTCATATAAATGGCATAATTTGAGTTTCACAACAATTTTGTGAGGTAGGAACAAAAGAATTGTGGAATTCTCAAATTCAGAGACAAAGCTGTGAACCCAGTGGTTATCTGTGGGCCTGAAAAGAGAGTACTAAAATAAATGAGGATTGCTTTTTCAGGTAAAGATAATAAATGACTTGCCCAGCAAACCTGTACAAAGAAGTACAAGAATTAAAACTCAGACCATCTGCAACAGAGGCCAGTAGTTATTTTCTGTAATAGCATTTTATCCTTGGAAAGGAAACACATTTAGCTATTAACAGCCATTAACCTTTTTGCTCAAATTTACATCACTCTTTAGCAGAGAACCTTGAATAACAAGATGCAAGGAAGAGATGAAAGGAAATATCATGGGTACGGAGTGCCGTCTAGCCTTGAATATCAGAGAAAATAGCAGGAACACAGTAGATACCTCTAGGTAGAGCTACCTTCTGACAAAAGGAAAATGAGCTGGTAAATAAAATGCTAAGATCTTAAAAGAAAACTACCTATTAATTTCTTTTTCTAGCAGGGCCTTTAAAAATACAAATCAATAATTGTCTTTTTTGAAAATGAATTTCCAAAAGCTTTGAAAAATAATTTTGCTTACTAACTCTTTATCTTATTCTGATGAAACCTCAAGCAATAGCTCAATCATTTCGGTTTGTCTCAATGAGGACACTGGATTTCTTTGGAAACAACACAATCAGATGTTGAAGAAAATACCAACTGAAGCTGAATACCAGTAGCATCTTCATGCTGTCATGAATATGAAGCTATCTGTGTTCTGTCACCCTAGGGTTTCTCATTCTTGTTCAGTATAAATATATGCTTCTCAGTTTTTTTCCATGAACAAAGCAGTGGTCATTGAAAAGCCAAGATTCCCTAAGCAGTTTAGTGGTGTTGATGCTTACCAGCCAGATACTACCAAGAAGGATATCTGGGCTTATTATTTGCTGCAGCAAAGAAGCCTGCACATCATAGTGAAATGTCAACAAGAGGCTATTAAGAGGAGATTATTTGGGGATTTAGGTTGTATTCTTGTTGAATTTTCAAGGAAGTGGAGGTTTCATCTGGATTGGGTGCTGTCAGAAAGCAGAGGAAATTCAGTGACTGGATATCTTAATAATTTTTATCTAAGAAGTGTAAGAAATGAAGTAGGATTCTAATTGATAAAAAAGAAGCAGCCATTTTGTAAGCTGGGAGAGGAGTAAGTTTGGAAAGTTTTGTGGTATTCACAGTGTTCTTGTTTTTGTCTAAGCTCAGGCATGAGTATGGAGTGGCCATGTTTTTGTCTCACTCCATCATGGACACAGACTGACATCGTCTGATGTTGGTATTCTGTTCATTTTTGTTTATATTCAGCAAGAGAAGACCATAGCCAGCTACTAGATTACAGCTATCATCGGTTTTTATTCTTCCTCAGTGGACATCCAGGTTAATGAAGAACTACCTCTTCCCTAATCTCAGACTATGTGGTTGAGGTGAGGCTGACCCTGTCCCTCCTCTAAGGATGGGAACATGACCAAAGTCTGGTCAATGAAACTTCTTTATATCTCAGTCCACAGTGAATATTTCAGAGATGAGCATCTGACCTTAAAGTGAGCCAATGACAGGCAACATCCACAGAACTTTTGCTGAAGCTACTTGGAAAGAGGTGCATTGTTTTAATGAAATCATTTAGGCTTAGAGGTTATAGAGAGTTAAGATGTTTTAGCTACCTCTACACCAACAGTTACAAGCCCCTAGCCTAAAGTGACTGGTCTTACTGCTAAACATGAGACTATGCTTTCTTAAACTGTTAATTTTATTTGCTAAATTTGAACAGAGTATGTGCATTCCCAGACTTGCTTATCTATAGAACATCTACTTCAGAAATCTGACAACTATCCACTTGCATTGCCACATGTGTCACATTTTTTGTTTTCCTATTCTTTTTCCCTTAAACACCTGAGTGCTTCTAACACATAAAACTTCAGCTAACTGCCAGAAGACAAAACAATCTCATTTCAAACTGCGATATTGTGATTTATAAGAAATATATATTTGGTCTTTGTTCATAGGTCCTAGTTCACAGTTCCTAAAACTCTTGGAATCTCCTGTGATAAAAGCAATAAAAGTTCCTTTTGTTATGTTAATGAGGTAACTTTGGGAAATTCCTTAGGTAACCTAAGGATGAGTGCTAGTTGCCAGGAGAACCAACCATGTAGTTACAGGGTTAGAACTTTCTTCCAGGGCTAGGAGTAGGGCTGGAGATTAAGTTCAATTGCCAATGGCCAATGAGTAAATCAATTATGTGTAGGTAATCAAGCCTCCATAAAAACCCAAATGGATGGGGTTGGGAGAACTTCCGGCTTGGTGAACATGTGGAGATTTGTGTAGAGTGATACGCTGAAGAGAGAATGAAAGTTCTGTGCCTTTTCCCCACACTTTGACTTATATATTTCTTCCATCTGGCTGTTCCTGAGTTATATCCTTTTATAATGAACTAGTAATCTAGAAAGTAGATGTTTCTGTGAGTTCTGTGAGTTGCTCTAGCAAATTAATTGAACATGAGGAGGGGGTCCTGATTTATAGCCAGTCAGGCAGATAACCTGAGTCTGCTAGTGGCTGCGGTGGGGGGAGCGTTGAGCAGTCTTGTAGGACTAAACCCTTAACCTGTGGGATCTAATGCTATCTCCAGGTAAATAGTGTCAGAATTTAATTGAATTGTAGGACACTCAGCTGGTGTCTGGAGAATTGCTCGTGAGTGATGTGAGAAACTCCCTATTCCACACATTGGAAACTGGGTCCAGGAACCCAAAAGACAGACCAGTCCTCATACTAGCAGCTGATTGGGAGAATTTTTCAACCCAAAATATACTTCTTTGGCATAAAGATTATTTTAGGCTGATTATTAAACAAAAAAAAAAAAAAAGACTAGGGAGAAGCTCAGAAATCCAAGTAATAGTTAACCTTCTGTAAGAGACATTTACATTTGTAAGGGAAATTTCTATTTATAAGTGTCTCCCTCTCTGTACCTGGAAGAGAAGAATGACTCTAAATCTCCAGAAACGCTTACCAATGAAGAAGGCTAGGACTTAAATATGTAAAACAACCTTACCCTTTATTGTGCCTTCCCTGGTAACCTTCATAACTGCCCTCCCCCCACATGTTTTGTGTTTAGCTCGAGTTGTTATTTAAAGTGGTGCTTCTGGCCATTTCAGGGAGTTACTTAGTTTTCCTGATCTCCCATGTATTACAGGAAGTATACATATAATCAAACTTCTGTTTGTTTTTCTCCTCTTCATCTGTCTTTTTTATTCCGAGGATGGGGGAAGGGCTCAGCCAAGAACCTACAATGTAAAGGGAAAATTTTGTTGCCTCCCCCGCACAGCCAATAAAGGCTTTCTTCTTGTTGCTCCACTTTGAAGGTATTTATTTCAGGATTCTTTTGAGAAGGTGTTGGTGGCCATTTTTGTCTCTGTATTGAAAGAACTTTCTTAAATAAACAAAGAAGTAGGCAGAGCTAAAATATGCAGAAAGAGTGTTTCATGATGTCATTTGATCTTGTGAATGTCTCCCCCTATTTGAAGTCAAAAGCACCTCTGAAATTCTTATAGATAAATTACCTTTTTGTTTCAAGTATTTTTTGGTTGGGTTTCTCTTACCTCTAAAAGGAACATATGTCTCCCACTCCCTCACACAAACATTACAGAAACTATGTCAAATAAAAATAAATATGGACTTAGGGAGATACTTTAATTAGAGAGAAAGACAATTACAATTGTAGGAAATCTTCAATCTTAGCAATCTATCTCAAAATCAAATAAAAGTTTTTTCTTCCATAGTGTGAAGGAGGGGCAAGCAGAGACAAGCTTCATCTTTTAAGGAGATTCTGGACAGCAAGGGGAAAAAGCCATTGGGGTTTGACAGGAAAAGAGCCATGTGGTGGTCTGCTGATTCCCAAGAGACATTAATGAGGGGAGCACGTTTTACTTTTTAGTGCTTGCTAATAAGGCTTTGGAGCAAACCAAGTTTGGAGGCCTATAGGAAGGAGAGAAGGCTAACTAAAGTTTGGTCAAGACAAAGTGGAAGGTAAGAAATGGGCAATTTGGAACACTTGATCAAGTACAATTGAGCAGTTTTGGGTTCTGAGGATCCACCAGTGTCTTGGTGAGAAAGGTAATGAAGATTCCTTTACATCTAATGCTTTGTTACTTTAGGCTGCCAATTAAGAGATTCAGTGTTTAATCTCCGGTTTATCAAGTTTAATATATGTCTCTGCTCTTATGGAACAACCTGCTTTTAGGTGTTATTCTTTTTTTAAATTTAGTATAAAATGGCTCAAATTCCAAATTCACAAATAGTGTGAAACAGTCATGAGCAAAAATCTATGAGATTTTCTAAGGAGGGATAAGAGAGGGAGAACATATTTGCCCTGATTCAATCTACCCTGCAGCCTGTTTCTCTACTGCTGACTCCATCCTGATAATCTGAGCTCCAGAGCTCCAGTCCTGCTATTAGGGGGAAGAGAATATGCCCTATGAATTCCTCATGAACTTCTCTAATACCCCTGCTTCTGCAGCCTCTACTTGTTTGTACACTGAAGTTTGTAAGCAATCTGGTATTTAGATACCTTCTTTACAAATCCTGCATAGATGATCTCCTAATTTGGGAATAAGAGGTTACTAGTACTTAAAATCTTGTTGCTTCAGACACAAATAAAACTAAAATAATTCTCTTTAACATCTTGTCTTTATACACTTAATATTATGAATAAGTCATTCACAGAAAAGCCAAAATTGTTAAGTCAACATAACTGGGAAAATTATAATTAAATTATCAGATACAATATTTTTTAAATGCCATAGCTATCGAGTATGTAGACAATGCTGTGATAAGAACAGTCGAGTATAATGGGAAAAGTTACAAAGAAAACAAGGTTAGTTGGCACTTAATTTTTATTTTGTCATTCATTAGTTTTTAAAGCACATTTTTACATTATTAGTTCTCCAACTGATAACATTCATACCAATGATAATTTTGTTGAACTGCACATCGGAGAGTTACTCATGTTGATAACAATGTGTTTCCTTTCAGATCTATACCCACCATAAGTATCCTTTTTAAATGTATTATTGTTGTCATTCATCAACCTAGAGCATGTTAATAGGCAAACTAATGAGACATTTGTCAAGATTTTATTTATTTTTTATTCACAAATGATAGCTAGTGTTTCACAATTGTAACACAGCAAGGAAGCACTTAGTTTCTTCATAGTAAATACAAAGAGGTCTGGCTTAATTTAAGTAAAAGGTGAGTGTGAATTTTACAAAATTTAAACCATTGTCATTTAGTATCTGATGGTTCTAAATAAAAAATTAGTAAAAAATACATTTAGCAAATATTCAAACTAGTATTATCTATAGAAATATAAATTATTGAATCAGATATTAGAGCCACTAAAATATTTTTGTTTCAATAAGATATCCCTTAAACATTTTCATTTAGAATAAGGAATACATTGTTATTCCCAAATAATAGAGAATCTATGCTCATACTGCCATTCCATGATTCAGGCCAGAAATGAAGGTAGGTCTTTGCTAATATGTGGATCACTAATTTGGAGTTTTCCACTGGGAAGAAGAGAAATTAGACCTTAATTGTAGGCTCTATACAAACTGCATATTTTGTATTATGCATTTAATAATTACTTCACATATTTTAATATTTTTAATTAATTAAAACTATAAAGTTACTTATAAAAATCAAGTCACGGGGCTAAAGATTTCCCTGTATTTTTGTGGCTATCTTTATTTGATACAGCTACAAAGTGAATTAGGGAGGACTACAATATACATTTGCTCCATACCTCTTTAGAGACAGACTTAAATAATAATATGGGATAAAAACCCATTTGGGATGCCTTCAGGGCATCAAGAACTCATTCTGGAGTTTTCATGTCAACTAGGGAACATTATTCTTTGATGGATTTAGAGGTGGAACACTGTACTCGGTTTTATAGGGAGATATGCCTGCCTTCAGAAATCTAAATTTGAAAATATTTGTTTGTAAAGATATATGTGCCCCTATGTTCACTGCAGCACTATTCGTGGTAGCTAAGACATGGAAACAACTGAAGTGTCTGTTTAAAGGAGATGTACAGATATACAATGGAATATTACTCAGCCATAAGAAAAGAAGAAATACTGCCATTTGCGACAACATGGATGGATCATGAGATTATCATGTGAAGTAAAATAAGATAGATAGAAAAAGTTGAGAACCATATGATTTCATTCATATGTGGGATATAAAACGGAAAGCAACAAGTGAATGAAACAAACAAACAACAACAACAAAAAACAAAGCTCATGGACACAGACAATAATATGGTGGTTACCAGAGGGAAAGTGGGGAGAAGGGAGGTAGATAAAGGTAAAGGGGGGTTAAATATATAGTGACAGAAGGAAATTTGACTTTTGGTGATGAGTATACAATGCAATATACAGGTGATGTATTATAGAATTATATGCTTTCAACTTATATAATCGTATTAACTAATGTCACCCTAATAAATTTACTTTTAAAAAATCGAATGATCACTTGAGGTAGAGAGTATACATGGTGAACAGGTATAATCCAAATATATTATCAAGTTTATGAGAACAAACCATAGATGAACTAATATTATTGATGATGTTACATAAGACCCTTGAACCATAACTCTGAAGTCAAGCAAACATTACATTTTTAAGCCCTATGTCATAAAAGCAATCACACAGGTAGTGTATCATAAAAATAATCACACAAACCATACAAAAATAAGACAAACAAAAATCCTACCAGCTTTAATCAAACAGATCTGAGATAAAATCTTGGGTAGTAGGTCTACAAATAGGGTCAATTTTTAATCTCTTTGAGCCTGTTTCTTCCTCTGACAAATGTGAAAAACTATGTCTCTTAAAACAGAATTATGCAAAGATCTGTGTCTGACATATTGTAAGCATTCTATAAATGTAGTTCTTATGATAATGCATACAGTAACATTTGCTGACAAATGCATAACTGGGGGAAAGGGTACTGTACATGAAAACATAAAACAAATTTCTTGCATAACAACTGAAAAGAATAAAAAGTTAAAATGAAAGATTGTGTAACAAATGAACAATACAGACTCATGGACAGGGACAACAGTTTAGTGGTTACCAGAGGGCAGGGGGGAGGAGGGGAGACAGATAACTGTAAAGGGGGTCAAGCATATGGTGACAGAAGGAAATTTAACTTTGGGTGGTGAACACACAACGCAATATACAAATGAACTGTACACTTGAAACCTATATAATTTTATTAAGCAATGTTGTGCCAATAAATTTAATTTAAAAATTAAAAAATTAAAAGAGAGAGTATATAATTGGCTCTAAAACCATGGAAGGAGGTTAAAATTTTGATTCCAAGCTTAGAGAATATAATTTAATAATGTGGATTATATTAGCAATTACATTCTAAACTCTCCTTTTAGAAGGAAAGGTATATAGGAGTGACTAAGTAAACAAAAAATACCAATATATCCAAATATAAAATGTATATTTCAGACATGAAGATGCCTCCTCATAGAAATTAGGCTCAAAGTCTCCTGGTAGAACCTAGTGTAACGAAAAATATAAAATGTAGATGATTTAAAGAGAAATTCTGAGATGGCACTAGAAGTTTAACCAAGCCATAATATTTTTTTTCTACCCATGTGTTTTCAGCCCTTTGGCTCATGGTCTAAGAGGAAAATTCATACAGTACCTGGGCAGATAGTGAAGAAAGCTAAAGTGAATCCCATCACACCATTTTGGTACCAGGAGCAGGTCCAGAGAGAATTCCTCTATCTAGCACTTAAAAATATCGGTATACATGTATTCTTCAAATAAATATTAACCATATTCTGATTCATAGATAAGTAGGAGAAATAAATCAAACTAGGAACTATGTAAAACTATAAAAGGAGAAGAGAGGATAAGGAAGAATCAGGAAGAAGAAAAAGAGGAAGAGGAGGAGGCTCTAGAGAGAAGATGAAGGGATAAGGAAGACAGGCAGGCAGAAGAAATCAGGTAAAAGGGAGAGATGGAGGAGTGGAACACACCTTAGAAATGTCCCTTAAAAAAAGAAAAGAAAAAAATTTAGACAATCCTTCATAGTTTCAATCAAATTAAAAAGAAACCTGAAAATGAGGTTATGAGTTATAAGGTGAAATAGAAACAGAATGAGGTAAAAGGAGAACTTTCAGAATTAAGGAATTAAATAGAGACTATAACACACAGAAATTTAAAATACTTGCAAAGTAGCAAACAGTAAAAATTATGCTATCAGGAAGTGAATTGGTGTCCTAGAAGCAATTATTGATAAAAGTCACAAAGAATAAAGAGAAGATAGTGGCTGACCTGAAGAAAAAATAGATCACAGGGAACAGAAATAAGTGTTTTAACAATATGATGCAAAGGAGTTTTTTTTATATATATAATAAAAGACCAGGTATTCAGTCTGAAAGTGCTCACTGTGTACCAAGAAAATGCATAAGAAATATTAATGCTAATATATAACCTAGTGAAATGATTAAAACAGCAAGATAAGAGTCCTACAAGCCTTCCGTATGAGAAATGAGGCCATTACGTAGGGGGAAAATATTAAGATGGACTATTTCTCTTCAAGAAAATTAGACGTAAGAAGTAAAAACAGCAATAATTTCTGGATTTTTAAAAATTACCTTTTCCTGGGCTGGCTCCATAGTGTAGTGGTTAGTACATCTGCTTTACATGCAGAAGGTCCTGGGTCCACCCCCTGGGTGTGCCAGGCCCCCGGGGTGCACCAAGCCCTGGCTGCATGCTGTGAGCGTGTAGGAGGAGATGCCTTCAGAGATCCAGTTCTTAGGCAACATCCATATGTCAGGGGTGGAAGTGGGAGGGAGGAATTAAAGAGGGGAAAAATTACCTTTTCCCCAATTTTTAAAAGTTAATGTGTGCATTATAGAAAACTAAAAATCCCAACAAGCAAAAGACACACACAAAATCCATAATCATCAGCAGTTCACAATTTTACTTAAACTTCTAGTTCTGCATGTGCATGTATGTGTACATTTAAATAAGTAAGCACATATTTTTCTGGTTGAGATCATACAATATGCATCATGCTTTGTCACATATAAAGACATTTACTAATTCAAAGCCCCAAGGCCATGACTGTTTTGATAACCAAGAATATAATATACTTGATCAGGGTAGAAATGCAATCTTGCTTTTCTCAAGGTCAAAAATTGCTTAAATGACAAAATGACAAGTCCCTGGATAAAAAATTGTTGGCAGAGTTAACAAAATACTGCATATCTTTATTGTCTAAAATAAGACATAAAGGACTGCAGTACAGTAAGTATAATGTTTCTAAGAGAATTCATTATCAGATCTATACATTAAAATAATAAATAGTAGGTGTTTCTATTGTTTTAAAATGTATTCATACAGTGTAGCCAAAAATATGCCACATACATCAGTCTTCTCCTCTCTCTTTGCCTACCTGATCTAGTATATAAGTACAATGGGTACTGCTCACAGAAACAGTTTAGCCATTCCGTTCCCCAAACACAAGATTTCATACGAATTTTAACCTCCTCCCCTCAAAAATGTTAACAAAATGTGTTACTTTACTATCTCGACTTTTAACGTGGTGTTGTGCATCTCAGAATGTTAAAAAGACTAGCCATTTCAAGAAAGGACATAACATAGTTAAGTATATATACAGTTGTAAGGAGTAACTGTCCTTTTGCATTTCTCCCTTCTGACCTCCTTCAACCCAATGCTCAAGTCTTAATAGTATACTGCTCACCGAAGTGGTTTAGAATTACATTTCCAAAGAAAATATTTCCCATCAATATTTTCAAAGGTATTCAAAAGTCTTCTTTTACTACCACTACTTTAAATACATTAGACATTTCTAAATATCTAGACAATGTAGCTATCTAAAATAAGAACTCCATACATTTGGCCCCCTTCACCCTTATCTACCTCCCCCCTTCCCCACTTTCCCTCTGGTAACCACTAAACTGTTGTTTGAATCTGTGAGTTTTTGTTTGTTTTGTTTGTTGCTTTCAGTTTTATATCTGGTGAGGGAAGGAGATTTGACTTTGGGTGAACACACGATGCAATACACAGATGATGTATTATTGAACTGTACACTTGAAATCTGTATAATTTTATTAACCAATGTCACCTCAGTAAATTCAATAAAAAATAATAACTAATTTTCTCACTTTATACACAATATCATTAAACAAAACTGCACACATTTAATGAAGTGACTCTAATTGTGACCATCCTGACCCTTAACCATGTCCTCCTCATTTCCTCCTTTATGCCATCAAGCCAATGGACAAGTATAGACAAGTATAGTGCTCAGAGGTGGTTGAACAAATTCAAATTAATTTCTAAAAGTATTTTACAGAAGATAGACTCTCCTGTGAGTTCAACACAAAGTGTACAAATGGGCTATTTTATTCATACAATTAAGAATTCATACAATGCTTAAACATCTAAATACTATTTGTTGCAACACTGGGATTTATTTGTCCATTCAGTACTATAAACAGTGCAAAGCCAAATACAGCTCGAAGAGGAGGCTTAACCATTTTATTCCCAAAAGATAATCTTTCAAATTAACTTTAGTGTTAACAAAATATGGTTTTTACTATCTCTATTTTTAACATATTTTCATCTCAGAAAATTGGAAAATTAAGAATGATTAGACATTTCAAAAAAGGACATAACCTTATCAACTATGTATATAAAAGAGAAATAGAAATCATACATAAAACAACGGTTATAATGTGAAATATCTTCCTAATATGAAGACTTTCTTTCTTCTCAAGGCCTTTTGTTCCACCTCTAACCCAAAGAATGAATTCCCTGTGTTGCTCTTGGTGTCTATTCTAGTGGTGGGCTAAAGGTTCCATTTCTAAAAGTCATATCAGAGGGCATTTGTTTAATAAGATTTATTTTTAACAAAAGGTCACTTAATAAAGTCTTGTGATTTCTAACTCTTTTATTTTTTATCAGATGTCAGCAACTCTTTAGGTCTAGAAGCCTAGATGTGGAAAAATAAGAATATGAAGTTGTCTTCTAAAAGATTGAGAGAAAAATTGAGAGAAGTCTTTTTATACTGTATGCATTAAGCCTTTTAAAAATGACCAGTACATCTTTCAAAACGTCAAGCTCCCCCCGCTGGCCGAAGGCAGCATGTTGTTTCATCTTTTCTTACATCCACTCTCCAGACCTGGTAGCAGGCTGACTGCCCACTGGCTGACTGCCTACCCCTCCCTTGGCCTCATCCAGGGCTCCACTCACCCATCGAGCCAGCAAGGCCTTTCTTCATCATGGTTGGCACAAGGTGTCATCTACTTCACTTGGGACCCAGCAACTGAGCAGGGTCCCAGGATGTGCACGTCTCCAAGAGGCAGGTCTCACCTTCATTAATGCACCTTCTTGTGCCTTTGGGCATTCTGGCATCCTCTAGCTTCTCCGCCCTACAGCAAGAGTCAAACAGCAGCCCCAATCAAGATGAGGGGTGGCCAGGATCAGGAGGCCTCTACCGCTGCAATCAGGCCACAGGCACAAGTCGGCACCGGCAGGAACCCAGCACATGTGCAGAGCAGCGTGAGTCCCCAGTTGCCAGAGTGCAGGCAGGCTGGTACCTGAAAGGCTTCCGGAACCCTAAGCGAGTGGACACGTGTGTGATTGGGAGAACCCCGAAAGTCACCAGCTCAAAAAACAGAAATAGCTGGAAAGAATCCCCTGGGTCAAAGCATGAGGTTCGAATACTGGCTGGAAGGTTCCCTGCCTCCATGGCACTGGAGCAAGTAAATGGTCGGAAGGGCTTGGGTTCCACAGCAGGTTGGCCTAGTGGTGGCTGAAGGGCCCCCGGGTCTTCTCACCGCATAGGCCTCTTAGTGGCTGAAAAGGCAATCAGGTCCAGAGATCTAGGGTGTGCGGGTGACTAGAAAGGATCCCTGGGCATCAGTGTGGCCTGCAGCACAGATGGTTGCTGATAGGGCCCTAGGTTCCATACTTCAAGGGCAGGTTGGTGAATCTGAGGAACCACAAACACCAGCGTGCGCATGAGAGCACGCATGCACATGGAAAGGATGGCGGCCGAAGGAAAACCATTCAATTTCTCTAGAATGCTGACAGGCCAGTGGCTGGTAGCCAGAAGAGCCCTAGTGTCCCAGGGTGAGATGCAAGGTGACTGTAAGGTCCCTCTTTACCCCAGCACACAGGCAGGGTGGTGACTGGAAAGTCTTATCCAGGAAAAAAAATGCACATCTGGAAATTAGTAAGGAAAGACTTTATTATGAGGGACTATTGCAATAGGGAGAGAGGGACAATTACACTAGAAAGATGTTTAAAGCGTAAGCCAGAAACAGTTTAGGGAAGGGGTGGGTAAGCAAAACTTTTATATGCAGTGACCATAGGATAGGTGGCTATGGAAGGAGGAAGGAGGATGTAAAATTTGCTGGCTGGGGTGGGGAAGGGAGGTCTTGCAACTTGACAACTCTATCAAATATTGCAATAAAGGAAAGGTTGAGGCAGGAAATGTTTACTTTTATTCGAACACCTGAGTCAGAGTTTTAGGCCTGAAAGCAAACAAGTTATCGTGTAGGAAGTTCACATAAAGTTTAGGGCCTAGCTGTCCTAGTTAAGCCAGTCTAAAGCTATGTCACATACAAAGTTTGACCAGTCTTGTCAGTCCTTTCTCTTGTTCAAGACCGTCTCAGTGTTACTGCCCTTGAACGACAAGGGTAAGGAGAATCTGAAGTAGTGGGTGGCTAAGTGAAATAGCCCTCAAGGTCAGTGTTTTCTCAGTATTGTTTCTAGAGGACCAGCTGAACCATCTGTTTGATCAGTTGGCAGAGGTCAGTTGTTTTAGGATCCTACAGATCAGGCATCTGGAAAGGGTGATGCCCAAAATGCAAAAGATAAACATTATTATGAAAGATTATACTAAAGTAAAGATCCAGGAGATGAATCCTAAGAATATCAAGTCCAGCAAATTCCAAGACATCAGTGGATAAAAATCTTTCAATTACGCAGCACCGCTCATTGAGTTTTTAATGTTCTTTGTGATGTTGTCAACAGTCTTGGTCAACCAAGATACTCAGCACCCTGACTAACTTTGGAAATTCAGGACCAGAAGAGCCTTCATGACACTAATGTTATGATCAGTAAGAATCTGAAATACATCCAGGAGCACAAGCATATTGGGAGAATGGTTCACAGTATAGTCATATATTCCATATAATAGGTGGGTGGCCTGAGAACCTTCGGTTCCCTGATACGTGAAGGACCCTAAGCCAGAAAAAGTGCTGGAACTCTACAACCAGGGAACAGGTGGTATTCGGAGGTCCCCCAGGACACCAGTGCCTGGGAAAGGATGGTGGCAGAAAAAGCTCCAATTTTGTAGCTGAAAAAGTCCATAGCCTTTACTTCGATCGAATGTACTCCATTTTCAACAGCAGGCAATCAAACAGATGGCCATTAACTCCCAATTACCGTATGGACTGTGGGTAGGCAGGAGCCCCAGGGAAAGGATTCAAGGTTGAAATGGTCCCCATGACACCAATTCGATAGGAGTGCTGCAGCCAAAGGGGTCCCCCTGGGCACCAGCAAGGAATTAGTACAGTTCGTCATAGAGTTGTGTATTCTACAGCAAGGTTTCTTAATTGAGTTCCTAGAATCTCTCTGGCCTGGCAGTCTGGTTATCTGGGCCCAGGGTGTAAAGGCCAAATCTAGCAGACATGCTAGCAGGAGCAGCCCATGGTTCCACTGAAAAGGATTCTCTTGGGGTCTGAAGAATCCCTGGAACCCTATTTGGGAGGCAGGTTAATGTCAGGAACATTACCTTGGGGTACCAGCTGGAAGGGCCAACAGTGTCTGAGGGAGGTCTCACTTCATTTCTTTGCTGGCTGACTGGGTGGATGAATCCCATACCTCCCCTGCCAGTGGCTAGTGCTGTAACTAAAGATGCTTTCCTTTCCACTACTTTCGGGCTCTGGTCACTAAAGCGCCTTAGACTCAGTAGCACCCATGTAAGCTGAATCCCAGAAACCTAGCTTGTAGGAAATCTAGTGGTCAGAAAGTTTCCTGTGGCACTGCCTAATGAAGGTACAGTGGTGAAAAGGAGCCCCCTGCATCAGGGTTCTAGACTGATGGTTGCCAATGATACCATCTATTTCACAGCACTTGATCATGTTAATGCCTATAAGGTCCCTTTTGGAACCTAGTACTCTGACAACATGGTCTCATAGAAGACAAGCAAGGCACCAGCTCCAGGGCAGAATGTGTTCGGAAGTGCTCTCAGGGTGCCAGTTCCCATGACTGCACATCTGTTGATTCTTAATCCCCCAAGGTTTCTGGATACTATTGCCCACTGTAAGGGAGATGGTATGAAGGGTACATACTTTCTTGATTTCCTTTGGCTAGAAGGTGCCTTGGAATTCTACGAGGGGCTAAATTGTTGGTTGGGAAGTACTCAGTGCACTTAGATGGGAAAGGAATGGAGAAGGATGGTAGCCCAAAATGGCTCAGATTACTGAGCCAAAAGGAATCTTGAGCAGTACAGCTAACTGATGGCCATAAAATCCCCAGGCCCACAGCATCGACTGTAGACAGAAATAGCTCTTTGAAATGCTTAGGGCCCAGAAGGCCCTTTCTGAAACTAATGTGATATTGTATGCTGGCTACAAAGGGTTCTGGGGCTCCTGAGACCTTGAAGTCTAGTTTTCTAAAGGGCCATATACTCTACAGCAAGGAATTCGGGCAGGGCCCCTGGCACTACAGTGCATGATCAGTCCCATCATCCAAAAGGGCTCCTGAGCAGAAGTGCCAGAAAATATGGTTTGTGTGATGCCATCAATATTCTGTGTCCAAGAATACCCAATCAGCATAGTCTTTTTCATGGGTCTGAGATAATCCTTACTTGTTAAGAGAAGTATTCTGGCCTGTAGCTGATTGCAAGTACTTTCAGAGAAGTATCAGAGTAAAAGAAAAACTATCTTCTTCTTGGTCAACTTATTAGTGATAATTTTCAAAAGGAATGAGCTGATGAAAATTAATTTTAAAAATCATGTGATTAACCAGGAAATTTAGCTGTACTGTGGCATGTAAAATAAAATAAAGTCAATACCAGATAGTTTTAGGCAAAATATCTGTAAACATATTGATTAGCCCAATTTTCAAAGAAAAGTGGATATATAATTTATGAAAACGGATGAACATAATGTTTATAGAGAAAAAAAACTTCAGATGTAATGTGTTAAAATTCTGACCATAATATACCATGAATGCATCAAGTATTTATTTAGAATATACCAGGAATATATCAATAATATTAAGTAGATAAATGATGTGAATTCTCAATTAAAAACCACTGGCATGGAACATATTGGATTCAATTTTAAGAACTAAAATTGTGGCCAACTTAACATTTAAAGAAACTAAAGTGATCACTAATGATATTATGCCGCTGTTGTCTAATATCAAGGAAAACAGTGCTAGAACTTTGATAAATGAAAATATCATTGACAACAAGGGCATGAATAAATCTCTAGGGCTTCATATAATTTTTAAATATTTATTTTAATGACATTTTACCTATATATATTTAACATAGGTGTCTCTTCTGATTTGACTTTTCTCATGTAACTCAAAATATATAAAAGAAATCTAATTATTGTTAGTAACTCTCTTTTTACAAGGTGAAAGAACAAATTCTTTGTAATTTTCCAGGGGCCTTCTTGGAAATTCAAAGAGTTTTAGGTGCAAAAGATAATATTTAGGATTCTGCTCAAGGAAGGTGAAATGTCAAAATTTGTTAGGAAATTTGAACATTTAGTTAAAGTGCAATCATGGATCAGTGAAAAACAATGCTTGCCTAGCTATTTAATCCAAATGGTAATGAAAGATTTTAAAAGTAAATATTGGAAGTAACATGATTGTAAAAATCCTTAGGTCTTTTAAAAGTGAGAACACTGTTTTTTTAAATAATAAAGAAAATGATAAAACCAACACAAGGCACAAGAAATTAATAAGATATAGCCTATTTGCCTTCAAAACAGATTACCAGAAGAAAAAGAAAAATCTTTTACAATAAAGAGCTAACCAGTAATCTAAGAAAATTGTCATTTTATCAGAGAGAAAAACAAATTCTAGCTTTGCATTTGATTCTAAAACTCTTTTTTAAATCTTATAAATAAATGTATCAACCTTAGCTACCTTGGACCACAACAAAATTCCCTGTCCACGAACCTTTTCTGATTTTTTATAACCTTTCAGGTTTTGTCTTACACTTTTTTATTCTGGAATAAACAGTTTTTTTATTCATTTATTTTATTTTATTTATTTTATTTATTTTTTTTTACTTTAGGACAAAACTATTTTCCTTAGTAAAACTATATTAAGTATACTTTCCATACAATATATTAACTATAAATTTTAACAATTGCTAACTTCTGTTACACAGAGAAAACTTGGAAATGGATAGTTGTGAACTATCATACACTAGCATTTTATAGCAGACTAACAAAGCTTATAGATGTATATCTCACAAATTTTTATAGTTACACAAAGGATATAATACTATATCCTGGTACAATTTCTCAAATTGGAAAAAATGGACACATTCATTAATAAATCCAAATATCTGTATCCTTAAAATTATGCATAACAATTAATATTTTAGTATTTTATTTCATTTAAATAATCTAGGTGTTTAATGAATATCTATTAATAAACATAATTTAGCAAAAGTCTAAGATTTTCAGTTACCTAAAAATCTTTGAAACTATCTTTTTAAAAACAGCTTTATTTAGATGGAGTTTGCATACCTTAGTATTCACAACCCTAAGTGTACAGGTAATGGTTTTTGATATAGCACATTATTAATTATTTTAATTTGTGGTAAAATACATATTACATGAAATTTTCCTTTTAACCACTTTTAAGTGTACATTTTTGTTGCATTAAGTACATTCACAGTGTTGTGCAACCATTACCATTATCCATTTCCAGAGCTTTTTCATCATCTCAAATAAAAACTGTGTACCCGTTAAATAATAACTTCCCATTTTACTCTCCTTCCAGCCCCTAGTAACTTCTATTATACTTAATCTATTGCAGGTACCCCATATAAGTGGAATCATACTATATGTGTCCTTTCGTGTCTGATTTATTTCACTTAGTGTAATGTTTTCAAGGTTCATCTATGTTTTAGCATGTATGAGAACTTCATTGTTTTTTTATGGTTGAATATAATCCTTTGTACATGTAGACTATATTGTAGTTATCTATTCATCTGTTTGGGTACCTGATTTCAATTTCTTTGGATATATACCTTTGAGTGGATTTATACTTGATTACATGTTAATACTAATCTGTAGTTATTTGAGGTACTGCCAAACTGTTTTCTATGGTGACTATATCATTTTACATTCCTATCAGTGAAGTACAAGGTTCCAATTTTACCATATATTATCTAACACTTATTTTCTGTTTTAATTTTTTAATTATAGCCCTCTTAGTAGGTGCAAAGTGGTATATCATAGTTTTGACTTGCACTTTCCTAGTGGCTAATTATGTTGAGCAACATTTTATGTGCTTATTGGCTATTTGTATATCTTCTTTGGAGGAAAGTGGAGAAATGTCTATTCGAGTCTTACCCATTTTGCTTTTTTTTTTAATCAGGTTGTCTTTTGTGGTGTTGTGGATGTTTTTTTTTTATATATTCTAGGTATTAAACCTTATCAGATATTTGATTTCCAAATATTTTCTCCCATTCCATATGTTGTCTTTTCATGTTCTTGATAATGTACTTCGATGCACCAAAATTTTTAATTTTGATGAAGTCTTATTTATTTTTTTCTTTTGTTGCCTTATATAAGAATCCATTGCCAAATTCAAAGTCATGAAGATTTACTCCTGTTTTCTTCTAAGAGTTTTATGGTTTTATCATTTATATTTAAATTGTTGCTCCATTTTGAGTTAATTTGTGTGTATAATTTGAAGTAGGAATCTTCCTTCATTATTTTGAAAGAGGAAAGCTTTCAGTTATTTACCATTGAGTCTGATGTTAACTATGGGTTTTTTGTACATGTCTTTTATCATGTTGAGGAAATTCCCTTATATTCCCAGTTTTCTGAGTATTCTTAACATGAAAGGGTGTCAGATTTTATAAATGCCTTTTCAGTGTCAAATGAGATGATCAACTATTTTCCAGCTTGATTCTACTAGTGTGATGTGTTATGTTGATTGATTTTATATGGAACCACCCTTGCATTTCTGGGCTAAATCCCACTTGAATATGGTATATAATCCTTTTACTATGCTGTTGTATTTGGTTTGCTAGTATTTTATTGAAGATTTTTGCATCTATATTCATAAGGGATATTAATCTGTAATTTTCTTTTCTTGTTATGTCTTTATTCAACTTTGTTATTAAGATAATGCTGGCCTCAAAGAATGAATTATGAAGTGTTCTCTCTTCTATTTTTTTGAAGAATTTAAGAAGGAATGGTGTTAATGCTTTAAATGTTTGGTCAAATTCACCAATGAAGCCATCTGGTCCTGGACTTAACTTTATTGTGAGGCTTTTGATTACTGATTCAATCTCTATGTGTTATAAGTCCATCAAGATTTCTGTTTTTTGTTTTCGTTTTTGTTTTTTTGGTCAGTTTAGGCAATTTACGTGTTTACAGGAATTTGTCATTTTTTTAATAGGTTATTTTAGTTATTGACACACAGTTCTTAATAGCATTCTCTTATAATCTATTTTTTTTTCCTCAAAGGTCATTAGCGATGTTTATGTTTTCAGTTCTGATTTTAGATATTGGCATTTTACTCTCTTTTTTATCAGTCTAGCTGAAGGATTGTCAATTTTGCCTATCTTTTAAAAGAATCAACTTTTCATTTTATTGATTTTCTTTATTGTTTTTCTAGTCTTTATTCCATTTATTTCTACTGCTTGCTTTGGTATTAGTTTGCTCTTTTTTTCCCTATTTCCTCAATGTGTAAAGTTAAGTTTTGATTTTATATTTATTTTTTAATTATTATTTTATTTTTAGAGAAGGTTTACAGATAAATTGAGCAGAGTTCTCATTTATCCCCTTGATCTCCATCCCAGTTTCCCCTATTATTAGCATGTTTTATTAGTGTTGTACAATTGTTGTCATTGATGAATATTGTTGTAAATATTGGCGCATGATTATTACCTAAAGTCCATAATTTACATTAGGGCTCACTCTTGGTGTTATACATTATATGGAGTTTCACAAATGTATAATACCATGTATTCACCAGTACAGTATCATACAAAATAGTTTTACTGTCCTAAAAAGGTACCCCTGCCCTCCATGTATGCATCCCTCCCTCCCTGTCCCTGAACCTCTGGCAACCACTTGTCTTTTCACTGTCTCCATATTTTTGCATTTTTCAGAATGTCACAGTTGGTATTATACAGTATGTAGCCTTCTTTCACTTAGTAATATGCATTTAATTTCCCTCCATGTGTTTTCAGGCCTTGATAGTTTATTTACTTTTATCGCTAAGTAATATTTCATTGTATGGATGTATGGATGTTTGTTTATTCATTTGTCTATTAAAGGGCATTTTGGTTGCTTTAAAATTTTAGCAAATGTGAATAAAGCTGCTCTAAATATTTGCGGGTTTTTGTATGGACACAAGTTTTTAACTAATTTGAGTAAATATCAAGGAGTGTAACTACTAGATTATATGGTAAGAGTATGATTAATTTTGTAAGAAACTGCCAAACTTTCAAAGTAGCTGTACCATTTTGTACTCCCACCAACAATGAAAGAATGTTTTGTTGCTCCACATCCTACCCAGCATTTAATGATGTCAGTGTTTTAGATTTTAGTCATTCTAATAGGTGTGTAGTAGTATCTTGTTGTTTGAATTTGCAATTCCATGATGACATATAAGTTTGAGAATATTTAATATGCTTATTAGCCATCTGTATATTTTCTGTGGTGAGGTATCTGTTTATATCTTTTACCCATTTTTAATTTTCTTAATGTTGAGTTTAAGAGTTTTTTGTATGTTTTGAATAACAATCTTTTATTAGTTATGTATTTTGCAAAGATTTTTCTCAGTCAGTGGCTTGTCATTTTATTTTTTTGCAGAGGAGGAATTTTAAATTTTAATGAAGTCCAACTTACCAATTTTTTCTTTCATAGTTCATGCATTTGGTGTTTGATTTAAAAATAGCAAAATTATCTAGATTCCCTATTATGTTATCTTTTAGGAGTTTATATTTTTGTGTTTTACATTTAGCTCTTTGATCCATTTTTAGTTAAATACTGTGAAGAGTTTAAGGGCTGTCTCTAGATTCATTTCTTTGCAGTTAGATGTCCAGTTGTCCCAGCACCATTTGTTAAAAAGACTATTCTTTCTCCATTGAATTGCTTTTGCTTAAAGTTAAGTTAGCTTTGAGTGGGTCTATTTCTGGATCCTCTTTTCTATTCCATTTATCTATTTGTCTATTCTTTAACCAATACTACACTATCTTGATAACTGTAGCTTTATAGTAAGTTTTAAAGTTGAGTAGTGTCACTACTCTGTGTTCTACTCAACAGTGTGTTGTCTATTATAGGTCTTTCACCTCTCCGTGTAAACTGAAGAATCAGTTTTGTCAATATCCACAATATAACTTGCATTGAGTCTCTAGATCAAGTTGGGAAGAACTGACATCTTAAAAATATTGAGTCTTCCTATTCATGTACATGGAATATCTCTCCATTATTCTAGTTCTTTTTTATTTAATTCATCAGAGTTTTATAGATTTCCTCATATAGATCTTGGACATATTTTGTTAGATTTATATATAAGTATTTCATATTTGGGGTGCTAATGTAAATGATATTATGTTGTTAATTTCATAGTACAGTTGTCCATTACTGTTAAATAAGAAACTAATTGACTTTTGTATGTTAACAATGTATTCTGCACCTTTGATATAATTACTTATTATTAATTCCAGGGTTTTTGTTGTTGTTAATTCAGATGATCTGTTTCTTCTTGTGTAAGTTTTAGTAGTTTGTGTCTTTCAAGGAATTAGTCTAATTCACCTAGGTTATCAAGTTTGTGGGCATGGAGCTGTTCATAATAGTCCCTTATCTTCCTTTTTATTTCCATGTGACCAGTAGTAATTAGCCCCTTTTTAATTTTTGATATTAATAATTTATGTATTCTTTCTTTTTCTAACTTAGTCTGGAGGGTTGTCAATTTTACTAATCTTTTAAAAGAACTGTCTTTTAGTTTTGTTAATTTTCTCAGCGGATTTCCTATTTTCAATTTCATTGATTTCTGCTAATTGTTATTATTTTTCTTCTGCTTGTGTTAGATTTATATACTCTCCTAGTTTTATAAGATAGAAGATTACATTATTGATTTTATATTTTCTTTTCTAATAGATGCATTCAATGCTATAAATTTTCCTCTAAACACTGTTTTTACTGTATTGTACAATTTTGAGAAGTTGTGTTTTAATTTTCATTTCAAATACTTTAAGTTCAAAATACTTTTTAATTTCTCTTGAGAGTTATTATTTAACCTATGTTTTATCTAGAAGAGAGCTGTTTAATCTTTAAGTATTTGGAGATTTTTCTAGCTACCTTTCTGTTTCTTCTTTCTAGTTTAATTCTATTGTAATCTGAGGACATAAGATATATTCTTTTAATTCTTTTAAATTTGCTGACCTGTGCTTTGTAGCCCAGAATGTGATTTATCTTTGTGAATGTTCAGCCCGATGAAAATGTATATTGTGTTGCCGTTGGATGAGATATTATATAAAGGTCAATTAGATCCAATTGATTGGTACTGTTCAGTTGAATTCTATCTTTATAGACTTTCCGCCTATTGAGTCTATTAATTACTGATGGAGGGATGTTGAAGTCTTTTTTAATGAATGTATTTACAAATTCTAACTATAAGAGTGGACTCATCTGTTTCTCCTTGCACTTCTATCAGTTTATGCCTTAGGTTGGATGCTCTATTGTTAGGTGCATACACAGAATTATTTCATCTTGGAGAATTGACCTCTACCATTATTTAAGGCCTCTCTTTATACCTGATAATTTTCCTTATTCTTATGTTTGCTTTGTCAGAAATTAATATAGCTACTTCAGTTTTGTTTTTATTAATTTTAGAATGGAATAGCTATGTCCATCCCTTTATTTTTTATCTATTTGTGTCTTTATATTTAAAATGGTTTTTGTAGAGGATATATAGCTGGGTCTTTCTTACTTATGTGTTCTGTTAGTCTCTTTAAATGGTATATTTAGACCCTTCATCTTTAAAGTGATTATTCCTTTTCTAACATTTTCCTTTTCTTATGTAGATTTGTGTGTCTTACGTGTATAATTTTTTTTCTCTGTTAAGATCTTGTGGTAACATTTCTTGCAAGGTAGATATACTAACTACAAATGATCTCAATTCTTCTTTTGCTCAAAGTCATTATTTCTTGACTTTTAAAGGATAATTACTCTGGATTTCTCCTTTACTCTTGAAGGATAGTTTCTCTGGATATAGAAGTCTAGGTTGTTGGGATTTTGTTTGTTTGTTTGTTTTTGTTTGTTTGTTTCTTTTTAAATTTTAGCACTGTAAATATTCTACTTTCTTCTTGTTTCTATGACTTCAAAAGAGAAGACCAGTGTAATTCTTGTTCTTACTCCTCTTAGGTAGAGTCTCTCTCCACCCACATTCACATACTTCTTTCAATATTCTCTCTTTTTCTTTAATTTTCTGCAGTTTGAAAATACTAAGCATACAGGTAGGCTTTCTGGTGTTTTTCTTGCTTAGTATTTGCTTAGTTTCCTGCATATGTGGTTTGATGTCTGCTGTTAATATTTGAAAAATTTTAGTCATTATTTCTTCAAACATCTCTTCTATTATTTTCTCACTTTCTTCTTCCGTTATTCCCATTATGTGTATGTTATATCTTTTGTAATTGTCTTATAGTTCTCTGATATCTGATTCCATCTTTTAAA
This sequence comes from Eidolon dupreanum, assembly GCA_028627145.1. Taxonomy (NCBI): domain Eukaryota; kingdom Metazoa; phylum Chordata; class Mammalia; order Chiroptera; family Pteropodidae; genus Eidolon; species Eidolon dupreanum. The sequence continues at coordinate 14,385,898 of CM053505.1, forward strand.
TTTTTCTTTCTCTTCACATTCTAGTTTTGAAAATTTCTTTTGACATATCTTAAAGCTTGCTTAATCATTCTTCCCACATGTCTAGTCTATTGCTGAGCTAATCAAAACATTATTTATTATAGTTCTTTTTCATTTCTAGCATTTCATTTGATTTTTATTGGAATTTCCATCTCTTTGCTTATATTACCCATCTGTTATTGTGTTTCCCCACTTTTTCCATTAGAGTCCTTACCATATTAATCATATTTGTTTAAAATTTTTGGTCTGATAATATAAGAATTTCGGCCATACTAAGTCTGATTCTGATACTTGCTCTGTTTTTTTTTTTTTTTTTTTGTCTTTTAGTATGATTTCAAATTATTTTATTGAAAACCAGAAATGATGTATGGATAAAAGAAACTAAAACCTGGTTTGTATACTTGTTTCTGTTACTAGACTTCTGCCACATCTCTGTCTGTCTTTGAGTCATTAGAATTTGGGGAGCAACAGTTTTCACTGATACCTCATCTCTGATAGATTTAAAAAGAAATGTTAATTTCCAATTTGTTTAGCTTTTTTCTGGTTGTAAGAACGAGGGTGATGATTTCCAAGCTCCTTACATGACATATCAGAAACCAGAAGTTTCTTTCATCTTTTTTTAATGTATGTATTTACAAGTATAAATTTCTCATGAGTACTGCCTTCACTGCATCCCATGTGTTTTGGTATGTTGTGTTTTCATTTGTATTTGTCTGTGTTTTCTGTTACTGATTTCTAGACGAATTCTATTGTAATCATAGCAGATAATTTGTATTATTTCAGTATTTTAAAATTTAGGGACTTTGTTTTGTGACCAACATGTGGTCTATCCTGGAGAATGTTCTATGTGCATCAGAAAAAGAATGTCTAGTAGAGCCCCAGGTTCCTAGAGGTCAGAATGGACATGATACCCAACAAATTCTAGGTTCTACAGCCTATAGAGGGTGATGGTCTAAAGGCTACTAAATTCCTTAGTACTCTTACAGGATAGAGGCCAAAAAAAGCTGGGTAGTCTGGTTTTCATAAGAACATGTAGAAAGGTCAATGATCAAAGGTGTTCTAGGTTCCATTGCACACAGGCTAGCTGAAGACTGAAACAGTCATTGGTTCCCCAGCACCATCTCTTGGGACCATTAGGTTTTATTTTCTGCATGACATGGGCAAGCTGGTAGCTAATGAACTTTTGATACCCTGGCATGTAGTATAATTTGGATCCCAAAATATCCATAGAACCCTAGTGAGTAGACAAGATAATGGGTAGAGATTGCTTGGGGCACCCACAAGTTGGGAGGGAAGGACTGACGGTAGCCAAAAGAGCTCAGACACCTGAGCCAAAAGGGTCCATGTTGAGCCAGTTGAGGCCTGTACTGTGACTTAAAATGCTCTGGTTCAACAGAAGACTTACAAAATGATGACCACAACCCCCCACCCCTGGGTCACGAACATGTCAAGAGAATGTGGGCAAGAATGAATTCTTGAAACTTAAAGCCAGAAGGGCCTTTATGACACTAACATGATGGGGGTAATGGGGACAAAAAAAGCACCAAGGTTCTAGAGTTATAATTCTCCAAAAGGTCATATAATATATAGCATGAGATCTGGCTAGAGCCTTTTGAGGTCCACAGGGACCATAGTGCATGGGTAGTCTGGACATCAATAGGACACAGGGAAGATAGTGTACAGAAGTTCCACCCACAATACCAGTGAGATTGCAGGTTGTCAGGAATAGTCTCCAAACTTGAGAGGGCACAACTGACCCTAGGGAGAAAGACTGTTTTGATGATGGCCTAGTAAGAAGACCTCGTGATTCACATACTTAAGAACAATGTAGAGGCCTGTGAAATCTCCCGGAACTAGGGGTAGAGAAAAGTATTCCCAGGGCAATCATGTGAAGGACAGATGGTGGCCAAGAGGGCTCAAGATCCCCAAGTTTGCAAAGTGACAAAGGACTGAAAAGCTCTCAATTCCTGTTTGTGATATCAATGCAAAGTTGAAATGCTATCCTTTCAGTCACAGGAATCCACATGGCTAAAGAATCATCATTAGCTCAGAGTGCATATAGCCTGAATTCTAATAAAAAATGCAGAACCCTAGTTTGCAGGATGTCAGGAGACAGATAGGTTCCGTGTGACACAGCCCTCAGGGAGGGTGGCGCGGTTGGCAGGGGGAGGTGGGTAATCGGGGAAGGCGAGAAGCAAATGGACAGCCTGTCTGGTGACCCAAAGGGCAATAGAGTCAGAATCATGCAGGCAGGTTCGTGGCCTAAGAACCTTTGGTTCCCTGGCTTGCCAATGACCCCAGGCCAGAAAAACCACTCAAAACCTACAACCAGGGAACTGGTGGTGGTGGGAGGATCCACAGGACACCAGCACCTGGGGAAGGACTGTGGCCGAAAGAGCTCCAATTCTGTAGCTGAAAGAGCCCATAACCTTTACTTTCACTGAATGTGCTACATTTCCAACAGCAGGTGATCAAAGAGAAGGCCATTAAACTCCCAATTCCCATATGGAGCAGGTGATCAAAGAGAAGGCCATTAAACTCCCAATTCCCATATGGAGCAGCAGGGAAAGGATTCAAGGCCAGAATGGTCCATGTGATACCAATTCGATAGGAGTGCTACAGCCAAAAGTGGTCCACGGATACCAGCAAGGCATTATTACAGTTTGCCATATGGCTGTATGTTACACAGAAAGGTTTTTTAATTCAGTACCTAGAATCTCTCTGCCCTGGCAGTCTGGCTATCCAGGCTCAGGGTGAAAAGGCCATATCTGATAAATATGCTAGTAGGAGCAACACATGGATCCACCAATAGGGATCTCTTGGAGTTTGGACAATCTCCAGAACCCTATCTGGGAGGCAGATTAATGTCAGGAAGATTACCCTGAGGTACCAGGTGGAAGGGCCAACATTGTCCGAGGAGGTCTCACATCATCTGTTTGTTGGATGGTTGGGGGAGGATGAAGCCCACAACTCCTCTGCCTGTGGCTCGTGGCAGTGACTAAAAATACTTTCCTTTCCACCACAAGAGAGTTATAAAGTGACTAAAGAACCTTAGTCTCAACAGTGCACACCTAAGTTGGGGCTTGGGAGGGTACCCAGAACCCTTAGCTGAAGGGAAGTCCTGTGATGAAAAGATTCTCTGTGGTGAGCCAGGATAGTGATGTAGGTTAAAAGGGGTCCCATGAAAGAGATTTAGGAGTGGATATTGGCTAATAGAGGCCTGCTTGTCACAGCAACTGAACCTGGCTAGCACCCATATGGGTCCTCTGAGAACCGAGAATGTAGGCCATCTGGGCTCAGAAAGGATCTGCAGGGCACAGCATCTGGAAGTGTACCAAGGTGCCAGCACTCTGGACAGCACATGTCCACAAGTGACTCCAGAGACTTAGTGTCCAGATGGAAACAGGGGCCAAGGGAGATGGGATTCACTGCCTACATTTAGAGAGATGGTTGGAAGGACACACAGTTACACTGCTCAATGGATGGTTAGTAGCCATTAGGATTCGTGCAATCCCTTGGATCTATGCTGAAGAGTAACAGAATATACCCATCCGTACTAACTCCTCTAGAGGCTCTTGACAGTTAGGATTCAAAGCTAGGTTTCAAACGGGGCAGCTGAACACTAGAAGGGCCATGGAATCCTGTGCCTGTCCATTAAGCGAATGGGTACCGATTCCTGCATGTCATGCTAAGCGTTGTGTCAAAGACATTTTGTTTCCTCTGGGAAATGCTGTAACTCTAGGCCAGCAGGGACCCTGGAGATAGAGAAGGGGTGCATTATTAATTGGATGGTTCCTCCTTACATTCACTTTGTGGGGTGTGGGGATCGAAGTAGGGTAGCTGAAAAGATTCACATTTCACAGGTGAAGGGTCCAGTGTATTCCAGTGCAAGGTCTGTGCTATCTATTATCGAAAGTGGCCTGGTTTCAACAGTGGGTGGGAAAACTTGAAGGCAGACATCAATCCAGCTCCCTAGCACATCAGCTGACTATAGAAATCAAGAGACCCATGGGCCTTCATGACATGAATATTATGTGAAGTAAGTTGCCTAAAAAGGGTCGTATGTTCCACAGCCCTGGATACAACCCATGGGACTTTAGTTTTAGGGAAGTCTAGTTGCAAATTGGGCCTGCAGGGCATCTGCACCAGGACAGATGGTGTGGGTGGTGGGTGTGTGGGGAGGTTGAGAACCTGGAAGATGAGAGTTAGGCAAATGGGCAGCCTCTCCGGTGACCTAAAGGGCCATAGAGTCTGCATCACGCAGGCATGTGGGTGGCCTTGGAACCGTCAATTCCCTGGCATGAGAATGACACTGGGCCAGAATAAATGCTAGAATACTACAACCAGGGCAAAGGTGGTGTTCGGAGGTCCCCAGAACACCAGCTCAGGGGAAGGACGGTTCCAAAGCAACTGGACAGGGCTAGTGCCCATACAGGTTCTCTTAGAACCCAGACCTCAGGCAGTCTGAACTCAGAAAGGATCCGCAGGGTCCGGAATCCAGAAGTGCCCCAGGGTGCTAGCACCCTGGATAGCACATGTCCTGAAGTTCCCCGGGAAACATAGAGTCCAGATGGATACAGGGCCCAAGGTCGATGGGGTGGAAAGCAGACTTCGCCCGTGCCTTCGGAGCCAGGACCGGAGATGTTGGTTGGAGTCGATTTCCTTTTCTCAGGTCCTGGGACTCCGATGGACATGTCCTGGCCACTGCTCTTCCGTCGCAGAAGGCGCTACAGGAATCCATCTGTCCTGGAGCGTCAACCCCGAGGGCCTCATTCGCAACAGGACTTTAACAAAGCTGACGTCCAGTGGGATCCAAGCAGGGCTGTGCATCACGCGGTCCTTCGTTAGCACCTTTCTTAAGATAATATTCGTGCCTCGAAGGCGCATGGGGCCCTCGATTGCAACGTCAGCCCCTATTCTGGGAGCCGAATTTATGTCGGCCTTCATTTGTTCCCACAC